>CM035408.1:64808731-65363731 GCA_020310875.1 Ceratopteris richardii
GAGTTTTTAATCTCACAATAATTTAGTTAATAAATACTAGGAACTTCCAAGCGCTATCAAAGATTTTCACTATTTGATTCATTATGATTCTTATTTTCACACTAATATAATTGTTGAATATGAAGTCTATGCACACAATTATGAACATTTAATTCAGTATGAATATATCAATGTGTTCTATATAATACCAAAGAGTTTATAGGTGGTATTATGGGACAATGTATACTAAAGATTATGTGATTTTGGGAGAGCCACATTATACTCCATGAAAAAAGAACTTTATGTTGATATATTTCGGAAGTGATGTGTGCGAACACACTAGGATAGTTGGGGCATTTTTTCCCTCTTTATGAGGTTTTTTCACATGGCTTGTATATATGCCTCTAACCCTAATGGGTCACTTATCTTTGTACATTCTCTTGGTAATACATTCAGTATTGTGTGTTGTGCTCCAAGCTTCTTCTTCTTCCTTGAGCTGTTTGTGTGCTTCCAAAGACATCAAACTCCAACAATGGGTATTAGAGTAGGTCGCCACTTCATCTTGGCTGTCGTCGCCACCGCTCTGATCACAATCTAAGAATCGCACAAAAATTGGTGAGCATACTTAGTGCAATTATGAGTTCAAAACAACTTCATTGTGTCATGTCAAAATTACCATCTGAGCTCGTTTCGGTGTCTAGACACACTATCATAACAACTAAGCAGGCAATTTCTTCTGTTTGTGTCCAATATATATATAGGTTTCGATTCCGCAATACAAACACCTCAAAGTCTAGTATATGTTTATTGAAACTTGACAAGGTATTTTTGTTCAACTTTTTGAGATATAGTTATTTTTCTACATCAGGGTATTTTCTAAGCTCACAGATTATGAAAAATTAGTGAATGATTCAACATGTTTAGTTCAAGATTATCAAGCTATACCAAATGGAAAGCTTTGACATGCACAAGTTTGTCTTCTAATTTTGCTACTTTGCTATGCCTGCAGAAATCTAAAATGGTATCCTCTCTGCTCAAACTTGAGGGACGTGGTAAACATGTCTATAAAGGATGTATTTTGCACAAAATGCAACATTCCTCATTCCCAAAAGATGGCTCAATACGAGTTACTCAAGAGTTGAAGTTTATTCACAATGATGTTTGTGATCCTATATAGAAACCTTCTTTTGGGAAGTATCTTTACTTCATGACTTTTATTGATGATTTTTATAGGCATGCATGGGTATATCCATTGAAAGAAAAATCTAAAGTGTTTATGTGCTTCAAAAAGTTTTTGGTTTTGGAACAAAATATGTAAGCATGTAAAATGGGCACCCTTCGTTTTGATCAAGCGGTGGATACATGTCTTCTAAATTTAATGCATTTATGGATGAATGTGGGATAAAACATGAGTGTACAATGCCTTGTACACATCAAAAGAATGTAGTTGCTAAAAGGAAGAACATGTCACTCATGGAGATGGCAACATGTATGGTCAAAGTCTAGGCTTTACCACATAGCCTCTGGCTTGAGGTTATTATATGTGTAGCATATGTATTTAAAAGGTGTCCCACCAAAGCATTGTAGTCTATCACTCCACATGAGGCTTGGCATCGGTACAATTCTGAAAGCAAAGGCTATTGTTTGTATCACCCATAACCGAAACACATTTTGGTTAGCCATGATGTTGTTTTTGTGGAAGATGCAATTCAGCCATTACTTTCATGTACTAAGGAGACATCAGTTAGCCCCAAAGATATGTATGACACTTTTCTGCCTCTTTTCACCGGTGGACAATCTAGTGTTGGTCCAAATGAGGCCATTTTTGAGCCTTTACAGGTTCCGTATGATGATGCATATCATTCCATTTCTCATGTAGATTTACATGATGCACTTGTTGATGAGAGGACGGGTATAGAGGATGCAAAATATACACCTAGATGACTTGTGCAAACTTTGCAAGAAAGCAAATTAGATGCACCTCTATCATATCGTACTCGTTCAGGCTCTCATTGTGCTTCTTTAGCATCAAATTTCTAGGCTATGGCTATGTCTAGTCTTTATAATGAGAATGAGCCTATTTTGTTTGATGAAGCACAAAATTCAAATAATTGTATGGCCGCTATGCAGTCAACATATGATGCTATTATGATAATAGTACTTGTCTTTATGTGACTTGCCTCTTGGCAAGAAGGCCATTGACACTAATTGGGTATACAAGCTAAAGCATAAGCCTGATGGAACTATTGATAGGTATAAGGCTAGGCTTGTTGCAAAAGGTTATGCTCAAGAAAGAGGCATTGATTATGATGAGACCTTTGCTCCCACATATCCAATGACTATTGTTCATTGCATCTGTGCACTTGCACCTCATCATGGTTGGAATGTACATCTGTTGGACATTAAAACTGCATTTTTGAATCGTGAATTACATGAAAAAGCGTATGTTTTGGAGCCCTATTGTTTTGTGTAGAAAGGGCATGAAAACAAAGTTTGTAGGTTGAAAAAGACATTATATGGTATGAAGCAAGCACCACCTGATTAGTATGAAAAGATATATGCCTACTTGATTGCACATAGTTTTGAGAACAGTCCAACTGAGAGCACCTTATATGTTAATCATGCAAATGATGCGCTTCTGATCATTGTTGTCTATGTTAATGACATCCTTCTTATTAGTCCTAATGAGAAGCATATTACTGATTTTAAGGCTGATTTGCATGCCTAATCTTAGATGTCAAATTTGAGGAACTTGCATCATTCTTTGGGCATTCAATTTATGCAAGTTCATGGTGGAATAACTTTGTAAAAAAAACGATTTGACACATTATTGCAATGTTTTGGCCTTGAAACCTATGAACCTATTACCAATCCTATGGAAACAGGTTTGTGGTTGAGTCTTCATAATTCTAGAGATGCATTTTATGATGTTCTCTATTAGCATGGTCTTGGATGCTATTGATATATTTAGGTAGTGATGTGTGTGAACACACTAGGACCACTGCAGCACTTTTTTGTGTATTTAGGAGGTCTTTTTCCTTGGCTTGTATATATGCATATCATTGTACTAGTCTGCAAAAGGAAAGGATATAAAATGTTGTTCATGAAAATATCCAACAATAGACTGCTACTTCTCTAGATCAACAATACTTAAGAGAATTTTCATGTGTCCCACATCAAGCTAATAAATTTATTCTAGATTTCCATTCAATTATGATCACAGATGTTGGTGGAGCAATGTTGTTATATAGAAGCTATGGAAATAAACAATCATGCCATGTGAGGGCATGCCATGGAAAGTGAACTTGATTTTGTCTATTGCAATGAGTAGAACTGTTTGATTTTTCTTTTGAACTAGCATGTTGCATCTCGAAACAAAATGTACGTCTCTTGAGAAGGATGAATGCCTACATGATGGTTTATGTTTTCTCATCATTGCCTAGTCTTATCATATTAGCATATTCGACTATCTTATGAGCCTACTCTTACCTCCAAGCCCTCAAAACGGTAATTTCCTCTTATGGGAGGGACATGAGCCCCCGGTCACCCAACAAAAGAGAAAATGCATGTGCCCTCCCTATCTAGGCGGTAATGAAATGGTACAAATAGGAAACAATGCATTTGAGCACCTTTGAGCATGTTAACATAAACATATGGTCATCGAAACTTATCATGAAAAAGTAATATTCATAAACACTAAATGTCCATCTAAACTTGTTGTGGCCATATGAGAGAGAGAGAGACATGTTTTTAGATGACAAATGGAGAGAGGAAGAAAAGAACGTGTAGACAAAATATTTAAGGCACATGGTAAACATGTATATGAAGGCTGTATTTTCGGCAAAATGAAGCATTCCTCCTTCCCAAAGATGGTTCAATTCGAGGTACTCAAAAATTGCAACTTGTTCCCAATAATGTTTGTGGTCCTATGTAGACACCTTCTTTTGGTAACTATCTTTACTTGATGCCTTTCATTGATGATTTTTCTAGGCATGCATGGATATATCCATTGAAAGCAAAGTCTGAAGTGTTTATGTGCTTCAAACAATTTTTTATTTTGGCTAAAAATCTATCAACATGTAAAATGGGCACCCTTCATTTTGATCGAGGGGAGAAATATATGTCTTCTAACTTTAATGCATTTTTGGTTAAATGTGGGATAAAACATCAGTGTATAGTGCCATATACACCTCAACAGAATGGAGTTGCTAAAGGAAAGAATAGGTCACTCATGGAGATGGCAAGGTGTATGATCAAGAGTTAGGCTTTACCACATAGTTTTTGGCTTGAGTCTATTATGTGTGCAACATATGTACTTAACAGGTGTCCCACTAAAGCATTGTAGTCTATCACTCCATATGAGGCTTGGCATGGTCATAAGCCATCCGTTGCTCGCTTGTGTGTTTTTGGTTGTCTAGCATATGCATTAGTGGGTGAACAAGAACACAAGAAATTGGATTATAAAGTATTGAATTGTATTTTTGTTGGGTACACTTCTAAAAGCAAAGGCTATCATTTGATGTCATTCTTGCCTTATGGGAAGGAATGGCGCATGCTACTCTTAGGGTATATCAATCTTCCTTTTGTTAAGATCAAATTACAATCGTACCATCTGGAAATTCATTCTCACATCTTAAAGACTCTTGCTTTGTTCCTTGTTTCATCACTTACATTTCTTGTCTCCTAAATAATTATAATGCCTACATCTCATATAATCTTAGTGGCCCTTCTTTTATATCCTTCAAGACTTGGTTCTTGATGTCTTTTTGTATTTGACAATGGTGAACACCCCACCCTAATGCAGGTTTGTATTTTCTTAATTATCAATATACTACATATTTTATGCAAAACAAAATGCTATTGGTTTGGTGATTTTCTAGCTAATTGGAGGAGTATTTTTTTCTGATCTCTTCTCTTTTGCACACAAATCTTGTGTGTGCACTACCAATTTTGTGAGTTGCTGCACATTCTTCTTCCTATTTCCAGTCATGCTAATACTAGGGGTCTCTAAGAGAAGAACCCAATTTTTGTTAGGGTTGCATATTTTTAACCTCTAATCTAGCACATGGGTTGTTTTTCCTAAAATAATCTAGTCTACGTTCATATTGTAGCACTTTCATATTCTTTAAATGTTAGGTATACTTTTCTTTAAATTTTGTACCTAGATCCATCAAACATACATACTAGTATCCAAATTTTGTATCCACATACACATTGTATAGTTATTCTTTTATTACTTATTTTATATAAGAGTAGCTATTTTGCTACTCATTCCTATCTCTTGTTTCTTATCTACTTTTATAGTAATCATCTATCTTATTTGATTCAATGTGTTTAAATGTGCAAGGCTCTAAGTGTTAAAAAGTTCTTGTGATTTATATTGGGTCCACCGCATTTCCAATACTTGATACATGGATCAATGGATATATGAACCATAAATCTTGTAAATGTTCAAGTGGATGGTAAAGTTTGTAATTTGATAGTGAAGAACATGGTTTGAGAGAAACCTAAATATTGTGAGGTGAGCTATCCGTTCTTAGATTGTTATGCATAAACATTATTGAATGTAGTGTCAACAATGCAAAAATGTGTGTACATGTGAAGACATATTAGATTTTACATGGACGTTTTTCTTTTGCATACTACTTGATGGAAAGGATTAATTTCTAGATACTTTACATGAAGATTTGGTAATAAAGAAATCTTTGAAGAAGGAGCTTTGATAAGTGATGAAAAGTGATTGAAAATTGAATTATTCATGTAAGAGAAGACAATGGGATTTAAAGAATAGTCATTCACAAAAATATCCATGATTATATATAATGGTATCTAGTTTTGATAATAACCTTTTAAAGATAGACTATGATTTCTGAAAGACCATAATGATGGTGATGTACTTGGAATATGTATTAATGTTTGAGTTTAGCTCTTTTATCTAAGAATGTGACTCATTTGATGTTAGTGACATGTTTAGAATCCTATCCTCAGTCATGTAGACTTATGTTTAGGATAATGAAATGAAGCATATATGCTATTTCCTTTGTATTATGCAAAAGGGAACATTTTTGATCCATTGTTGATATTTGGTTCATTTTGTTCACTTTTTTCAAACATATTTTTGAATGCATGCATACATATATGCATGGATGTATGGATTTATGCATGCAAGCATGTATGCATGCATGTATGTATGTATGTATGTATGTATGTATGTATGTATGTATGTATGTATGTATGTATGTATGTATGTATGTATGTATGTATGTATGTATGTATGTATGTATGTATCTATGCATGTACATATGCATGTATGTGTACATGTATGCATGAGTGTATGTATGTATGCATGTATTTACATACATATGTATGTATGCATGTATTTACATACATATGTATGTATGTATGTATGTATGTATTTGCATACATACATACACATATATGCATGAGTGTATGTATGTATGTATGTATATATGTGTGTGTGTGTATGTATGCATGTATGCATGTATTTATGCATGTATGTGCATATTATGTATGTGTGTATCTATATGTATGTATATATGCATGTATATGTGTGTATGTACATATATATGCATGTACATGCATATGTATATCTATGCATGGATGCATGCATGCATGTATGTATGTATGTATGTATGTATGTATGTATGTTTGTATGTATGTTTGTATGTATGTATGTATGTATGAATGTATATATATATATGTATGTATATGTGTGTGTATGTGTATGTCTGTATGCATGTATATGTATGCATGCATGTATATGTATGCATGCATGTATATGTATGCATGCATGTATATGTATGCATGCATGTATATGTGTGTATGTACATGTATATGCATGTACATTCATATGTATATCCCTACATGCATGTATGTATGAATGCATGCACGTATGTACGCATGCATATATGTGTGTATATGTATGTATATATGTATGTACGTATGTATGTATGCATGTATTTATACCAGTGATTTTTCTATGTTCTGAAATAACCGTAACATGTTCTAGCAAACACTTACTATTGTTAACTTGTTAATTAACTTGGGTTTGTCTATGATATATTACTCTAAATATCTAAAAAACAAACAATACCTACACATTCTCTTTATAGTTTTTGTGCATATTTATTCCAATACAACATTATTGATATATTTTGGTAGTAATGTGTGTGAACACACTAAAGACTATCGATGCATTTTTTATCCCTCTTGAGAAGGTTTTTTCCCCCAGCTTGTATATATGCCTATAACCCTAACATGTGATTTATCTTTTATGAACTCACTTGGTAATACAAGAGAAGGACATGATATTTTGCATGATTTCAAGGCCTTGGCTCAAGAGTTCATGTCTTCTTTTGGAGATTTTTCACATGCTATGGAGATAAAGCTAAGGAAGCTACATCAACAAAATAGGTTTGCTTCTCTCTATGCATCCAAATTTACAAAAATAATGTGTCATCTTACATGGCATGAATATTATTTTATTAACCAATTTCGATGTTGCTTACATGATTGATGTCAAGGACCTCATGCTAACCATCCCCAAGCTAACTACTTTGAATGAATTCATGAATCAAGAAAATGAGTATGATAATAGGTTATTTAAGAGAAAACAAGAGAAGAAGTCATCCATTCAAGATGGAGAATACAAGTTTACCAGATTCCCTCAATAATACTTTGAAGAATCTCAACTAGAGCCCATGCAATTAGATGACATCAAGCTTAGGAGACTTACACCGATGGCAAGAAAGCATTGGAAATACAATGGATTATAATTTTATTGTGAAGATCATGATAAGATGGTACTTAAGTTTCCTAAGAAGAAGAACCAATTTTTAGTTACCACAATGTCAAAATAGGAATACATCCCGCTATGATAATAATGAACTTGATATCACACTGAGATTTACCAAGAACCCTTTCTAGTTCCACCATGGATATTCATCATTGTGTTCAAGTACCACATATCAAGAATATCATCAATTTATAACTTCCCTTGAACACTTATATAAGTAGGGCTTGGCCACATGCACTCTCAATCTTGCCAATGCCATTCTTGGGATTTCAAGGAGGGTAATCTCCAAGTAAGTAATTTCCAAGTTCTAGTTCTAATCTTGTTCCTTGTTCTTGTCTTATCTAGTCTAGCATCCTGGACATCTTGTCTTGTTCTCTTGTAATATTATAATATAATATCATATCTAGTTCTTTCTTATAACTAGTCCAGCTACTTCAAGGGAGTTCTTGTAATTACGTTATATTGTTTCATGTCTATGATTTTGGGTTGTGGGATATCTTGTATCTTGTTTAGTCTACTTATCCATACCTATCAGTTCTAGGTTGTGGGACTTCTTGTATTAGTTGCAGATTCATGTATTATTCTCCGTGCATGGGTGATCTTGGAATCAAAACTATAATTCTTAAATCCTATCTAGTCTTGTTAGAGGGCACAATCGAATGCTCCCATGACAACAGCTACTATAGAGAATTTTTTTGGGATAATAGAGGTTCTCAAGCACATGCATTGATAGCTCTGTCTATTAAACCTTCCATTACCACTCACATTCTCTCTTGTAAGAAAACAAAGGATGCTTGGGATACTCTTATAACTTTATACTAGGCAAGAAATGAGGCTCGTATTGCTTACCTATGAAAAGTAGAAACAAATTTGTAAGTACTATAAGGAAAATGATCATGTCATAAAGAGTTATCCTAAATTGGCTGCAAAAGAGGTAAAGAAGAAAGAGTTTGGAATGGTTGTTCCAAAGGTCTCTACATCTTCCTTAGCTTCCTTAGCTTTATCTCAGTAACTATGAACTATCTTTTTATGAGCAATGTATATTTATAATAGACTTAGATCTTTGGTACATTGATAGTGGGCAAATCAAACATATTGCCTTGCAACAAAGTTTCTTTAGTTCACTTGAGCCTACCCTTATACGGAATAATGCAACATATGCTAGCAAATACTCTTTTCTTGTAATCGGAGTTAGGAAGATCATTATGATTACTATTGATGATAATTCTTTCACATTGTAAGATACTTTATATGTTCCAGTGATCAAGTAAGATCTATTATTAGTTTTAGCATTAGCCAAGGTTGGCTTGGTTGTCAAATTTATCGAGGAAAGATTTAAAGTTCATGATCTCTTAAATGATGATATTATTGTTTCTTTTAGAATTTTATGTCATGGGTTGTATAAGATCATAGAATATGTGAAATTTGGAAATGATTCAATGGGTTTGATAGATGCATTAGTGCTTGAACAACAATGAGAACGTTGGATGATAAAGTGGTGAAACATATTTTTCTTGGGTACAATTGTGAAAGCAAAGGCTATTTTTTGTGTTATCCACAAATTAAATGCATTTGGTTGTCCATGATGTTGTTTTCTTGGAAGATGCAATTTGATCATTACTTTCATGTATCAAGGAGACATTAACAAGCTCAAAGGATGTGTATGAAACTTTTTGCCTCTATTCAGAGGCAGACAATCCAGTGCTGGTTTGAATGAGGTAATTTCTGAGCCTTTACATGCTCCAAATGATGCAGATAATTCCATTTTTTATGTAGATTTACATGATGCACTTGTTGATGAGAGGATTGAGATAGAAGATGCTAAAAATATGCCCAAATGGTTGGAGTAGACTTTGAGAGATAGAAAATTAGATGCATGTTTATCATATTGTACCCATTCCCACTCTCAAAGTGCTTCCTTTGCATTAGATTGCTTTGCAATGGCCATCTCTAGTCTTTGTTATGAGAATGAGCCTATTTATTTTGATGAAGCAAAAAATTCATAAATTTGATGTTGGAAACAATGCTAGAATAGTATAAAACCCTAATTTCTCCCAACCCTAATATTTGGTAGTTTGTCAAATTTTGGCCACAGAAGGTAAAAAATTATTACTGGCTCATCAGATAGTACGTCAAGAGAGCTTTCATTTAGTATATAACGTTCAATCAATCAGAGGCTCAAAAATCATAGAAAATCCTAACCTTAATTTCTATCCAAAGTAGGCTTTTACCTTATCATGATCCCCATCCCATGTACATAAAAAAAGCAAGTTCTCTTATCAAATGGATATGGAGATGATGAGATCGCAACAAATTAGTGCCCCAACAAAAACTTGAATGAAGAAAAAAGCTTATCGCTATTTTTAGTCATGCCCATGTTTTTTAGATTAAAAATCTACATTTTCATCTAATTTTCATAGATGAGTATTTAGACCTATATGGGAAGGTCTTAGGGGTCACTCTTGGCATCACTTGGGCACCAATCTCAAGGATCAATCAATCTTGGAGGTGAATAACTTCTGGAAGAGGTGGCTCTAACTTTTGGTGTAGTTGTGGAGGAGGTTTTGGTAGTCAACCATTAGCATCTTCCTGAATTTTGTTAGTAGTACTGGATTCTATCCTTCTTCTTTTGGTGTTGTTGTTCCTAGGTTCAAAGACTTCTACATCAGCATAAGGAGGATTTTCCCTTGTTAATTAGTTAGGGTTTGCTACACAAACAATTGTCAACTGTTTTTATTCACTTCAAATTCACATACACACTCTTCATACATCTTAGGCAGTTTACACACAAACTCTTGTATGTCTTCTGACTCTAATGAATTTCTCGCTAAATGTGGGATAAAACATCAGTGTATAGTGCCATATACACCTCAACAAAATGGAGTTGTGAAAGGGAAGAATAGGTCACTCATGGAGACAAGAAGGCGTATGATCAAGAGTAAGGCTTTACCACATAGTTTCTGGCTTGAGGTTGTTATGTGTGCAACATATGTACTTAATAGGTGTCCCACTAAAACATTGCAGTATATCACTCCATATGAGGCTTGGCATGGTCATAAGACATTTGTTGCTCACTTGCATGTTTTTGGTTGTCTAGCATATGCATTAGTGCGTGAAAAACAACAGAGGAAATCGGATGATAAAGTAGTGAAATGTATTTTTGTGGGG
This sequence comes from Ceratopteris richardii, assembly GCA_020310875.1. NCBI lineage: Eukaryota > Viridiplantae > Streptophyta > Polypodiopsida > Polypodiales > Pteridaceae > Ceratopteris > Ceratopteris richardii. The sequence goes on from CM035408.1 coordinate 64,819,695, forward strand.
TACAGTTTTGAACGCAAAGGCTATCGTTTGATGTCATTCTTGCCTTATGGGAAGGAATGGAGCATGCCACTCTTAGGGGATGTTAATCTTACATTCTTTAATATCAATTTTGATAAAGAGTACAATCATACCGTCTGGAAATTTGTTCTCACATCTTAAAGACTCTTGCTTTGGTCCTTGTTTCATCACTTACATGTCTTGTGTCCTAAATAACTCTAATGCCTACATCTCGTATAATCTTAGTGGCCCTTCTTGTATATCCTTCAAGACTTGTTTCTTGTTGTCTTTTTGTATCTGACAAGGGTGAGAACCCCGCCCTAATGCACGCACATATACTTTGGACTTCACTTTCAAAAAAAAAAATGCCATGCATTCCTAGAAATGTTGTCAATGAATGACACAAAGTATAGGTGATTATCAAATGAAGGTTTCTGCATCAGATCACAAACATCATTGTGAACAAGTTACAATTTATGTGCAACCCTAGTTGAACTATCTTTGGGAAAAGAGGAACACTTCATTTTACCTTGAATATATCCCTCATAAAAATTCTTAGAAGGTCTCTCAAGTTTGGGTGAAGAGGACACAATTTTGGATTTCTTCATGTAAAGCACACTAACAAACTTTTGATGAATGAAGGGTGCATGCCAAACTTTTTCATATGAAAGAGCTTGTGAATATTGAATTACACATGTTAAATCATTCATGAATTTTGCATAATCTATGAGATTATACAACCCAAGAAATAAATTGATAAACACATTGATATTTTTACCATTTGAGAGATCATGATTGTACACTTCTCAACAAAAAAATTAACAATTAGGCTACATAATGTCCATGATAGTTGTGTACCTAAGCTCAAATTGTCTTAGGGATGTGCGATGAAGGAGACTATACCTCAATCATCAACAAGTGCAGATAGTGGTGGATTGATACACTCGTTAAATTATCAATCCGTGGACTTAGAACATATCAAGTGTATGAGAGCATGTGCTCAAGTGATGGTTAATGGAGTGAATGTGCAAATAATGTATGCAAATTAGTTCTAGCTAGCTCTCATGTCACTTGTCGCACTGAAAGTGTGTATTGTGATACTTGTTACATCAATGAGCACAAATCAAGCCATATTTCATGGCTCCAATACACGAATATAGTCAATAATAGGTTCCTTTCGAGGCTCTAAATGAGATGTGTCCACCGAGCCTCTAGATCAACAATGCTTAAGACAATTTTCATGTGTCCCACATCCACCTAATAACTCTATTGTAGATTTCCATTTTGTTATGATCACATATATTGGTGGAGCAATGTTGTTATATAGAAGCTATGGAAATAAATGATCATGTCATGCGGGGGCATGCCATGGAAAGTGAACTTGATTCCGTCAATTGAAATGAGTAGAACTATTTGATTTTTTTTTTGATCTAGCATTGTGTTGCATGTGGAAAGAACATGTACATCTCTTGAGAAGGATGAATGCCTACATGATTTATGTTCTCTCATCCTTGCCAAGTCTTAACATATTAGCATATGATTATATTATGAGCCTACTCTTTCCTTCAAGCCGTTGAAATGGTAATTTCCTCTTACATGAGGCACATGAGCCCACGGTCATTCCACATGAACTCGAAGAAGCATGAATTTGAATGAACAGAAGTATGTTGAAAAAACCTATGAGGCCATTCATGTTTCAAGCTACATAGTGAAGGTGTACATTTTCCTATCACTTGCATGCTTTCTATTTGAGATCTCAATAGAATTGGAACCTCATCCTTTTTTAGTGAAATAAATATAATTTTGGTCCATATTAGCACTTTGACTTTGTTTTGAACTTCTTTGTAAGATTACAAAAATGTTCTATGAGTAAGAACTTCCATCTAGATTCTCGGCTTATGTATATTGATAATTACGAAAATACAAGCCTGCATTAGGGTGGGGTGCTCACCCTTGTTAGATACAAAAAGACATCAAGAACCAAGTCTTGAAGGATATACAAGAAGGCCCACTAAGATTATATGAGATGTAGGCATTATAATTATTTAAGAGACAACAAATGTAAGTGATGAAACAAGGACCAAAGCAAGAGTCTTTAAGATGTGAGAATGAGTTTCCAGATGGTACGATTGTACTCTTTATCAAAATTGATCTTAAAAAAAGTAAACATGTAGCTTCTTGCTTGAGGTTATTATATGTGTAGCATATGTATTTAAAAGGCATCCCACCACACAATTGTAGTCTATCACTCCACATGACGCTTGGCATGGTTGCAAGCCATCTATTGCTCACCTCCATGTTTTTGGTTATATGGCATATGCATTAATGCTTGAACAACAATGTAAGAAATTGGATCATAAATTAGTGAAATGTATTTTCATTGGGTATGGTTCTAAAAGCAAAGGCTATTGTATGTGTCATCCACAAACTTAACACATTTTGGATAGCCATGATGTTGTTTTTGTGGAAAATGCAATTCAACCATTACTTTCATGTATGAAGGAGACATCAAGTAGCTCCAAAGGTATGTATGGCACTTTGATGCCTCTTTTCATAGCTGGACAATCTAGTGCTAGTCCAAATGAGGCAGTTTTTGAGCCTTTATAGGTTCCGTATGATGATGCATATCATTCCATTTCTCATGTAGATTTACATGATGCACTTGTTGATGAGAGGACTGATATAGAGGTTGCAGAAACTATGCCTATATGACTTGTGCACACTTTGCGAGATAGCAAATTAGATGCATCTCTATCATATCGTACTCGTTCAAGCTATCATAGTTCTTCTTTTGCATCAAATTTATATGCTATGGCTGCGTCTAGTCTTTGTAATGAGAATGAGCCTATTTTGATTGATGAAGCACAAAATTCAAAAACTTGGATGGCTGCTATGCAATCAAAATATGATGCTTTTATAATAATAGTGCTTGTCTTTATGTGATTTGCAGCTTGGCAAGAAGGCCATTGACACTAATTGGGTATAGAAGATGAAGAGTAAGCCAGATGGAACAATTGATAGGTATAAGGTTAGGATTGTCCAGTTCTAGTTTCTGCTTTCTGTTTCTGTTCTAGTTCGAGAACCTACGTTTACACCTATGTTTACTCGTTTGGCCTACTCCAAGGCGTCAACTAAGGCAAAGAACTTAAGCATAACTTAAGCATTACATTGGCATCATTGGTACCCAAGGCTCCCTTGGCAACCATTGTCTATGCGCGAACCAAATTCTATGTATGAGTGGCAATAGGGACTTTTAGATTCACCAAGGTGGGAGGATTTGAACCCACAACCTCACCCACACAAGGGAAGTGTTTTACAACTACACTATCTCTTTGTGTTGTCACTCTACTTCTCTTTTCTTATATTTAACATAACTTTCATCTCTTTCTTACTTTTTCATTCCCAAGAACAACCCTTCCTTTTACATTTTAACTCAAACAAACTCAAAAATTGTTTTTACATATCTAGCAAGAAGGTTTTGTCTCTACATCCTCATGTACCCTATGAACAACATGGAGGATTTTGGTGAATCACCTCTACCAAAGGTCACCCTTGAGCGCAAAAAACTGGAGCTCTTGCGGCACAAATTACGAGGCCCTTAGAACGAGATCCGACAGCATGACGAGATACTCGAAAAGATGCAAACTGATGAAGACAACCTTACGAGGGTGGTCAAAGCTATTGTTTTTGCCCAGTCGGATGGTGCATTGTTGGAATGTTAATTTATTAATATATTAATGTGTTTTGGTGTTTTTGATATAGCAGTTGAAGGCTCATGAGGGCGTGAAAGCATGAATGGAAGACATCAATAATCGGGCTTTAGGAACGACATCAATAAATCCGAGTTATAAATAAATAAATAAATAAATTTGCATAGAAGGTTCTATTGTTAGAAATAGTTAGAAAAATAGTGGTTAGAATAAGTGTCATTGTAGACCGTAGTTTCTGATATTAAAAGAAAGGCTTTCTACAAAAGTCACCAACTTTTAGTTTCACGCATGCTTTTCGAAGCCGCTCTCATGTAACCACTCTTTTCAAGGTAATCAAAACTTCCTATAAATACATGCACTCTGTAGACTCTCGAAAGAGAGTGCATGGGGGGAGATTGCACCCAATACTGCATTCAATCTCGTCTCTTGCTGTCTCTATTTGTGTGTGTGTGTGTGTTTTCTATGTTCGTAACCTCTGTGTGCATGTGAGCAAGATCATGATAACACGTGGAGTTAGGAAGAACATTCGCTACAAGTTCATTGAGAGAATAGCTCCTAAATCAATGGAGTCACTTTTAGTTGGAGCCAAGTTTGAACTCAAATTCAAACGTAGAAGAAAAATCTTTGTAAATCTCGTGGCTATGTGTGGCCTCATTTAGAGCTCTCTCCTTGATCATTTGTAGAAGTTGCGTGGCTCACACCATAGCTCACTCATTCCATCATCATTGAGCATCATTACAATTGCAATGATCTTGTACAATCCTGATGTATAATACATATAGTTCATCAAACATCTCTTTCTACTTCTCTGTTATGACTACTCAGAACAATCAACTTTCTTTGATCATATCTCAGTGAATCCAGAACCATTTTTCATCATCTTTAGTTTCTTGGAACCAACTTGAAGTCTACTTTGTGCTATCAAAATCTCAATGCATTTGGGTCAGGCATCTGAGAGAAATTGTCATCGACATACTCACTAGTCATCTACTAGTTAGTCCCTAAAAAATCAGAGGTAAACTTTGGTTTGCTAAACTCATTTCTCAGAGCATAGTTGATAATTTTAGATGATTCCACTTGCAATCATTAGCTATCTAAGCTAGTTGAAGTCCCTCAAAAGGACTCTCATTAATTGTTATTGTATTGTGAGCTCTGAGTAAAAGAACCAGCAGGTATACAGACCAAAATAGCGAGTTTTTTAACACTAGCTATTCTTCAAGTAGTCAGTTTTGATTTAATTGTTTCAAGCATCAACTGCAAAGTACATAGGTACTTTCTTGGTATCATTTGCAAGAAAAAAGGGCCTACCATATAAATCTGAAGTGTATGAGGGCAGGTACAAAGCAGGTTTTAGTAGTACCACCTCACTTTCTTGAGGTATCTATCCATCTCCTCCAATAGTGGTATCAGAGAGAGTTGAGGTAAAATGGGAGATGGTTTCCCTTCTTTCATTGATAAATTGGACATGAATAAGTATCCATCATGTTCCTTGAGGATGAAGACCTATCTATAAGGAAGGATTCTCTATGGATACATATTAGGAGATGAGGAGATGCCCATATTCAAAAGCAAAGATCAACCTATAAGAGAGGAGCAAGAAAGAATCAACCCATGGTGTGCCAAAGATGCTTTAGCCAGGTCATATCGACTTAAATCTTTTTGTGAGTTCCTTCTTCATCATATTAGGAATTCTAAACCTTACGAAGAGACTTGGGATACTCTATCTTCATACTTTACTTCCATTACAAGAGCTAAAAAAGATCAATTGTGGATGGAGTTTACTACTCAAAAGAAGCAACCTAAGCAGAATTTTTCAGTGTTTGTGACTAAGGTGAAAGATGTAGCTGCTCAATTGGTAAGCATAGGAGAGGACATTGAAGAGGAGCAAATAGTGAGATAGATAATCAATGGCATCAAGGCAGATGATAAGTGGGAATCTTTTACAACTGCAATGGATCTTTATATGGATATTCAAATCCCTGATCTAACCACTCTCATGGGGAAACTCTTCACCCATGAGGCTAAGCTCAACAAAAATGGTGAACCATTAAGAGGTAACAATTCTTCTGCCCTTTATACAGATAAAGGAAAGTCTAAGGATAAAGGAAAGAGCAAGAAAGTTGAAGATGAAGATACTACTTCTCAAACGAACGATGTAGGGAGAGGTAGGAATTCAAGAGGAAGGGGTAGAGGAGGTAAGCAAGGTAGGGGGAGACCTTTCAAATCTTCCCCATGCAATAGATTTGGACTTTCTAATCACACAATAGATGAGTGCTATAGGAACTTTAAGAACCAGAGAGGAAGAGGATTTCAACTAGGTGTCTACTCACAATCAAGAGGAAATTCAACCATAATCAAAGATACAACCATGGCTACAACAACAATTATCAAGGAGGATACAAATCAAGAAAAGACTTCAACAAGTATACAGAGGATCAAGAGGATTCTCTTCTTATTATGAACATGACTTCAAAACAAGGTACGAATGATGAGCACCTCTTCTATATTGACTCAGGTTGCTCAAATCATGTAGCAGGCAATGTAGCTCTCCTTTTTTATCTTAAAGAGCCCAAGGGAAAGCACCAAGTGCAGACAGGTGATGATATCAAGCATTCAATTGTCAAGGTAGGAAATGCCAAAACTTCTAATGGGAATAGAAATCTATTGAGCAGAGTTCTTTATGTACCTACTATCACAAAGACTTTGATGAGTATTGAACAGATAGTGGAAAAGGGTTTGCAGGTTAGGTTCAATCAATTTGGAGCTTTTGTGGAGGACCCCCAACATGGATTCATGAGAATTTCCAAGGGAGAGAAAATAGGTAGATTATTTACATTTGAGCTTGAGGACAGTAGAAACATTGCACTTTATAATTATAAGGATCAAACTTTGTCTGAGTCAGAGATATGGCACAAAAGATTAGGGCAGATTGATGAGAGAGAATTGAAGCAGATATGTAGAGATCAATGTGTACTTGGGATACCTAATGTATCCAAGCAATACATGATCTATACATTTTGTGCATGTCACTTTGGTAAATCACACAGGTTACCCTTTACAAAGAAAGGCTATATGCATGAAGATTATTTGGAACGTGTCCACACAAATGTGTGGGGACCAAGCAAGGACCCTTCAACTTCAGGGTTAAGGTACTATGTGTCATCTATTGATGATTTCAGTAGATGGACTATCTTGTACTTCATGAAACATAAGGATGAAGTGTTCAGTTGTTTCAAGAAGTATCTTGCACTTGTGGAAAATCAAATAGGAAAAAGCTTAAAGAGGATAAGGTCAGATGGAGTAGGTGAGTACTTCTCCAATGGGTTTGATGCATTTATGCACGATAGAGGTATCAAAAGGGATATCACTACTAGATATACTCTTGAGCAAAATGTATTAGCAAAGAGGAGGAACAAATTGATTGTGGAAGCAACTAGATCAATGCTAAATGAAAAGAAGTTGCCTAATTACTTGTGGGCAGAGAGTGTCTCTACTGCCACTTATCTTATTAACAGGTTACCTTCTAAGTCCCTTGATGGGATGACCCCCTTTGAGGCATGGCATGATAGGAGACCATCACTTGAACATTTGCAGAATATTTGGTTGTGTTGCTTATGTGCATGTTCCATCTCAAATCAGAGGTAAGTTAGACCCTAAGGCAGAGAAATGCATCTTCATAGGGTGTGAGATAAATAAAAAAGGATACAGGTTTTATAATCCATCCAACAAAGGATCTATGGTGAGTAGAGATGCTGTGTTTGATGAGAATGATTCTTGGTTTGAAAATGAATGCAGGAAGGTCAAATTGCCATATGACTTGGAAGAAGAATTTCCAAGCCTCACCAATGAGGAGCCAAGCACAATTGAAGACATCAAATCATATGATGAGGACACCATCAACATGGAAGAATTTAAAACATGGCAATCAAAAGGCAAGGTCAAGATGAAGAGGTTAGAGGACATACATGAGTCATCCAACCAAGCCTTAAGGAGATCACAAAGAGAGAGTAAGAAGCCAATCAGATATGGGTATGATACTTCATTAGTTACTAAGCATTCCATTTATCTTACTAAGGATTCATCACTTGAGGAACCTTCTTCATATGAAGAAGAAAGTACTAAAGCAGAATGGAAGGAGGTTATGGATGAAGAAATAGAGGCACTCCAAGAGAATGACACTTGGCAGCTAGTATCCAAGAAAGCATCCATGGAGGTAATTGTTTCTACGTGGATTTACAAAATCAAAAGGAACTTAGATGGATCCATAAACTGATACAAAGCTAGGCTTCTGACTAAGGATTTTACACAAAGCCAAGGAGTAGACTATGAAGAAACTTTCTTAACAGTCGCTAAGATGCCAACCATTAGAGTATTGGTAAGAGTAGCTGCATCTAGAAATTGGAATATGTATCAACTAGATGTAAAAAATGCTTTTCTCAATGGGTGGATTTTAGAGGAGGTTTACATGGCTCAACCTCTTGGATATGAAGATCAAAGCAAGGTAAATCATGTATGCAAATTGAAGAAAGCTCTTTATGTTTGAAGCACGCACCTAGGGCATGGAACCATAGGTTAACAACCTATCTTCAAGACCAAGGATTCATGATGAGCAAGACAGATTCTTCTCTGTTTTTCAAGAGGAGTAATTCAGAAATGATATATTTATGTGTATATGTTGATGAGATCATTCTTAAAGGTAGTGATGCCAATGGCATCAAACAAATAAAAAACTAGATGATGCAAGAGTTTAAGATCAGTGACCTAGGGTTTGTGAAATATTTTCTCGGACTTGAGTTGGTATACACTAACTCTAGAATCTACATCACTCAAAGGAAATATGTGGAGGACATGTTGAAGAAGTTCCACTTGGAGGATGCAAAAGTAGCTAGCACTCCTATGGATGTAAATCATAAATTGAGAGCTCATGAAGGTAATTTGCTTGAAGACATTGCAGGTTATCAAAGCATGGTTGGGAGTCTAAACTATGCACCATTAACAAGGATTGACATATGTTATGGAGTAAGTGTTCTGAGCCAATTCATGCATAAACACAGAGTACCTCACTTGGAAGCTGCTACAAGAATTTTGAAGTATCTCAAAGGTACTCAAAATCAAGGTCTTTACTTACCATACACATCAAATTTGGACATAAAATTGTGCTCAGATGCAGATTGGGCAGGATGTAAAGATGATAGAAGAAGTACTTATGGCTATTTATCTTTTGCAGGTGATAAATCCATCTCATGGTCTTCTTAGAAGCAACCAACTATTGCTCTATCATCAACAGAGGTTGAATATAGGGGATTAGCAAATGCTACACAAGAAGCTATTTGGATTAGATTGCTCTACTCAGATTTGGGACTTCATACCCATTCACCAATGATCTCTGGTGATAATACTAGTTCTTTGCATCTTGCTACGAATCCTATTTATCATGCAAGAACTAAGCATATAGAAGTGCACTATCACTATGTTAGAGAAAAACTCTCGAGCAAAGAGATTCAACTAGCATATGTATCTACAAATATGCAGTGTGCTGATTTGTTAACCAAAGCACTTGATGGTACTAAACTTTGCAGGTCTAAAACCATGATTACATTATAGGATATTCAAGAAGATTAATGAAGCAATGTACGCCAAGATGTTGGTGCAAAATGATCAAGCCTACACATTTGGCTTAGAAGAAAATGTGTGCAACTATGACTTGATGATACATGTGAACCTTGGCTTGTAACCAACTTGATCATTTACTATAATAAAAGAGGAAATCTTTGAAGAATCTTGTAAAAGCCTATATCTCATGGAGTTAGGAAGAATGTTAGCTACGCGTTCATTTGAGAGAATAACTCCTAAATCAATGGAGTCACTTTTAGTTGGAGCCAAGTTTGAATTCAAATTCAAACCTAGAAGAAAACTCTTATAAAAAGTCTTTGTAAATCTTGCAGCTATGTGTGGCCTCATTCAAAGCTCTTTCCTTGATCATTTGTAAAAGTTGAGTGGCTCACACCATAGCTCACGCAGTCCATAATCATTGAGCATCATTACAATATCAATGATCTTGTACAATCAAGATGTATAATACATATAGTGCATTGAACATCTCAGTCTACTTCTTTGCTATGGCTACTAATAACAGTCAACTTTCATTGATCATACCTCAGTGAACCCTCAACCATTTTTCCTAATATTGGGCTTGTTGGAACAAGCTTAAAGTCTACTTTGGGCTCTCAAACGCTCAAGGCATTTAGTTCAGGCATGTGAGAGAAATCGTCATCGAATTACTCACTCGTCATCTACTCATTAGTCCCTAAAAACTTGAGGGTAAGCTTTGGTTTGCTAAACTCATTTCTCAGAGCATAGTTGATCATTTTAGATGATTCCACTTGCAATAATTGGATATCTAAGCTAATTGAATTCCTTCAAAAGAAATTTCATTGATTGTTATTGTTATGTGAGCTTAGAGTAAAAGAACCACTAGGTGTATGGACCAAAATAGCAAGTTTTTTTACACTAGCTATTCTTGAAGTAGTCTGTTTTGATTTAATTGTTTCATCATTAACTCCAAAGTACATAGGTACTTTCTTGGTATCATTTGCAAAAAAAAGGGCATACCATGTAACTCGAAAGTGTATCAGGGCAGGTACAAAGTAGGTTTTAACAATAATGCCTCACTTCCTTGAGGTATCCATCCATCTCCTCCAATAATCTACATTTGCAAGCATCGTTGGCCTATGTAAAGTCTGATTGTTAAAGCTCTTTGGGCTGAACCTCTTGCATCCATTCCTTTTCTCCTTTTTAGCACATCAAGAAAGACCTCCATGCCTCTCTTTCAAGGCTTCCTTCTTTACATATAGCTCAACCTTTTTGTTAATTTTTCCTTCGCTATTCACTTCTTATTCCATGCATGCCAAGAGACAACAATGTTTTGAGGCTTGTTTGTGCTCAAAAAATATGAGCTACTTCTCTCTCTCTCTCTCTCTCTCTCTCTCTCTCTCTCTCTCTCTCTCTCTCTCTCTCTCTCTCTCTCTCTCTCTCTCTCTCTCTCTCTCTCTCTCTCTCTCTCTCTCTCTCTCTCTCTCTCCCCCGAAGTTTGTCACATGCAAGAGATCTTCCTATATGCCAGCTATTTTCCATTCAGCCATTGCACTCCTTTTTCACAGCGCATCTCACGGCTTAATCATAGAAAGCTTTTGCACGATCCGTCTCTTCTTTTGTTCATGCAGCAATAATTTCACCGAATAAGATAAAATAGAATAGTTATATTCTTCAATTCCTTGTTTGATATCTTCCCATCAGAAATATTCTATTTCATCTTCATTAATCAGAACATATGTTGAACAAGTTTTAAAGTTGTCGTCTTTCATGAGATGTCAAGCAAACTGATATCTCCTTGGTACATGAAAATAAGGGTTGAATCCCTTTCCACAAAAATAACATCATTGTGTTAGAGAGATCCTTTCTCCCTTAGTTGATGAAAAGAATGATGAAAATTTTGTGTTATGAAGATTCTAACTCTGTATTCTTTATGATGTTCATTGATTTGAAATAATAAGGAATTAATCTAGATGTTCAAGTTCTCAATTCTTCCAAGTAGTACGTCATTGAGAGGAGTTGTGAATTCACTCTTTGAAAAGGATTCAAGATGTTTGAATTTATCTCAAATATATAAAATGAATGAGAATCCTTAATATGTGTATCTACACTTATTTTAAATATGATGTTTGGACGAATGCATGAGTGCACGCAAGCATGGGATCCTTACAAGTGACTGAAGATCATATGTGTCTTGCTCATTATAATGCCTCCTCAATAACAAGCTTTAGATTACTTTAGAATAGTAGATGACAGAAAAAAGATGTATTGCACAAGATAAGGGAAAATTGATTGGAAATAGTACACAAAATGTGACCTAGAGAAAGATAATGTTTGATAATATATATTTGAATCACTTGATATAATATCTTTGAAAAATAGCATCTTGAGGAATCCTTGACCTCCTGACCACCCCTGAGCTATCACAATCTCATTCCCAATTAGACTCTCAAACTCACTCTCACTCGAACTCACTCTCACTCTCACTCTCAATCCCAATATAATTCTCTGATTTCAGGAGCAAATCCTTTTAAAATAGAGGTGATTTCCACCTAAAGAAGTGTGCAATACACCAAATTTAGAGAAAGATGGTTCTTTTTGTGTCGCAGTGTGCATGTCAACATCTATGCATCAAAATCATGTATCGGAATAGAAATAGAGAAGCTCACTTTTTTTTTATTTTTTAAAGTACCTAAAAACAACACTTTGTCAAGCCTTGTAAATCAAGACAATGAGGAATTAGCTTAAGCTTGTGAGAGGAAAATTTTTTCTATTTCTAAGTAATCTTTCCCTCCTTTCTAATAATAATTAAGGTGTAATCTCAAAAGAGCCATCATCTTGCAGCTTATAGTTGTCCTGCAAAACATGAGCTACATTAGGTACATATCTTTTATGTAAGCTAGCATGAAATAGATGATGTACATTCAAATATTTAGGTTATTCCAAAAAATAAGCAAAAGATCCAATCATTTTGAAAACTTTAAAAGGACCTATGTATTGTGGAAAAAGTCTATGATCATTCCCTAACAACAAGTAAAAATGGTGAGGATTGACTTTTAGAAATACCATGTCATTTGTTTGAGATTCAAGTGGTCTTCTCTTCAAATTATAGAATTTCTTTTATTTGTTATGAGCTTCTTTTAAGTCTTTCTTTATTTATCCAAGTTGTTCATCCATCTTCTTAAGCATTTCTTTAGGCATTTCTACTTTATTTGGAAAAGAAAATGAAGGTGGAGTCAAATTATTATAAACATACATAGCCTCAAATGGAGTCATTTTTATAGATGCATGACATGCACTATTGTATGCAAAATCAACTAAGGATAAATATTCACTCCAATTATCTTGCTTTTCATTCACATATATATGCAAGATATCTTCAAGTACCCAAGTAATCATCTCAATTTCCCCATCATTTTGTGGATGGAAAGCTATACTCATAGGAAGTTGAGTTCCAACAGATTCAAATGTTTCTTTCTAGAAGTTTTATGTGAACATACATTCTCTATCAAAAATTATGTTTTTTGCCATTCCATTGAATTGAAGAAATTTCGTTACAAATAGTCTTGCAACATTCAAGGCAGTATTCGTCTTTTTCATAGGAAAGAAATGTGCTATCTTGGTAGATCGATCAACTACCACAAATATGATATCATGTTTACTTCTGATCATAGACAATTAAGTGAACTAAATGTAGAGCCTTAAACAAGATACTTAAAGCATGATTCACAAAAAATCACAAAAATACTTTTATTCTCTTTTGCATGCTCCACCTTTCTCTCATACAATATTTATCTTAAATACTTTTATTCTATTTTCCATGTTCTACCTTTCTCTCATACAATATTTCTCTTAATTATTTTATCTTCACGTTCCATTCCAACCTAAAAAAAACACGATGAGGACAAGGTTTAGAGAGAGAATATAAAATTTTTCATCCGTAAATCTTCTTGTATATGCATAAAATGACTTAATTATTCATTTTAATCATTGTTCCCACACTAGGATTCAGAAATTTCAAAATGAGTTATCTCACCATTGAAAGGCCTATTACGCTGCCGAGTCTATGAAAAATCATAATAAATATTCCACTCATATGTTCATATTTGTGAATGTTTTTGTAAGTGTGGGTTAACAAATAACAATCATGTATAAGAAATGTTAATGTGCCACACATATCAATTGCTATGCATGTGTGTGCGTTGTGAGAGGTGTTTCTTATGTGTATATGTCTATGTATATAGTTTGTGTGGGAATGTATATGCGTTCTGGTGCCTAAAAGTGCCTATATGTGTATGTTCATGTTCACGTGAGTGCATTTGTATAATGCCTATAAGTGTATGTCTGACCATGTATTGTATGTATTTATGTGTGCGGAAATATTTGTTTAAATATATATATTTATGTATGAATGTGTGGGAGCCAAAAAAAAACTAACAAATAGGAAGAGAAAAACATAAAAACGCAAAAATTATAATGCTATTAAAAAGAAAAACGAAATACAAAATTAAGCAACAAAATGAAAACGAGGAAGGAATATGTACGAATGTGAACATGAAGGATTAGAAATGGTGTATGCATTATAATAGGCCTTTTGCTAGTGAAATAATTCATTTTGAAATTTTTGAATTACATTGTGGGGATAATGCTTAGCAAAAAAATTAGGTCATTTTATCCATGTAGGGAAAAGTTTTGGATGAAAAGTTTTGGATGAAAAGTTTCATATTCTCTCTCTCGACGTTATCGACATCATGTTTTCTTGTTCAAAATTAAACATGAAGATTAAAGAATTAGGAAAAATTCTATATGAAGGAAAGGTAGAGCATGCATAAGAGAATAAAAGTCTTTGTGTGAAATTTATGTGAGTCATGTTCTAAGTACCTCGTTTAGGGCTCTACATTTAGCTGATTGTAAGAAAATACCTTGATTGTATGGTAACATCATCATCTTTAATGGCATTAGATCTTCATCTTTAAGCAATTTGGTGGTTGTTGCCAAGCTATTTGCCTTACTTGAGTGCTAGATTTATGCCTAGAAGTTTACTTTCCGAATCTAGAAATTGTATCTTGAATCTCTGCTCTAAACCATGTTTTGATTTGGAGCAAATAGAAGTGAGAGTCCAAATTGTATCTTGAATCTCTCGTCCAAACAATCTTTTGATGGTGGTGAGAATCTCTACAACACTCACCACCATCAAACCTGCACATCAGCCTTGATGAGCCAACTAACATGTTTCTTCACAAATCAATTCATCTCACATATTAACTTGCTTGATTTGTTACGTGCATGGGATCAAAAGATAGACATGCACGGCCTTAGAATGTAGCCCTATTGAATGCATACTTTCAAATGCATAGGTAATCAAGTATGGTGCAACCATTAGGGTAAAAGGTATTTGATGGTGAAGCTTGTGTGCTCACTCACATACATATCAATGTGCATATACATCAATCCTTAGAATCACTCTTATGTGCACAGATAAAAATCAATACGTGCCTTGATGCAAGGTCATGTAGTGAGACCCTACCATGCATACTCTAAGTGCATTTTCAAATAATTATCATGCATAAGGCGTATGTGGATGTTGAGATCTTTCATAATCTTTTATATTTGTTTTTAAATTGATTTTCATCTTTGTCATTTGTTTACATGTGCAAGTAGATTGTCAAGCTAAAGAAATAAACATATGTGTATTTACATTGGTTTATGCATACATTAAATGCAAACGAGAATCAATATGGTGCAAATAATTGAGAGTAGAGAATAAGACTAAAATACATTAAGCTTAACACTTAATTCTCACTCCTCAATCAACCAAATCTCTCAAATTATGCAAACTCTATATATTTGCTCTATCTTCATAGATAGATTCGTGAAGAAGTTTCTCCAAGAACTTTTCCTGTTTCATAGAATAATCTAATATTAGTATCAAAAAATACATGGTTTTACATAACTTCCTCACTACACATTCTCTCCTAAAGTCATATCATCTCTTTATCTTCATCGTTAATACCTACAAAAAAGACTTTCAAAGTGCATTAGTAGACATTTTGGAGCTTAACGACAGGCTTTTCTTTTCCATCAAAGTTTCTTCTAATATTGACTTGCTATTTTGCTTTTTCATATCCAAAGGAACAAAAGATTCCTTCAAATGGCTCTTAGTTTTTTTCATGTTTTTATCAACTATGCATGATATTTTTTATACTTCTTTCTGCTCATGATTTGAATCACTATCTTGATCATTTTTTGTACTTATATTTCCATCATCTTCTTGTTCTTTAATTCCATCTTGAATTTCAAATTGAATTTCGGTTAGAATATGATTGTATTTGCTTGCATAAAACTTTTAATTTTATCAAGATAAAAAATCTTGTCATTATACAAAAAATTTGCATCAAGTTGGATATATGTTGAGCCATCTTCCTTACTTGTATCTAAGTATAATGATTCATCTTGATTCACACTTATAGAGGTTTCTTCCTTTTTAGTTGAACAACTACTTTGATGATCATTAGATTGAGTATTGTTATGTTTCTTTGGATTCCATTGCTTCTTCAATCTATTAAATGATCTTTGTTGATGCCTTGAGTGGTCAAAATATGCTTTCATACCACCTCTTTATAAATTCAAGTGCAAAGGTAAACAGTCATGATAATTACATATTTTTCGTTCCATTTCAAGTACCAGCTTTTGTCTACATGCAATCTCATATGCATTAAAATTCCCATATATATGACCTATTTGATCACACCAGAAACATCTAACAGTTTGATTATAGACTCTATTTGTTCTTCTATGTAAAGGGTTAGGAATCTATCTATGCTCGGGTAAAGGGTTTTGTTCAACAGAATGTGTAGATATATTTTGAACTTGAAATTGATGTTTATATTTACACTAACATGTAGCACTTTCTTTGACTTGATTGGTTAGACTTTAAATATTTTCTTTCAAAATTGAAATTTCATAGCTAATTGTTTTGAATGCTATAATTTCTTTCACATGATTTGATAGTTTATCCATACTTTTGTTTAAATTTGAAAGTTCATAATGAACATTTCCTTCTGAGTTCCTAACTTCCTAATTGAATTGTGTATTGAAGGATTAATAGATGTAGTAAATTTAGATATTACTTTAGCCAAGATTGAGAGAAATGAGTTCAATGACTCAAATTTGGAGTCAAACTTTGTATCCATAGATGAAACTAATCGTGATTCCATGTCATGAAGAAGGTTTTCCATATTAGATTTCATCTTCATATGAATATGGGCAAACAAGGAAAATACAAGTATAAATACCGAGAATTGCTTGTAGAAGAGGTTCTTTGAAAATATGAATGTGCAAATTTATTACAATACTTGATTTGATAAAAAAATCCTAATACATCAGGGTTCTAGTGTATGAATGTGTGCCAGTGTAGCTACAGTAGATGTTGATGGAAAGGGTGGCATGAAGAGGATTGACCACTTGCCAATCTCCATGGAGGCACTCAGATCAAGATGATTAGCCCTCAACACCAAGGAGATTGTAAGATTTATGAGTATGCTAGCACTCCCAAAGATGCAGAAGCAACCACTACAATTTTTGGTATGCATATGCAGAGAAAAATAGAAATCTAAAATACTTGAGTTGCAGTGTCGTTTCTTCACGTTGGGTTTATGATGTCTAGAAGATGAGATACTCGGTTGATGGATCAAGTCGACCACCAAATCCGACAGTGCACCTTAGGTGCTTGGAGCAATCTCAAGTGTAGTGGAGACTCAAAAAGTTATTAGTAGCTCAATTGCAAAATCATATTTCCTCATCATGAACTGTAGAAACAATTCATCGTAATCATTCACTCGTCATGTTTATCATTTGCAGATAAAACTTTTCACAAAACTTAAAGTTTTCTAAAATTTGCTATGCTTAAAGCTTTAACATTCTTACTGTGATTGACTTGTTTTCTTTAGATATGTTCCTTAATAATGCATGGTATGAATCGTGTCTGGAATACGAGAATCTTGGAAAAGAATTGGCTTATAAGTTCTAGAAGTAAATTATGCAAGTTATTTTGGATCCCACTAGTCAAGATTGTAAGTGACATGGCTTAACGGATTGGTAGGATCATTGAAAATCGTAATATTTCGATTTCTGTATATATAAATATATTATTATTCTGGCATAGAACTATGACGGATACAATTTTCAAACTTCAGATGACATTCCTCATCAATCATCATTTGATCATAGATCCTCCATCTTCTTATACCATTGTTTTTTTCTATGTTTATCCTTAAACATATGTGCACACAAAATACAAGCATCATTTAACATTCTCGTCCATCGATTCAAATTACAAATTGTTGTTAGACTCTCTTTTTTACAGCGATGGAAAACCTTTAGACTTAATGTCTATCTAACACAGTCAGATATATGAAACACAAGGAGTTCGATGAAGGAGAAGCATATTGATTTATCCACTTTTAATTGGGTGCACTGAAACGAAACAAACCAAAATATGCTTTCTTGCGACTCACATATGACATCAATCAAACTTAATCATCTACAAAATAGCATAATCGATGGATAGCCATATGCGCTAATCATTTCATGTTAGAGAGCGCAAATCAAAAAGAAATGTTCTCATAATCAATTTCACAGTTCCTCATCATTCAGCGTAGTCTACTACGGAGCACCAGAAATCTTGAATTATCAGAGTAGAAGAGTATTACTGAGTGTGAACGTTGTCAGATCTGTATCGGAGATAGTGTGAGTTGACCAAATTTGTGGAATAGTTCAGGGTTACATGATCAAAGCATCAGCATTGGCAGCTTCTTCGATGTTCGTGTCCGAAGTCAACTTTCAGAACTTTCATCATATTATGAAAGAGTTTAAAAAACAGTATTGGAGGAGTGTGAGAGAGCCGTTGGAGCATAGAGCAACATCAGGTGAAGGCATCAGAGAGTTGGAGATGAAGGCATTAGAGACTTGGAGATGAAGGCATCGGGGTAATCCAGAGAGTAGTGTGTCAATCAGATCTGCCTTCTCCGCTAGGTAATCGAGCCAGAATTGATTATATGAAGTAAACATGATACCATATTTGTGGTAGTTGACCAACTTACTAAGATGGCACATTTGTTCCCTATGAAAAAGATTGATACTACCTTGAATGTTGCAAGACTATTTATAAAAGAAATTCTCCAATCGCATGGAATGCCCAAAAGCATAATTTTTTAAAGAGACTCTAGGTTCACGTCAAAATTTTGGAGAGCAACATTTGATCGATTGGAACTCAACTTTCTATGAGTACAACTTTTCATCCACAAAAGGATGGGGACACCGAGATGGTTAATCATGTAGTTCATGATATGTTGGATATGTACGTGAATGAAAAGAACAATAATCGAAGTGATTATTTGCCCTTAATCAAGTTTGCATACGATAGTGCATGGCATGCATCTATAAAAATGACTCCATTTGAGCTATGTATGGTTATAATTTTTTTTACTCCACCTTAATTTTCAAGTTTTCCAAATAAAGTAGAAGTGTCTGAAGAAATGCTTAATAAGATGGATGAAGAACTTGGAAAAATTAAGCAACACATAAAAGAAGCTTAGCAAAGACTCAGAAAAAGAGTTATTTCCCTCCTAAACCCCACATTTTGATAGCCAGGTCCCAAAAAATCATCTTTTCCCACCACTACAAGGAATACGGGCATATAGCAACAGTTAAGGCAACACAATGTCCCTATAAAATTGCAAAATACATCGTAATGAGCATCGCCTGCGGACCGTCGATTAAACGATGAGCCAAACGATGTTTTTTGCGACTTGTGGAGTGATAGGGTCTGCGACGCTCGCATAGAGTATCGCTAACACAACGGTTTTAAAATGCGTCGCATAAAACATTGGAGGCTCTTTGATCAGCATTTTCACGCATCTGATCGAAGAGCTCTCCAACATTCGCAATTACGCTGCGCTTACGAGCTGAAGCAAGTATATGCAGAATTGTTGTTTTGCATAAGCTCTCTCTTATTGTCTCCCTCTGTCTCTGTTTCTCTCTTTCTACATCTTTCTCTCTTTGAATTCTCTCTCTCTCTCTCTCTCTCTCTCTCTCTCTCTCTCTCTCTCTCTCTCTCTCTCTTTATTGCAAGTTATTCAAGAAGCTAACCAAGCAAAAAGTATGGCTAACTATTGTAAGTACAATTTTTAATCTTTGTATATTATTTGAATTGTGTTATTTTCATTAGATAGCATACTCACACTTATTGATATGCCCTTATACACTTATACATGATGAAGATGCACTTTCACACATACACACATATACACATGCACATACACACACATATATACACACAGATACATGTGCACATACACTTAGAGATACACACATATATACATGCATATGCACAAACATTTCTACAACCACATAAAAAGACTTACATGCATGCATTATTGCATATATATAAATATATATACACACATACACACATTATATACGCAAACACATGTATATGCACATCCACATGCATGCACATTCACATGCATGCACATGGATGGAAATGGAAATGCATCCACATACACATGCATGTTTCATACATATACACATGCATATACATACATTATACTCATATATACACATATATATGCACATACGTACACACACATATACACATGCACACACACATGCACATACCTACATATACACATACATGCACATACACATATACACATAGAGTTACACATATACATGCACATACATATACACACATATACACATGCACATGCACATACTCATACACACATATACACTTACACATGCACATACATACATATACACACACATACACATGCACATACATACATATACACACAGAGAAGAATGTTGAATCTAAAGCTTACTTGGAATCCTGGGCTTGGTTTTATTTTACGGATGTCCTTATGCATGAACAGTAGCCACAAAATGCCTTCATTATAAAAAATGTTATTATGAAAGTATTATTGTAATTAATACACATGTAGCATATGATCTCATTAGATAAATTTGTAATTAACGTTTTCCAACAAACTTTAAAATTACTCTCACAAGTCTCATTGCCAGCGGAGTGCTTCTGTCATGGGAGCTGGACGTAAGACCGAAATATACAAAGGCCTTCATTCTCCTTCCTCTAGGGCTAGCCTTCCTCCTTCATCACCGCTCCCGTTCTTGAACCTTTCGGCGGAGGAGCTTGCTGTTGTGATTTTTGGCTGTGACCATGCGACTTACAATGAATGCATCACGTAGCTTCAGTTTGGTATACTTTATCTATCCTCTTACTTTCTATCACATATATACGTCTCTCCCTTTAAACCATAATGCATCATATCATGGTTTGGATTTCTCATTTTGAGATTCCACTATGCTTTGGATAGTATGTTTTTCCACGTCCTGGTCATATGGACACCATTTCCTTCTGTGCCCTTCTCTCTCTCTCTCTCTCTCTCTCTCTCTCTCTCTCTCTCTCTCTCTCTCTCTCTCTCTCTCTCTCTCTCTCTCTCTCTCTCTCTCTCTCTCTCTCTCTCTCTCTCTCTCTCTCTCTCTCTCTCTCTCTCTCTCTCTCTCTCTCTCTCTCTCTCTCTCTCTCTCTCTCTCTCTCTCTCTCTCTCTCTCTCTCTCTCCTCTCTCTCTCTCTCTCTCTCTCTCTCTCTCTCTCTCTCTCTCTCTCTCTCTCTCTCTCTCTCTCTCTCTCTCTCTCTCTCTCTCTCTCTCTCTCTCCCCCTCCCTCCCTCCCTCCCTCCCTCCCTCCCTCCCTCCCTCCCTCCTGTGAAGAGATGGATAGGTATGTGCTTGAAGATGAAGAGGTGTTGCAAAATCCTTGATCTACACCAGCCAAATGAACTCCACAAGTATATGGTGGGCCCTTTTAGCTTGCCAATGGATGTATTAGACACCCTATGTACTTTGGAAGATCACTCTCAAAAAGATAGATCAAAACAAATAAGTTGGAGTTAGCTCAGAGGTGAAAACTTGCTATTCTTGGTTCATACACCTATCCAGTGTTTTACATAATTCTCTGAGCAAAGCAGTAATTAGCTTAATTCCTCTTGGGGAAGTCTAGGTAACTTAAAGAGCTAACTTTCAAGAGTAATCTCATCAAAAATAATGAACCACACACTGAGAATGAGTTTTAACAACTGATGACATCATCCCGATTTTCACGGGCTGCTATAGTTTGAGACCAGTGAGCAGAAAAATCAACATAACTCCAAATGTAGGAATCCAATGATTATGAAAACTTTTATGGTTATACTAGACAGTATTTTGAATCCAAAAAACTTTAAATCACTGAATTTAGATAAGTAACCACTGAGAAACACCTCTGACAAGATGAGTGAAAAAGTCGGGTACCTGACAGAGAAGTGAAAATGCACAAACATTGTTGACTTCAACTGAACATAACTGAAGATTGCAACATCCAAATGACATGAAAATTTGTGAGCATATAGTAGGCTTACAGAGCTAACTGTACCAAGTTAAATCACGGAAAATAATGCACCAAGCTCAGAGAAAACATCTCTGCAAGCTGACTGAGAAAAACTGAGAGTAATGGCAGTGAGTAGTACACTTCACAAGAACATGGAAAGATGAACTCAAATAATCATGAAAATGAAAGTATATTGCTTGTAAAATACAATGACTTACTGATACATATGTGTGCCTTGTAATCACACCTTTATATGGCATAAAGCTCAGCTCTTGGAGGTCTTCACATAGGTCTCTCTAACCACGACTAAAACTACCATCTATTTATAGTTGAGTTTGGGAGGCTAACTTCCCTCAATCACTCTCCAATCAGTCAATGATTGATTTGATTCTCTACCTACCACAAATCACAAATTTGTGGCTCCTCTTTCCATTCTTGATCAAGTGGACTCAACCACTTAAGATTCTTTCACTTTTACATTAAGTAAACTCTTCAAAAGTTACAAGAGGTAGTTCACAAGTGAACTTTACATAGTCTTCATTTTAAGGCTTTTTTTATGACTTTGTGGGACTCAAGCCAATACTTAGGCTTGTCATAGACTTGCTCCAACAGCTCCCCCTCAAGCCAAGTATGCTTGAGGTCTTCAATCTTCCAAGATTACCTGCAAACCAGTCATAGCCTTGAATTTGCAAAGCTTTGTACCATCCAATTCTTTCGTTAGAATATCTGCACATTGTTGATGAGTGGACACATATGATATTTGAATATCTTTGCTTAGAACCTTTTCTCGTACATAGTGATAATGAACTTCAATATGTTTAGTCCTTGCATGAAAAATAGGATTAGCAGCCAAATGAATAGAACTCATATTGTCACCAAAAATAGTTGGAGTTCCAAACTCCAATCCAAGATCTTTGAATAATGTCTTCATCCACATAGCTTCTTGTGTAGCTATGGCAAGACCTCTATATTCAGCTTCAGTAGAAGAGAGAGCAACTATGGGTTGCTTCTTGGATGACCATGAAATAAGCTTTGAACCTGCAAAGGTAAGATAACCTGAAGTGCTCCTTCTATCTTCCTTGGAGCCAGCCCAATCTCCATTAGAAAATAGCTTCAAACCTAAATCAGATACATAAGGATAATAAAGTCCTTGATTTATGGTTCCTTTGAGATACTTGAGAATCCTTTTGGCAGCATCCATATGTGGTTTCCTTGGTGTGTGCATAAATTGACTTAGCACACTCACACTATAACATATATCTACTCTTGTCAACGTGGCATAGTTGAGACTACCCACTAGACTTTGATATGATGTGATGTCCTCTATGAGTTCACCTTCATGTGAGCTCAATTTGTGATTGACCTCCATTGGAGTACCTGCAATCTTACAATCTTGCATCTTGAATTTTGCCAACATGTCCTTAATGTACTTCCTTTGAGTGAGAAACAAACCATGATCTTTGTAGACAACTTCCAAACCTAGGAAGTAGGTAAGTGAACCCAAATCACTTATCTTGAACTCTTCTCTCATCTGATCTTTGATCTTCTTCATACCATCTGCATCATTTCCTGTCAATATAATATCATCTACATATACACATAGGTAGATGACCTCGGAATTACTCTTTTTAATAAAGAGTGAAGGATCTGCCCTGCTTGGTTGAAAGCCTTTGTCCTGCAAGAATGAAACAAGCCTGAAATTCCAAGCTCTTGGAGCTTGCTTGAGACCATACAATGCTTTGTTAAGTTTACACACATAATTAGGATAAACTTGGTTCTCAAAACCAGGTGGTTGTGCCATATATACCTCTTGTGTTATCCAACCATTCAAGAATGCATTCTTTACATCTAGTTGAAGTATCTTCCAATTCTTGGAAGAGGCAATACTAAGCAAAACCCTAATAGTAGGCATATTTGCCACAGGAGAGAAGGTCTCCTCATAATCAATTCCCTGAGTTTGTGCAAAGCCTTTTGCTACAAGCCTTGCCTTATACCTGTTAATTGAACCATCAGAATTTCTTGAGTTTATAGACCCATCTTGAGCCTATTACCTTCATGGATGAAGTCTTGGGCACCAAATCCCAAGTGTTGTTTTCCTCAAGTGCTTCAATCTCTTCCTTCATTGCATGCTTCCATTCTGATTTTGCTTTGGCCTCTTCAAATGATGATGGCTCCTCTTGGTTTATATCATGTGCTATGTAGATAGAGTGTTTAGTTACTAATGAGGTGTCAAACCCATACCTTTCTGGTTTTTTCTTTTCCCTCATAGATCTTCTTAGGCCATGATGTGATGATTCTGCCTCATGTCCAAGTTCCTGCAATTTTGCTTTACCTTTAGACTTCCATGCTTTGATCTTTTCCATCTGAGATTCTTCATCATCCTCTGAGGTGTCCTGTTCTTCAATCTTCGGTTGTTCTCCAAAATCTTCTTCAAGATTATATGGTAAATTGACCTTCCTGCATGAATCTTCATACCATGAATTGTTCTCATCAAAAACTACATCTCTGCTTACCAAGAATCCTTTGTTGGTAGGGTTGTATAACCTGTAGCCCTTTTGATTGTTGTCATATCCAATAAATACACACCTTTCTTCCTTTGGATCCATCTTGCCTCTAACCTGTGAAGGAACATGAGCAAAAGCAATACATCCAAAAATTTTACAATGATCTAAGCTTGGTCTTCTTCCATTCCAAGCCTCATATGGAGTCATCCCATCAAGGGATTTTGAAGGCAACCTGTTAATCAAGTAAGTGGTTGTAGATACAGCCTCAACCCATAAGTAATTAGGTAAATGCTTTTCATTTAACATAGACCTTGCAGCTTCAACAATTGTCCTATTCCTCCTTTCTGCCACTCCATTTTGCTCAGGAGTGTACCTTGTAGTTACCTCTCTTTTGATTCCTCTTTCTTGAAGAAAAGAATCAAACTCATGGGAGAAGTATTCTCCCCCTCCATCTGACCTTAGCCTTTTTAGTGATTTACCTGTTTGATTCTCCACAAGAGCCAAATATCTTTTGAAACATGAAAAAACTTCATCTTTGTGTTTCATAAAGAATAGGATAGTCCATCTGTTGTAATCATCAATAAAGGAAACATAATACCTTGATCCAGATATTGAAGCTTCCTTGCTAGGTCCCCATACATCTGTATGAACCAACTCCAAGAGATCTCCATGCATATAACCTTTCTTCATGAATGGTAACCTGTGAGACTTTCCAAATTGACATGCACTACACTTATAAATCATATGTTGTTTTGACAAATTAGGAAGTCCAAGTACACTTTGGTCCCTGCAGATTTGCTTTACTGACCTTTCACCAATATGTGCTAACCTTTTGTGCCATACTTCCAATTCTGTGAGTGTCTGACTACCATAATTAAAGAGATCAATGTTTCTAGTGTCCTGTAATTCAAATGTGAACAATCTACCTGTCTTTTCACCTTTTGCAATTCTACTGAATCCTTGACTTGGATCTTCAACAAATGCTCCTGCTTTTGTGAACCTGACTTGCAACCCTTTCTCTACTATCTGCCCAACACTTATCAAATTCTTTGTAATGGTAGGGACATAGAGTACCTTACTAGGTAGGTTGATGTTTCATCAGGTGCTTTGACATTGCCTATTTTCTCCACAGGATGTTTTGTATCATCTCCTGTTTGTACCTCATGCTTATTCCTTGGATCTTCTAAATCTGATAGGAGTGCCACATTTCCTGCCACATGATTTGAACAACCTGAATCTATGTAGAAAACATGCTCATCAGATTTACCTTGTGGCATAGCCATGTTCATGATCAATAATGAATCCTCTTTGTTTGAGTCTTCTGTGTAGTTATTGTAGTCTCTCCTTCCTTTGTAGCCTCCTTGATAGTTTGAATGATTGTAGTTGTTGTAGTTGCCATGGTAGTTGTTGAACCTTCCTCTTGAGTAGCCATAACTTCCTCTATTGTATCCTCTGCCTCTTTGATTCCTGGAATTCCTAAAGAAATTTTCAGTTGTATGATTAGTTAATCCACAAATAGAACATGAGTTGGAGTCTTGGGATCTCCCCCTGCCTTGTCTACCTCCTCTTCCTCTACCTCTGCCATGTCTTCCTCTACCTGCATAGTTAGCTTGATATGTACCTGCTTCATCATCCACTTTCTTTGCCTTTCCTTTGTTATCTTTAGACTTGCTTTTATCCGTGTATAAAGCTGAAGATTGATTACCTTTAGATCTTTCTCCATTTTTGATAAGCTTTTCCTCTTGAGTAAGTAGTTGTCCAATGAGTGTGTTGAAATCGGGTACATGCATGTCCATGTATAAATCCATAGCTGTGGTGAATGCTTCCCACTTGTCATCTGCCTTCAAGCCATTGATGACCTGCCTTACAATTTGCTCTTCATCTATTACCTCTCCAATGCTTCCCAACTGATCCGCTATGTCCATGAGCTTTGTGACAAAATCAGTCACATTTTGTTTGGGAGCCTTCTTGAGAGTTGTGAAATCTAGCCATAGTTGATGCTTCCTAGCTTTAGTACTTGAAGAAAAGAAAGCTTCAAGTGCATCCCACACTTCCTGAGATGTCTTACAACTTCTAATGTGAGGCAACAAAAAATTTGAGATAGAGTTGAGGAGATAAGACCTTGCAAGTGCATCCTTGGAGCACCATGTGCTCAATCTTTCTTGCTCTTCCTGTGTTGGTTGACTTTTGTTCCTGAAACTTGGCATAACTTCATCTCCAGCCACATAACCATATAAACTTCTACCTTGGAGATAGGCTTCCATTCTTAATGACCAAGCTGAGTAGTTACCTCTGTCTAATTTGTCAATTGATGAAGGAAATCCATCTGCCATGTTGTCCAACCTTGCTCTGATACCACTGTGAAGAGATGGATAGGTATGTGCTTGAAGATGAAGAGGTGTTGCAAAATCCTTGATCTACACCAGCCAAATGAACTCCAGAAGTATATGGTGGGCCCTTTTAGCTTGCCAATGGATGTATTAAACACCCTATGTACCTTGGAAGATCACTCTCAAAAAGATAGATCAAAACAGATAAGTTGGAGTTAGCTCAGAGGTGAAAACTTGCTATTCTTGGTTCATACACCTGTCCAGTGTTTTACATAATTCTCTGAGCACAACAGCAATTAGCTTAATTCCTCTTGGGGAAGTCTAGGTAACTTAAAGAGCTAACGTTCAAGAGTAATCTCATCAAAAATAATGAATCACACACTGAGAATGAGTTTTAACAACTGATGACATCATCCCGATTTTCACGGGCTGCTACAGTTTGAGACTAGTGAGCAGAAAAATCAACATAACTCAAACTGTAAGAATCCAATGATTATGAAAACTTTTATGGTTATACTAGACAGTACTTTGAATCCAAAAAACTTTAAATCACTGAATTTGGATAAGTAACCACTGAGAAACACCTCTGGCAAGATGAGTGAAAAAGTCGGGTACCTGACAGAGAAGTGAAAATGCACAGACAGTGTTGACTTCAACTGAATATAACTGAAGATTGCAACATCCAAATGACATGAAACTTTGTGAGCATATAGTAGACTTATAGAGCTAACTTTACCAAGTTAAATCACTGAAAATGATAAACCAAGCTCAGAGAAAACATCTCTGCAAGCTGACTGATAAAAACTGAGAGTAATGGCAGTGAGTAGTACACTTCACAAGAACATGGAAAGATGAACTCAAATAATCATGAAAATGAAAGTATATTGCTTGTAAAATACAATGACTTACTGATACATTGTGTGCCTTGTAATCACACCTTGATATGGCATAAAGCTCAGCTCTTGGAGGTCTTCACATAGGTCTCTCTAACCACGACTAAAACTGCCATCTATTTATAGTTGAGTTTGGGAGGCTAACTTCCCTCAATCACTCTCCAATCAATCAATGATTGATTTGATTCTCTACCTACCACAAATCATGAATTCGTGGCTCCTCTTTCCATTCTTGATCAAGTGGACTCAACCACTTAATATTCTTTCACTTTTACATTAAGTAAACTCTTCAAAAGTTACAAGAGGTAGTTCACAAGTGAACCTTACATAGTCTTCATTTTAAGGCTTTTTCTATGACTTTGTGGGACTCAAGCCAATACTTAGGCTTGTCATAGACTTGCTCCAACACCTCCCTCCCTCCCTCCCTCCCTCCCTCCATCCCTCCCTCCCTCCCTCTCTCTCTCTCTCTCTCTCTCTCTCTCTCTCTCTCTCTCTCTCTCTCTCTCTCTCTCTCTCTCTCTCTCTCTCTCTCTCTCTCTCTCTCTCTCTCTCTCTCTCTCTCTCTCTCTCTCTCTCTCTCTCTCTCTCTCTCTCTCTCTCTCTCTCTCTCTCTCTCTCTCTCTCTCTCTCTCTCTCTCTCTCTCTCTCTCTCTCTCCCTCCTCATATTACTGCATGTTCATGTGTGTGCATTTTTTTGGTATGGCTTTCGTGCGAATGCAGAGAAGAATGCTGAATCTAAAGCTTACTTGGAATCTTGGGCTTGGTTTTATTTTACGGATGTCCTTGTGCATGAACAGTAGCTTGATCATTATCTTTTGTGCATGTGCACGCCTTCGATCTTCTCATATCAGCTATGTAAAGAATGTCTGACCAGGGATGCCACTATTTTTGTTTAATTACATTGATAAAAAGTTGCATGGTATTTTTGAGGCAGACAGCTATGGAGAGATGAACATCAATCCATATGCCTGGACTGATGGGAAGCAAAAGACACACCAGCTCAGGTTCTTTGCTTAGATTTAATAATCTCTTATATTACATTAGGTCAGTGTCTGAGGCATAATGAGGTTTTGTTTACATGTAGGCACACGTACGGGTGAGATGTCAATGTGCACCATTGACAGAAAGCATATACATAGGAGCATTAGCAGCGAATTATGTGAATTATTCACACGAGAAAATCCTATTTAAGTTAAATCATGTGCAGACAAATAAGCTTATATCTCTTTTCATGAGAAACTTGTTGAGTGTCAGTAGACAGGTTGTAGGTTTAGAATGTGGGTCCATGTCAGGGGAGAAAGGAGAAGATGTTGACGATTGCATACAAAGGCCTTGATTCTCCTTCCTCTAGGGCTAGCCGTCCTCCTTCATCACCACTCCCGTTCTTGAACCTTCCGGCGGAGGAGCTTGCTACTCTGATTTTTGGCTGTGACCATGTGACTTACAATGAATGTGTCACACAGGTTCTGTTTGGTATACTTTATCTATCCTCTTACTTTCTATCACAGATATACGTCTCTCCCTTTAAACCATAATGCATCATATCATGGTTTGGATTTCTCATTTTGAGATTCCACTGTGCTTTCGATAGTATGTTTTTCCACATCCTAGTCATATAATGGACACCATTTCCTTCTGTGCCCTTATCTCTCTCTCTCTCTCTCTCTCTCTCTCTCTCTCTCTCTCTCTCTCTCTCTCTCTCTCTCTCTCTCTCTCTCTCTCTCTCTCTCTCTCTCTCTCTCTCTCTCTCTCTCCACATATTACTACATGCTCATGTGTGTGCATGTTTTTGGTATGGCTTTCGTGCGAACGCAGAGAAGAATTCTGAATCTAAAGCTTGCTTGGAATCCTGGGCTTGGTTTTATTTTACAGACGTCCTTATGCATGAAGAGAAGCTTGATCATTAGCTTTTGTGCATGTCCAGGCCTTTGAGCTTCTCATATCAGCTATGTAAAGAATGTCCGACCAGGGATGCCACTATTTTTGTTTAATTACATTGATAAAAAGTTGCATGGTATTTTTGAGGTAGACAACGATGGAGAGATGAACATCAATCCATATGCCTGGACTGATGGGAAGCAGAAGACAGAGTTTCCAGCTCAAGTTCTTTGCTTAGATTTAATAATCTCTGATATTACATTAGGTCACTGTCTGAGGCATAATGAGGTTTTGTTTACATGTAGGCACGCGTACGGGTGAGATGTCAGTGTGCACCATTGATAGAAAGCATATACAAGGGAGCATTAGCAGCGAATTATGTGAATTATTCACAGGAAAAAATCCTATTTGAGTTAAATCATGTGCAGATAGATAAGCTTATATCTCTTTTCATGAGAAACTCGTTGAGTGTCAGTATACCGGTTGTGGGTTTACAACGTGGGTCCATTTCAAGGGACAAAGGAGAAGATGTTGACGGTTGCAGGCTCAAATGTTCACTAATGTATGGGCTTTTGGACAGCATATTAAAATCAAAGCCATTGATTCTTTACGTAAAACAGAGGATCCTAGTATTGTTGCTTCTTTCAAGCAAGTATCCTATGTTTGTGTGTGTGTATATGTGTATGTGTTGCAATAAAAATGCATGATTTCTTCAAGTTTAAAATAGTATTTTATGAACTAAAGAAAAAAAAGGGCTAACAAACATTTTGATGATGGTACGTGACTCTATCATGGTCTTAACTAGTAACATTCTAAGTGTGAAACATTGAAGATGTTGATGAATCTGCAGTGCTACACTTGCTGGATCAGTTTTCCTCTTTATTGTGTTCGAAGAAATGGCAAGAATGGATTTGTGATCTATGCCTTTCAAAGATGTGCTGGAGCATCTTAGAAGGGTCTCCTAGAAAATGAGAAAGGAAAACAAATCATGATGATCAAACTTCCCAAAGTTTTCTTTGTTTTGTCTTACCTCAAAAACCAATTATGTTTTAACAACATCACATTAAAATCAAAACTATAATAAGACATCATAATTGTCAAAGATTACCTTTAGCAATTCAATGGGATTACTCTTTGTTGGTGCGGACTGGAAAAATGCATAACTATAAGTTGGTTCAATCAATGATTTCACGGCCAGTACAGCAACAGGCTCTGAACCAAGGCCAGGACTCTATGGATCCTTTGATTTCCAGTGTGCCTCTTGGATGTTCTCCAAAACTTCATAATTGAATTGTATTACATGATTGTCTGTTCGGACACCATCATATGCTAAATACACTTCCGTTAACCCATACATACATTTTCGAAAAATTTCTTCAGGCCCCTTAGCTCCATACCCTTTTCCAAGTTTTCGAGAAGACACTAAATGATAAAGGAATTCTTTGGAGGTTAAACCATCAAAAAAGCAAGAATGAATTGCCAAACCATCATGAAAGTCAAAAAAGAACAACTCCTCTCCGTTTACAGATTGTAAACCTAAGCATGCACACTATTGTATCAAGTTTGACAATGATCCTTTGCTTCCAACCCTTATCATTTCCATCATGGAATTGGATAGACAGCTATGCCTCTCAACAACAGTTGGTATTTCCCCAAGAACACGTTGAAATTCACAAATTGTTGATCTTCTAGCACTGATTTCTTCAACTCAGCTAAGAAAATTTTCTTGGTAACCATAGTCAAGGATATCACTATGACATGGATTGATAAAAGTTCTTGGAACGAGTTCCTGTTTTCTTGACAAGACTAATCGGATCTGCCTTTCCAAAGTGAGAACTCTCTGAGAAGACAATCTGCCATCATCTATAGCAATATGAACTTCTTTAAGAAGTTTTTTATATGTTCTGATTTCATCTGTTAAGTACATGTCTTTCAAGCCAACACTGCACCCTGTTTGGAAAAGCCATTCATGTAGAACATTTTGAAGGCATGTTAGGAACTGAAGAGCAGTTTTAGTCCCTTCTTGATAGCAAAGACTTGGGACAATACCCGTATGGCAATCTGTTAACCATTTATTGCCAATTGGACACTGCATTATCTCGCTGTCATGCACTACATTGCCTAAATATGTGTACTCTACACCGGGGGGAAAGGTCATATTTAAGACCTGTATCCCTGTGTGAATGCATGTGTATGTGTGTGAATGCATCATTATGTGTGTATGTGTGTATGCATCTATATGTGTGTATGCATGTGTATGTGTGTGAATGCATCATTATGTGTGTATGTGTCTATGTGTGTATGTGTGTGTGTATATGTGTGTGTATATGTGTGTGTATGTGTGTGCGCGTCTATGTGTATGTGTGTGTGTGTGTCTATGAGTGTGTATCTATTTATGTGTGTGTATGTGTCTATGTATGTATGTGTATGCATGTATGTATGCATATGTGTGTGTATGTGTGTGTATGCATATGTGTGTGCATGCATTATGTATGTGTATGTATGCATGTGCATTATGTATGTGTATGTATGCATGTTCATTATGTATGCATATGTGTGTATGCATGTAAGTATGTATGTATGTATGCATATGCATATGCATTATGTATGCATATGTATGCATGTATGTGTATGTGTGTGCATGTCTCTCTATGTGTGTGTGTATGCATATATGTGTGTGTATGTGTGTATGTGTGTATGTGTGTGTATGTGTGTGTATGTGTGTGTATGTGTGTGTATGTGTGTGTATGTGTGTGTGTATGTGTGTGTATGTGTATGTGTATATGTGTGTGCATGTGTATGTCTGCATGTGCATTATGTATGCATATGTGTGTGTATGCATATATGTGTGTGTGCATGTATATGTGTGTGTGTATGCATGTATATGTGTGTGTATGCAACATTATGTGTGTATGTGTGTATATGTGTGTGTATTTGTGTGTGTATGTGTGTGTGTCTATGTGTATGTGTGTGTGTGTGTGTCTATGTGTGTATATGTGTGTATGTATGCATATGTATGTGTGTGTAAGTGTGTGTGTGTGCATATCTGGTCTCTCTCTGTCTCTCTCTCTCTCTCTCTCTCTCTCTCTCTCTCTCTCTCTCTCTCTCTCTCTCTCTCTCTCTCTCTCTCTCTCTCTCTCTCTCTCTCTCTCTCTCTCTCTCTCTCTCTCTCTCTCTCTCTCTCATTCTCTTGCTCTCGTCCAGAT
This sequence comes from Ceratopteris richardii, assembly GCA_020310875.1. Lineage (NCBI taxonomy): Eukaryota > Viridiplantae > Streptophyta > Polypodiopsida > Polypodiales > Pteridaceae > Ceratopteris > Ceratopteris richardii. The sequence goes on from CM035408.1 coordinate 64,852,251, forward strand.
CTCGGCACAAATGTGTCGGGAGAATTCAAAATTTTTTTTAACATTGTAGAGCATCGCTTATGTGACGCTCTGGAAAGGATGACGCACTATCGAGTTTGCCCACGTCGCAAATAATGTCGCTAGGCAGCGACGCAGACATTATAGCGTTGCATAAGCGATGCAGGCATTGCTTATGTGACGTAACTACTTTTTAAAAAAAAATCAAAAACAACACCGTCGCTTATGCGATGCTAGCGTCGCATAAGCGACAGTGCTCGCTTTTTTTTTCAATTCGGGGGCATCGCTACGCCCCCTATCTCTTGTAGTGCACTACTTTCACTCTATAGCACACCATTGAAGCTCTTGTTTCTACATTCAACCTACTTGCATCTCCTATCTCGAACTATTGTTGTAGTTGTAAGACCTTTAGCTTCATTGGCAACATCTAAAGCTTCTAGGCGACCAAAAGATGAAATCGTCACATTAAGATGTCATAATATCAAAGCTACAGATGGACAATGGCTATCACATGAGTACTCCAAAGGTGCATGGCATACATGCAACCCTCTAGAGTTGGGTCTCATCGAGTTAGAGATCGTGGAAAATTGGATCTTCATTGGAAGGAAAAGTTACTTAGCTTCAAGAAGCACAAAGACAATGGGATGGTTGCTATTGTACAACATCTTTTTACAATGGCAACTGTGAAACTTGAAAACTCTATTAGAATAAGATATCCAGTGAATTGTAAGTATTACTCTATAATATTGTATGTTTTATAATGTTGGATATATTTTTGAACTATTTAGATATGATTTTGTTTGTTTTAGATATATTTCCTTCTACTTTGGTGGAAGAGCAACAACTTCATAGTCTTATAGGTACTTTCTAAGCATTGCATGCAAATGTTGGTGCACTAGTCTTTCCACAAATATCTCCTACTCAACTTTACCATGATAGTGTTTTCTTTTACACACATAGATATGTTATACCCTCTACAATGATTGGTTTTGGAAGGTTAGAGAGAACTGAAGTAAATTTTCTTCTTAGCTTCGAGTCGCCAAAACTTGATATATGGTCTGTATCATCTTTGAAGCACAAGATGGTAATGAATATACATACCTCTTTGAAATTCACAAAAGTGTCTAGATTTGTAGGTTTGCACTAGTCTTTTCGCATCCATTGTTTTGTATATTTTTTTCCAAGGACCGATATGAAGACCATGAACGAGTGAAGGCACAAGTGTGTGAGTGAAAGCACACAAGCATGCACACACATACACACACACATGCACACGGTCAGAGCAAAGAGAGGAACAATGAAAAGCTTCTATTTCAAAGAGTTCTCTTACAAAAGCTCAAATCTATGACAAGCTCTATTCTCTAACAAGCTAACCTCAAAAATGATTTCTCTAGCTCTTTTTAGAGTTTTTTTGACTAGTTTTGGCCTTGTCGAGACCTAGTGCCCGGCCTAGTTAAAAATTAGGTTCCATGGCTTATTTGAGGGCTCAAACGAAGTCTAAAAATTATGAAAATTGGTAGGATGATACTTCTAATACTCCTCAAGCTCAAGTACTCCTCAACTTGAACAAAATGGAGTTACAAAAAGGTGAAATGATATTTACAATGGTTTGATTGATCAAAATCACTGTTTTTTGTAGGGGATTCTTCTAAAAATTTGACATACACTTCTTGGAGCTCCCTACTTGCTCCCTCTTCTTGTGTATCCATCTCTTTGATGCACTTCGATGCTTGTGCTTGACCTTGAGCTTCAACAATATGCATGTGCATTATGTATGCATATGTATGCATGTGTGTGTATGTGTGTGTATGCATGTAAGTATGTATGTATGCATATGCATTATCTATGCATATGTATGCATGTATGTGTATGTCTCTCTACGTGTGTGTGTGTATGCATATATATGTGTGTATGTGTATGTGTGTATGCATGTGTATGTGTGTGTATGCATGTAAGCATGTATGTATGCATATGTATAATTGTATGTGTATGTGTGTGTATGTATCTTTACGTGTGTGTGTATGCATATATATATGTGTGTATATGTATGTGTATGTGTGTATGCATGTGTATGTGTGTGTATGTGTGTGTGTGTGTTTATGTGTGTGTGTCTATGTGTGTATATATGTGTGTATCTATATATATGTGTCTGTATGCATGTGTATGTGTGTGTGTGTGTAAATGTGTGTCGATGTGTGTGTGTGCATAAGTGTGTATGTGTTTATGTGTGTGTGTATATGTGTGTGTATATGTGTGTGTATGTGTATGTGTGTGTGTATGTGTGTATGTGTGTGTGTCTATGTGTGTATGCATGTGTTTATGTGTGTATGTGTGCATGTCTATGTGTATGCATGTGTCTATGTGTGTATATATGTGTGTGTCTATGCATGTGTATGTGTCTATGTAAATTAGTGTGTATATGTTTGTGTGTGTATGTGTGTGTGTCTATGTGTATATGTGTGTGATATGTGTGTATATGTGTGTGTGTATGCATATGTATGTGTGTGTGTGCATACCTGGCTTCAAGAGTGTGTCGATCTCTCTCTCTCACTCATTCTCTGTGTGTGTGTGTGTGCATCCAAATCCTCACACAAATGTGCCGAGAGAAATCAATTTTCTTTTTAACATTCCGAAGCATTGCTTATGCGACACTCTGGAACATAGGACATCACTTATGTGACACTAAAGCATCACAGGCAGTTTGCCAATGTCGCAAATAGCATTGCTAATTAGCGATGCTATTTGTGATGCATAGTTTTAGCATCGCATAAGCGATGCTAACATCGCTTATGCAACGACAACACTTTAAAAGAAAAAAATAGGGCCATCGCTTATGCGATGGTAGTGTTGCATAAGTGACGGTTCTCGTTTTTTTTTTTTCAATTTGCGAGCGTTGCTACGCCCCCTATTTCTAGTAGTGCATAGATATATAACTTTAGAGTTATTCCTCTTAATGAAGAGTGAAGATCTAGCCTTGCTCATCTTGAATCATTTGTGCTGCAAGAATGTAACCAATCTATGGTTCCAAGCTCTAGGAGCTTGCTTGAGACCATAGAGAGCTTTCTTGAGGTTGTTCCATGTACACCTCCTCTGAAATCCAACCATTTAAAAATGCATTTTTTACATCCAATTGATAAATGTTCCAATTCGTTGAAGCAGCTATACTTATGAGAAATTTGATTGTTGGTATCTTTGCCACACGAGCCTCATAATCAATCCCTTGGGTCTGAGCAAACCCTTTAGCCACAAGTCTTGATTTGTACCTATTAATTGATCCATTAGAATTCCTTTTTACCTTATATATCCATCTAGATCTAATGATCTTCATGGATTGGTTCTTGGGAACTATGTCCCAAGTGTGATTCTCTTGAAATGCTTGTATTTCTTCCTCCATTGCTTCCTTCCATTGTGATTTTCTTATTTGCTTCTTCAAAGGTTGATGGCTACTCTGAGTTGATATCCTGAGCAATATAGAGTGAGAGTTTAGTGACTAGAGAGGTGTCATATCCATACCTTTGTGGCTTTTTCTTTTCCCTAGTTGATCTCCTTATTGTTTGTTGAGAGGATTCTGCAATATCCCTCAAGTCCTGCATCTTCTCTTTACCTTTGTTGCTCCATACCTTGAACTTCCTTCTTGGTGTCTTTTGATCATCATCAGAGTCACTTGAATCTTCATGTTGTTAGATCATTTTCCTTTTGAATTGTAGGAAAGTTTTCCTCTAGGTCATAAGGTAGCTTGACTTTTCTACAACCATCTTCAAACCAGGAGTTGTTTTCATCAAAGACAACATCTCTACTAACAACAAAGCCTTTAGTACTTGGATTATACAACCTAGACCCTTTGTATTAAGATTATATCCTATGAACACACATTTCTCTGCCTTAGGATCCATTTTACCTCTGATTTGTGATGGAATATGTGCATAAGCTATGAACATATTCCTCTATAGCCTCCTTGGTTATTGTAGTTGTTGTTATAGTTGTTGAAATTGTTTGATCTTCCTCTTCCATAGATTCCTCTATTAAAGCCTCTTCCTCTCTGATTTCTAAGATTCGAGAAAGAATTCTCTGTTGTGTGGTTAGTCAATCCACATATGGCACATGGAGAGGTGCTTTGGAATCTTCCCTTGCCTTGTCTACCTCATGTGCCTCTTCTTGTTGTACCTCTACCTCTTTCTACAAAGTTAGCTTGTGAGGTACTAGCTTCATCATCACATTTCTTGCCTTTACCTTTACTATCCTTACTCTTGTTCTTATTAGTGTATACGGTAGAGTATTGATTACCTTTTGAGTTGTCATTGTTCTTCACAAGCTTGGCTTCATGAGTGAATAGTTGTCCCATTAGAGTATTGAAGTTAGGTACCTGCATGTCCATGTATAGATCCATTGTTGTGGTGAATGCTTCCCATTTGTCATCTACCTTGATTCCATTTATCACTTGTCTCACAATTTGCTCCTCATTAATGACTTCTCCAATGCTTTCAAGTTGATAAGCTAAGTCCTTCGTTTTAGTGACATAATCAGTCACATTCTGTTTGGGCATCTTTTTGAGAATTATGAATTCCATCCATAGTTGGTTCTTTCTTGCTCTAGTGCTTGAAGAGAAGAATGCTTCAAGTGCATTCTAGGTTTATTGTGATGTCTTACAATTCCTAATGTGTGGAAGCAAGAAATAAAAAACTGAGTTCAGAAGATATGACCTAGCCAAGACATCCTTTGAGCACCATGTTGATAACCTTTCTTATTCTTCTTGAGTGGGTTGCCCTTTCCTTCTGAGTATTGTCATCGACTCATATCTAGATATGTAACCATAGATATTTGGACCTTGTAGATATGCTCCCATCCTAATAGACCAAGCAGAGTAATTACCTCGATACAATTTGTCAATTGATGATGGGAATCCATCTCCCATGTTGAGTTGATGATAGCTTTGATACCATTGTGAGGAGATGGTTGGATACACTCCAGAAATGAGGTGGTGCTGCACAAATCCTGCTCTATACCTGCCAATGTAGCTCTAGACTACCTTAGTAGACACTTTTAGCTTCCCAAATATGCATTTGGAACCATAATATACTTTGGAGCATCACCTTCAAATAGTTATGTTAAAATAGACTACTTCCAAGATTGAAGAGTTGCAAAAAACTTGTTATTTTAGGACTTGCACTTACTCAGTATTTCACTCAGTGCTCACTCACTAATTACAATTGATCCGAGAGTTTTTAGAAATATCTAATTGAAATCCTAAGCTTGATATAGGAAGTTATTTCACTAATTTAGGATGATTATATGCTCAGAAATCACATTAAGAAGTTAGGAGTGTAATCTCGACTTTTTAGGAGGATGACAGTGAGCAGACATAGGTAGCTTGTAGAGAACTTATCTTAAAAAGTACTTAACCAAATGAAATGAAACTTGATAGCCTAGAACTAGAAGGTACAAGATACATATAACAAGTTGAGTCACATTGATTTGATAAGTATAGGCAGAGAATGCCTCAACACAAATTCACTGAAATGAGAGCTTAGCAATAGACAATAGCAGACAAGAGGTAACTTGCATAATCTGAATCAAATGTGTACTATTATGAATGTATGATACAAAGGAGATGATGAAGGCTTATTCATACATGTGTGGGCGTAGTGTACCCACACGCTTGAAGCTCAATGTGTCCTTCTTCTTTCTCTGCTACCCGTGACTAAAAGTAAGGGTCTTTTATAGATGTGTTCCCAATTTGAATTTTGAATCTGCCACCTAAAAGTGATCCTACTTTTTAGGATTATAATTGATTTTATTCCAACCACTTAGTTGTTGTGACTTAAAACTCGTAATGCTATGAGATTCTCTCAAACTTTTCCTTTTGCATTTATCTTGAGTTAAGCTCAAGAGATTTACAAGAGATGTTCATGTGTGACTTATGAATAGTCATGCTCAAGATGTGAAGTAAGCTTTTGATATTCGGTCAAGCATCAAGGCTTGCCAAATGTACCAAAATTGAGGAAGAGGCTCAAGCGTACACGCTTGACCAAGTGTACACTCTTGACCAAGTGTACAATCTTGACCAAATCTTCCTATAGTAGAAGATAAGGTAAATAACACCATACATGAAGTGAAGTAAATATATGAAAGTGCTTGTTATCTTTGTGATGAAATTTTGTGTAAGCTTGTTGTATAAATATCTTTATTTTGATACTAAGTTTGTACAAAGGTGAGGAATGTTGCTTGAGATATGCTACAAAATGGCAATGATCACTTTTCACATTTTTTACTCTACTTTATTTTTGCTTTTTCTTATTTTATTTTTTATGCATCACTTTTTAGGTAATAAAATGGAATCTAGAAAATCAAAGAAAAATGAAAGAAAGTTGAATCACATGAAAAGTAAGGAAAATACTAAAGTTCAATGCTGAATTTGATGGGGGATGATTCTAACACCCCAATGCAACAATGGAAGATGGATGCCCTCCACTAGGTCCACAAATCAGTCATAACTTACATATACACATGCACATACATACATATACACACTCATGTACATGCACATAGATGCACATATGCACATACACTTACACATACACATGCACATATATACATATAGACATACTTACACATACCCATGCACATGCATACATATACACATTCATATACATGCACATACATACACATATGCACATACACTTACACATACATATGCACATACATACATATACACACTCATATACATTCACATACATACACATATGCACATAGACTTACACATACATATGTACATACATACATATACACACACATACACATACACATGCACATACACACACATATGCACATACACTTACACATACACATGCACATACACTTACACATACACATGCACATACATATACACACTCATATACATGCACATACATACACATATGCACATACACTTCCACATACACATACACACATGTACAATTACACATACACATGCACACACATACATACATGATACACTTATACACATACACATGCACATACACACACACATACATATGCACCCACACACATATGCACATACACTTATACATACACATATACATACATACACATTCACACACACATACACATACACATACACATACACACATGTATATGCATAAAACATATATATATATATATATATATATATATATATATATATATATATATATATATATATATATATATATATATATATATATATATATATATATATATATATATATATATATATATACAAACATATACATGCATATAGACACACTTACATAAATAAAGATATATACCTAAATGTGCATACATACATTTTATACACACACAACTGCATGTTAAATATAAACAACAATAAAAATCATTAAAACAAGACTTTTCATTAATTACTACCATAGACACAATTAAAAACATAATTGAAATGCGAAAATATATAGAAATAAAAAAAGTAAGTATATCAATGTAAAATTTATATCCAATATAATATATCAGTCATCATGATCATCCTCATCCACATCATCCTGTAAGTCCTCCTCATCATCATCATCGTCATGATCATTCTCATCATCATGATCATCAGCATGATCTGATGTATCTGTAGTGGCATCATACGTAGAGGTGTGAAAACTTTGTGACGATCAAGATCGTCCTACTTGTGTTTGTCTCTCCACCTCGTCCATAGCTACCTCTCCATAATATTCCTGTATTACATACAATATACATAAATAAATAAAATATATGTATAACATCAATAAAAATAAAATAATTATATGAACTTTCCTAATACTCATAAAAGCATTTGGATGATCTTGCATGTACTCATTGAGACATCAATATCCACAATGTGTAGCAAAATTGATTTCCTCTTTTGTAGGATATCGACCATAATCCTTTTGCTCCATTGAAAAAAGTAAAATAGATTCATGAGTAGCATTTTAACTAAAATAAAAATTATAATTTCAATAATACATATACTTACATGTAGCTACAAAACCACGATGGCCCATTTGTCTTAAATGTGAGCTTGCATTTAGTTAATGAAACAGAAAAACATAGATTAAATATAAAACATATGAGAATTATAAGTCACTATAATATAAGCTATTAATTTGTATACCTTTTGTCGGGGAAATGATTCTTGAAGACATATGTCTGCAAAAATACTACAATGTCTCAGGGGGTATGTTAGGTCTTCTCTTCTTTTTTTCTACTGTCCAATATCTTCTGTTTTTCAATCTTGAAGAAGACTTACCATAAATCGCTATTATTCCATCAGTAGATGATGTCATTTATGAGAACACAGATTTAACAATACAAGAAATAATAGAAATGAATAAGGATAATGAAGATGAGACTATAGTGATGCCTTACCAAAATGATGGTAATAATGAAAACATATGAGCAGATTAGATAGTAGATCCTACTCTAGTTATTGATCATTAACTTGAATCATTTGAATGGGTATCAAACAATATGTTCTCCTTTATTCAACTAGAATATAGGTGAATCTACCACAAAGATGAAAACATGTTCTTTCAAGTTAGAACATGAAGCTCGGGGTATGCCTAAAATCTTTTATATAACTTTATTTTTGAGGATGAAATTTTTCTCATGTATATGTGTGTGTGTATATGTATGCGTATTCATGTGTGTTATATGTATGTATGTATGTATATATATATATATGTATGTATATATATATATATATATATATATATATATATATATACATACATATATATATATATATACATACATACATACATATAACACACATGAATACGCATACATATACACACAAACATATACATGAGAAAAAAATCATCCTCAAAAATAAAGTTATATAGAAAATTTTAGGCATACCCAGAGCTTCATGTTCTAACTTAAAAGAACATGTTTTCATCTTTGTGGTGGGATTCACCTATATGCTAGTCGAATAAAGGAGAACATATTGTTTGATACCCATTCAAATGATTCAAGTTAATGATCAATAACTAGAGTAGGATCTACTATCTAATCTGCTCATGTGTTTTCATTATTACCATCATTTTGGTAAAGCATCAACATAGTCTCACCTTCATTATCCTTATTCATTTCTATTATTCTTGTATTGTTATTCTCCTAAATGACATCATCTATTGATGGAATAATATGAATTTATGGTAGTTCTTCTTCATCATCAATGGAATTAGCACGAAGAGTATTATTGTCTTCATCAAGTACATTATTATTGTTGTCATGTATAATGATTATAATTTATCTTTGAGATGTCGATATATCAATATCTGATGATGAATCATCAACATGAATTTCTTTGATCTCTGTAACAACAAAGTGTTCAAACAATGACTGACCTCTAGGTTGAACATGAATGACTTGCCCACAAAGGATGAACATCCGAGTTTTTATTAAAAAATGCTTGTTCAATATGCCTAGGAAGAATATATGGTTCTTTAGCTAGTTGCATTATTTTCAAAGAATCAATTGCCCAAAACCCAGATAACTCCCTTCTCAATGTGGAATTAATACCTTTATACTCAGCTCAAAACCAATCAATCTTCGAAATAACCTTTCAAAATATAAAGATACAAATATTCATCATCATTTGCTTAAAAATATAATAAAATATATCATAAAAAATAAAAACTTATTTTTACCTCTTTGAATATACGAAATGATATTTTGTAGATACCAAAAATTGTTCCTACATAGCCAAGTTTGATATCTATAAGGTTTGTATCTTTTGAGCTAGCATGTGATATGTTATATGGAGTAACCTTTGAGAGAGGTGTGAACCACCTCTTAATTCATTGAGATGGGCTCACACATGAGTGCCATGTGGCACCCATGTGTAGAGCCATAGGTCACTCATTAATTATGGAAAGAGAGAGAGAGAGAGAGAGTCTATTTTGGAAGTAGTACGCGGTTGGGTGGTAGATCGAACATCATTCTCCGCGTGACATCGAAGTCTGAGCTTTCATGTTTGCCTTGGAATGTGTGCAGGTCACTCTCCAAAAGTAGGAGCAATCATTGGGCATGATATTTGGTATCAGAGTCAGGTGGAGCATTGAATCGGTCACGCGAAGTTGGTGACTAACGGACGAAGCGATAGCTGCACAACGACTCAACACAGAACGCCCAAGCGCAAAGCCATCGTGGGCTCCCCTTTCCCTCATGCTCCTCTCTAGGATGTGAGAAGGGAGAGCTCTACCTTGTTTACATACCCATAAATCCTCTACTTGCCTTCATATATGGGATATTTCTCCCTCGCCTCACTCGTTCACAGTTAGAAGTTAAAGCTGGACAAGGAGGTAAATTGCTCACATTTTCGAAATTTTCTTGGAATTTTGGAGTACAAAAGTGAGGCGCAAATTTGGGCAAAATAATGATGCATACATGTAATATGGGCTGTGGAGATGGGGTATGGGTTTTGGGTTTGATCCAAAAGCTTCAGTTGCTTAGTTTGGAGCTTCTCAAAGTCACCCTTCCATGAAGATTAGCTTTTCCACTTCCTATGTGTGACATACCCAACTTCTCTGCATCATAGCTTGCTCATACAATATCCAATTTCAAAAATACTGGTCATCTTACGAAGCTACAATCCTAAGCCTCACTCAGACATCATTGTTGTTGGATTTGGACGAGATTCGGTCAACCAAAATATCTCTATAGCACTTCAACAGGAACTATGCGACCACTCTCGGGCCTAGTTTTTCATCATCAAGTGTCCAAATTCACTTTTCACTTGGGATAGCTTTAAATCTTTGAAGCATAGGTGCTGGACTACATTTCTTAGACTAGTGAGCACTATCAAATCTTAGAAGTTGTTCAATTTTACTCAGTTTGCCTGGTTGGGGCTATTGCTACGTGGTTTGGCATTGTTCTTATGGCTTTTGGTGATTAGAAGCTCTCCGGACCAATGGACATTTCCAATTTTTGTTTGGGCCTGTCGAGGATTCAAAATCAGCAACCTAAAACTTCAAGGATCACTTGGATTTCACTTTCGCAGCTTCATTTTGTACCAGGGAAGTGCTCTTGTGATATATTTCTCTTCTTCTTGCATATTTAAGCTTTAATTCCATTCATTTTCACATACTCTAGTTAGCAAATGGGGGGAAGGGAGGTAAAACATGGAATCTAAGGGGAACCAAGTAGTTGAACACACTTGTCCATCTAAAGAGCAACTAGAGGATCTTGATTCTAGAATGGAAGAAGTAGTATTAGGGCAAGAAGTAGAAGAAAATTTAGAAGAGAAAGAGCCTCAACAAGAAGAGTATACATATGAGGAACTTTTAGATGAGTTTGTCACTCATGATCAATTCATAGACTTGAAAGAGAAAACCCTTAAATTAGAGAGAGATCTTGGTAGCATCACATCTCTCATACAGTAGCTAAAGTCTCAAATGATCTCACTTGAGACTAGTGTCACCTCTTTCCTAGCTAGGAAGGAAAGAGAAAACCCTCCTATTCCTCTAGAGATTACTAGGAAAGATACTTCTCTTCCTAGTAAGCATAAAGGAGAGAGCTCTAGGGAAGCTCCCCCTTGAAAGACTTGAATCCACCTACCTTTACGAGGGATGACCGAGATAGGAACAAGGATGCAATCTACACTTTTTTACAAAAGTGACATGATTTGCATCAATTGAAGGGCACCCCACCAGAGTAGCATGTGCTAGAGGCGAGTCTCTCCCTCGCCACATGCTTAAAAGTGGTGGATGAGTCTTAAGGAGGTGAACTCTATTCCTATTGATTGGACTTAGTTTGAGACTCTTTTTCTAAAAGAGTTTCTTCCTGAGAATGAGGAGGAGAGGAATTGGGATGAGTGGGATAGGATTACACAAAAAGATAGGCCTCTTACGGTCTACCTATCCCACTATAGAGAGATCATTTTGAAACTTAAGGGCTTAGATGATTTCCAGAAGACCAGAGGGTTTGTTAGGGGCTTAGATAAAGCCATAAAGAGGGAAGTCAGAAGGAATGCACCTAAGTCGTTTGAGGAGGCGATCAAGTATGCATAGATCTATGAGGACCATAACCATCCTCAATATACTCCTATGGAGATGGATCAGCCCCTCAAGCCTCTTCGTATTACTAAATTCAAGAAGAAGTTGCCTTTTGGGAAGAAACAAAGTTTTTATTTAGAAAGAAAGATCACAAGGACGTAGGTTATCTACAGATCAGTTTGAGAGGCCCAAAAGAGAGAACCTGTGCTTTAGGTGTTTGTCTCCTAGCCATTCACAGTGGAAATGTCCACTCAAGAAAGGGGGAAGAAAAGAAGAAGGGACCAGAGACTAGTATGACCCCCAAAAAGGGCAAAAAGGCGGTCCACCTAGTGCAGACCCTTCCTATTCATGGTAGCTTTAGCTGCAAGGGAGTGGAGGTGATGCACGAGGATATAGAACACACCTGTTGTTTGACTCAGTCATTCTGGTCATAGTAGTTTGGACCACATGACCTAGTGAAACTCCATGGTAGTGTGTACGGGACTAGGGTGCGGGTCATGATAGATGACTCTGCCACTCATAATTTTATAAACTATGCTTTGGTCAAGAAATTAAAGATTCCCCAACAGCCCAGTGCACATAAATACATCGTATCTATGATGCAAGGGCAAGATAAGAGGATATGGGATACTATGGTATCCAAATTGGAAGTCAAGATGCAAGACTATATAGATTATATGGACTTCCAAATTATGAATATGGAGAGAACAGATGTAGTCTTAGGAAGAGAGTGGCTATGGGGGTTGGGAGACAAACTTAAACATAGCTATCAAAACAACACACTTGAATTTGAAAAGAATGGAAGTAAAATTTGTATTCAAGGAGAGAGAGAGATGTACCTAGTGCACCTCTCATTTCATCACTAGAATTGTATAGTTTTTGTTATTCTCAGCATGTATAGGAGATGTTTTTATTGTATAGTCATGATATGGAGCATTGCATAGACAACTCATCTGATGTATATTTTCATGCTAGGAATGTAAATATGGACATGACTTTCTGGTATTCTTTTCTGCAAGAGTGTGTGGTTAAAAGTCTTAAGGATCTTATGTTTGAGTATAGAGATGTTTTTCCCACTGACTTACCTAGAGGGCTACCACCTAAGAGAGGGGACATTGACCATGCCATTGAGGTTGTTACTAACACTAATCCTATTTGTAGGCCACCATATAGGCTTAGTGTTTCTAGCATGAGAAGGTTGAGAAGCAATTGCACGTTTATTTAGATAAGGGCCTCATTAAACCTAGTAAATCACCTTGGGCATCGCCAATGCTTCTAGTTAAAAAGAAAGATAGCTTTATGAGGTTATGCATAGATTATAGAGCACTTAGTAAGGTAATTATAAAAAATAGATTTCCAATGCCTAGATTGGAAGATCTATTTGATCAATTACATCAAGCTAGGTACTTTACCAAGCTTGACCTTAGATTAGGATATCATCATATTAGGATTAGGGCAGAGGATGTCCCTAAGACTGCATTTAAGACTAGATATGGGCACTATGAGTTTTTAGTGATGACTTTTGGTCTCACCAATGCTCCTGCCACTTTCATGAAGCTCATGAATAGTGTTTTACGACCTTATCTAGGACAGTTTGTAGTAAACTTTTTGGATGACATTCTGATCTATAGTGCATCAGAAGAGGAACACTTGGAACACTTAAGAAAATTATTTCAAGTGCTAAGGGAAAATTCACTCTTTGCTAAGGAGTCAAAGTGTGAGTTTTTCAAGACAGAGGTTAGATACCTTGGGCATATAGTCTCCCAGGATGGAATCCAGATGGATCCTGAAAAAGCAAGGGCTATTATGGAATGGCCACATCCAAGGATTTGCATAAGAGGAGGGTTCCGCTCGCCTTTGAGACTGTTCTTCCATGATTGAGTCCTTTTGGATCATAGAGCTTTTGACACATACAAAATCTTCTTCTCCAAGATTAGGCTTAGAAGAACTAAGAGAATGTGTGGTACTTTGATTTGTCATCATGTGATTGTCTAATTCTAATGTAATGCATTGTTCATATACCCAAACTTGAAAAAGTTGACTTCTTATGTTTAAGTTGACTAGATGGTCAAAGATCGAGTCTTGACCCAAGACAAGTGGTTCCATAAGGTCCTCCTCTTCACTCACTAGCATTTTGACTATCATTGGGACATCTTGAAGGTAGATGGGAAGCTCCATCTCGACCAAAAAAGGGGTTCCCATGGGATTGATGTTCAATTGCAATTCTTGGTAGTATGAAAGTCTAACTGTAATAATTTCTACACCTGAGTCAATCACCACTCTCACCATCCTTATACTCTTTCCTTGTCCTACCCTTATGGTCACAAAGGGATGTCGGTCAATTATTTGAGAAGCAATTTCTCGTGGTGTTTGGCACATGGCCATGTGATATCATGGGGCTTTATGATTGACATGTAGGCCTACTCGCCTTAACTTATTTTGCTTAATGCACTCTCTGGCCTCTACTTGTGCTTCTTCTCTAACCCTTAACTCTTCTTCTTTTTTCTTCTTACCAATGTTGAGTCTCATTAGCATATCCTCTATAAGAGGTTCTTGATAAAGCTTGACTCGACAACCACTAATGTAGTTTGGCAAGATATCATCTTCTAGAGTGGCCAATTGAACCACACTACTAGTGGAAACTCTATCAGTGATCATGGGTCCATATCCTCTTTTTTCGATTTATGGGCATGTTGCTTTAGTGTATAAACCAACACTAAGTCTCCCTCTTCCAATTCTTTATCCTTGATGTGTGCATGCAAGTGTGCATTTTGTCTTTTCTTTGTAGCATAGATGCCTGTTGCTGCTCGTAGCCTCATTTCACCTAAGCATTCTAGATCAAAGATCCTGGTGGAAAACTCATGTCCATTCCACTCGTGCTCTTGTGCTACTCTCAAAGTTAGGATTAGGAAGTCCAATGGTAGCACAACATTCTATCTGAAGACCATATGAAATGGGGTGGCATTGAGTATCGTTTTGTAGGCAACTCGATAAGCCCAAACAACATGATGAAGTTGTTTATCCCAATCAGAGCATTTATTATATACGAGTTTTGTCAATACATTACATAGGATCTTATTGGTGCTCTTAGCTTGTCCGTTAGCTTGTGGATGATAGGGGAAAGACTTGTTATGTATCACCATGAATTCTCGGAGAAGATGTTCAATAAATTCATTCAAGAAGTGCATACCTCTATCACTTACTAACTCGATTGGCAACCCGTATCTGGTGAACACGTTCTCAAATAAGAACTTACCTGTGGTTTGAGCATCATTATTTGTGGTGGCCGTTACTTCAACCCACGTGACATGGGAATTCTGATATCCTGATACCTAAACCCAATCAGTCATGATACTTGGACTTTTTGAAGTCCAAATTTGAAATTTTTTGTAAATGTGTACCTTGTGTCCTCCTTGTCTGGCTTATGTGCCTGTAGATGCAAAACATGTATGCAATATCACGATATCACACTCATGATACCTGTCAAAGGTTGTTTCAGCCCACACGATACTTAACTCAGATTTTTGGTGTTTTGGGAGTGTGAAGCATATTTTTAAGCGTATTTCTTAAGTGTTTTGGCTTTGAACTCCCTCTAGGCTTCTTGCATAAATCCACAATGAAAAAACAAGGTCCAAATGATGAATGTATAGTCAAAGAAAAGATTTTTTTTTGCAAAGATGAAGATGGAGAAAATGATGATGATGACAATGATGAAGGTGGAGAAAAATAAAAAAATGAACAAAAAATGACTATTTTTTACCTTCCAACATCACTACTATATGGCTTATCATCACACGCTCATCCTGGAAGCTCTCTCCCTGGAAATAGTGCCAAATTTGGTGTCACTCTAGCACAACGGTGAGTACCAGTGTGAGGAGATCCACCTAATAAATGTCAATACGTGAATACGTGAGGACCGATATGAAGACCAAGAGAAAGTGAAGGCACAAGTGTGTGAGTGAGAGGCACACAATCATACCCCCACGTGCACACACAGTAAGAGCAAAGAGAGGAACAATAGCTTCTATTACTCAAGAAATCTCTTACAACAACTCAAATCTCTCACCACCCAACCCCAAAAATGAGCTGTCTAGCCCTTTTTATAGTTGTTTTACTAGTTTTGGCCCTATCTAGACCTAGTGTTCGGACTACTTAAAAATTAGGTTCCAAGGCTTATTTGAGGGCTCAAATGAAGTCTAAAAAATATGAAAATTGGTAAGATGATACTTCCAATACTCCTCAATCTTGGAACTCCTCGGCTCCAATGAAGTGGAGTTGCAAAAATGTGAAATGATATTTACAATGGTTTTTAGTGATAAAAGTCACTATTTTTATAGGGATTTCTTCTGGAAATTTGGCATGTGATTCTTGGAGCTCCCTAGATGCTCCCTCTTCTTGTGTGTCCAATTCTTTGATGCATTCCTGTGCCTTATGCTTTGCCTTGAGTGTCAACACCTCCCCCTTAATGGAGGGAGTGAGGGAGTGAAGTCGCCCAAGGAGGAGTAGGCCTTAATGGAGGGAGTAAGTGAGTGCAGTCACCCAAGGTGGAGTAGCCCTTAATGGAGGAGATGTCTCTTTTCATGTCCTAGGCTGAGCGTCCTAGGGAAAGTGTGGTTCTAAGGTTCAATTACCTTTTTTCTCTCCCGTCATCCATATTGAGTACCTCCTAATCTTTGTCATTCCTTGTCGTTCCCTTTGGTTGTGTCAAGTATTGATTCCTTTGCCATAGGGGACCACTTAGCCCTAAAGATGATGAGGGGTCTCTCGATGTGAGAACGTGTTGCCCACTTGGGTGAGGATAAGCCCAAAAGGCTAGGGATTTCCCTCCAATGATATTGTGTTCATTGTCTTGCATGTTTATAGATTATAGGAAGATATTTCTCCAATCCCAATGAAAACAATGGAATAGGTAGTCCTCTAATGATATGTTCCTTATTTAGATGCGCTCAATAGTGTGGTGACATTACCTTCTACTTTGTTACCCTGGTGAATGCCTCCTCAAAATGGTGTCTCAAGTTTTCTTTAATCAATGATGATGCTCCAAGCTTTGGGTTTTGAAATCCTCTAGTGCTTGATATCCCTTTGTATCTCTGATGGCTTGATATTTCCCTTTGTATGCTACAATGCTCAATCTGACCTTCTTGATATCACATCATCTATGTAGATGTAAATTAGATCCAAGACTAGATAGGTGCATATTTCTTGGATATTGTTGAAGGAGAGGGATTTAAATGGTATAAACATAACATTGAGGTGCTTAAGGTGACTAAAGACGTAATAGCTAGTGAGTTGTTTCCTAGATATCTTAGCAATAGTGTGTTATAGGTCGAAGATGCACATCACCACAAGGAAAAATTCAAAGAGAAACAAAAACCATGAAGATAATTGGTCCAATCACTTTAAGCACACCATTAGAGGAGATTAATACATAAACTTGGAAATGGAGGATAGGTAATGAATTTCATTTAGGTGAAGGTAGAAACAAAGGAAAAGAAAAGTCAAATAGTGAAGACCATTGATGGGTAGGCATGGACTCTACAAGGGATGAAAATGTGGAGATATTAGAAACTCCAAGGGTTAAAGTATCCAAACCAAGGAAGAGGAGAATGGTGATGTAAAGTCATCCAACCAGCTGAAACACCTTGTTCAAAGGTTAACTTATGATTCATTCATTACAAGACACTATACATATGTGAGTAAAATTATAGCTTGTGAAGAACCTAACTATTTTGAAGAAGCAAAGAAGCATAGGGAATAGAATTAATCCATGAGGGAGGAATTCAAGGAACTTGAAGACAATGATACTTGGACATTAGTATCGAGAACAAAGAACATGAAAGCCATTTGGAACAAATGGGTGTACAAGGTAAAGACACATGGTGATGGGAGCATCTCTAGGTATAAAACCAGGTTGGTTTCCAAAGGTTTTACCCAAAACAAAAGAGAAGGAAATCGAGGATACCAAAGGAACTAAGTAAGCTATGTTATTACTTCATAAAATTTAGAAAATGAGAACTTTCATATTATTTATGGTTCATGTGAAAACATTATCTTAGATTTTACATGGTACATAGACAATGGTTGTACCAACCATATGAGTTGCAAAAAAAGATGTTTTTTGTTTAGTAACTCTCACCCACCACTCTAGGACATGTAGAGATAGTGTTTGACACTAAGCACAAGATTCCATTGAATGCATGTCAAAGCTCCAAGGTGTTCAATGATGTGTTGCGTATGCTAATAATTGCCAAGAAGCTAGTTTCAATAGGTCAAATGGTTGAAAGAGGTTATGAACTATGGCTTAATGATCAATGCTTTTTTATTGAAGAACCAAATAAGAATTACAAGCTCATAGCAAGGGGAAAGAAGTAATAGAGACCCTTCAACATGGTGGTAAAGCTATTAGTCCTTCGTGGTTTCTAGTTCTCAATTAGATATAAATAGATTCCAAAAATTTATTTGTGGCCTTAAAGAATTAGCAACCTGAACTTCAAAATGAGGAAGGACATGCAATGGAAGGACATGTTCAATGTTCTATCTTATTTCACATCTCATAATTTGAAACATTTTTTCTATGCTTTTGATTTAAGGAAACAAAGCAAATTGTCATTCAAGAAGCGAGAGCATGTGAACAATGAAGTGTTGAAACTCATAGAAAGAGATATTTGAGGACCTACACAAGATCCATTGTTGTAAAATTCATGGGTTCAGAAGGTTAAACATATGGATTCTAAAGATTAGAATATGATGTATGTTTTCTTTGGTCTAGCCCTTGAATTACCCTTGGAACATGCCTTGAACCTTTGCGTAAAACCCTTGGTTTTAACCCTTGAGGTATTTATTCATATGAGCTCCCAATTGAATGGTTAGAACCTTAGGCTTGATTTATCCTAAGGTCTGGGAACCTTAGTCTTGGGAGAAGCTTCACTAGGAGCCACCTTGTGTGTACGTGAGAGAAGAATCCTCATTTGATTTAGAAGGCATGTGATAGACCTTGGGAAATTAGAAGGCATGTGATAGACCTTGGGAAATTAGAAGGCATGTGATCACCCTTGGGAAAGTGTCCACATGAGAGACACTTGGCCAATCTCAAGGACATGCACCCCCTTGGGCTAGAGGTATATATATGGGTGGAGTTGGATGGGTGGATACATGCTCTCTTTAGGAGTGTGGTCTTGGTAGTTAGATTTATGAGTAATAGTTGTATTTCACAACATTGCTATGTAGAGCTAGTTAGATCCTAGACCTTATGTGGTTTTCGAATTTCTATCCATATCTAAGAATTTCAGTCAATCAAGCTCAGCTGAGTGTATGCAAGTCTTTGATTGTCCTTTTGAGAAGAATTTTGGTCAATCAAGCTCAGTCAAGCACGCAAAGGTCTTTGATTGTTCTTTTTACAGGAGTAAAAGTAATTTCACAAGACCGCTCATGTAGTTGAGGGGTCGGCAATCGAGCCAGCCTTTAGGCGAAGGCAGTAGTCCATGTGTGAGCACCCACAAGATGGATTAATGTGAGCTCAGTGGCTTAGAGGTGCCTAATAGTGAGCCTACTGACCCGATTTATTCAAAGAACTCCACCCTTTGTGCAATTAATAGAGATTTGAATTCAAAACAAATCTTCAATGTGGGATTATAAGCTCGCTATTCTCTGCAGCCACGATTTTGGCTCAATTGAACACTCATTGGCCGCAGAGCGTTTGCCATCGCCTCATAGCACAAGTATTTTGGTGCTCAAAGAGACAAAGATGCACTCCCTCCATCGTTTGTGTAATCTTCGATGCTATCCCCGAGAGATGGATGAAATGAAAGCTATAGAGGTAAGCTTTTTTTATATTTTTTTGGGGGAAATGAATATAAGAAATTCGAAAAGAAATGTTATTTCAAAGCTTAGTACATATCTTCCTTCAAGTAGAGTAAGGATTGACAGATTGAGAGCTCTTTATTGATTCTATGGGTGGTTGTGCATGGTCGTTCTTAGATGATGGTATGAGATAGGGACTATAGCCAATTAGACCATGGAAGTTTGAGGCAATAATAGGTGTGTGAGGACGGGGTAATCTTTTGAAATTTCATTGAGTAAGGGATAGATACCTTGTAATTATTCATCTTCAATGAGAAAATCTTAGTAAGCACGAGTCATTAGCTTGCGCTGACTACGTGCTTGCCCTTTGCACACACTGCCCATCTCTCCTACTGATTGAATGGTCCGGTGAAGCTTTCGGATTGCGGCAATGCTGGAAGTTCACTATCGGTGACGTTATGAAAAGTTAATTAAGCCTTATCATTTAGAGTAAGAAATTATCCAATTTTATTAAATGATCTTTCTTCTTTTCTTGTGACATATATATTAGTATCACATACAATGAACATGCATTAAGTTTATCTCACATGGATGTGGCAAGTGTAAAAGCATTTTATATACAAATGCAAGTATGCATTTGAGCATTTCTAGAATTTTTTTGAGGAAAAATTTAAGAATTAAATGGATCTCACATATGAATGCAATTATGCATTTAAAAGATCTTTGAAGTTGTAAAGTTCAGTGAACTTTTGGGTAAGTATAAATATATGCTGAAGAAAGGAAAAGGGAACTTCAAAAAATCAAGACAGACCAAAACTGCAACTTCAAGTACAAAATATGCTAGTGGATAAGCCTCGCTGTACAAGGAATCAAAGGAAAGGATGTAGCTTTGATGGAGGTAAGTGTTACTTTCCAATTGTCCTTTCATATTTGTTTTTCCATGCTATAACATTGCATTTAAGAATGCATTTGAAATCTAGTAGATGAATTCTTAATGCACATTGAATGGTGCATAAAAAGATTCATTTAAATAATGCATTGAAGGCATAGTTGAATAGAAAAAGGAATCACATTTTAAAGATGATGAGATATTAAGAATAGCTATTTTATCAAAATATGGCATGGCATGAATTGAAATTTCGACCATATATTCTCGCATTCAATGGAGTTCCAAAAAAGAGCTCCATGCACGCTTTAAAGAGGGGTTCAGTTTTTGAACCTTATGCATGCTAAGAACCTTTAAACAAAGATGTATATGTTTTTGGCATGCACTATGTATGCATGAATTGAATCACATATGCATGGGTTGATGGGACATGAGAGAGAAATTAAGTTCTCTAAGGTTAAGATAGGAAATGACTTCTAACTATGAAGTCAAAAACATATAAGTTTAATGGAATATTGAGGATATGTCACTCAATAGCGATTAACGTTTATGCTTTTTATATGTTGGCTTAATACAAAAGCCTACAAAATTTATTGAAAATAGAAAAACTTTAAGCTTTTGAGTCTTACTTATGGACTCTCAAGTTCCATGAATACCCATGGCAGGCCTGATTAACAAGGCCAAGGAATTGGGCTATAAATCAAGCAATGTTCTTCTTATCCAGTGATAATAAGGATTTGGATTCACGAGAGAAACTAGAAGTCTACTTGAAACCCTATGCACAGTCATGGGTTAATCTTTCATAATCATGAACAATGTTAAGAAGTTTATAGACCTTCAAAACTTCAATGTTTGATCATTGAGAACAATGATAACACTAAAAGAAAGAAGAGAATGACATGTTAGGAAAAAAATGGTAGAACCATTTTACCCTTTTGAATTCTTCATTTCTTCCCAAAATAAGTTTCTCCCTTTAGTCATAAGTGATATGTGTTGCGAACATTTGTTTTATGTAGGGTACAAGTTTCAAATTATGTAAATACCTTTGGGAAGTCTTCAAATACTTCAAGAAGGCTCATATTATTCATAAAATGTAGCAAAAATACCACGTGAGTTCTATAACATGGTGAGTCAAATTAGTGAGTCACAAGGGAGCTTCAGTGGTGTCCTAGTGGAAGGTCGATGTGGCTAGTTCTCAAAGTCCATCAATACTTTGCTTATTTGAGCACTTGAGTCATGTAATACCTCCATCCAAGTGTCTACCACGAATTTAGATGTATTAGGAAGGTTTTAGATTAGTTTCCCATGCTATAAAAAGAGGAGAAAATTCGTGATCTTGTGGGATGTCCAAGAGAGTCATATGTGTATCTCTACACTGTTGTAGTTTTGTATGCAGAGATTGCAGAGCTTGTATCTCCCTCACTATATATCCAAATTACATGTTTAATAGCTCATTGGAAAGCTCTTACTGTCTATTTTCTTCCTATAAATTTTCATAATCATTGGATTTGTGAGCTGAGAGCAATACGCTCTGCAAGTAGTGTGTGTTCTCTGTTTTTTATCCCTGCTGAAGGTCTCCATTAAACCTCAAACTTGCAGAGGTCATATCTCCTTGTGTATGTATCCAAATCATGTGTTCTTTGGCTTGTTGGAAAGCTCTTTAAGTCTAATTGTATTCTGGAAAGTTTCAAAGTCATTGGAGTTGTGAGTTAAGAGCAGTAGTCTCTGCAAGTGATATGTGTCCTCAGGTTCATCTCTGTTTCAAGATCTCCATTAAAGCTGCATATTGCAGAGGTCATAGCTCATTGTGTATTTATCCATTTGAGGTGTTCTATATCTTGTTGGAAAGCTCTTAGAGTCTAGTTTATGTGTGTGAAACAGAAGAGAAATTTGCTCTGCAAGAAAATTGGTTTGTGCATACAAGTTTGTGAAAAAGTCAAAGGGTTATATTCATTTTATCAGAAAATATTCAAGATTCAATGGTAGGACACATACAAGATCTAGACACAAGTAGAGATGTTTGGCTTGCATTGGAAAGGTTGTATGCTACAGGTACAAGAGCAAGGAAGATTCAACTCAAAAATGAGTTGAATAACATAAAGAAAGATACAAGGACATCTGTCAATGATTACATATTGAAAGTTAAAGAGATTGCAGATCAACTAGGATCAATTCAAGCTCATGTGGAGGACGACGACTTGGTTGCACATACTCTCAACGGACTCAAAGATGATGAGAGATGGAAACCCTTCATTACTTCAGTTTATGTTAGAGGAGAATTACCAGATTTTGATCAACTTATTGCCCTCATGGTCACGGAGGAGATGAATCTAAATGGTTCTACTTCAAATCAAAAAGGAACTCAAGGACAAGCTCTTTATGTAGGATCATCAAGAGGTGGAAACATAGGTGGAAGAGGTTCAAATAGAGGTCGAGGAAGAAGGAGCGATGATCAAAGGACTTCAAGTGGCTTCTTCAACACAAGAGGAAGAGGAAGATCAAGTGCTAGAGGTACGAGAGGCTACTACAACTACAACCAAAGACAAAGGAGTGAAGATAATAAGAACAATTGCTATATATGTGGAAGGTATGGACACTATGCCAAAGATTGTTATCAAAATGAAAATAATCAAGGTGGTAATCAAAGAGGAGGCTATTCAAGAAGAGGTAAACAACAAGGAAATTATGCAGTTGAAGGTAAAAGTGATGATTATGATTCTCTTCTTATGATGAATGTAGAAACTAAGATGAATTGCAATAGCGATGTATGGTATGTAGATAGTGGTTATTCTAATCACATGTCTCATGATGCTTCATGGTTTTCTAATATGCATAATCCGTCATGTAAAGGTCATGTTGAAACAGGAGATGATACAACACATAAGATTATGCAGGTTGGAGATGTTGTTATGCAGGATAAGAGCAAGACAAATTGCTTGAAGGATGTACTTTATGTGCCAACGATCACTAAGAATTTGATGTCGGTTGGTCAAATGGTAGAAAAAGGTCTACAAGTGAGATTTAATCATGTAGGTTGCTTCATTGAGGATCCAAAGCAAAGGAGGTTAATTGCTAGAGGTCAAAAACAAGGTAGATTGTTTACATTCAAGGTAAACCCAAATCATACAAACTATTTCTCTTATGGTATGCATCGAATAGCAGAGCTTGATCTATGGCACAAAAGGATTGGACACATGAATGTACACAAGTTAAAGGAGCTATCAAAGAAGAGGATTGTTGAAGGATTACCTGATCTTACTAAGCAACATATGGTGCATCTTTGTGAAGCATGTCAAATGGGTAAGCAGAGTAGACAACCTTTCAAGCATTCAAGCTATGTAAGTGATGGTTTGCTAGATCTCATACACACAGATGTGTGGGGACCTACTAAAGAGGCATCCTTGGTTGGTAATAAGTACTATGTATCATTCATTGACAATCATAGTAGAATGACATTTGTGTATTTTATTAAACATAAGAGTGAGGTCTTTGATTGTTTCAAGAAGTTCAAATCATATGTCGAAAAGCAAACAGGAAGGTATATTAAGAAGCTAAGATCCGATGGAGGAGGAGAGTATTTCTCTCAAGCTTTTACTGATTTTTTGTATGATGAAGGTATCAAAAGAGAAGTTACATGCAGGTATACTCCACAACAAAATGGAGTCGCAGAAAGAAGAAACAGAATCATATCAGAAGCATCTAGAAGCATGCTTAATGATATGTGTTTGCCTAATTATTTTTGGGCTGAAGCTGTTAGCACAAGTGTTTACATTATGAATAGAGTTCTGACTGCTGGAGTTCATCATTTGACACCATATGAGGTATGGCATGGAAGGAAACCAAGTGTAATTCATTTGAAAGTATTTGGCTGTGTATGTTATGTACATGTACCTAGTGAGGTGAGATCTAAACTTGATGCGAAATCAGAAAAATGTATATTTATTGGTTATGCAGATACTCAAAGAGGATATAGATGCTATAATCCTCATACCAATAAGGTTGTTGTGTCAAGATATGTAAACTTTGATGAATCACTTTCATGGTATGCAGATAAGAATTGTTTGCAGGTCATGGATGAAAATGAAGAAGGTGTGGTTGAAGGAGATGAATGCATAGTTCAGCCATCAGGAAGTTTAAATGATGAAAGGAGTGTTTTAGATGAAGAAAGAGGATCACCTTTCAATGGAAGATTAAGGCAAGAGTCACCTCCAAGTGTTAAAAGTAAAGGTAAACTCAAACTTGTTGAAGTTAATGATGAAGGAGAGGAAATTAGTGATGTATGTGAGTATGGAGAATCATCAAAGGTTCCTAATAAGAAAGGAAGAGCATCTACATTGGAGGTAAGAAGAACTTCAAGAGTAATTAAGCAACCTCAAAGGTATACTTATGAATCTTTCATGAATACTCATTATGCTTTTATGACAAAAGTTGAGCAAGAAAATGAACCCACATGTTATGATGAGGCCAAAGGAGATGAAAAGTGGGAGAAAGCAATGAGAGAAGAAATGGAAGCACTACAGGATAACAAGACTTGGAATTTAGTTCCAAGTACACCAAAGCAAAAGGTAATTGGTTGCAAGTGGGTTTTTAAGATTAAAAGAAATAGTGATGGTAGTGTGTCTAGATATAAGGCTAGACTTGTAGCAAAAGGATATAATCAAACTCAAGGTGTGGACTATGAGGAAACATTTAGTCCAATAGCAAATATGGCAACGGTGAGAACTTTGTTGGCTTTAGCTGCAAGTAAAAGGTGGAATATATATCAACTCGATATAAAGAATGCCTTTCTTAATGGTGAGTTAAATGAAGAAGTGTATATGTCACAACCAGATGGTTATGTGGATGCAAAATGTCCTAATCATGTATGCATGTTAAAGAAGGCATTGTATGGTCTTAAGCAGGCACCAAGGGCATGGAATGCAAGGTTGGTAAAGTATCTTATGCTGCAAGGATACACAGCGAGTCATGCTGATCCTTCACTTTATGTAAAACATGTAGATGGCATGTGTGTCTATGTATGCATTTATGTGGATGACTTGTTGATTACAGGGAATGATGCAAAAGCAATTGATGAGATAAAAGGTAATTTGGGAAAGGAATTTAAAATTTCAGATCTTGGTTTGCTCAGATACTTTCTTGGGATTGAAATTGTGTATAGCGATGAAGGGATGTGGTTGATACAAAGAAAGTATATATGTGATATGATGAAAAGGTTTGGTATGCAGGAATGTAAATTTGTTTCTACTCCAATGGAATGTAATGTAAAGCTAAGTGCAAAGGAAGGTGATGAGTTGCATGATATGAATGTATATAGATCCATGGTAGGATCTTTGATTTATGCAACAAAAACTAGACCTGATATATGTTATGCAGTGGGAGTATTGTCACAGTTTATGCATGAACCTAGAGTACCTCATATGCATGCAGCGAAAAGAGTGCTTAGGTATTTGAAAGGTACCATGAACGAAAGATTATTTTATAGTCATGATGCTGATCTAACTCTTAAAGTCTTTAGTGATGCAGATTGGGCTAGAAGCAAAGATGACAGAAGATCCACAAGTGGATATGTGGTAATAGCAGGAAACAAGACATTAACATGGAGTTCAAAGAAACAGCCTACAGTTGCTTTATCTTCTACAGAGGCTGAGTATAGAGGTTTAGCATTGGCTACTACTGAGGTTATGTGGTTTAAAAATTTGTTTCATGACTTGAATGTGCAGGTTGATGTACCACTGATATATGGGGATAACTTGAGCAGCATTCATATGACCTCAAATCCTATTTTTCATGCTAGAACAAAGCATATAGAGGTTCACTATCATTATGTTCGAGAGAAGGCCATGAACAATGAAGTGCAGGTTTCTTTTGTTGGAACAAAGGATCAAGTTGCAGATATCTTCACCAAATCCTTGGATGGACCAAAGCTTCAAAGATTCAACTATATTCTTGGCATGAAGGAAATACCCTTTGAAACTTGAGGGGGAGAATGTTGCGAACATTTGTTTTATGTAGGGTACAAGTTTCAAATTATGTAAATACCTTTGGGAAGTCTTCAAATACTTCAAGAAGGCTCATATTATTCATAAAATGTAGCAAAAATACCACGTGAGTTCTAGAACATGGTGAGTCAAATTAGTGAGTCACAAGGGAGCTTCAGTGGTGTCCTAGTGGAAGGTCGATGTGGCTAGTTCTCAAAGTCCATCAATACTTTGCTTATTTGAGCACTTGAGTCATGTAATACCTCCATCCGTGTCTACCACGAATTTAGATGTATTAGGAAGGTTTTAGATTAGTTTCCCATGCTATAAAAAGAGGAGAAAATTCGTGATCTTGTGGGATGTCCAAGAGAGTCATATGTGTATCTCTACAATGCTGTAGTTTTGTATGCAGAGATTGCAGAGCTTGTATCTCCCTCATTATATATCCAAATTACATGTTTGATAGCTCATTGGAAAGCTCTTAATGTCTATTTTCTTCCTGTAAATTTTCATAATCATTGGATTTGTGATCTGAGAGAAATACTCTCTGCAAGTAGTGTGTGTTCTCTGTTTTTTATCCCTGCTGAAGGTCTCCATTAAACCTCAAACTTGCAGAGGTCATATCTCCTTGTGTATGTATCCAAATCATGTGTTCTTTGGCTTGTTAGAAAGATCTTTAAGTCTAATTGTATTCTAGAAAGTTTAAAAGTCATTGGAGTTGTGAGTTAAGAGCAGTAGTCTCTGCAAGTGATATGTGTCCTCAGGTTCATCTCTGTTTCAAGGTCTCCATTAAAGCTGCATATTGCAGAGGTCATAGCTCATTGTGTGTTTATCCATTTGAGGTGTTCTATATCTTGTTGGAAAGCTCTTAGAGTCTAGTTTATGTGTGTGAAACAGTTTTGGAAAATTCCAAGTGAGTAAAGAGAAATTTGCTCTGCAAGAAAATTGGTTTGTGCATACAAGTTTGTGAAAAAGTCAACTAGGTCCTGTTGGGTTTCACCTACTTCTAGCTGTACTTTGGAGATCAATAAAATCCAACAATATGATTCGCTTGGAACATTAGCAAAATTGCTTTAGGAGTATACTTTTGGAGAAAAAGGAAAAGTAAAAGGTTATGAGATACCCTAATAACCACTACTCCAAAATATATCCTATGAACAAGCAACAACTTTCCCATATTGTTAAGAATATGAACATTTGGCCAAGTCAACGATTGGCGTATTACTATTTCCTTTAAGACAGATGCACAACTATGTTTAAAGATAATATCTATTATGGAAATACTAGCTCTATTATCATATGACATAGACAAGGATACTTTCAATTGCATTAGATTAAAGAAATAGTTATATGAAGGCTTGGTCTTCAAAGTCTTATCAAGAACAAATAAAGACTTGGCAAGGGTACAACTTACAAAAATGTTGATGGTACTTTGAGGAAAAAAGTCTTCATGATAAGACTAAGATGAACAAAACCTTCTTAGTAAGTAATCCTAGAGTAAGAGCTAAAATTATCTACACTAAGGTGAGATTGTAAACCGGATGGTATGGGACGTCTAGGTTTACAATATCACTCAGGTGGGTTTAGTGGTATGGGACAATAAACTTAAGAATAATGGAAGCTTAAGCTAAAGGATATTTGAGAGCTTTTCCAATCAAGGATTGAGCATTAATGAACCTCCCATTTGGATAGGAAAATAAATGAACACCAATTTCCTGTAGTTTTCAAGGACGAAAACTCCTTAAAGGGGGGAAGAAAGGTATCATCAATATGATACTTCTAAGCAAAAGATATTCCTTAACTCTTTCATGAAAGTTAAGGAGTACATTGGATGTCCAAGTACCTAAGTATGTTTGAGTTAAATCTCAAACAAAGTAAGAATCAGATATGCAAGAAGGGAATTAATTAAAGAATTCCAATTGGTCAAGTAAACTAAGGTAAGCTAGCCGAAAAGTTGAAGCATATTTAGAGTAGAGTATTTGAGAATGGATAAAGATGGATCCAAACTTTGTATCGATAAGCATGGGCAACTTGCTTAAGTCAAAAGGGTGACATATAATTGTTGATCCCTAAAAGGAGAATAGTTAATGGTTTGAAGAACATCAACATGATGTTGAAGACTTAAAGCAAGGATATCAACTCATGAAGGTATGAGTTGAAGACCCCAAAAAGAATCCCATGGGTAAATATCATTGAAAAGGGGATTTAAAGAAAAAAAGACTTGATCTTATCTCATATTAAATTAGCGAGAGGAATTTTGAGTAAACCAAGTGATCTAACTTGGTCAAATATATCAAACCCTTTATGGTTGGATAATCCAAGTGGCCTACATTGGTCAAAAAGATCAAACCCTTTTATAGTTTGATAATAAGGAAAGTTCAAAGGTCAACCTAAAGATTCCTTTGAACTAATTGGCATTAGATTAAGAAACCTTAGTACTTTCTCTAGTGATTATGATGCCAAGGAATCCCAAGATGGAATTCATGATCATGGTAAATAATTAGAGAACATGAAAAGGACAAAAAAATATGGAAACATTAAGGATGTGGTTCTATGGATTGGAGAAAGAACTCACTGGTATGGGACAGTGAGAACTAACTCCCATTGAGATTTTTCTTTGATGGCTAGAAAGAAAATAGGCTCAAGATCCGATAGGAAACATCACGATAAGCCTTAAGGATACGACCATTTAGATTAAGGTCTTAGGTTCATTATGAGGTGTAGAAATGTACCTCCTTGAAACAATTTAATACACTTGGTTGTATGAACAGAAGGGTAAATAGAATAAACATGACATTTACCTTAGAAAAGGCTATCCGTTATCCTCTTAAGAAGATGCATTTTTCTTAATAGAATGCATAAAAAAAAATTATATGGTACAATAAATTTGGATAAGTAAGAGGGTAAAGAATTTTGGGAGTTTACCAAGTTAAACTCCAAAATTAAAGTCAAGCCTATTCAAGTATAATAACCTTGAATGAAAGAGTGATCTGTAAAAGATCATCTCTTGAATCTTTGGTGAGAACAAGCAATTCAAGAATCTTCCTAGCAAGATCTGAGATATGATGCCTAGAAACAAGTATCTTTCTTGCAAGACCTTGGAACTTAAGCTGCAGAACTTGAATCATCTCAACTCCATCCAATAGAAAATCTAGAGGGTATCGTGATGGCTTAATAAAATATTTTTACTCAATTTTGAAGATTTGAACGAATTGGTTTATTAAGATTTGTTTCTCTTTGCAAAGCTTTCGTGATCTTCGAGGTTAGTATACATAACTATCTAAACCATAGTTGGTTCAAGATAGTTAGTACTAATTCTCATTGGAAGAACAAGGCTAAGCTAAGACAAACAAAGAACGGGGTACATACCTAGGAGAATGGTCTACTAAATAATTCCAATTCATAAAATTCATCTTTGGATCTAAGTTTTGAATTTCAAAGATCTTCCAAAAGGAGTTAAACTATGCAAGAACAAAGAAATGTTCCAAGGTTTAATGGGGAATGATCAAAATCAGGATCCTCGAATAGAAATGAACTTTCAAACTTGGGTGTATTATCTATCACTTAGAATACTTGAGCATTATGTTTCAAGAAAAGTTGGATGAATGATATAAGTCCACCTAACTTGCCTAATATTGAGAAGATAGTATTTCCTCTCATTAAGCATGTTTTGGCAGGGACTCACTAGACCCACTTTGCTAAGTTCATATCTTTAGCTAAGTCCTATCAAATACAAATAAAGTATATTTGTATTTGAAAAGGACTATAAAGGAATTAGTTAAGTCCACAACAGCTGAAGATGCCTCTCATTTTTGTTGAAAGTGGAAGATGAATCTAGTTTCTAGCCCTTTCAAGATAGAGATAGGATCTCTATCATAGACTCCTAAAATTATAAATTTCTAGAGAAGTACAGTGTATTGAAATGTATTATTTTATGGAGCTCAAGGTTTGTGAAAGTGCCAAAAGAAAAAGACCACCAAAGAAGTCCACCCATTTCCCTAGTCCATAGGTACAAGGCATGCATGTACATTTGGGTGGACTAAGGGAAAGTGTTTTGGGCAGGGATCTTGATTCAATTTGTTTCAGATTAAGGTAGGGATTAACCCTTATCTGATTACTATAAATGAATCTAAAGAGAGAGATAACCATGCTCAGAGTATATATCATGGTGCATGGGGGAATACTTCACATATTATACCTACATGCATTTTCGAGGACGAAAATGTTAAAGGGGAAAGAATGTTGTATAATTCATGGGGTCAAAAGGTTAAACATATGGATTCTAAAGATTAGAATATGATGTATGTTTGCTTTGTTCTAGCCCTTGAATTACCCTTGGAACATGCTTTGAACCATTGGGTGAAACCCTTGGTTTTAACCCTTGAGGTATTTATTCATATGAGCTCCCAATTGAATGGTTAGAACCTTAGGCTTGATTTATCCTAAGGTGTGGGAACCTTTGTCTTGGGAGAAGCTTCTCTAGAATCCACCTTGTGTGTACGTGAGAGAAGAATCCTCATTTGATTTAGAAGGAATGTGATAAACCTTGGGAAATTAGAAGGCATGTGATCACCCTTGGGAAAGTGTCCACATGAAGGACACTTGGCTGGACACGGCCAATCTCAAGGACATGCACCCCCTTGGGTTAGAGGTATATATATGGGTGGAGTTGGATGGGTGGATACATGGTCTGTCTTAGGAGTGTGGTCTTGGTAGTTAGATTTATGAGTAATAGTTGTTTTTCACAACATCCATCGATTGGAGACAATACTTTTTCACATTTATAGATGATTATTCAAGGTTTTTTATTGCATGACAAAAAATTTAAACTGTTTTCCCACTTCAAGATGCTCAATAACCACAAAGTGGACAAGGATAATAGGAACTACATAGAGACTCATATCAAATGGAGGGGAGAATAGTTCTTAAATGACTTTTTTGAGTTTCTACATGGACGTGGCATGAAAAGCAAATTTATTTACAGGTAGACACCCCAAAAAAATGGGGTATTAGAGACGAAAAATAGATATATAGTGGAACTAGCTAGAGCTATGATAAATGAAATGAATGTTCCTAATTGTTATTGAGTTGATGCAAAAAATACACAAATATACATTATGAATAGGTGTCCAATCTTAGGATGAGATGGATTCACTCCTTATGAATCTTGGTGTTGAAGGGAACCCATCCTTTCACATCTTAAGGTGTTTGATTGTTTTTATTTCAATATACCTCAAGAATTGAGAGAAAATTAGACCCAAACAAAACAGGTGTATAATTCCTAGATATTCATTAGAGAAAGACATATTCGAATCGTAAAACCAAAAACCTTAAGGTTTGTAGGTAATAATATGTAGTGTGTTGGTTCCTTGATATGGTAGCAAACAGATGTTATATGTTTAAGATGCATATGAAGTAGAGAAGAAGTTCAAAGAGCAAAAACCAAGCATGGAGATGATGTGTCCAACCACTTTAAGAACAATATCGAAGGAGATTAATACATCATGTTGGCAAGGGAGGACAACAAATGAAGCTCATTCAAGTAAAGGAAGCAGCAAAGGAAAATAGTAAAGACTATTTGTGGGTAGACATCGAGTCTATAAGTGGTGAAATGTGGAGAAATTAGAAAATCGATGGTTAAAGAATCTAGACCAAATAGGAGGAGATTTATTTCACCTAATGATGATAGGATGCAATGCTATGGTGTGGCACCTCTTAAGTACATATATCACACACATAATAACATGAGGTCAAAAGCTATATGTCAAAGCTTCACTTTTGACCATACACCTCACCAATCCCATGAAAGTCTTGATCTTCCTTTAAGCATCTCCACTTTTTTGAGGTATATAAGGCACTACAAACATATTTTCTATCACATGCTCTATTGGAGGAGATGGTGGATAATCTTCAGAGATGAATTGGTATTGCTTAAACATGCTTCACACGAGCCAAGAAAAACTACTGGAGAGTGTAGTGGGCCTCTTTAGCTCGGTAATGATCATAAATAATCACCTATGTTGCTTAGAACATGATCCACTAATCAAAGGATCAAAACACATAGGCAGGAAATTAATCCAAGATCAAAAACTTACTATTCTTGTCTCTACACTTGTTTAGTATATTGAAAAATTCTCTGAGCACAATAGCAATTAGCTTAATTCCTTTTGGTGATGTCTAATTAGCTTATTCATCTAACATTCATGAGTGATTTCATAAAAAATGATGACCTACACGCTCAGTATGATGTTTCACAAATCACATGACATGCCTGATATTTTCGGGGTGCATCAATCAACAGACGAGAGAGCAATAAGATGCTAATATCTCATGATTCAAAGAAGTAATGATAATGAGATTTTGTAACAATGTATTAGATAATATATTGAATATATCATGCTTTAAATCACCACAAGGAACAAGATGGGGTAGGTCCATGGGGGTAGGTTAGGGCTCCTTTTAATTAAAGGCACTGTGCCATCTAATAGGTGCCCTGCATCCTCAACAACATCCATGAATTACTTTAGGTGCTTCATAAAGGCCTCATCTCCTTTATGAATGTAAAAAAGTAGGTGGGATCCATTTACACTCATATGCTGGAATATCTATAGCGTATCTTAATATATAGAATTCTAGAATATCTATAATCTCATCGAGCACATCGGAGTTCATCGCTAGTGTCCCTTCAAGGTTAGGGACTGTATAGACTAGGTAATACAAATTTGCATGATGATTGTAGTCTGTAGTATCCGAGAACTCCATGAATAGAACTCGAGGAGATTTGATGGGAGTGGAAGTGCTAGTAGCCATTGCTTGCCCACGAGAATTCTATTCGCTGGTCTTACTTTCTAGTTCTTTGTGAGTGCAAATGTGAGAAATGAGCATATAGAACCCATTTTTATAGCAGTATCAAGTTTTTAAAGTGACTAGGCCCACTTTCAAAAGTACATAATAAAATAGTGAAAGTTAAAAAAATGAGTTTCTCATGACAAAATAATGCACAAAACACCAAACGATATGGATTTTTTGGCATCAAAGCAAATGTTTAGACAAACACAACAAAAAACACGACCAACCACATTTCAAAGTAGTGAATATAGAATTTTGACATTCCAAAAGTTTTGAAATTACTATTGCAAATAAGAAGGTATATACAATATCTGACATAAACTGTTTGACCTACTTTTTACAAGTTACTTGAAAGTGCAAAAACCATGAGATACAATGAATATGACCCAAAAAGGGACATTATCAGGTTGGAAGAGAACTATGACAATGAGAGTTCAGTTCCATCTTTGCTCCAATCTACAAGGACTTTCATTTCGTATTCCAATCTTCTTCCCACTTGTAATCGATTTGCAAGAAATTGAAGTTATAAAACTAAAACAAGCAATAATGAAAAGATTACTTTCACAAAAGCACAAAACTTTTCTCACGTTATGTCCTTGTATTTTGAATTTGGATTGAGTTAGTCCTTCAAACCCCATAATCACCAAGTGTTCTCTCATATTAGCCAAGGTCCAATGATGATTCACTAAAATATTTTCTATTTCATTGTTGGGAAATCCAAGCTTTATTTCAAATGAATTCAAAGATTTCTCTGAACTTTGAAATGGTATCCATTTGCCAATTTTCTTCATCCAATGATCATAGTAGAATCTAATGTATAATGAAGTACGTTGTTTCAAATATCAAAATCCTATACGTGTTGCACCTATTTTACAAAGATATTTATCACCTTTTGCAATTCCTTCTATCAAATCCCAATTTTCACCAAGAAGCCTTTCAACTTGCTCATATGTGATATCTTTGCACATGAACATGGTGGAAGTCTCTTGGAAATTTCCCCAAGACATTCCATCAATCTATGGAGATCAATCAGAGCCACGAGAAGATGAAAGATTAGATTTTGAATCCAATTCTTTACAAGAGTTGCCACAATTCACAGGCCCATGGGAGTCAGAATCTCTTCAGATTAGAGCTCCCACAATATTGGTAAGAAATGAAAACTCAGTGGACACTGATGTCATGAAGAACACTAAGGTTCAGTGTAATCTCACCATAGAAGAGCTTCTCAAAGTAAAACCAGAGCTATGGAAACATGTGGAAGATCAGGTTCCCGAACTCGATTCCAATGTGTCGAAAGCAAGCTCTAAACAAAAAGTTTGAGAGATACCTCTAGACAAAATAGGAGACATGAGTGAAGGTGAAGAAGGTAATACTTATCTTCCAATCACCTACCAAGTTTACACAACCAAAGCGATCATAGATTTAGATGTTGGTGTTGCAAATGAAACCACCTCCTTGTGGAAGCAATGGGGCAAGCCCGCATTGAGACCAACTAGAATGAAGCTTCAAATGGTTGATGGCCATATTGAGAGACCTCTAGGATTGCTTGAAGGTATAACTCTAACCATTTGTGGGGTAGAGTTTGAGCACGCCTTTGCTATATGTGACTTTGAGAAAAATAATGTCTATGAGATGATCTTAGGAAGACCCTTCCTATGACCATTGCAAATAGTACAGGATTGGGGAACCAACTCCTTGTACTTGCAACACTTAGGGGTCACCAACAAGGTCAATCTAAAAGATTATACATTCAGAGATGTACCACCCCTATAGTGGAATCCTATCCACAAAGCGAAAGAAGATTCTATCTCCGTGCATTTTGGAAGTTCACCTCAACCATCATGGATGCATGAGGATACTCACTTGTGGACGTGCAAGGTCACAGAGGAAGAGGAAAGGCGGTTAAAAGCAAGAGAAGAAGGAACTTCTCAAGGAGATAGACCAGTTAGAGACCCAGCCTACATACCAACGATCTTTCCAGATGAGGAATTTGAGCCTCATGGTTGGGCAAAAATCTTAGCCACTATGGACATTGCGGTCAATGAAGAACAATGGACACCTCATTGTGATGAGGAGGGTTATGATATTTCTGTTTTCATGTGTCAGCCCTTGCTAGAAGAATGTGATCCTAGTGATGTCATAGAAGAGGAAGAGAATGACGATGATCTAGAGTCCATTGTGATGGATAGTTGCTTTAACTCAGAGGAGCACTATCTAGAAGACATGGGGGTATTTATCCAAAAAGAAGAAGAACTTCTCACAAGTATCAAAACTGTAAATTCAAAGGATGGAAGTGAGAGCAGTCAAAAGAAAAAGAAGAGAAAAACTATGAAACACGAAGAGGAGGAATCAATGTTTGAAGTGCCAAAAAAATTCAAGAAATATGAAGTTGAAGACCGGAAAATTTTGGTACAAATGCCTAAGAGAGAGGCCACCATAGGAGAATCATACGATAATAAAGAAAAGACCAAAAAAAATTGTAGCCACTATTGAAGGGAATGAAGAACGTTGTACATACATAGGAGAAGACCTAAGTGAAGAAGAAGAAATGGAGCGCATCGCTCTATTAAGGGAATATAGGGATATGTTCATGTGGCACTATGGAGTAGATCCAAAAATATGCTCTCATAGGATCCCCATCAGAGCTGATGTCAAGCCCACCAAACAGAAGCCCTACACATATAATGACACTTATGCTGCCAAAATAAAAGAAGAAATTGACATGCTGATTGAAGTTGGATTTATCTATGAGATTGAGCATACTGAATGGGTATCCCCCATTGTAGTGGTGCCAAAGAAGAATGGAAAGTTACGAGTGTGTATTAACCTTAAAAAATCTAATGCTGCTACGATTCGAGATAGTTATCCGCTTCCAGTCACTGAACATCTATTGGAGCGTATTGCAGGAAAGGAAATGTATAGCTTCCTTGATGGATTTTTGGGCTACAATCAAGTAGCCATTGCCCCAGAAGATCAACACAAGATGGCTTTTGCCACAGAGTATGGAATCTTTGCATTTCGTGTGATGCCATTTGGGCTCACCAATGCACCTGCAACATTCCAAAGGCTCATGTGTCATGTCTTCAAAGAGTTCTTGTGAAAGAGCTTAGAAGCATATGTGTACGATTTATGTGCTCATTACCAAGAATGAAGATACCATATCCCTGAGCTTAGACAAATCTTCAACAAGTGCAGAGAATATCCAGTTTGTTTGAACCCAAAAAAGTGTTTTTCATGGTATGTCAAGGTAAGATCTTAGGTCATATTGTTTCTAAGAACGGAATATCAACAGATGTGGACAAAGTAAAAGCAATCGCGGAGTTGTTGAGGCCAAGGAACTTTAAAGAGGTACAAGCCTTTATGGGCCATTGTGGATATTACCATAGGTTTATCCACATGTATGCAATCATAGCTAGGCCTCTTTATGGCTTATTGACAAATTTTGAGTGGAACAACGAATGTGAAAATTCCTTCAATGAGTTTGTGCATAGCACCAATATTGACCACTCCTGATTTGGCTAAACTATTCCACGTCCATGTGGATGCATCCAATCACGCCATAGGATGTGTGCTAGCACAACCCACAGGTGAAGGAAATTTAGATTTACCCATAGCACACACTAGCAGACAGCTAACCGTAGCTGAAGCAAACTATACCACAACTGAGTGAGAGGGTTTAGGCATGGTATACGTTGTGAAGAAGTTTAGACACTACTTATTGGCCAACAAATTCAAGTTTTTCACTGATCATCAAGTTTTATTATATTTGATCAATAAACCTTGCAATACAGGACGATTAGTAAGATGGTTCCTCTTACTAATGGAATATGACTTTGAAGTTGTTGTTAGGAAAGGTAGAACCCACCTCAGAGCAGATCACCTTTCTTGCATTACTTCATGAGAGCCACCGCAAGGAGTGTCTGATGAACTACCTGACGCTTATCTGTTCAATTTAGAAGTTGTTCCTAAGTGGGCAAATAAGTTGGTACATGTCCTAACCTTCGGACCCCCGAATAAGAATGTGAAAACAAACAAAGATGAAATTGTAAGATCACAGAATTATCAAATATTGGCAGGAAGCATGTATAAACAAGATACAGAGGGTGTATTAGCTTGTTGTGTTGAGGATGATGAGCATAGTAGTTGGTTGTAACAAGCTCATGAAGGATTTCTAGGAAATCACTATTCTAAACAACGAACATTGTAGAATCTGAAATGTTTAGGAGTGTATTCGCCTAGCATGGACAAAGAAATACATGAGTGGATTAAGAAATGTCCAGTCTGCCAGGAGAAACCCCCATTGGAGCATGAGACCCTTTATCAAGTGTCATTAATTCCAGATTGGAGTGCTCCATTGGTCGAATTCATGAGATCCGGGACATTACCCAAAGAGGCTAGTCTAGCAAGAAGAAGAAGCATGGAGCAAGAGGCTCAGGACTATGCCTTAGTAGGAGACAACTTATACCGAAGAGGCAAGGATGGATACTTAAGATTATGCGTTCATGAATCAGACTATTTGAAAGTCTTAGAAACTGCATATAGCAGTGTTGCAAGTGGACACTTTAGTCCTGACCAAGTGATTAAGACCATTCTATTCTCAAGACTTTGGTGGCCCACTCTTCATATGGATGCACATACCTATGTAAAGAAATGTGACACATGCCAACGTGCACAATATCCTATCCATAACTTTGGTTTTGAGTTTTGATCTCTCTAACCATTCCTTGATGCTATGGTATCTTTTAGTCCAAGAAAATGATGCCATAGTCAATAACCAATATTCTTGAATATATGCATAAGATCAAGAAGATGACATACTTTTAACTCTTTCCAATTGTCCAAAGAATACCATATTGATATGTTCTCTGTAGTGCCAATTTTCCTTTACCTCTCTTCACATACTCATTATCTTCATCATCAATGAAGATTTCTGATTCTGGATCTATCAGAGATCCATCTCTCCGTTTTTTATACCAATCCATAGGCGTCATAGGTTTTGGACACTGAGCTATTTCAAGCTTTTCATTGAAATGTATCGCTTCTCTTTTAGATCTTAATGGATGATCATCAGGCAAGAATCATCGATGTCGAAGATAAATATTCTTGTTGAGATTCTTAATATAGATTGATCTCAACCAATCACCACAATATGGACAAGCTTTATAACCCTTAGTAGATAATCTTGCATCATGCAAATGATAAAAATATAATTAGATTAAATCACATTTATTATATGCATATTGAATTAAAAAATAACATCAATACTTGAACAAACACCGTATCCTAGAAAATCGTGAATAGTTCAAGCCACAATACCACGAATCGTAATATGTCTTTCATTGATGCTTTTCGATACATCAATGACATTAATACCTCTCCATAACTTTTGGAGATCGTCAATGAGAGGAGCAAGATATATATTCATATCTTTTACTTGTCTTTTGTTTGGGATTAAAAGCAAAAGCATTAAATGTTCCTTTTTAATGCTAAGATATGGTGGAATATTGTAGTTTATGACTACAACTGGCCATGTTGACCATCACAAGGAATTCTGATTATTCCATCAGTACTTTTATGATCATGTCCCCATGTCAAAAGCTTTGATAATTCAGGACTCTAAAACATATGTCTAATCCATGGAGCCAATGCAAAATGTCTCAATACCTTTTTTGGGATTTTACCTTCTTCATCCTTATATCGAGGAGATTGACATTTGGGACATGTCAAAGAGTCTGCATATTCACCTCTATATAAAATATTGTCGTTAGGACATGCATGTATACATTGATAATATATACCAAGATTGTTGATTATCTTCTTCATTTCATCATGTGAGGTAGGAAGAATATTCTGACTTGGTAAAAACTTTTCAGATAATAACCTGTAAGTTCATCAAAAAAAGATATATTAAAAAAAAGAAAAAAATATATACATATATATATGAATATAATTTTATATATATCTATGCTTATGTGTATGTGTATGTGGATGTGTATATGCATGTGCATGCGTATACATATGTGTATAATCTTTTACATTTAATTTATGTATTTCTTTTTTCTTAAATAAATAGGTTGTTGCAAAGAAGAGAATTGAGTCGGGCCACACATGGCACCTAGGCCAAATGGGCCATCATGGTGCTACAGTTGTTAGTATAAGTGTTATTGTGAGTATATTTTTTATTTTAGTTAAAATGCAAGAAACTAATCTTTTTTATTTGTTTCAATGCAGTGAAAGGGTTATGGCCAATATCCTACGAAACACGAGATCAAGTATGCTACACATTTTGGATATCGATGTTTGAGCGAGTATATGCAAGATCATCAGGATGCTTTGTGAATATTATTAAATTTTATATAATTATTTTATTTTTATGGATGTCTTAATTGTTTTACTTATTTATGTTTGTTATATGTAATACATGAGTATTATGGAGAGGCAGATATGGATGATGTTATATGGAGTAACAAATGAACAAGAGGTGGTTCACACCTTGTTTCAATTGTTACTCCATATAGCACTACAGAAGAAAAGTATGGAGAAGTTGAAAGTAGCAATTGCTACAGCTCCACTTTTACATACAGCAGATCCCAACAAACCATTTTTGGTTGAGACTAACGCGAGTGACTTTGCTATAGGAGTGGTTTTAGTACAAGATGGTCGACCAGTAGCTTTTGAGAGCAAAAAACTAGAACCGGCGCAGAAGAATTACTCTGTCTATGAGAAGGAGTTGTATGCAATTGTCCATGCATTGAAGAAGTGGTGTAAAACTCAATAGGTTCAAATCAATGATTGGAATGCTAGAGATACCTATGGAATGAAGACTCAAGCCTTAGGTTTGAGGGGGAGCTATTGTTACATTTGGCAAGCCTTGATGCTTGACCAAATATCAAAGGCTTACTTCATATCTTGAGCATGACTATTCATAAGTCACACACTCTTGAGATTAACTCAAGATAAATGTAAAAAGGAAAATATTGAGAGAATATCATAGAATTATGAGTTGTAAGTCACAACACCTAAGTGGTTGGAATCAAACCAATTAGAACCCTAAAAAGTAGGATCACTTTTAGGTGGCAGATTCAATATTCAAATTGGGAACACATCTATAAAAGACCTTGACTTTTAGTCATGGGTAGCAGAGCAAGAAGAAGGACACATTGAGCTTCAAGCTTGTGGGTATACTAATGTATGCAATATCATCTCCTTTGTATCATACATTCATAATATTACACATTTGATTCAGATTATGCAAGTTATCTCATGTCTACTATTGTCTACTACTAAGCTCTCATTTTAGTGAATTTGTGTTGAGGTGTTCCCTGTGTATACTTATCACATCAATGTGATTCAACTTGGTATATGTAGCTTAGACCTTATAGTTCTAGGCTATCAATTTTCA
This sequence comes from Ceratopteris richardii, assembly GCA_020310875.1. Lineage (NCBI taxonomy): Eukaryota > Viridiplantae > Streptophyta > Polypodiopsida > Polypodiales > Pteridaceae > Ceratopteris > Ceratopteris richardii. The sequence goes on from CM035408.1 coordinate 64,893,174, forward strand.
TTTCATTTGGTTAAGTACTTTGTGAGATAAATTCTCTGCAAGCTACCTATGTTTGCTCACTATCATCCTCCTAAAAAGTCAAGATTACACCCCTAACTTCTTAATGTGATTTCTCAGCATATGATCATCCTAAATTAGTGAGCTAAATTCTTATAGTAAGCTTAGGACTTCCATTAGATATTTCTAAAAGCTCTTGTGTCAATTGTAATCAATGAGTGAGCACTGAGTGAAATACTGAGCAGGTGCAAGTCCTAAAATAACAAGTTTTTTGCAACTCTTCAATCTTGGAAGTAGCCTGTTTTGACATAACTATTTGAAGGTGATGCTCCAAAGTACACTATGGTTCCAAATGCATATTTGGGAAGCTAAAGGCGTCTACTAAGGTATTCTGAAGCTACATTGGTAGGTGTAGAGCAGGATTTGTGCAGCACCACCTCATTTTTGGAGTGTATCCAACCATCTCCTCACACTCAAGATCCATATTTTCCACCATAAATCGTTCTTTGCATTCGAAAATAAGTATGCATAGGGCTACACTAGACAATCATGCACAAGGCACCTACTTCTATTTCATCCATGCATTTGACTTACATCTGATCACTTTAGGGCTATTGAAGAAGTAGAAAAGTAATTCATGATATTACATGTAGTAGTATGAAAACACTTTTTCTGCTTACTTGATACTATGAAAGTGGAAAACATCATTTGATTTACATTGACAATGAAAACACATTTTGAAGCTCTGGCATCTTAGAGAATCCTACCTAGACTATGTGGATATCCTTATCAAGGACAACAAGATATACGAGGGGGTGTTAAATTATGTGGAAAGCCCCATCAAATTTTCCAAATATTTTTTATCTTTTTCCACAAAGTTTGTAAATAAAAGGGTTTTTTTATAGAAGTTTCATTTTTATTCTGTAAGCCTTGTAGTAGAGGGAAGATGCTTCCCTCAAAGAACCCACAAAAGAAGAGAAATTTTGAGTAGTGATCTTGACAAACTAATATAAAAAGAGAAAAATCCTTCATGTTAAATACTTTTTACTACTATGAGAAAGAAAGTTCTTCTTCTTGAAAATTTCATGTGCAAGTTTTCATTGCTTCTTAGCGAACTATTTTTCCCTAATTTCTAATGTGTGCTTTGTGCTTCCATATGTGTCTACTATAATAAATCTATACTTTTTTTTATTTCCTATGATTACAAGATGTTCTATGCTACATTTTGTGCCCATTGATAATCCACAAATACTATTTGCTCTGTAAAAATCTTCAAATGATATTAATTTCCTATATTCTCCTAGTTTAGTTTGTACAATCTCTTTGAGGTGAGCCATCATATGCTCAATTTCCAAAAGTAAGGGGGGATAGGGGGAAATTCTTTATTAGTTGCTTCCTTTTGATTGCTTGTGTAGGTGGAAATTTGTATTTGAAGATGATGATGAAGATGAACTTTTATTTTGATCATCTTGATGTTTTCATCACCATAATAAAAAATATTTATCTTGGTTTCCTAGATCAAAGATTTTTGTTGTTATCACCTAGATCAAAAAGCTTTGTTGTCGTGATCAAAAGATTTTGACTTATGGACATGATCATAGATATTCATCATGTTCATCCAGATTAAAGATCTCTCTTCTGATCACATAGATTAAATGTTCTTGTCACGGGTGTCTTTTATCAGGGTGGTCATTTTTCAAACAAGTTTGGGTCTCATATTAGGATGATTAGAAAAGTTGATAGTAGAATAGAGGATTCTTACGAAGCCATCCATGCACCCCATATAATTAGAAATCTACCTACACCTAGGTAGAGGTCTAGTCTATAGGGATTTGACAAAGTAAAGGTGTATGAGCATGCTAGCCCCTTGTATCTTCAGAGTTGCATTTTGGGCCCTCTTAGCTCTCCAATGAAACTAAGTAAGTCCCTATGTACTTTGGAAATGATGAGAGAAAAGATTGAATCAAAACAGACTACTTCCAAGTTGAAGGATCAATAAAAACCTTCTATTTTTTTATCACACAACTACTGCTTGGTATGTTCAGTGCTACAAGTACATTAGGAATTAGAAACATTCCTTTTAGGAGTATCTAACTAGATTATTAATCTAATGATTCCAAGTGGAATCACTTAAAATGATGCACTATACACTGAGAAATCAATTTAGCACTTTAATCATTACCCCCAATTTTTTAGGACCTCTGTAGAGTTTGACCACTGAGTGCTTTGATTCTTTTTTCTCCAAATTTGCTCAATGTATTTCGTTCAAATTTTGTGATCATTTAAAGAACTTGGAGCTGATTCCAACAAGCTATAGAACATTGAAAACGGTGGAGAAATGGGTGAGATATGAGCAGTACAAGTTGACAGTTATGAATGACTATAACAAAGAGATCATAGATAAGTAATGTAGATCTATTGTCTTAATGATCAATGTTGTACAAGATCATAGGCTTGACAATCATATCCTAATGATGGTGAGTAGTGTAGGCTACAATTTAGACCTCACTCTCTTACAATATTTACAATATGGTAATGGAGAACTCAGGAATAGAGGCTTCTAGCCGCGATTTTTTCTAGCCACTTTTATAAGTGCTACATTCAAATTTGAATTTGAATTCAACTTTTGGATCTCTCTAAAAGTAATGCAACAATCTAGGAGTTATTCTCTCTAACATAAAGTCGTGATTTCTCAACCAATAAACTCCACGAGTTTGTTGAGAGTTACAAAGATTCTTCCAAGTTAAATGTTAACTTTTACAAATGTAAAGGATAAAATTCTCCTAGCAATGGTTTCCATGGAGCTTCTATTGTTTATGAATCTTATATCCAAATGTGTAGGCTTGCACTTTGCACCAATAGATCCCCCTCAAGCCAAACATTTTTGCTTGGTCTTCATCTTCAATCTTCATGAATGTCCTGCAATCCAATCATTGACTTAAACTTGCAAAGCTTTGTACCATCCAAAGCTTTAGTAATAAGTCTACACATTGCATATTTGTTGACACATAGAATAACTGAATTTCCTTGCTCAATAGCTTCTCTCTTACATAATGTAGTGGACCCCTATATTCTTGGTCCTAGCATGCTAAATGGGATCCATATGTCCTCTTGAGTAGCATTGGCCAATCCTCTATACTCTGCCTCTATAGACGATAAAGCAATAGTAGGTTGCTTCTTTGAAGACCATGATATAGGTTTGTTATCTGCAAAAGATAGGTATCCTGAGGTACTTCTTCTATCATCTTTGGAACCTGCCCAATCTGCAGCTGAGTATATCTTGATGTCCAAGTCTCAAGTATAAGGAAAGTACAATCCTTGATTTTGAGTGTCATTAAGGTACTTTAAATCCTTTTTATCAGCTTCCAAATGAGGTGCCCTAGTTTTGTGCATAAACTGACTTAGAACACTTACTCCATAAGCAATATCAATCCTTGTCAATGTAGCATAGTTCAAGCTTCCCACTATGCTTTGGTAACCTGCAATGTTTTCAATCACATCACCTTCATGAGAACTTAGCTTTTGATTTACCTCCATTGGAGTACTTGCAACTTTGGCATCTTGCAAATGAAACTTTTTTAACATATCCTGTATATACTTTCTCTGAGTAATATAAATTCCTGAGTTAGTGTAGACTAACTCAAGTCCAAGAAAATATTTTAGTGATCCAAGGTCACTAATTTTGAACTCCTTCATCATCTGATTCTTGATCTGCTTGATGCCACTAGCATCATTACCTGTGAGTATGATATCATCAACATATACACATAGGTATATTACCTCTGAATTATTTCTTTTCACAAACAGAGATGTATCTGCTTTGCTCATGATAAATCCTTGATCCTGAAGGTATGTGGTCAACCTATGGTTCCATGCCCTAGGTGCCTGCTTCAATCCATAAAGAGCTTTGTTCAATTTACATACATATGTTACCTTGTTTGGATCTTCATAGCTAGGAGGTTGAGAGGTGTACACCTCCTCTGAAATCTAGCCATTTAGAAATGCATTTTTTACATCCAACTGATACATGTTCCAATTCTTTGATGCAGCCACACTTACCAATACCCTGATGGTTGGCATTTTGGCCACAGGTGAGAAGGTTTCTTCATAATCAACTCCTTGGGTTTGTGCAAAACCCTTAGCCAAAAGTCTAGCTTTGTACCTGCTTATTGATCCATCAGAATTCCTTTTGATCGTATAGATCCATGTAGATCCAATTACCTTCATAGACTCCTTCTTTGGTACTAGTTCCCAAGTATCACTCTCCTTGAGTGCTTCAATTTCCTCATCCATAGCTTCCTTCCATTCTGCCTTGGTCTTTGCCTCTTCATATGATGTTGGCTCTTCAAATGACAAGTCTTTTGCAAGATAAACAGAGTGCTTAGTAACTAAGGAAGTGTCACACCCATATCTGATTGGTTTCTTGCTCTCCCTTTGTGATCTTCTGATTATTTGGTTGGATGATTTAGGTATATCCTCCAATTTCTTCATCTTGACTTTGCCTTTGGACTTCCATGCCTTGAACTCTTCTAGGTTGATGATGTCTCCATCATCTGAGTTGATGTCTCCATTTTGAGTAGGCTCCTCCTTAGTGAGGCTTGGAAACTCCTCTTCCAAGTCATAAGATAGATTTACTTTCTTGCATTCACTATCAAACCAAGAGTCATTCTCATCAAAGACAACATCTCTACTGACCATGAATCCCTTGTTTGAAGGATTGTAGAACCTGTATCCTTTCTGATTCAAATAATATCCTATCAAGATGCACTTCTTTGCCTTAGGGTCTAGCTTACCTCTTATCTAAGAAGGGATATGCACATAAGCTACACATGCAAAGATCCTGCAATGATCAAGTGAGGGTCTTCTACCATGTCATGCTTGATATGGGGTCATCCCATCAAGAGATTTAGATGGAAACCTGTTTACAAGATAAGTGGTAGTAGATACACTCTCTACCCACAAGTAATTAGGTAATTTTTTCTCATTTAAGAATGACCTAGCTATTTCAACAATTAATCTATTTCTCCTCTCTACCACCCCATTTTGCTCAAGGGTATACCTTGTTGTAATTTCTCTCTTGATTCCTCTATCCTGCAAGAATGCATTAAACTCATTTGAGAAGTACTCACCTCCTCCATATAACCTTAATATCTTTAAGTTTCTCCCTGTTTGGTTTTCAACAAGTGCAAGATACTTTTTAAAGCAACTCAATACTTCATCTTTGTGCTTCATAAAGTACAATACAGTCCACCTACTATAATCATCAATGAAAGATACATAATACCTTGATCCAGAGATTGAGGGATCCTTATTTGGTCCCCATACATCTGTATGGACAAGCTCTAGGTAGTCCTCATGCATGTAGCCTTTCCTTGACAAGGGTAACGTTTGAGATTTTCCAAACTCACAAGCACCACATTTATAAATCATGTGTTGCTTGGATACATTAGGTATCCCAAGCACACATTGATCTCTACATATTTGTTTCAAGGTTCTTTCACCAACATGCCCTAATCTCTTATGCCAAATTTCAAGCTTTGATAATGTTTGATCTTTATAACTATAAAGTACAATGTTCTTTGTATCCTCAAGTTCAAAAGTAAATAATATACCTGTCTTTTCTCCTTTGGCAATTATCTTGAATCCATGTTGAGGATCCTCCACAAATGCCCCATATTGGTTGAATCTAACCTGCAAACCCTTTTCCACAATCTGTCCAATACTCATTAAATTATTGGTAATTGTAGGTACATATAGGACCCTATTCAACAGATTCTTGTTTCCATCTGAGGTCTTAACATTCCCTACTTTAATCACTGAGTGCCTGGTGTCATCACATGTTTGTACTTGATGCTTACCCTTTGGTTCCTCAAGCTCAGAGAGAAGAGCTACATTGCCTGCCACATGTTTTGAGCATCCTGAATCAATGTAGAAGAGATGGTCATCATTTATACCGGATTTTGAAGTCATATTCATGATCAGAAGAGAATCTTCTTGCTCCTCTGTGTAGTTGTAATCCTTTCTTGATTTGTAGCCTCCTTGGTAGTTGCTATTGTAGTTGTTGTTGTAGTTGTTATTATATCCTTGATGGTGATTAAACCTTCCTCTTGATTGTGTATATCCACCTCTTTGATATCCTCTACCTCTCTGATCCTTGAAGTTCATGTAACACTCATCTGTAGTATGATTTGACAATCCACAAATATTACATGGTGAGGAGTTATAAGGTATCCCCCTACCTTGCTTACCTCCTCTGCCCCTTCCTCTTGAGGTTCTACCTCTCCTTGCATAGTTGGCTTGGGAGGTAGTTCCTTCATCTTCAACCTTTTTGTTCTTCCCTTTCTCTTTGGACTTACTTTTATCAATGTATAGGGTAGAAGAGCTATTACCTCTTGATGAATCTCCATTGTTTTTGAGCTTGGCTTCATGGGTAAATAATTTCCCCATGAGTGTGGTAAGATCTAGAATTTGCATGTCCATGTACAAGTCCATGGCAGTTGTGAAGCTCTCCCATTTGTCATCAGCTTTAATACCATTGATTACTTTTCTTACAATCTGCTCCTCTTCAATTTCTTCTCCTATGCTTGCCAACTGATCAACTACATCTTTGACTTTGGTCACATACTCTGAGATGCCTTGCTTGGGTTTCTTTCTTTGGGTGGTAAACTCAATCCACATTTGGTTCTTCCTAGCCCTTGTGTTGGAAGATAAATAAGAAGATAATGTTTCCCAAGTCTCTTGGGATGTCTTACAGTCCCTAATATGTATAAGAAGAAAATCAGAGATTGAGTTAAGTAAGTAGGACCTTTCTAATGCATCCTTGGAACACCATGTGTTGACTCTTTCATGCTCCTCTCTTGTAGTTTGTCCTTTGCTTCTAAATATGGGCATCTCCTCATCTCTTGAGATGTATCCATAGAGGCTCCTTCCTTGTAAGTATGTCTTCATCCTCAAGGACCATGCTTGGTAGTTGTTCCTATCCAATTTATCAATGAAAGAAGGAAAATAATTTCCCATTTTACCTTAGCTTTGCTCTGATACCACTGTTGGGATGGATGGATGGACACTCGAAGAAATGAGTAGGTGCTACCAACTCCTGCTTTGTACTAGCCCCTTGTATCTTTAGAAGTGCCTATGTACTTTGGAAATGATTTGAGAAAATATTGAATCAAAACAAACTACTTCCAAGTTGAAGGATCAATGAAAACCTTCTATTTTTTATCACACACCTGCTGCTTGTTATGCTTAGTGCTACCAGTACAGTAGGAATTATAAAAAATTCCTTTTATGAGTATCTAATTAGCTTTATAAGCTAATGATTCCAAGTGCAATCATGTAAGATGATGCACCATACACTGACAAATCAATTTAGCACTTGAGTCATTACCCCCGATTTTTTAGGACCTTTGTAGAGTTTGACCACTGAGTGCTTTGATGAGATTTTCTCCAAATTGGTTGAATTGATTTCCTTCAAATTTTGTGAGAATGTAGAAAACTTGAAGCTGATTCCAAAACGCTATAGAAAATTGAAAATGGTGGAGAAATGGCTGAGATATGAGCAGTTCAAGTTGATAGTCATGAATGACTATAACAGAGAGATCATAGATAAGTAATGTAGATCTATTGTATTAATGAACAATGTTGTACAAGATCATAGGCTTGACAATCATAGCCTAATGATGGTGAATAGTGTAGGCTACAATGTAGACCTCACTCTCTTACAATATGGTAATGGAGAACTCGGGAATAGAGGCTTCTAGCCGTGACTTTTTCAAGCCACTTTTATAAGTGCTACATTCAAATTTGAATTTGAATTTAAGTTTTGGCTCTCTCTAAAAGTAATCCACCAATCTAGGAGTTATTCTCTCTAACATAAAGTCATGATTTCTCAACCAATAAACCCCATGAGTTTGTTGAGAGTTACAAAGATTCTTCCAAGTTAAAAAATAATGTTTACAAACGTAAAGAATAAAATTCTCCTAGCAGTGGTTTCAATGGAGCTTCAATTGTTCATGAATCTGCTAGCCAAATGTGTAGGCTTGCACTTTGCACCAACGATGTCAACATACAGCTATCCATCCCATCTACTTAGTGCGTTTGACGGGAATGAGGTAGATGTCTACTTTTGAAAGATTTGAAAAATTAAGGGTGTATGAGAAAGTCATGTACTACATGTTAACGATAGCAACCACCCATTTTTTTTAAATTATGTTCTTCATCAAAAGAAACATTCTCATCCTCCTCAGAAAGATCAGAACCCGTTATTGAATAAAACTGGATGCAAAAGAAGAAGTATGAGAGCTTCAACGTGTAGAATATGAGAAAGTTGCAACTAACTTATTATCGCTCATGGTCTACATTAACTCTTTAGGCATAGTCTTAGCTTCTTCAATTTTAGTTCGGTCATCCACAAGTTCATCATTCATATTAGCATAAAGAATAGATCATCCATAGGCTTATTGGAAACTTGAATAGGATGAGAAATTGCCTCACGAGAAGAGGTAGTCAATGGGCGATATAAAGGATAACCGTCACTTTCAAAATTGTTCCTTGAAAAAAATACATTTCTAAACCTTATCTTTGAATTCTTTATAACATTTCCCATGCACCATTTCATATGATAAACAAATAAAAACATGCAAATGAGCAACACATGGCTTGCAATCATGGTAGACTACAATCTCCTCATGGGACATCTGTTAAGTACATATGTTGGACACATCATAGCATCAAACTAGACGCTATAAGGGAAAGCTTATCTTTTGAGTAAACACCTCACCATTTCCATAAGAAGCCTATTTTCCCTAATAACAACCCCATTCAATGGAGATGTATTTGTCTCTCAACTATGGTTTTCTATCCCACGAGGTGTTTGTGATGTAAAGTCAAGCTTAGAGAGCAAAAAGGAAACACCAAATAAAATCCAATAAAAAGGTATGTATGATGAGCTAGAAAGTTTGTTGATGCTGCCCGAGCATGTGCTAACTAAAGAATCCTTACATATTCATCTCATGTACACAAATCCTTAAATATCCATCTTTTCCTCTTTTGTATAGTTGTTCTCCTATCAAATATTAATCTTTGAGTCATTCCATATTCAACTTATGGTGAAAATTATTTTTCTCTTTCTCTCTTCCTAACTTTAAGCATTTGACTATCTCTTCACTCCACGATGGATTTTTTTGAACTATGAACAAAGTGGCATGATCAACAAATTATTTTTCTTGACATTGTTTACAGTGCTCAACAAAGTAATGAACATTCCTTCTCTGGTTAGATCAATACACACCTAATCTATGCAAATTTACTAGGGTTTGAAACTTAGATGCATGCATTTTATTTTGTGACTAATGTGCCTTTTCTAGATGATCTCATTGTTCTTCTTCTAAAATGCAAGTTAAAAAAAATCCCAATTGATGAAGATAGTACAAATGTTTAGAGATTAAAATGTCATTTTTACTTGACCTATCTCTATCTTGAGATTTTGTTTCTTCAATTGAGGTCCAAAACTTAATATTGGAATTATGCTATTGCTCCATCTAGTAACTACTTCTACTTTAAAGAGATAAGACACACGTATCTCATCCTTCACTCCCTCTAGCTATTCTCCATTATTCAACCTATATAGACGATCTATTCTAATGAGAGTTTTTCCTTGTTTGACTATCACCTCAAAATCAAACTCCATTTATAGAAAAATCCATCTAACTATTCTACCTGTATTGCAAGGTTTATTCACCAAGTATAATAAAGCCGGATGGTCCTCAAAGAATTTGAATTTTTTAGCAAGAAGATAATGTCTAAATTTCTTAACAATGTAGAACATTCCCAAACCTTCTCTTCTAGTTTTTGTATAGTTTTTCTTTGCTTCGTTAAGTTGTGTGCTTGCATATGCAATTGGGAAATCCAAAAATGTGTTCTCCATTGGTTGAGCTAAAACAGATCCTAATGCAAAGCATACAGTATCAACATGAACATAAAAAATATTTTCCCAATTTGGAGGCTTCAAATTTTGTGTTGGACGTACCATTTTTTGAGCTTTTTAAAGTCCCCCTAATCCCCCTCATTCCATTCAAATTTAGTGATTATGGCATATAATGGTTTAGCTATTACTACATAATTATGGACAAATATTTTATAATACCCACAATGTCCCATGAATTCTTGTAATCCCTTTACAGTTGTGGGTCTTGGCATTTCAAAAATAATCTTTTTTCCCCTCATCTGTGGAAATTCCATTCTTGGATACTATGTGGCCCAATATTCTTCCTTGCATCACAACAAATATGGACTTTTCAAGGTTAAGAAAGACTCTATAAATTTTGAATTTCTAAAAAATATGTTTGAGATCTACCAAGTGATTTGATCTACTTAATGAAAAAGCATACAAATCATCAACATACACTTCCATGGTTTCTCTAAGAAATTCTACAAACAGTGCCACATTGGCCTATTAAAATTTGTATGTGCATTGGTTAGACCAAAAGGCATAACCCTAAATGCATAGAATCTCCAATCTATTTTATGTTGGTCTTCAAGACTATAGCAACCGCATTGTATCCAAAGAAACCATGAAGGGAGCTATACACCTCTTTTTCTACTACTCTTTCTAGCAAATGATCAATAATTGGCAAAGGGTAGTTATCTCTTATAATGGTTGCATTAAGTTTCTTCAGGTTTATGCGAACCCTAAGTTTTCCATATTTCATTTGCACTACCCCTATAGGGCATATCAACTTTGTGTGTTAAATTTTTTAGGTAAATTCTTTTGACAACAACTTATCAATCTCTTCCTTGATCTTGGCAACATAGACATCTTTCTATGTATAATGTCTTTATTTCATAGGTTTATAGTCAGGAGTATGAACACAAATGTTTGGATCTACTCCCTTGAGGCCCTTATAATTCCAATCAAACACTTCTCTATATTCTCTCACCAATGATATTAAAGCTTCCTGCACTTCCTCTTGCACATCACTTGCCATTATTGTTTTCCTATCTTCCCCTTCCTCAATACTCAGAAGAACTTGTTTCACTTAATCTTTGTTTTCATAAGATTAATTTTGTTTTCGTTCTCTTTGAGGTTTCTCAAAAATCACTTCTCTATTCTCCACCTTTTATTCTCTTGTTCCTCTATGCTCTTTTGTTTCTCCTAAGATGTACATTCTTGATCCTTTGGTTGATTTAATTCAACTTTTTCCTCTTTTAAAGGATGTATAGTTTTGACCATGTTAAATGGTATTATGTCATAGTTCTCAACCATGCATTTTCAATCAATTTCATTCACAGGAAGATACATCTAAAGTGGCTAGTATTTTATCCCAACCGTAGGGTTCAAAATCTTTTTCATCAAAGTACATAGGCACATAGAACACATCATCTGATCTCCTCTCTAGTTTACATTCTTCCTTAATCAGCTTATAGATTTCTCCATTTTTTTGTTTACATAGCCAAATTTAAGTTGAACCATCAAATTCTAAATCTCCAATTATACTTGATGCAATATAAATGTTCCTTGTTTGATGAACTCTTTTCCAATCCCTTGGTGATATATCATGATGTGTTTTATTCTCTAAGTTTACCTTGGTGATATTATATTCATTTCAAAGGTATAAGTAATTATTCCCCTATTCTTGAACAAGTTTTGGTTGTCTTAAGAATGCTCTTCCAATTATGATGTCATGTGTGCTTAGCTCTAGGAATTCCAGTGCAGTCAATGTATGATTAAATTTGATTCCACATGTCTTGAGGTTAATTTTTGCTAACAACCCCATTGGATATTTCATATATCCATCTGCTAGATGAAGTTTTATTTTTTTTGGTTTCATTTTAGGTTTTCCCTATTTCTCTCAAACTTCTTTTGTGATGATGGCTACCCCAGCTCCACTATGAAAAATAGCTTGCACTTCATGTCCAAGGAAATCCAAAGTTAGAGTCATCTTGCCTTCCTCACCTTCACAATATCCTCCTATTTTATGCAATGGTACTTGCAATTGCATTATTTTCTCTTGGCCTCACACATGTTCTTCTTGCCCTTTTGTTGATTTTGTGCAATATCACCTCAATTCAGGGTTTTATTTCAATAACTCTTTCCAAGAAACTTTGCATGCAATTTCGATGTCTTGTAATCCCTTTTGTGTGTTATTCTTTTTCCTTTGATCATGTATTTTCTTTTCTCTCTAACTCACACCTTTATCATCAATTCTCTCTTCATTCAATTGTTCTTCTCCAATTGCTATAGCTGGTGGATCTTGTGAATCATATTCCTTAGTTTTCTCCTCTCTTAAATTCTTGCAATATCACTTGATCCATGCACTTCTTGAGTTGATCATCTGACATTCTTGCTTGTTTAAATACTTGATCTCGTTCCATGATCTCTTGTGCGGTCTCAATAAATTTTTGGCACATTAATAATGTTCTCTTTTCTTCTTCTAGTATGAGATATTCATTCTCATGTTTATCCGATGTAGTTCCTTCCTTCAAACTTGCTTGATATTGTTCTAATAGTGTTTCATTTGTTTAGTTAGTGGCTCTTCCAACACAGATCCCTTTTTCCTTTCTTCTTCTTTCATTTCTAATTGATTTTTCTCTTCTTGTTCTTGTGGAAACTTGTGTATTTTAGCTTTTTGTTTTTTTTCCTCTTCTTCCAAGAATTTCTCTTCTTTTTTCCTTGATTTTCTTCTTTGGTAGACTCTTCACGACTTTGTTTTGCCTTATTTTTCAATGCTTGTGCCTAGGCTTGTGATCACTTTGACTTGTATATCCTCTTTTGATTCATTAATACTCTCATTTATTGACTCAAAAGTCTAATTACTAGTCTCTACTATCCTCATTGATTTCAAAGGATAAGCAGAAGTAATTTGTGTATTAGGGTTATTTAAATAGTCTTTTTCTAGATGGTCTTCTCCAGAATCTCGGAAGTACACTTCAAGTTTCAATATGGGAGATTAGGGAAATCTCTAGTGAACTCATCTTCCCCACACCTTTAGTAGGTTCCTTTTTTAAAGTTTCTAGGGTTTTGCACTCCCTCCCCCCATATTTCTTCGTGTTGGTATAAACTTATTTGTGATGACAGGAATGTTGTAGGATCCATTTCATAGTTCCCATTGTTGTTCTCATAAGCAATGTATTGATTTTCTTTGTTATATACCCATGTATCTTCTGAGAATTCCTCATTGTAAGATGTTGAGCATCTATCCATTGAGTCATCCAAATACATTGATGAAGATGGGGTTATGGCTCTTTCTATATATTCATCCAAAGCTATGTATTTACAAACACTACATTTGTAGGAAAAGGAGGTTTTTGTCCTAGAACAAGTTGAGCTGCATCATGATTTTGTTTTTCTTTCACTTGATGATTATTCTGATGAGCTACCTATCCTTTCTCTAAGCGATGAATTCTTAATTATTTTGATGAATTTATGTTCTTTAGATTGCATCTTTTGAAATACTTCATTGTGTTGTCCAATCTCATTTTGGGCATCTCAAAGTTCATGTTGCAAGAGCTCCAACTATTGCTCCAATGGTACCTTAGGTAGAGGTGACTCACGGAAATCCTCCATGGTATTTGTAGGGTCCGTGGATATGTAGGCAAAGAAACTCCCTTGTTGGATATGTGAAAACAATTTTGAGATTTCTTTAATTCAAAGGGAAAAACAAAGGATGGTTCTTGAGAATTATAAAAGTAAGAGAGAGATGCAATTTGTGTTAAATATAAGAGAGAACTAGAGTGACAACACAAAGAGATAGTGTAGTGGTAAAACACTTCATTTGTGAGAGTGAGGTTGTGGGTTGAAATCCTCCCTCCTTGGTGAATATAAAACTCCTTATTTCCACTCCTTAATTAAAAGGTGTTTGAGCATAGCCAACAACTGCCAATGATCCCCATGGGAGCCATGGGTGCGAGGGAAGCAAAAGATGCCAACGTTATGCCAAAACTCTATGCCTTATTCGGTGCCTTAATCGACACCTAATGTGTAAACATAGGTTCATGTTCAAGCACTAGATTAGAATCAAAAACAGAAATAGAAACTGAAACTAAAACTCAAATAGAGATGGAGAGAGGGACAGGGACCAGAATTGGAATCCGAAAATGAAAACAAAAATAGAAACAGAAATCAAAACCGAGATTGAATACCAAAACAAACAAAAACAAACCCCTCGTAGTGATGCACATAGAGCTTTGATACCACTCTTACGAAGATCTTAATTCATGCTCACATAGAGGATAAGGGTGCTAGAAAAACACGAAAAAATAAATATGCAAACAGATAATACAAAACACAAGATTCGGTGCAATCTCTCCCCACACACTCTATTTTGAAAAGTCCACAGAGTGCATGTACTTATAGGATTTTTTTCATTATGTCAAAAATAGTGGTTACAATGATGTAGCTTCGAAAAGCAAGCATGAAAGTAAAAAATAGCTCTCTTTTGTGGAGAGCCTTTGCTTTTATCAACAAAAAATGTGGTCTACAGCAATTCTTATGCTAACCACTACTTTTGCTAATTGTCTCTAGAAATAGAACCCTATATGTGGGTTTTTTTACAAACTATATAAAATATAAATCCAATGATTAATGTCTCTACATATTCGAAACATCCATGACCTTTCACACCTTTGATGTTGTCATGGAGGTTTCATTTCCACTAATTACACTCTTCTCTTATTAAGGGTCAATCAAAGAAAAAGGAGTTGGAAAGGCAAAGACTTGTGTACGTGTAATGGGAGGGAGATGAATGCTATTTTTTCTCCTTTCTTTTGTTGGCTGTCAAGTGAAAAGAATGGACATTGAATGTGCTCGAAGGGAAGAAAAGAGCAGAAGGAGAATATGGGAGATTATTGATTGGAAGCAGACAATTGGAATTGGATTCTCATATGTTGTTAGAGGGCCATCACTCGGTATCCATCACTTGTATGGTTCTTCACTTGAAAGTATCAATGATGTGCACAAAAGGTAGATCTAGTGGAGAGGCGATAGAAAAGAACGGTGATAGAGGAGAGAAGGAGAAAGAGGAGAGGAGCATCATCATGGAGGTAGAACAGAGTTGTATTTTGTGTCTTGAATTTCTTCTGATCTAAGAAGCATGTAATATCCGTAGTGCATTGAGCTTCATCACGAGAAGGATTCCTTAAGTTCCATACGTATACATATAAACATCTGATTGCATGTAAAAGAGGTAAATAATGAGTTTAATGGTGATTGAGTTGATGATGCCATGTTTCCTCATAAGATTGTCTTTGTCAAACCCCAAACCATGTTTCCTCAGAAGCTGCCTCTGACCTTCGTACTTTGATTTACTATCATTAGCCAATTTATGAACTGATGGTTTCTATGATTCAACTTGAATGAGGGAAGGACACGCTCCTTAAAACAATGATGCAAATTTGAGATGGGAGTAGTGTTCGGTTTGTCATATTTGATTCAGACTTTGAGTTTCGACTGAGATTTGGCCATGACGGAGGCCTTAGGCTTAGATCCAAGAACCTTGAGCACTTTGCTTCAAGTGTTGGCTGAGGATTTCCACAAATAGTGATGGAGTGATGAGAGCCCTAGAGGCGATTTCAAAAGAATGTGGATTCTTTAATGGCAGAGATGTAACTAAATTCTTGCAAGCTTATGAAACTAAAATGGACCTCTATGGTGTGAGTGCTTCTATGAAGCTTAGTGAATTTTCAGGGATTGTAATGCCTCATATCAAACCTAGCATTTATACTCTTCAAGAGCGATCCCACACATGGAGTGAATGAATGTTGTAGGATCCATTTCATAGTTCCCATTGTTGTTCTCATGAGCAATGTATTCATTTTCTTTGTTATATACCCGTGTATCTTTTGAGAATTCCTCATTGTAAGATGTTGAGCATAAATACTTTGAGTCATCCAAATACATTGATGAAGATGGGGTTAGCTCTTTCCATATTTTCATACATAGCTATGTATTTACAAACACTACATTTGTAGAAAAAGGAGGTTTTTGTCCTAGAACAAGTTGAGGTGCGTCATGATTTTGTTTTTCGTTCACTTGCTTCTAGGTTTTTGACAAAAGTTTGTAGGATGTTCTCCCCAATAGTTGAAACATTTGTTGTTCTGAGGTCTTTGAGGATTAGTCTTTTGTAACCATAATCCTAAATGTTTAGCAATATCTTTGGCTAGTTCCTTGATATATGCTATCCTATTGTATGTTGTCATGGACAATTCACTTGTCATTAAATCTTGACCTCTATTGTCATCTAACTCTATGGATTATTTTATGAACTCATTCAAGTCCTCACATCTTGTGCAATACACCATAGTCGTTAGTTGTGCATTTTCTAATCCTTATGTGAATGAGGATATCCTTTTTTGTTGGATGGTCTCTCTTGGGCTAGAAATTTATCTAGGTGATTTTTTAATCTCCTTGCTACCAATCTCACTATTTCATTAGGATTTTGTATTTGAATGTGATGCATCTACAAACCCATAGAAATTTGTGTGAAATAAAAGAACTTCCACATTGATGGTTTTGACACAACTAATCTTATGTGCCATTATTGTTATCTATATGGGTTGCTATTTGAAAACATGTGAGATTTGTGTGTGTGTGTGTGAATGAGCAATGAATGAAATGAAATTACATCTAGGATGGGTATAAGAGAGGGCCAAGGACAAAGGTAACTACAATTAAGCGTCATTACATGAGACAATAAAACTTTGGTATGCAAATCAATCTTGCAAGATCTGTCCAAACTGGATAGTATTTGTAGAAACTTCCTTTGGACCGGCGACCACAATAGGAGGGGGGTGCCTAAAATCAAATGGTCCATCTGCACCAGCCATAGACATAGTGGGGGACTTGGTATCTTGGACATTGGGTGCATGGCTAACAAACTGGCAGCCAAATGGATGATTAAGGCTTGGTGCAACGGGGAGGCCTCGTGGGCCAAGTTGATCTTCAGAAACAAGAATCAGTTAGCTCTCATGGGTTTCCCAAATTGGAAGAATCTTGACATTTTGACCTTGTTATTTTCCTCGATCCCCGTCTTCCCGAAAGGCTCTAATCTAGTGTGCTCCCTATGGAAGAGTTGGAATAAAGTCAAAAGCTTCACAAGAATAAGTGAAGACTGGAAGTGGGCTGCCGGTATCTGACAAAACGACTCTATCTAGTTTTCAATCCATGGCATTCGGAGTGTGGAATCTTGGAACATTCAAAATGCCAAGAAGTTATGGAACAAAGGCTTCAAAAAATGGAAACATCTCTAGAAACAAGACACCAACCGTTGGATCAACTTCGAGGACATTGATCCTTGCATCAACATTTCGCACGAAGAATGGAACACTTTGCAAAGCAGATATCTTGCCTGGGACTGACACAAAGTTCGCATTTGCATGGGACACGACACATCGATCTTGCTTGGTCTCAAATGGCACAATGGGAATAGCCTATCAAAAATCCCGAACATCGAAGAAACGATCGACTATCAGGTTAACCTCAACAAGAAGTGGTGCCTGTCATGGATGCAGCTTCGGTGGGACATGAAGTTCATGGTTATCTGACACCCCCTCATAGAAATCAAAAAGTCTCTCCTCTTATGGCAAATTCTTCATCATGGAATCTGGACCAACCTTAAAGCTAGCAAATTTTGTGGGATCCCTCCCTGGTGCAAATGCTGCCACCGGTCTATTGAAGATGTTTCACACATCTTCTTTACCTGCCCCAACTCCAACAGACTCTGGCAGACGATTGGAAAGAGAATTAGACTTCAAAAATGTCACAGTTGGCAACAAGCCCTGCTGGGAGAAGCGATCGGCTGCTCCGCGACACTATGGAATGCCATCAGAGGGGAGGTCCTATGGAAAATCTGGCAGGAAAGATGTGCTTTCAACTTCGATGACTCCCCCAAAGAGTGGTCAATTAAGAAATCGTTGTTCCTCCTTGGCAAAAGGATTGTTAACTATAAGAAATCATCCCCCTTCAGGCATCATCAAGTACTCGTTTTGATCAATAACAAGCTTAAACCCAAGTGGGCCCCACATGAGGGTGATGAGAGGGTGATTAACCCTCTTCGTAATGTCATCTAAGCTCTGTAAAAGCTTTCCCTGCTTTGTGGGATTTGGGGGGTCTCGTGGGCACTAGCTCCCTTCTCTTGTACTTTTCTTTATTTAATTCATATTCAGGAGAGTAGGCTAATGCCGAACTTCCTTTATATTAAAAAAAAAAACTTTGGATGCAAATCAAAATAAAGAGGATCGCCAAATCTATCTAAGGAAATTACATGCGAACAAAGCTTTAATTAAGCTTAGATCCTTATTATGTTATACATGCATCAATCTAAAGAGTAGTGGAAGCAACTTGAAGCATAACGGCCTATTGATTCAAGTTGCAACAAGCCTAGCCTTATACTTGTCAACTGTACCATCAGGTTTACACTTCAGCTTGTATACCCACTTAGTGCCAATGGCCTTCTTGCCAGGAGGCAAGTCACATAAAGACCATGTACCATTCTTCATTATAGCATCATATTCAGATTGCATAGCAGCCATTCAATTTTCTAAATTCTGTGCTTCATCAAAAGAAACAGGCTCATTCTCATCACAGAGACTAGACGCAGCCATAGCATAGCAATCTGATGCAAACGAGGCACTATGAGAGCCTGAATGAGTACGATATGACAAAGGTGCATCTAATTTGCTATCACGCAAAGTCTGCACCAACCATTTTGGCATAGTTTTTGCCTCCTCAATATCAGCTCTCTCATCAACAAGTGCATCATGTAAATCTGCATCAGAAATGGAATGGTCTACATCTCATATGAAACCTGCAAAGGCTGAGAAGTTGCCTCATTAGGATCAGCACTAGACTGTCCACCTGTAAAAAGAGACATCAGAGTATCATACATGTCTTTGGAGCTAACAGATGTCTCCTTGGTACATGAAAGCAATGGTTGAATAGCATCTTCCACAAAAACAACATCACGGCTAACCAGAATGTGTTTAGTCTGTGGATGATACAGACAATAGCCTTTACTTTCAAAACTGTACCCAACAAAAAATACATTTTACTACCTTATCATCCAATTTTCTACGATGTTGTTCAAGCACTAATGCATATGCCATACAACCAAAAACACGCAGCTGAGCAACAGATGGCTTGCAGTCATGCCAAGCCTCATATGGAGTGATAGACTGCAGCGCTTTAGTGGGACACTTGTTAAGTACATATGCTGCACACATGATAGCCTCAAGCCAGAAATTATGTGGTAAAGCCTAACTCTTGACCATACACCTCGCCATCTCCATGAGTGACATGTTCTTTCGTTCAGCAACTCCATTTTATTGAGGTGTATACGGTATTGTACACTGGTGTTTTATCCCACATTCAGCCAGAAATGCATTAAAATCAGAAGACATATATTCCCCCCCTCGATCAGAATGGAGGGTGCCCATTTTACATGTTGACAGATTTTCAGCCAAAACCAAAAATTGTTTGAAGCACAAAAACACTTCGGACTTTGCCTTCAATGGATATACCCATGCATGCCTGGAAAAATCATCAATGAAAGTCACGAAGTAAAGATAGTTTCCAAAAGAAGGTGTCTACATAGGACCACAGACATCACTATGTACAAACTGCAATTTCTGTGTAGCCCGAACTGAACCATCTTTTGGAAAGGAGGAACGCTGCATTTTGCCCAAAATATAGCCTTCACATACATGTTTTCCAGGTGCCTCAAGCTTGGGCAAAGAAGACACCATATCATATTTTTGCAGGCGTAGCAAACTAGCAAAATTCAGATGACCAAAGCGTGCATGCCAAAGCTTTGCATCTGACATAGCCTAAGAATCATGAACTGCACATGCCGAATCATTCACAGATCTTTCATAGTCTATGAGCTTATATAGCCCACGACATAAAATGACAGAAGCAATAATAATATCGCCATTTGACAAATCATGAACTGTACATCTGTCATCAACAAATTTCACAACCAAGCCAATCTTGGCTAATGCAGAAACTGATAACAGATTCTTCTTGATCCTTGGCACAAATAAAGCATCTAACAAGGTGAAAGAACTACCACCAGCAGTAGTCAGAATGATCTTACCAACTCCCATAACAGGATAAGAGGAGTTGTTGGCGCATGTGACAGTATTCCCTGTAGGGGCACGCTCGAGTGAAGAGAAGAAACTGCGCTGCGAGGTAATATGTTTGGTCGCCCCACTGTCAAAGTACCAAACATATGAGTCCACTGCAGACATGAACTGCTCATGAGAAGATGGGTCAAAACTGCAAACAGTATTAAACGCCCACTCTTCTTCCTACACAAGATTAGGAGACTCTGTTTTTGGTGAAGAGGCTTCTACAACAACCATTCCAGCCTCCTTTTTCTTTGCCTCTTTTGCAACCAATTTTGGACAGTTCTTTATGATATGATCATTCCCTTTACAGTACTTGCAAAACAAATGCTGCTTTTCTGATTTCTTCTCATCTTTATCCTAGTTCTTCGAATGTGCAGCATTTGCAGATTTTTGCTTACTAGTAGAAGAGTTCCATTTTCCTTTGCCCTTCTGACTAGCCAGGAAAGCTTGATCTACAACACGCATAATGGACCTGTTCTGCCTGGACTGATCTTCCTGCAACAGAACAAAAACTAACTCCTCAAACGATAAGGCATTCGGATTGCCTTTCATCATCAACCAAAGAGTAGAATCAAAACTCTAATATGAATCAGGAAGACCATTCAGAACGGTCTGCACAAGTGAGCTATCTGGTATAACCTCATCAGCAGAAATCAACTGTTCCTTCAAATCTTTGATCTTCGTTAGGAAACTGTCCATAGAATCACCTTCATTCATGTGCTCACTCTCCAATTGTTTTCGGAGGTAAGCAACACGAGCCTCATTCCTAGCTTGGTACAATGTGGTAAGTGTATCCCAAGCATCCCTAGCTGTTCTACAAGAGAGAATATGAGGAATAATGGCACGTTTGACAGACAAAGCTATCAATGCATGTGCTTGGGCATCTTTGCCATCCCAACGAATCTGCTCTGCAGTAGTTGCAGCAGAAACAGCAGCACGAATAGGAATCTGCACAATATCATCTTTGACACCATCTTCATCAGCTCCAGTACCTGCATTTGTAGTACCTGTTGTTACAAGTGTAACAGGATGTCTTTCAACACGCTGCACAATTCCACAATCCTTTTGCAACCAATACATGTCGCATCATATAAGCCCATAATGGGTAGTTGGTACCATCCAACTTATCCTCAACAGCCAATATACGGAATACATCACTGCTTTCAACCATGGCCGGTGACTAAAATACCTTGATGTAGAAAATTGATTGTATCTCAAAAAGTTGAATGGAACTGCCCAGACGAGTTCTACTAAACCTGTAGTAGACTTCGAGACGCTTATATTGGCGAACAGAAATAGGTATATACCTTTGGCACAAAAAGACAAAATAGCCTACACAAGCGCTACGATAGTGCATTCGGAGGCCGAAACGAGCTCAGATCACGATTTCGGCACCACATAGCGAAGCTGTTTTGATCTCAGAAACACCCTGAGTATGCTCACCAAAATTCGTACGATTCTGAGACTGCAAACAGAGGAGTGTCGACGGCACCCTAGATGAAGCGACGACCTGCTCTGATACCAATTGTTGGAGTTAGACATCTGCGGGAGCACGCGAACAACACAAGGAAGAAGAAGAAGCTTGGAGCACAACACACAATACTGAATGTATTACTAGAGAATGTACAAAGATAAGTATCCCATTAGGGCAATAGGCGTATATACAACCCGGGGGAAAAAAACCTCCTAAAGAGGGAAAAAAGTGCCTCGGCGGTCCTAATGTGTTCACACACATCACTACCTAAATATATCAACAGGAATGAGTTAGCTTTTGAGAGATACGCTGGACAGGAACAACTTCCATGCTTGGAGATTGAGAATGAAGAATTTCCTGATGGGACAAAGTACATCGAAGGGGAGAACAAAATTGCTTCGTAGTTACTAGAGAGGAATCGGACTATGGATCAATTAAGAGCATATGAGGGATGGAATCAAGGAGCAAGAAAGGTAATATATTGGATATCTCTTAGCATATAAGATAGCATGATTTGGCACATAGAGGATGCCAAGACTCCGAAAGAGGCTTAGAATAGTTTGGTCATGTCGGTAAGTGACTACACCCTAAAAATCAAAAGCATATATGAGTCGCTTGCATCTATTGGTGTAAATGTAGATGATGATGATGATGATAAGGTGGAAGTGTGCCTTTGTGGTCTAGTAGCTGCATATTAGTAGTTCATAACTTCTATACGGACCAAGGAAAATATTTTGAATTTTTCTGATCTCGTGTCCATAATGATTATTGAAGAAAAGAATCTTGGTGAGGACTCAAACTCCCAAGCAAAACCTAGTTCTAAGCAGGCTGGCAGAGGAAGAGGCAGAGGTAGAGGCTTCAAAAGTGGGAGAGGATACAATAACCAAGACCAAGGTCAACAACAAAACCATGTAGAAGGTAGAGGATAGTTTCGAGGTAGTGGTAGCCACAGAGGCCGCAGAAATTTCCAATGAAATGATTCATGTAATGATAATAAAGTATGTTGGAATTGTGGTAAACGTGGATACTTTGAACATGATTGTAGGTTGAAGAATCAAAATAATAGAAGGCGGCAAAACAACTATGCATCCACAAGTGCAAATGATTCTAAGAAGCTATTCATGGTCCAACATCACATGATGAATACGATGTCTACTGATGTTTCAAAATCGAATTATATTGTCTGGTATGTTGATTCAGGTGCTTTAAATTACACGAACAGTCATGTGGAATGGTTTAGTAATTTGCAAAAATTGACAGTCCCTAGATATGTTGAAACATGTGATGACACATCACACCCTATTGAGCATACAAGAAACATAGCACAATCTATGGAGGATGGAAAGGTAAAACATATTGATGAGGTGTTGCATGTTCCAAATATAACAAAGAATCTAGTTTCTATTGGACAAATGTTTGACAAGGGACTATGTGATGGGCTATATGTAAAAGAGTACAAACAAGATGGAGGATTGATTGCCAAAGGAAACAAAGTGGGTAGGATGTTCACCTTAAATGTGAAAATTCTTGAAATGAATGCAGCCATGTTTGCAAAAGGTGTAGGTGTTATTGCTAATATAAAGATTTGGCAATTTGTGTGAATGATTTTTCGTGGTTTATTGCATTATTCTTTAAGTAACAATCGGATTACCTCTTCATTGGATGGAAAAATCGAAGAACTTTTCTTTTCCTTAGATGTTCAATCAAGTCATTATTGCTACAATACAAATTTCTATTAATCGAGTGGTGAAACAAGAGTGCATGCACATTCGAGTACATGAGTAAGTAAGAAGTGCCATCCAACGCAATGCACTAGTTCAATGTTTGATGATGAGAGGAAATTACTTCTTGAGGTCTTTCATTTCAAATATCGAGGGTCTTCTCAACACTACACTGCTACAGATAGGATCACTTCAATTCTTTAGTTCTCTGGAAAAAACACATTGGAAAAAAAAATATCTTACTAGTACATTTGAAGTTTTATGAAAAATGCTTCTAAAAAAAGACTATCCCCTTTACCTTGATCATTTTTCTTTAAATTTCGAATAGATTTTGTCATTCTTTTTTTTTTACATTTTTCTGTAATCCTATTTTCTTTTTATTTGTTCACGCAATTCTATATTTGCTATTTTCTCTTAAATTCCTTTTAATTTTTACTTATATTTCTAGTTTTCTTTTTAATTTAATTTATTTTAATATTTTCTTCCTAGGTTTCTATTCTTTTTTATTAATTTTTTAATTTCATTACTTAAATTTAATTCTAACTATTTATTTTATTTATATTAATACCCAAAATTATTTTTTTATTTAAAAGTAACTAATTATGTAATTAAAATTATTCGATTTACTTACTTTTACTAACTAATTAACTATTTAATAATAAAATGAAAAAAAGGACAAATAATAAAACAACAAAAGATGTAATCACGATCCTCTCTATGTGTGTGTGTGTGTGAACACCCACAATAATGCAACAATACGATCCACTCCTCTCTCTCTCTCTCTCTCTCTCTCTCTCTCTCTCTCTCTCTCTCTCTCTCTCTCTCTCTCTCTCTCTCTCTCTCTCTCTCTCTCTCTCTCTCTCTCTCTCTCTCGCAGCAAGTAGTAATCTATTATTCTTCACATTTTGGTCTATGTAGCGCTACCATCCTGGGTCCCTTTCTTTCTCTCTCTATTTATGTCTATCATTCTCTGTGTGTGTGTGTTGGTGACACAATAGCACAATAAAAAAAACAAAACATGAAAAAAAAACGGATTCCTCGCTTTGCCCTTGGTAGGTATGCATAGATGTGATGTCATAGAGAGGAGAGGTGAGGGAAGAGAGATAGGGTTCTCTCTCTCTCCCTCCCTCCCCCTCTCTCTCTCTCCCTCTCTCTCTCTCTCTCTCGGCTACTAAATCATGGAGTGAAGGGGAGAGAGTAGAGAGATAAGGGACTCTCTCTCACTCTTTCTTAGAGAAAATGTACGTAAAATGAAAGGGAGGAGCAAAAAGATTACGTGTAAAAAAAAATGAAAGCTTCAATGTTCAATTCACTTTGTTTATAAAGAGACTCAGAGAATCCTTTTTTAGAAGCATATGACATACTTACCAATTTCAGATGATTCTTCAAAATTCTCTTGGATTCTTCTTTTCTTTCGTTTCTAAATTAAGGGCTTGTTTTTCTTCTTTTCTAGACCTTAGGAAAGTTCCATTCTTCCATTGTAATTTTGATTTCCCCCTTTAATTTTTTATTTTTATTTTTCTTCTTTTCTAGACCTTAGGAAAGTTCCATTCTTCCATTCTAATTTTGATTTTCCCTTTTAATTTTTTATTTTTACTTTTCCATTTTTATATTTCATTTTCATATTTTTCACTTCTTTTGATTTTTGAGATTAAGATTTCATTTCTTTTCACATGTATATACAAAGGTTTTAATTAACTCAAGGGTTAAGGTCGGGGAAAAATGTATTTCCTAAGATTTAAAGCTAGGCTTTATGTAGAATACCTAAGGTTCAAAAAACAAGGATTTGTTTTTATAGATTTTTAGGGTTGAATGGGAGGGTTTCTAGGGTTTTGATCTAAGTTCTCTTAGGGTTTGAAGTTAGGTTTCCAAGTTTTAAAAGCTAGCATTTCCAGGGTTAGGAAGTTAGAATCTAGGGTTAAGTTTGGGGTTAATTACCTAGGGTTTTGGAATTTGTTTTTTAGGATCAGAAACTAAATTTCAAGGATCAAGTCCAATATTTTTTATGGGTTAGGGTTACCAGTAATTAAGTTTCTAAGGGGTTAAAGGCACCTTTATGGTTTTCAAATTCGAGTACATATACATGGGTTTTGGGGTTTCCTTGAGTACCTAATTCATGATTGAAAACTTGTTCGGTCAGCATACTTCAAAAATAAGTCAAACTATTCTTATAGAAATCATTTATACTTTCTAGTAACAATCTTTCCTATTTACGCATTTCAAAGTTAGATGTCATTTATATAAATTTTATTATGCTTTGCTCCTATACACCTATCAAAAAATACAATTAGCTTCACTATTGCATAGATCTGCCTCATGTACCTCACATAGTAATTCTTAGAAGTGGTTTCGAGACCACATTTAAGTCATGAGCACTATTTTCTTTTTCTTTTTCTTTATATTTCTTTTTCTTTTTCACTTTGCACCAGCCCATAATGTACTACTTCTTTATTATTTTTTGAGCATCTCCTCTTTTAGGATGGAAGAAATCATAATCATCCTTAAATTTGATATAACAAAGGGTCTTCACAACTTTTTTCTTAGAGGGGAAAGGCCTAACCCCTAATTAGAGCTGAGGATCTAGAGATATATGCTGGAAGGAGTCACGATTTCATTTCCTAAGTGTTCTTAGAACATCACACAACCTATCTATATAAAACAAGTCCTTCTTTCTACTAAGCGTTGCAAGTAAGAAATTCCTATCTAGGTCCTCATCATGGCTATATGGTATCCCAACCTACTCTCTCAAGTGCACACATCCCTACTAGCATTTCTAATCACTTCTTATTGCAACTTAAAACCTTCTTTTGATTGCTTACAACATTATGAAATGCAATATATGATATGCATGAAATAAAAAATGTATAGAATAATAATTGAAAATGGAGAAACTAAATAGAATCCATTGACCTAATCATTTTCCTTCAATAGCATCATCATCATCCTCATCTTCGTCTTCAAGTAGTTCTTGATCCATCTCATACTCTTTTTCGTTTCTCTTCTTGTATAAGTTGACTCTTATTCCTGCAATTAAAGATCTTAAAGGAGTACCATCAAATTGGCAAAGCTCATACATACCATTATTAAACATATACATCACTAAATATGGCCCAAACCATCTTTTAGTCATTTTCTTTATCACATCATACTAAGTATCAAACGTATTGTGGTACACTAACACCTAGTCATCAATCTCGATCTTACGTGGCCTAAGTCAATGAGTTTTGTTAAAGTAAATCTTATTCTTTAACCTTGACTTCTTTAAATTTTGCACTACTTCTTTTAACTTTTTGTTTCCTTGTTCTAATTGTTTAGTCCTCAATTATAATAATTCTTTCTCTTGTCATTTCATCATTCCAATGGAGTGTGATTCATGTGAGAATCTGAGTTTGGATGGGGAAAATTGGCTTCTGACAATACCTTAGTTCACAAGGCATGAATCTTGTAGATCGAGTGTATGTCATCCAATCTACTCATAATGCAAATGGAGGATATCTAGACCACTAATTTATCTCCAATATCGGCCTTAGAGATTGCCTTCACTATGTAAGGGTGACCTCTCTCAGTCTTTCCATGAGCCTCAAGGTTATAGGCAGAAGTGAGAGATAAATGAATCCCATGATGGTCAAAGAATTCCTTTGCCTCTCTAGCATCTAACTCTCCTCGATCCGCAACCACTTTCTCTATGTAACCAAATCTTGAAAAACATTATACAAAAAGAAATTTGCATACAATATAAGTAGTCTTTGTCCAAAGATCTTGACCTTCCACATGGTTAGTCAAGTCCTCTCTAGCAAGTACAATGTATCTGATTTTATCAGTTCCTTTGGGCGTTGTCATAGGTCAACCACCCACTTGTAATGAATATAAGGAGGGTAAGTGTGATGTAATAGGTCTTTATGCCTAAGCGAGGAATAAACTTGACATGTGGCAGAAGTGCTCACAAATTCTCATGCACTCACATATGTGCATGGCCACCAATAAGCTTCTCTAATCTTCTCATACATTACATAAAATCATTTGTGACCTATCCACAAGGTCTCATGCATTTCTCTCATTTTCTTTCTCTCAAGAATCTTATTACTCAGTACACATTGTGGATTCTTCGCCTTAACTTTAGCATGTCGCCAAATAAATTTGTCCTTCAGGAAGAACTTCTAAGAAATTTTATTGATGGATCTAAACTTATTTATGGACCAACATAAGGAAGGTTTCAATGAACTCAAATAATTTCCTATGTCTTTCCATTCTACATCATGTTCATTATCATGGAATCGCTTATAAACATAGAATAGTAGATCACATCTCATCATATTTATATCTCTTTCTATCTCATTATCATCACAATCATCATCAAACTTTTCCCTTGAAAGCATATCTACAAATTTATTTTATTTTATAGCTATGTGGGCAAAGGTTGGGTTAATGAACTTTATGTATGAAATCCACCTAAGCATTTCAATATCCAGAGAAGAACAATTAGCAATCGTACCAATTAGAGAAAGATAATCAGTCTCAATTACAAAATTAGCTCCAATGAAATATTCTTTATCAGATTTCAATGCAGTCACCAATCCTCATAATTCTTGCTTAATTTGTGGATACTTTCTTTGAGTTTCATATAATATCTTTGCACCAAAATGAACTATGTATCTTTGATCGTTATCATCATTTTGACCTATGACCTAGCCTATACCAATAAGAATGCCATCAATAGTCAAAATGATAGGCTTCTGATTTGAATATCAACATGCTTCCAAATTGGGGCCTCAATTAGGAGTTGCTTCAGTTTACACATGGCTCTTGACTATTTTTATGTCCAAAGAAATTTCTTTTTAACAAATCATATATAGGGTTCATATGATGAGCAAAGTGAGGAATACAGCTCACATAGAAGACACGGGCTTCTAAGAATCTCCTTACCTAACTCACATTTATGACACACCTTATAAATTTTGTTAATGGCCACAACTTTATGTTGGTAGGGCTTGTACCCATAATTTCCACACATATGTCCTACAATGAGAACCTTCTTGACTCCAAAAATTTATTTGTCTAGAGAAAATGTTACCCTGACCTCTTTGAATCTTTCAAAAATTTTCTCACAATCAAAGATATGGTCAGTAACAAACTTCCTACAATCAGAATCATATAAAGTCTCATCTTTCACTCTTTCCTCACTACCCTTTATCATAATATCATCAATAAACTGCAATAATGTGTCAATATATTTTGTTTGACACAAAGCTATTCTACCATCAACTTGCATAAACTAAATGCCCAAATAATGATGCAATTGCCCTAAATCTGACATCTCAAATGAGGCATGCAGATCAGCCTTAAAATCATTAATATGCTTCTCATGAGGACCAATGAGTTGCATGTCATCAACATACACAACAATGATTTGAAGCACATCATTTGCATGCTTAACATATAAGGTGCTCTCAGTTGGACTATTTTCAAAACCATGTACAATCAGATAGGCATGTATCTTTTCATACCAAGCACGTGGTGCTTGCCTCAAACCATATAATGCCTTTTTCAATCTACACACTTGGTTTTCATGCCCTTTCTGCACAAAGACATGGGGCGAAAAAACATACACTTCTTCATGCAAGTCACCATTCAAAAATGTAGTTTCAATGTCCAATTGATGTACATTCCAACCATGATGAGTTGGAAGTGCATAGATGCTATGAAAAGTAGTTTTGACATGTAGATGCAAAGGTCTCATCAATATCAATGCCTCTTTCTTGCACATAAGCCTTTGCAACAAGCCTAGCCTTATACTTTCCAACTATTCCATCAAGATTACACTTTAGCTTGTATACCCACTTAGTGCCAATGGCCTTCTTCATAGGAGGAAAGTCACATAAAGACCAGGTACCATTTTTCATGATAGCATCATATTCTGATTACATAGCAGCCATCCAATTTTTAGAATTTTGTGCTTCATAAAGAAAAATAGGCTCATTCTAATCATAGAGAGTAGATGCAGCCATAGCATAGCAATATGATGCAAAAGAGGCACTATGAGAGCTTAAATGAGTACAATATGACAGAGATGAATCTAATGTGTTGTCATGCAAAGTCTGTACCAAAAATTTTGGCATAGTTTTTGCCGCCTCAATATGAGCTCTCTCATCAACAAGTGCATCATGTAAATATGCATCAGAAATGGAATGATCTACATCATCACATGAAAATATAAAGGCTGAGAAGTTGCCTCATTAGGACTAGCACTAGATTTGCCACCTGTAAAAAGATGCAACAAAGTTTCATACATGTCTTTGGAGCTAAATGATGTCTCCTTAGTACATGAAAGTAATTATTGAATAGCATCTTCCACAAAAACAACATCATGACTGTTGGAACTGAAGGACTCACCAAGCAAGGAAGCTTACGAAGGGAGTCAGAGAGAAGAGAAAGTACAAGCAGACAGAGCAATCAACGACGATCTGGCAAGTAGGCCAATATTTTTTCAAGAAACTTACGCATATAAGAGAGGTGGACACAGAAGGAGCAAGTAGGGAGCTCCAGGAAATGTATGTCAAAATGTTAGAAGAAATCCCTACAAAAATAGTGATTTTCATCACTAAAAACCCTTGTAAATACCATTTCACATTTTTGTAGCTCCATTTTGTGCAAGCCAAGGAGTCCTTGAGCTTGAGGAGCTTTAGAAGTATCTACCTGTCAGTTTTCACATTTTTTAGACTTTGTTTGAACCTCCAAATAGGGTAGAGAACCTAATTTTTAACTAGGCCGGAGACTAGGTCTGGACAAGGCCAAAACCTAGTCAAAAACTATAAATAGAGCTAGAGAGCTCATTTTTGGGGATTAGCTTGTAATAGTTTTGAACTTGTATGAGCTTTTTGAAAGTAATCTAAGAACTCCATTGCTTCTCACTCTTTGTCTTGCCGTGTGTGCGCGTGTGTGTATGTGTGTGCATGTTTGTGTGCTTCTCACTCACGCACTTGTGCCTTCACTTGCTCGAGGTCTTCATACCATCCTCACGTCTTCCCGGATTGACATTAAAGGAGGTGCTACTCATCACTGAGCTACACCAAATTTTGGCGCCGTTGCCAGGGATCGAGCTTTGAGGACGAGCGTGTGATGGTAAGACGTAGATGTGAGACGTTGGTGTTGTAGGTAATTTCTTTAATTTTCTTATTTTTCTCTTTCTTACCTCACCATCATCCTCACCATATCTCTCCATCTCCATCATCGCGAAAATTTTCAGTTTTTGATCATATCACCTTCTCCACCTCATTCTCCTCATTCCACTTGTGAGAGAGAGCGAGAGAGAGCGATATTGTGTGCATTGTTTTTGCATGTTTTTTGAGCTTTTTTGCAGGTACTTGCTACATCATCATCTCCAACACTCCGTGCAGGTACGGAAAACTTAGAAATTGTCTGTGTGTCGCCGACCTGATCGACAGAAAAAAAACGCCCATTTGGTAAAACAAAGTGCACCACTAAGACCAGCACAAAGAGCACATTCCAAATCACTAAACAAAATTGAAAAATTCCGTGTTTTTATGTCAATCGCGACTGACACCATCGATCGCGATCGACAGTCACGATCGACAACATCTGTCAATCGCGACCGACAGACCTGTCGATCGCGACTGACAGACCCCACGACTGACTGACTGCCACCTAGGACCCTGTCAATCGCGACCGACACCGTCGATCGCGATCGACAGCCACGACTGACACCTCTGTCAGTCGCGATTGACACTGTCGATCGCGACCGACTGAATTTCAACGATTGATTGACTTTTTCGCATAGCCACGTGTCCATCGCGACGGACACATCCCGGATTGACTGAAATCACGGCGAAAATCCCAGAAAAAGTGTCGATCGCGATTGACACCATCGATCGCGATTGACAGGACTCACGACCGACTCTGTCGATCACGATTGACACTGTCAATCGCGACTGACGTGTCGATCGCGACCGACAGGCCCCGACGGACATCTCTGTCAATCGTGATTGACAAACCTGTTGATCGCGATTGACAGGCTTTTTCGGCCAAATTTCTAGGGTTTTTTCTTGCATCTTTTTGGGGCAATTTTGGGCATAATTAGCAAGCCATTAGTGATTTGTGAGGTCCCCACACATGTGTTTTTGAGAAAAATCATGTGATCTGTCAGCCTGTTTGAACCCTGTTTTAACTCCAAAACCCTGAATTGACATAACTTTCTCATATCAGGATTATTAGATAGGGTATTTTGAAGCGGACCATACCTCGAGGTAGGAAAACTGAGGGATCCTTGGGATTGTTTTCCATAAAGGCCAAGGATAATTTGGTTTGTGAGTCACATGCATGAAAGTGGTCTATTGTGTCATTTGAATCTAAGTCTTGAGCTAACCGTGGGACTTTTACAAGTCCAGTAAGAGCACTTGAGGGCATTCTAAGCAAGAGTAAGTGCAAGCTTGGGAACACGCGTCCTGGGCACACCAGGGCAACAACACAAGGAAAGAAACTCAAGGTTGGAAGCTCTCAACTCCCTCTGTCAATTCCTAGCTTATGCTAAGAATGACTAGTGATAGGGGTAGGCCAGGGCGGCGATAGGCATTTATCAAGTTGAAGAATACCTAAATATTCAAGCTCAAGTTAACGACATAATCTTTGTACTGTTGAGAACTTTAAAGGAAAAGAACGTAATGTGGAACGATCAACTTCAAGTGCGGAAATACACTCAAGTGTACCTGACGACGTGATATCAGACAAGAGTATAAACACGATAATCAACATAAGAAGGAATCAAGTAAGTGGTACAAAGGAACTCAGCAACGAGGTTGTACTTGGGCAAAATTTGGGCTATTCGATTAGGCTTATGAACCTTAGATCAGGGCAACATCTAGGGAGAGATAGACAAAGTCTTAAGTCTTCAGAGGCTAGTGTCAACCACACTGCTAGGTCTTGGGCCCAGCAGTTGAGCCACCACTCATACTACCCTAGCTCTGAGACTAGTGAATCAGAGATGTCTCAAGGCATGGACAGACCTACGGAAAGTTCAGGAGTGCCATACTTGCACAGGGTAGAAGGCCCTTACAAGACGCAGCTGGAATACCTTAGGACCAACCGATTAGGTGCTAGCATCTATGAGGACGGCCTAGGAAGATCTATAGTACAGATTAAAAATCCTGACCAATCCATTGGACTAGAGAGCCCAGCTGTCAAGTTTGAAAACGGAGCGTACTTAGACAAGGAAGGGACAATATATGTAGTCACCAGTCATCCAGATAGGACTGATGAATTTGGGAATGTGGTCCCAGAAATGGACTTAGGTGACCTAGAGCAAGGAAACATGGGCGAAGAACCTAGGACCCCCCGAGGCAAATCTGTTCTCACTAGGATTATCACACCAGAGTGGATTCCCCAAGATAATAAGAGCATAGAGCTGCTTCTGAACCGAGAAACTGACGAAGCCTTTTGGAGGTATAAATCTCATCGGCCAATTGATATAGGAACAATCATGATCTATGAGTTTAAGGATCTTGATAGCCCAGGCAGAGTGACCTACTTAGATCACGCTTCAGAGAGGATCTTTGTGGTGTGTAGCTCAGTGATGAGTAGCACCTCCTTTAATGTCAATCCGGGAAGACATGAGGATGGTATAAAGACCTCGAGCAAGTGAAGGCACAAATGTGTGAGTGAGAAGCACACTAACATGCACACACATACACACACACGCGCACACACGGCAAGAACAAAGAGAGTAAGACAATGGAATCACTTCTATTGCAACAAAGTGCTCATACAAGCTCAAAACTACAAGAAGCTCCGCCAAAAATGAGCTCTCTAGCTCTATTTATAGTTTTTTGCCTAGCTTTGGCCCTGTCCAGACCTAGTGTCCGGCCTAGTTAAAAATTAGGTTCTAGGGTTTATTTGAGGGCTCAAACGAGATCTAAAAAATATGAAAATTGGCAGGCAACTACTTCTAAGGCTCCTCAAGCTCGAGGACTCCTCGGCTTGTACAAAATGGAGCTACAAAAAGGTAAAAATGGTATTTACAGGGGTTTTCAGTGATGAGAATCACTTTAAAATGATGTAAGGGTTTTGGAAAAAATGAAGGGTTGCCTTAGTGCTAGATCTGCATGTGTGTCCGTACTTGCTTCTTCCCGTATACTATCAACACTCTCCCCCCCCTAGTGTCTGTCGGCTCTGACAGACCTCTGCTCCACTGTTTGATCGATGTACTTTTGCAGGAGGTCGGTTGCCAATTCTTGTTCTTTTATACGTAGTCCCCGGACCAAATCGCTCTGGAGGGCATCCCAATTCACGGCTCCAGGCATGTTAGGCTGTGGCGTAGTGTAGAGCTCTGAATGCATTGCTTGCTCGCACGCAAATAGTTGCAGCAGGTGGGTTGGTCGTGGTGCAAATACCTCAGAATGTGCTTCCCAAAATCCCGTGGTGAACATGTCGTCGAAAGTTTGCTTATAGCAGGCAGGGAGATATCTGATGCGTGCGTGCCATGCATAAGCAACTCGTATGCTTGGGGTTGTGCTCATATCATACAGGAGGTCATAATTACCATTGATGAAGCGGGGAATCGGAGGCTGAATGTTACATACGTTGCGGAAGGTTTTGAGCACAACCTGCATCATATCAAATATCTTGAGTAGCATCTGTGCAGCCACATCTAGCATGGAGTGGAGGCGTGGAAGCCAATATCGGATGGTAGCCATCATGTACGCTGTTGTAGGTGAGCCTGTTGGTGGTGCAATTTTGGGGTAGTTCAGCCACTATTTGCAATTCACATTGTTCTGAACCTTGATGGCGAATGCTTTCGAGGAGCGTCTTCTTTGTACCGGTCCAAAGCATGGGTTATATTTCAGATGCATGGGAGCATGATCCCATGTTCGTAACATTTCCGGATAGGTCTCCAGTAACTTTTGCCTCCATATGGGCTGGAATATAGCCCCTTTTTTGGCTGCCTCTGGGATGTCCTCGGGTTCAAACTGTGTTGCGAAAGAGGGATACTTGTTGGTTATGCGTTTGATCTCAGCATTGTAGTCCGCCAACAATACAAAATAAGGTTTATATTGTAACTCTGAGCTAGTTATCAACCGCCTAGGAGCCAAGTTTGAGAAATATTCAGACTTGAGTATGGTCTCCTCTATGGTTTTCATGGCTAGCATCTGGGTTGCAACCCGCTCTTCGTGAGTGTGGCCCATCTCCTCTACCTGCTTCATCCATGCTGACGGGGGTTCCTCATATGTATCCTATCCCTCTTCAGTGATCCTGCCACCTGGAAGAGGTTGTGGCTCATAATTATCTTCGAATGTTTCTTCCACTGGAATGGCAATGGTCTCCTCTTCACTTGGCTGATCAGGTGGGGAGGGGGGTCGTTCATATTGTAATAATTTAATTTTTAACTCTGCCACCTGCTGACGTAGCTCTAGTACTTCATTGGTCACTGATAATTTCGGCTCTGGTGAGGTTGCAGCGTTGGCCATCTCTTTAGGTTCTCGTTGGTGTGGTGAAGGCACTTGGGATTTTTGTAGGTCTTTGACTTGGTCAGCAAGCTGATCATGTGCTTCTAAGAGACTGGCATAGGTTTCCAATATTTGTTGTATGTTTTCTGAGGGGATGGCTTGGAATTTAGCAGGGTCGATGGGTGCTCCCGGGGTGTTTTCCATGGCCGCTTCTAGGTTCTCTTGGTTTTGTTGTTGTAGCCTTCTGTTCTCTTCTTGAGCCGCTGCTAGATGGCGACGTAGTAGAGCCATGGTGCGTTGAAGTCTCGCATTGCGGCCCATTTGTTCTTTGAGTTGTTCCTCCATAGCTTTGCCTGTCTCTGCATACTTAGCTTCGAGTTCTGTCTTCGATTGTTGGAGGTCAGTCACCTGGTGTTGTAGTGTTGTATTACCTAGTTTCAAGGCATCGACTCGTGCCTGGAGTTGAGCCGAGAGATTGCACAGCTCTGTGTTATTTTGTTCTAATAGCTTATACTCTTGCTTAAGCTGAGTGGCCGCTTCAACCATGGTGTCTAGTGCATTACTAAATGATGTGGATGCCTGGGTAGAGCTGGAACATGCAAAGGGTCGGGAAATGGGGAAGGGGAAAGTGGATGATGTGCCTATGAGTGAAGTGAGATGTGATGATGGTGGAACAGACGTGGCGGTGGGTGCTCCTATGGATGGGGAAATATCCATGGGGTCGGATGTGATAGTGTGTGAAGTGTGAATTGTGAATACGGGAATGGTAGGTGGTGTGTTAGTGGTGGCAATGAATGTGGGGGAGTGGGGTTGGGGAAGGGACTTTTTATTATAATTCTCCACCTGTTGGAGTATATTTACAAGGTTTGTCCAGAATGACGGTTGTGTGACTTGGGTTGAGCCTGAGGCAGTTACAAGGGAAGTGGTGGATAGGGTTTGGGAGAGGGGAAATGTGTGGGTGAATGGAAAAGGATGGGATAAGGTCTGGCTAGTGGCAAGTGGTTGTCCATGGGCGGGGAGATAGGAAGGGTAACCTATTATGGTTTGATCGGTGGTAGGATGTCCTGTGTGAGATTCACAAATTTGGGCGAAAGTGATGGATGTGGGTAAGGGGGAGGGTGTAAAAACAGAGGTGTGTACAATGGTTTCATGATGGGTGGATATC
This sequence comes from Ceratopteris richardii, assembly GCA_020310875.1. Taxonomy (NCBI): domain Eukaryota; kingdom Viridiplantae; phylum Streptophyta; class Polypodiopsida; order Polypodiales; family Pteridaceae; genus Ceratopteris; species Ceratopteris richardii. The sequence continues at coordinate 64,929,105 of CM035408.1, forward strand.
GGTTGTTCAGAAAGATTGGTGGAGAAGGGTTTTGAAGGTTGAATGGAAGGTGACGGTGGAGATGGTACCTGTGCAATTACATCTTGTTCGTCAGTGGGACTTGGGCTCGTCATGTGAACATCCTCTGAAATTGTGGAAGGCAAGGCCGTAGAGACTTCCATTTGAATCATTTTTCCTCGTCGTGGCCGTGTATCAATCCTTCGTTGATCATAGGTAGGGTTCTCCTGATAGACCATTGTCCTCAATGCTTCCCCGATCCCACATGTGTCCGCCAATAGATTCAATGATTCAACAAAATGGGAATCTACATTCTCGGCTTGAAGCATTTGGTTCACTAGAGCTCGATTTGCCTCTTCTGTCATCTTATGTCTTCTCTGTACCTGCTTGATTGTCTTGTACAGCCGCTTGAGTTGTGCCGTGTAGGCAGGGGCTTCCTCTTCACTCTCTTCTGGCTCATTTCTTTGTACTTCTTCCTGAACTTGTGTGCTTGGGCCATGAGGGTGTTGTGCCTCATCTTCTCCATGTACTCTACTTGTTTCGCTCTGTGGCAGTTCTCTTTGGAATGATGCTCCTGGATCGTCATTGTCAGGGAAACCTTCACTGTCCGACAAGTGGGCCGTCTGCAGGAATCTTTCAAAATCAAAGTTTGGATCTTCTGTGAAGTTGGCCATAGATGCAAACTCTACATCGGTAGGTAGTGGAGGGGCGGATGGAGTGGGTTGTACCACATCCCCTGCTTGAACTCCTTGAAGATGGATCGTGATCGATGCGACCTGGGCTTCTTCTCTGGGGGAAGCTTCGGTCGTGGCCTCGTGAGGGATCATTACCTGGGAGAGAGATCCACGCATTCGTTTCGCAGGTTGATTCCCTGACTTCCGCCCCTTGAAAAACTCCAGTTGTGAATATTTAAGGGCCCTGGCTATTGGCACATCATATGCAAGACATCTATAAATAATTCTGGTAATCGGACAGCAGCCGTGTAATGTATGCTTCCTCACACCCCGCTTGCCTGCTTCATACAATTGATCCAGAATCCATACAGGCATCTTAATTGGCAAGCTTCCAGTCTCTGCTAAATATAATCCATACCATATTTTCTTGTGAGGTTGGGTAAAGCAGTCCTGAGCTGGAAATGCGAAGTGTTGAAGGCACATTCGCAGGGGTATGGCGATGTTAGGGGTGAGGGCACATATGTCCTTCAACTTCTTGATTCTGTTGCTCTTCATTGACTCTGGTATCAAGGGATCGCGATCGGAAGGCACATGGGTGCCATACATCTGAAGAGCTTCCCTTATTAAAGTAACATTTAACTCAAACTTCTTCATTTCCTCTTGGTTTGATAGGGAGGGCACCCAGAATGTGCCTGAATGATCTTTATCTCCTGTCGGCTTCAGTGTGGCAATCAAGTAGTAGCACCTAAGAAAGTCTGGTCTAGGCAAAGCTGCACTGAAGTAATCTTGCAATCCCGCTTTCTGCCAAATATCCTGAAGAGGAGCTGCATTTTGCAATGCTTCAAATTCTCGTGAGAAGAACTGGAAGGTCCACCACACTCCTCCACATTCCATCTTGGATTCCCAGATATGATCAGCGTCTCCCAAATCTCCTGGCATCTCATTGAACCAGTGAGAATGCCCCTTTACTCTTTCTGTTAGGCCACTTGGTGGATCTGGAATAGGAATTCTCCGCACGTTCACGAACTCTTCAGGCCGAGCTATTGGTGGGGCCTCCACCGGCATGGCATCCCAATTGATTTGAGCACCAGAGCCTGCCTGAGAGCTTGTGCCTGCTGCTGCTGCCATGGGAATCAGGTGCTTATCTGCTAGAAGAAGAAAGGCACATTAGTGTTGCATAGGAAACAGTATGTAATGGTGTTCCCTTCACAATACTAACATGACAATCCCGAAGGTTAGTGGTCAGAGGTGAAGTGCTTGTGATAGATGTGAGTGGTGATTAGAGGTCAGTATCATCCTAAATGCCTACTTTAGTTATGCAATGGACTCAGAATGCACCTATGTCAGAGAGGATGGATTTACAAAAATTGGGTCTAGGGGTTTGATACATGGTTTAAGTCTCCAAACTTTGCTAGAGGGTTTGTAGCTCTTAGAGCTAAAGACAGGTAGAGATTTATGAACTAGAGTGTGATGGAGTTGGGGCCTTTTGGGCACCCATTTCCAGACATTTCTTGATTTGGTTGAGTGTGGGTTAGGGTGGTCTTTAGGTAGAGTTCCTGCGTTGTCAGTCGAGAGGACGTGTGAATGTTGAATTATGCCAATAGCTAGATTTGGAGCTATCTGGGCTCGTAAACAGGCCTTGGGCACCCATATGTGTCTAGCATTGGGGCTAGCCTTCATTGACCGCTTAGGGACCCAAATAGACGTGGTGTGCCTAGGAGGTTGTCTAGGGGACTCCTTCACTTGTGTCCATGATGGTGTGGCTTGTTTGTGGCCTCCTCGAGAGTCTGCTATTAGAGTTGTGGGTTTTCCATCCTTGCGTATCCAGATCTGCTTCGCGCCACGAGGTACTCTGTGTTGCACTAGTTGGAGCTCCTGCTTCTTGATCAATGGCCTCCTTCGTGTTGTATAGTGTTTGGTCTTCATGTTTAGAATCTCCTTTGACCCCGTTGCAAACTCCTCATTGACTCCTGTACCTTTGGTAAGATTGACAATCCTCTGCACCATAGAAGTTTGGACAAGAACAACATTGTTATCTTCATGTGGATTCCTGGAGGGACCAGGAGTTGGTGCCTGTTCTATTGGTTTGAGTGCTTGATTTTCTAATTCAATCGTGAGACGGCTTTGGCCTACCCAGGCCTGAAGAAGTCCACTTCTTAGGTTGAGGTTGACTGCAAGATCGTAGATCCAGTCTTGGCCCAGGACCAGAGGTTCGGTCATATCCTCATCTTCACACACTAGCACTTTTGCTGGCATGAGGACCTCTTGTATGTAGAGGGGAAGATCCACCTCTCCCATGCAAGGGGTTTCAACACCTCCTAATCCTATCAGATATGCTTCTAGGGGTTTTACCTCCAATTGCAGCTGCTGGCAATAAGAAAGCCGAACTGCACTTGTGGCTTCTCCTGAATCAATTAAAGCTCTCACGCTTGTTGTGCTGTCTCTTTGTCCTATTTCTAGGGTCACAAAAGGTCGTCGATCCACTATCTTATGGGTACGTTCACCTGAAGCCTCACACATGGCCATGTGATAGCCTGGAGACTCTTGAGTGTCAATCATAGGCTGATCCCTCCCTTGTCTCCTCAACTTCATTCGTTTGATGCGCTCTAAGGCCTCTGCCTGTGCTTCTTCTCGAATTCGTTTTTCCTCCTCTTTACGTTGCTTAGTAGTATTGAGTCGACTTAGCATTTCCTCCGTGAGGGGTTCCTGATACAACTTGACTCTGCATCCGCTAATATAGTTTGGGAGAACATCACCCTCTAAAGTGGCTAGTTGTACTGCTCCACTCGTGGAGATCCTATTGATGATCATAGGTCCGTAGCCTCTCTTTTCTAGCTTCCTTGCGTGTTGTTTCAATGTGTAGACTAAAACTAGATCTCCTGCTTTCAAGCCCTTATCCTTCACATGGGCATCAAAGTATGCCTTCTGTCTCTTCTTAGCTGCATATATCCCTGCAGCTGCTCTCAATCTTGTTTCTCCTAATCGTTCAAGGTCAAAAAGTCTAGAGGAGAGTACATGACCCGTCCATTCGTGCTCTTGTGCTACTTTCAATGTAGGTATTAAGAAGTCCAACGGTAGCACTGCGTTTTGGCCAAATACCATCTGAAAGGGGGTGGCTTGGAGTACCGTTTTGTAGGCGACTCGGTATGCCCAAACAGCATGGTGTAGTTGTTTGTCCCAATCAGAGCGTTTATTGTTCACTAATTTTGTCAATACATTGCATAGGATCTTATTGGTGCTTTCGGCTTGCCCATTGGCTTGAGGGTGATAGGGGGCAGACTTCTTATGCACTACCAAGAATTCTTGGAGCAGATTTTCAATAACTTCATTCAAGAAGTGAGTGCCTCTATCACTAACTAGCTCTATAGGTAGCCCGTATCTTGTGAATACATTCTCAAACAAGAATTTAGCAGTTGTCTGAGCGTCGTTCTTCGTTGTGGCTTTTACCTCTACCCACTTGGTTAGATAGTCCGTGGCAACGATGATATACTCAGCATGGGAACCCTTAGCTGGGGGATTGATAGGACCTACAAAGTCTATTCCCCACTTAGAGAATGCACGTCCGCCCATCATGGGCTTCAATGGCATCTCATCTTTGCGTATAGGATACTGGGTTCGCTGACAAATCTCACACCTCTTCACATAGGTATGTGTGTCCATGTGAAGGGTGGGCCACCAAAATCCTACAAATAGGATTGCTTTGATCACCCTATCTGGACCAAAGTGTCCTCCTGCTACACCCTGGTGAGCAGTTTCCAAGATCTTTAGATATTCATTCTCATGAACACATAGTCTCAGGTAACCATCTTTTCTACGCTTGTATAGATTATCACCAATGAGTGAGTAATCTAGGGCCTCTTGTTCTAGACTTCTTTGTCTCGTCAGGGTCATATCTTGAGGGAATGTTTTCGTCCTCAGAAACGCCACTAGTGGCTCGCTCCAATCTGGCACTAGAGACGCGCGATAAAGGGTGGCATGTTCCACTGGTGGCTTAGTGCGACAAATTGGGCATTCCTCGCACATTCTATGGATGTCTGCTTCCATAGTTGGCCAGTACACTCCAAGTCTCCTCAATGTTTGCAGGGTTCGTTGTTTTGAGTAGTGTTGCTCTAATGCACCTACATGTGCTAATTGCAACCACTTCGCGTGCTCGTCCTCTTCCACACAACAAGCCAAGATCTCTTGATCCGTGTGCTTGTACATACTACCTGCCATGATGTGATACTCTTGAGCTTTTACTACCTCTCTATCCTGCGTGTTTATTACTGGGTGGTTAGGCCCGTATGTCAATACTGGTACCAATGGCTTAGCCCACTGTGGTACAACTTCCAAATTAAACAAGTAAGCATCAGGAAGGTCATCTGACACTCCTTGTGGGGCTTCTCCAGATGTGAGCCTAGAGAGATGATCCGCTCTCAAGTGAGTCTTCCCTTTCCTTACCACAACCTCAAAATCATATTCCATTAGCAAGAGAAACCATCTTACTAATCTTCCTGTATTGCATGGCTTGTTTACGAGGTATAGCAATGCCTGATGATCAGTAAAAAATTTAAACTTATTTGCAAGCAAATAATGTCTAAACTTTTTAACCGCATACACCATGCCTAGTCCTTCTCTCTCAGTAGTGGTATAATTTCGTTCAGCTGCATTCAATTGTCTACTGGCATAGGCAATTGGAAGATCCATATTACCTTCACCAGTAGGTTGAGCAAGCACACACCCAATAGCATAATTGGATGCATCCACGTGGACATGGAATGGCTTATTCCAATCCGGTGTGGTCAAGATTAGTGCTGAACACAATCTTCGTTTAAGCTCATTGAAGGAATTCTCACATTCGTCAGTCCACTCAAAGTTAGTCAAAAGTCCATACAGAGGCTTTGCTATGATGGCGTACATGTGTATAAATCGGCGGTAGTAACCACAATGCCCCATGAAAGCCTGTACTTCCTTGACGTTCTTTGGCCTAGGTAGTTTTGCGATGGCTCTCACTTTCTCTTTGTCAGTGGATATGCCGTTCTTAGACACTATGTGCCCTAGAATTTTGCCTTGCCTGACCATGAAAACACACTTTTCTCGGTTCAGGCAGACTTGATATTCTCTGCATTTATCAAAGATCTGTCTGAGTTCAGGAATATGGGTCTGTCTAATGTTGGAATGAGCACAAAGATCATCAACATAGACTTCCAAATTCTTCCTCAAGAACTCTTTAAACACGTGACACATTAATCTTTGAAAGGTAGCCGGTGCATTGGTAAGCCCGAACGGCATTACCGGAAAGGCAAATATGCCCCACTCCATGGAAAAAGCCGTCTTATGTTGATCCTCAGGAGCAATGGCTACTTGATTGTAGCCCGAAAACCCATCTAAGAAGCTGTACACTTCCTTGCCTACTACCCTTTTTAATAGATGCTCAGTGATAGGAAGCGGATAACTGTCTCTAATCGTGGCGGCATTAACTTTTTTAAGGTTAATACACATACGCAGCTTTCCATTTTTCTTGGGCACCACTACAATGGGGGATACCCACTCAGTGTGCTCAATTTCATAGATGAATCCGGCTTCAACCAGTCGATCTATCTCCTCTTTGATCTTAGCAGCATAGTTATCGTTGTATGTGTAGGGCTTCTGTTTCGAGGGTCTGGCGTCTCAGGTCATGGGGATTGTATGTGAACATATATCAGGGTCTACCCCTTTCAAGTCCTTATAACTCCAAGCGAATACATCTCTGTATTCTCTTAGCAAGGCTACTAGCTCTTGTTCTTCCTCTTCTGTCAGGTCATGGCCTATGTATGTGCATCTTTCTTCTCCTTCTTCCACAACTACCACTATTTCTTGGTGGTTTCTTTGTTGTCATAGGCCTCGCCTGATTGCGCCTCTCGTTTAGGCATTCTGATCATGACTCTCCTGTCATCTATCTCATACTTCTTGAAATTTTTCAGGACCTCAAACAAAGATTCTTCCTCTGCTTGTGTGACTTCTTTCTTCTTCCTTTTCTTTCCTTCTTCCTTTGGGGTCACATGTGTCGCTAGCCTTACATCATTTGTAAGCTCTCCGTGCCTCTGGGGCTGAAATTCTACTTCATAGAAGTATTCTTCATCTGATGCAAAAGGTGGGTCCATGATGATTGACTCTAGATCGGAGTCACTTGCATCCTTGAATGCATCAGGGCTAGGTTCACACTCTTCTAAAACTGCCTCTCCCATGATCGGCTCTATGGAGAAGACTGAAATGTCATAGCCATCCTCATCACAGTGAGGTGTCCATTGTTCATCATTGATGGCTACATCCATGGTTGCTAGAATTTCTGCCCAGCCGTGCGGTTCGAATTCTTCGTCTAGAAAAACTACAGGTGCATAGGCTGGGTCTTGAATGGGTCTATGTGTTTCGTTTGCACCTATTTCTCTAGCCTTTTCTCTCTTCTCTTCCTCTACTACTACTTTGCACATCCATAAGTGAGTGTCTTCATGCATCCATGAGGATCCTGATCCTATGGAATGCACTGATTCCGTATCATCTTTGGCTCTATGGATGGGGTTCCATTGGATAGGAGGGACATCTCTATGAGAGTAATCTTTAAGATTCACTTTGTTCGTAACACCTAAGTGTTGTAGGTACAAGGAGTTGGTTCCCCAATCCTGTACCACTTGCAACTGTCGCATAAAAGGTCGTCCCAAGATCATCTCATAGGCATGATTTTTGCTGAAGTCACATATAGCAAATGTATGCTCAAACTCGACACCACAGGTGGTGAGAGTTATTCCTTCTAGCAATCCTAAGGGTCTCTCAATATGACCATCGGCCATCTGCAATTTCATTCTCGTTGGCCTGAGTGCTGGCTTGCCCCAACGCTTCCATAGGGAAGTGATGGCAATTGCAACTCCTGCACCTGAGTCCAAAATTGCCTTGGTGGTGTACTCCTGGTAGGTAATGGGAAGATAGGTATTCCCTTCTTCACCTTCACACATATCTCCTATCTTATCCAAGGGTATCTCTGGCACCGTCCTATGTGATCCTACCTGGGAATGAGGTTTCACTATCGCTGGTACTTCTTTGGCGACATGTTTCCATAATTCAGGTCTAACCTTGAGTAGCTCTTCTAACTTGAGATTGCACTGCACTTTAGTGTTTTTCACTACCTCTGTGTTCCTAGGTAAGACTGAGTCCTCATTTCGTACCATGATCGTGGGTGCTCTCATACAAGTAGACTTAGCCTCCCATGGGCCTGTCAAGTGGGGTAGTTCTTGTAGAGAGTTAGACTCAAAGTCTAGTCTTTCCTGAGAGTGGGTGCTCTCCTGCTCCTCATAAATGGATGGGATGTCTTGTGGGAATTGGTCGCGTGCATCATCCACAAGTTCAATAGGAGGAGGGACTTCACTCTCTTTAGCCCATTTGTCTTCTTGAATCTCGCGTAGGAATTCTGGTGTGAACCGATTCATAGAAGATGATGTGTCTGGCTCCGTAGAGTTAGGCACATAGGCTTCCTGAGCAGGAATGCTTACTCTTTCACTTGCCTTGTCCTTGTGTTGAGAGGCGGGTTCCTTTTCTGATTGTGCAATCAGCTTCTCTATTCTTTCTAACAATCCATCAAAGTGCAATTGTGTCTTTGCTGAACTAGAGATGTTAAATAGGCGACTGGCTTCAAACATGGTCTGAGCCAATTCCACCATCTTAGCACAAATTTTGGTTTGTTCTAGCTCTAGTTCTGCTCTAGGGTAACACTTTTCATGATCAGTTACGTTTGGCCCTTCTTGGATTCTGGCCTGATATGCTCTAAGCATCATGTTTAGGTCCTCGGGAGTGGGATCGGCTAGGACGGATCCTACTCTGGGTGGTGGGTGGGTTAAGAGTGGTGTATTGAAAGGTTGGGGAATGGAAGAAGGTGGATTGGCGGGTAAAGGGAGAGGTGGTGGAGGGTTGGTGTGAGAGTGGTTTTGAGATGCGAGTTCACTTATCTTTGCTTTCGTTTCTCTCAAGCTTTCTTCAAGTTCGCTCATCTTTTTTGCCCATTGCCTTTTCATTCTTTCACGACTATCCTTCCAGGCTCTAGTCCTCTTTTTGGTTATGCTCTCTGTTTCACTCACCTCGGGGCTCTTTTCCTGACCAACACCTTGGTTTTTTTGTAGTGCTTGGGCCCTTGTGATTACTTGCACAGGTGCAGTGGAAGTCACACTCCCTGTGGAGTCTACAACTAACCCAACAACATTGATAGGAGTGATTTTAGGCATGTTATTAGGGTTCTTTGGGCAATCTCGTAGGAGATGCTCTTTTCCGCAGTCTTGACAGAAACCTTGAATTGTTACTGGTTGTGTAGGGGCAGGCAGTGGGCAATCACGTATAAGGTGATCTCCCTGACATCTGAAGCATGGTCCTCTAGGAAATGGGGGTCGTACATGCCTAGGTTGAGGTCTAGAGTTGGGGTTTGTGTACATGACATTGGCATACTCAGGCTCCCCACTATTTTCACTTGGGTCCTCATAATAGTATGACTCGTTATGCTCAGGTGACTGCATGTAGTAAGCCTCTGGGCTATCAATATGTGTGGAGTCAAAACTATGGTCACTTGGATCACTGTCTGATAGCAATGGGGTGACTGGGACTATGGCTCTGTTCGGATTTTCTTCAGCAGATGCATATTTCACTGGGATCACATTGGTTGGAGCAGGGGGTTGCTGCACTAGGACTGGTTGAGGACTATGCTGCCCCTGATAAGGTGGCTGATAAGTTTGCTATGGTCTGTTGTATTGTTGTGGTGGGTACTGATTCTGGTATCTACCCTGTTGTGGATATGGCTGAGGGTAATTTTGCCTAACAGTTTGTTTGTTATATGGGCAGTCTTGTGCAGTGTGGTTGGTGTACCTGCGCTCTATGGTGCAGTACTAGCTACTAGGATTCGCCTGGGGTTGGGCCATAATGGGACATACATTTGCCATATGGTCACCGCAACAAGTGTAACACCGCTTAACTGGGGCAAATCTCGGAACTTGTTTGCTACAGACACCTAGTTTTTGAGCTACCTTCTCTGCAAGTTCCTCAATGGATGTGGATTGACCAGATGTGAGGCTACTAGAGCTATCAGAATCCTTATAGATTTTTGATAGTTCTAATTCCTCACCTAGATTGTCCTCAATGTCTATGCACATGCGCACGCACTCTTCTATCGTTCTGGGGTCCTTCAGATACACATATGACCTGAGCTTGGTGCTCAACAATCCATCTAAGAACAAGGCCACTTGTTTGGCTGGTGTGGGTAACTCCGGCATCGGGCATCTCTCCAGGTACTGCCTAAATCTTCTTCCAGCTAGTCTGACCGTCTCTTGAGGTGTTTGTTTGAAGCTATGAATTAGTGAGGAAGTGTTGTGCCTGATTCCACTCTTAGAAAACTCAATGATAAATGCCTCTAAGAGCTGGTCTATGTTTCTGAAATGCCTCTCGTTTAGTGGTTGAAACCACGTAAGGGCAGTGTTCCTAAGGGTTAGACCAAAAGCATTATATTGTGTGAATAGGTCCTCTACCTGTTCAGCTTTCAATACTTGCCGAAATTCTGCCACATGGTCATAAGGATCTCCAGTGCCATCGAAGTAATTCTTCATGGACTTCACCAGTTGAGTTGGTCACAGGGTCCTAGTGTGTTCTCTCGGCCTTGGCAAAGGAAAATCGTCAGCATTCCTTTGATTCCATGGGGTTCTATGTCTCTCAGGTTCCACTCTATTCCTTTCCGTTCCCGTTCTTTCTCTTCCCAGGGAGTTGGCAAAACTTACCTCCGGTTTGTCTCTACTTCTATCTCTTTGAGCTCCATGAGCTTGGGAGGTCCCAGCTCCTTGGTGACCAAAGGACACATTAGACCTTGGTTGGGGAAAAACAAATTCACCCTTCCATGTGTAGGCATGTCTGCCATGCTCGGTGACCACGAAGATCCTCTCTGATGCATTGTCTAGGTAGGTTACTTGGCCTGGGCTATCAGGGTCTTTAAACTCATAGATTGTGAGGGCACTCACTTCCTGAGGTTGAGCAGATTTATATCTCCAAAAAGCCTCATCGGTTTCTCGGTTTAAAAGCAGATCTATGCTTTTATTATCCTGTGGAATCCACTCTGGAGTCATGATTCTGGTCAAGACAGATTTACCCCGGGGAGTTCTCGGCTCTTTCTCTAAATTTCCTTGTTCTATATCACCCATGTCGGTCTCTGCAATCACATTTCCAAACTCGTCTGTTCTATCAGGAAGAGTGGTGACTACATAAATAGTCCCCTCTTTATCCAGGTATGCTCCATTCTCGAACTTGACTATCGGGTGTTCTAGTCCATGGGGTTGATCGGGGTTCTTAATCTGGACCACAGATCTTCTCAGTCCGTCTTCGTAGATGCGAGCACCTAGACGATTCGTCCTGATGTATTCCAATTGAGTCTTGTAAGGTCCCTCTGGCTTTTCTAGATAAGCCACCCCTGAACTACCTACTGGTCTCTCCATGTGATAGGACATCTCAGAATCACTTGTTTCTGATCTGGAAGTGTATGGGTAATCACTCAACTGCTGGGCCCAAGACCTAGCAGTGTGATTGACACTAGCTTCAGAAGATCTGAGGCTTTGTCTGTCTCGGCCTAAGTATCTGCCTGATCTAAGGTTCATATGCCTGATTTATCTACCCCCTTGGACCCAAGCACACTCTCGTTGCACGTTAATTTGCACCAATCACTTTGTTCTTTTGAGTTGAATATTATGTTTATGATCTTGTCTGAAATCGCGTCGTCAGGAGTACTTAAGTGAATTTCGCACTTGATAAGTGATCGACTCCAATTTACCTTTTGTCCCTTAGGGTTTTCGCCCTTAAGACCTACTTAATTCTTGCACTTGGTTGATTAATTCTCTTGGACTTGATTCGTGCCTAATGTTGCCCTAATTAATTACCACACCTAAGTCGTACTTAGCCTAGGCTAGGAATTGACAAAGGAGGGTTGAGAGATCTTCCAACCTCAATTAGCTGGTTGACCAGACTGCTACACAAGCCCAGGAAGCCTTCTCCCAAGCTTGGTACTCACCCTTGCTAGCTTGCTTTGGATTGCCTTGAGTGCACACAATGTTCCTGCAAAAGCTCACCAGTCAGTATAGCTCTATTACCACAAGTAATTGAAAGACACACATCAATATTTTCAGTCCCCCTTGGAGTAACTCACTGTACCCCCTCAATCTTAGGACCACCTAGTCTCACCTAAAGGCCAACTTGAAAATACATGTTCTAAAACTCCACGTATGATTCTACAAAAAACCAGTCAAGGTCCACGTAGGATTTTCAATAAGCTTTCCAATGAGACCAAAATCAATCGGAGTTCGTATGGTGAAGTTATGACCATTTAGGCACTTAGGGGTCCAAACAGGCTCTCACGGTTCAGGAAATTCCTCCCTGGTTTCTAGGTCTTTTGCCCACTCCTAAGGCTCTTATATCCTCCCAATGTGTCCAAGATTAAGCCCAAAGATACCTTAATTCAGTTAATTAAATTACTCTAAATTTTCATGCGTTAAGCCCATGTATCGCGATAGGTCGGGTCGAAGTGTCGCGATAGCTCCTAAGTGTCGCGATAGCTCGTGAGGTGTCGCGATACTCCCAAGTGTCGCGATAGGTCGTGAAGTGTCGCGATAGCTCGTGAGGTGTCGCGATAGGTCGTGAGGTGTCGCGATACTCCCAAGTGTCGCAATAGGTCGTGAGGTGTCGCGATACTCCCAAGTGTCGCGATAGGTCGTGAAGTGTCGCGATAGCTCGTGAGGTGTCACGATACTCCCAAGTGTCGCGATAGGTCGTGAAGTGTCGCGATAGCTCGTGAGGTGTCGTGATAGGTCGTGAGGTGTCACGATACTCCCAAGTGTCGCGATAGGTCGTGAGGTGTCGCGATAGCTCGTGAGTGTCGCAATACTCCCAAGTGTCGCGATAGGTCGTGAAGTGTCGCGATAGCTCGTGAGTGTCACGATACCTCGAGGTGTCGCGATAGCTCGGGATATGGTGAATTTTTCAGTTCTATCTAGTGATCCTAGGAGCTCTCAGCCTGCGCAGTGTCGTGGTGCACTCAGAAACGCGATTAGTCAAAGTTTGCGAAGTGTCGTGATAGCTCGAGCTCAACGCCTTGAGGCCTGTGCAGAAGGATTCTGTACCTGCTGAGCTTGCTGGAGATGGTGATGGAGCTGGTACCTGCAAGAACATGCAAAAAATACACAAAAACAAGCACACACACTCGCTCTCTCTCAAACTCGCACACAACAAATGAGGGGAATGACAAGGAAGAGGGAATATGTAGTGGAGAAGGCGGTGGAGGTGGAGATGGAGAAGGAGGTGAAGATGGAGATGGAGATGGAGAAAAATCAAAAATTTACCGACTACTTACCATTCCAACGCGTCCTCTCTACGTCTTACCATCACACGCTCGTCCTCAAAGCTCGAATCCACGGCAACGGCGCCAAAATTTGGTGTAGCTCAGTGATGAGTAGCACCTCCTTTAATGTCAATCCGGGAAGACATGAGAATGGTATGAAGACCTCGAGCAAGTGAAGGCACAAATGTGTGAGTGAGAAGCACACTAACATGCACACACATACACACACACGCGCACACACGGCAAGAACAAAGAGAGTAAGACCATGGAATCACTTCTATTGCAACAAAGTGCTCATACAAGCTCAAAACTACAAGAAGCTCCGCCAAAAATGAGCTCTCTAGCTCTATTTATAGTTTTTTGCCTAGCTTTGGCCCTGTCCAGACCTAGTGTCCGGCCTAGTTAAAAATTAGGTTCCAGGGTTTATTTGAGGGCTCAAACGAGATCTAAAAAATATGAAAATTGGCAGGCAACTACTTCTAAGGCTCCTCAAGCTTGAGGACTCCTCGGCTTGTACAAAATGGAGCTACAAAAAGGTAAAAATGGTATTTACAGGGGTTTTCAGTGATGAGAATCACTTTAAAATGATGTAAGGGTTTTGGAAAAAATGAAGGGTTGCCTTAGTGCTAGATCTGCATGTGTGTCCGTACTTGCTTCTTCCCGTATATTGTCAACATGGTGACAGAAAATGATAGGCATGCTTACACTTGGAAAGGTGAATTTATTTTCCCCCAACGAAGATCAAATGTGTCCTATGGTCACCAAGGAGCGGGAACATCCCAAGCTCATGGAACTCAAAGAGACAGAAGTAGAGATAGGCCAGGAGTAAGCTTTGCCAACCCAGTGGGAAGAGACAGAACGAGAACAGAAACAAATAGGGTGGAACCTGAAGGATTTAGAGCCCCAAGGAATCAAAGGAATATGGAAGACTTCCCTCTGCCAAGGCCTAGGGAACACACCAGGATTTTGAGACCGACTCAATTAGTTAAGTCCATGAAGAATTACTTCGATGGCACAGGAGACCCATACGATCATGTGGCCGAGTTCAAGCAAGTCTTGAGAGCGGAACAAGTGGTGGATCTATTCACGCAGTACAATACCTTTGGTCTAACCCTTAGGAACACAGCCCTTACGTGGTTTCAACCATTGAATGAGAGACAGTTCAGGAGCATAGGCCAACTCCTAGAGGCTTTCATTATTGAATTCTCTAAGAGTGGCATAAGGCATAATACCTCCTCATTGATTCACAGCTTCAAGCAAACCCCTCAAGAGACCGTGAGACTTGCAGGAAGAAGATTTAGGCAATATCTTGAAAGATGCCCTGTTTCGGAGCTCCCCACACCAGCTAAGCAAGTGGCTTTATTCTTGGATGGATTGCTAAGTACAAAGTTGAGATCCTATGTGTACTTGAAGGACCCTAGGACCATAGAAGAGTGTGTACACATGTGCATTGACATCGAGGATAACCTAGGGGAGGAGTTAGAGATTTCCAAGATATACAAAGATTCAGATAGTGCCTCTAGCCTCTCTTCCATGCAATCCACATCAATTGAGGAACTTGCAGAGAAAGTAGCTCAGAAACTAGGTGTCTCTAGCAAACAAATCCCAAGGTTTGCCCCTGTGAAAAGATGCTATACTTGTGGAGGTGACCATATGGCGAATGTCTGTCCCATTATGGCTCAACCCCAAGTGAATCCTAGTAGCCAATACTGCACCATAGAACGGAGATACACTAATCACACCGCACAAGACTGCCCATACAACAAGCAGGCGGTTAGGCAACCCTACCCTCAGCCATACCCTCAGCAGGGAAGATACCAGAGTCCATACCCACCACAATAGTATACTAGGCCTCAGCAAAATTACCAACCGCAATATCAGACCCAACTGAGACCTCAGCCAGTGCTAGCACAACAACCACCTGCCCCTACTAATGTGATTCCGGTAAAGTATGCAGCTGTAGAAGAAAACCTGAATAGAGCTATAGTCCCAGTAACCCCATTGCTATCAGAAAGTGACCCCAGTGACCATAGTTTCGATTCTACACATGTTGATAGCCCCCAGGCCTACTACATGCAGTCTCCTGAACATGGTGAGTCCTACTATAGTGAAGAGCCAAATGAACCTAGTTGGGATTCAGATTACACAAACGTCATGTATGCAAACCCCAACCCTAGACCTCAACCAAGGCAAGTAAGACCCCCATTTCCTAGAGGACCATGCTACAGATGTCAGGGAGATCATCTCATTCGTGATTGTCCCATACCTCCACCTACACAACCCCAGTCAGTGACGATCCAGGGCTATTGCCAGGAGTGTGGAAAGGAGCATCTTTTACGAGACTGTCTAAAGAATCCTAATAATATGCCGAAGATCACTCCTATCAATGTCGTTGGGTTAGTTGTAGACTCCATAGGAAGTGTAACTTCCACTGCACCAGTGCAAGTGATTACTAGAGCTCAGGCATTGCAGCAAAACCAAGGGGTAGGCCAGGGAAAGAGCCTAGAGGCTAGCGAAATTGAGAGCATAACCAAGAAAAGGACTAGAGCTTGGAGAGATAGTCGTGAAAGAATGAAAAGACAATGGGCAAAGAAAATGAGTGAACTTGAGGAAAGCCTAAGAGAAACTAAAGCCAGGATATTCGAACTCACAGCTCAAACTCCCTCTCACACTACCCCACCTCCATTACCTCCACCATTCAACAATGGATGTAGCCATCAATGAAGAACAATGGACACCTCACTGTGATGAAGATGGCTATGACATTTCAGTCTTCTCCATAGAGCCAATCATGGGAGAGGTAGTGTTAGAAGATTGTGAACCTAGCCCTGATGCATTTGAGGATGCAAGTGACTCCGATCTAGAGTCAATCATTATGGACCCACCTTTGGCATCAGATGAAGAATACTTCTATGAAGTAGAATTTCAACCCTAGAGGCACGGAGAGCTTACAAATGATGTAAGGCTAGCCACACATGTGACCCCGAAGGAAGAAGGAAAGAAAAGAAAGAAGAGAGAAGTCACACCAGAAGAGGAAGAATCTTTGTTTGAGGTCCCGAAAATTTTTAAGAAGTATGAGATAGATGATAGGAGAGTCATGATCAGAATGCCTAAACGAGAGGCACAATCAGGGGAGGCTTATGATAACAAAGAAACCACAAAGAAAGTAGTTGTAGCCATCGAAGAAGGAGAAGAAAGATGCACGTACATAGGCCATGACTTGATAGAAGAGGAAGAACAAGAGCTAATAGCCTTGCTAAGAGAATACAGAGATGTATTCGCTTGGAGTTACAAGGATTTGAAAGGAGTGGACCCTGACATATGCTCACACACTATTCCCATGACCTCAGATGCCAAGCCTTCTAAGCAAAAGCCATATACATATAATGATAATTATGCTGCCAAGATCAAAGAGGAGATAGATAGATTGGTTGAAGCTGGATTTATCTACGAAATTGAGCACACTGAGTGGGTATCCCCCATCGTAGTGGTGCCCAAAAAAATGGAAAGTTGTGTGTATGCATTAACTTGAAGAAGGTTAATGCAGCCACAATTCGAGATAACTATCCGCTTCCTATCACAGAACATCTCTTAGAAAGAGTAGCAGGCAAGGAAGTGTACAGCTTCCTAGATGGGTTCTCCGGCTACAATCAAGTAGCCATTGCACCAAAAGATCAGTATAAGACGGCTTTTGCCACAGAGTGGGGCATATTTGCCTTTAGAGTAATGCCATTTGGGCTTACCAATGCACCAGCAACCTTCCAGAGGCTGATGTGCCATGTATTTAAAGAGTTCCTGAGGAAGAACTTAGAAGTCTATGTTGATGATCATCTTTGTGCTCATTCCAACATTAGACAGACCCATATTCCTGAACTCAGACAAATCTTTGACAAATGTAGAGAATATCAAGTCTGCCTAAACCCAGAAAAGTGTGTTTTTATGGTCAGGCAAGGCAAGATTCTAGGACACATAGTGTCAAAGAATGGCATATCCACGGATGAAGAGAAAGTGAGAGCAATAGCCGAGTTACCTAGGCCAAAGAACGTCAAGGAAGTACAAGCCTTCATGGGGCATTGTGGTTACTACTGCCGGTTCATTCACATGTATGTTGTCATTGCAAAGCCCATGTACGGACTTTTGACTAACTTTGAGTGGACTGATGAGTGTGAAAATTCCTTCAATGAGCTTAAACGGCGATTATGCTCAGCACCAATCTTGACTACACCAGATTGGAATAAGCCCTTCCATGTGCATGTGGATGCATCCAATTATGCCATTGGATGTGTGCTTGCATAACCTACTGGTGAAGGTAATATGGATCTTCCAATTTCCTATGCGAGTAGACAGTTGAACGCAGCTGAGCGAAACTATACCACCACCGAACGAGAAGGATTAGGCATGAGATATGCAGTTAAAACGTTTAGACATTATTTGCTTGCAAATAAGTTTAAATTTTTTACTGACCATCAGGCACTGCTATATCTCATGAACAAGCCATGCAATACGGGCAGATTAGTAAGATGGTTTCTCTTACTAATGGAATATGACTTTGAGGTAGTGGTAAGGAAAGGTAGGACTCATTTGAGAGCTGACCATCTTTCTAGGCTCACATCTAGAGAAGCCCCACAAGGAGTGTCAGATGACCTTCCGGATGCTTACTTGTTTAATTTGGAAGTGGTGTCGCAGTGGGCTAAGCCATTAGTGCCAGTATTGACATACGGACCCAATCACCCAGTCATAAACACTCAAGATAGAGAGATAGTAAAAGCCCAAAAGTATCACATCATGGCAGGGAGTATGTACAAGCACACGGATCAAGGGATCTTGGCGTGTTGTGTAGAAGAGGACGAGTACGCTAAATGGTTGCAATTAGCACATGTAGGTGCATTAGAGCAACACTACTCAAAGCAACGAACCCTATAGACACTAAGGAGACTCGGAGTGTTGGAGTGCATTGGCCGACTATGGAAATTGATGTCCAGAAGTTGTGCAAGGAATGCCCAATCTGTTGCACTAAACCACCTGTGGAACATGCCACTCTTTATCAAGTGTCCATAGTGCCAGATTAAAGTGAACCACTAGTATCCTTCCTGAGGACGAAAACATTCCCTCCAGACATGACTCTGGCTAGGAAAAGGAGTTTAGAACAAGAAGCCCAGGATTACTCACTCATTGGTGATAATCTATACAAGCGTGGTAAGGATGGTTACCTGAGACTATGTGTCCATGAAAGTGAATATCTCAAGATCTTGGAAACTGCTCACCAAGGTGTAGCAGGAGGACACTTTGGACCAGATCGGGTGATCAAAGCAATACTATTTGCTGGCTTCTGGTGGCCGACCCTTCACATGGATGCACATACCTATGTGAAACGGTGTGATGTTTGTCAGAGAACTCAGTACCCTATACGCAAAGATGAGATGCCACTGAAACCTATGATGGGTGGACGTGCATTCTCTAAGTGGGGAATAGACTTTGTAGGTCCTATTAATCCCCCACCTAAGGGTTCACATGTTGAGTACATCATTGTTGCCACAGACTATCTAACAAAATGGGTAGAGGTAAAAGATACGACAAAGAACGACGCTCAGACAACTGCTAAATTCTTGTTTGAGAATGTATTCACAAGATACAGGTTACCTATAGAGCTAGTAAGTGATAGGGGCACTCACTTCTTGAATGAAGTGATTGAAAATCTGCTCCAAGAATTCTTGGTAGTTCATAAGAAGTCTGCCCCCTACCACCCACAAGCTAATGGGCAAGCCGAAAGCACAAACAAGATTCTGTGCAATGTGTTGACCAAACTAGTGAGTAATAAACGCTCTAATTGGGACAAACAGCTACACCATGCTATTTGGGCATACCGAGTCACCTACAAAACGGTACTCCAAGCCACCCCCTGAGATAGAATTCAATGGGCGCTGGGGCAGGTATCACTTTTTCACCAGGGAATTTGAGAGACTGCAGAATAATGAAGGACTAAAACCTATATGGAAGAAGGCAGGACTCTACGAGTACTTCAAATTCCAATTGCCGAAGCCGGATTTTCTAAGATGCTCTTATTTGATTAGCACCCTCACTCCGAGCAAAGACAAGAAGGGATACAGCTCCTTTGTCCTCCCATCTCTCACAAGGGGCAATGAGCTCAAGCGTTTCAGATTAACTATCAACTTGGTAAGGGAAGCTCTAGACATGAAAGGTATGCACATTCCTATGGAGAAAGAGACTATGGTCCCCGACAACATGAAGAACAGGAATCTGACGAAGTTAAAGGACATGGTGGCAATGATGCCTACAATCGCCATTCATTTGCGAATGGTCATGCAGCACTTTGCATTTCCCGCTCAAGAGAGGTTCACAATGCCACCCAAGAAGATATGGTTTAGTCTATATTTGGCTGATGCCTTTGATTTGACAATCAACATGTCCCACTGGATTATCGACCAAATCCACTTGGCTCATCAAAGGTGGTATAAGAAACAAAAGTCTGTACTGTATGGATGTTGTGCTCTTACCAGGATTGTGTATAGATGTCTCGCGTATGATGTACCAGTGCAAAGGGCACTCATTTGGACCAGGGTACAGGAGTTTCAGTGCAAATTATCCTCCGCAGGGCCACCCTCCAAGAAAATGAGAGGCACCGTTCAGATGCCCTGTGCACAAGCCCGCGGTGCGACATTGACACCGGAGACAACTCCACGACTTCCAAGGCGGGTACAACCCTTCACTATTAGATTACCAAGACACAGCACTGACGGACCTAATCTGGTGTTCCCACCCATACCAACCGACCTAGAGTTTCCTCACGGATTCACTTTAGAAGACCTAACTGATTGGGAGGTAGCCAGAATAATCGAGGCTGTTAATGCAGAAGTCGAGGCAGAACAAGCTAGTGGACAACAAACTGCTACAGACCAACCCCATCCCAGACAACCAGATGTCGTCGATGTGGAGGGTGAAGAAGAAGAAGAACAAGAGGAGGAACATGATGGACAATCCGAGGAAGAAGAGCAGGAATATGATCAGGAAGCTCTGCAGGTACTTGAAGGTGCCCCACCTTATACGAAGGCATTGAAAAAGCTCTATGATACCATGAACAGAGTTCAAGAGCAACATAGACTGTCCCTAGCAGCAGGCAAGGCCCTCATGAATCAAATCCTTGAGGAGGAAGGAGTAGATGAGCAATACCGCACCACTCTTGACATGATATCTGAGGCTTTGGGAGTACCTGACACGGTGCATACCGCCCTTGCACAAGCACGAAGAACGGAGCGAAGATACGGTAGACGTCCCCCTCGATCAGGAAAGCAGATGAATGTACTAGTATCAGAACCACAATGCACATCCACAACCATGGGCACCGCACACACTGTCCACGATACTGAGGAAACCCATGTATCAAGTGCACCTCCGTCACCCCCGTTGCCACCCCTGCCTCCAACTCCACCACATTCACCTCCCACAACCAGTGTAACCACTACTGTCACCGCCTTCGAGTCCACTACCCATACAGAAGCACAGACTGTCACTCAACCCACACACCCTATCTCCATTTCTTTTGTCTATATGACCACTGAAAGAGTAGTTCTAACCGCTGCCACAGAAAATCTCAACCCCCCCATCACACTTCCGGGCAGTTCATATTCACAATTGCACTCACCACTGTACACTTTCACCACCATCACCGCACCCACAATTCCAATATTCACAATCACTCCCACCATTGCATCCACTGTTGATTTTATGGACATCTCACCCACCTCTGCACCTCTCCCTCCCCCCATACACCCACAATCTCCCATTCCCCCACCTCCCACTTCACCATTTTCCAGCACCGCATCCACACTTCCATTCCCCTTCCCCTTTCCCTTCCCTTCTGCATTCAACACCCTTCCCGCATCCACCCCTATTAATAATGTATTTAATAATATGTATCAGTGTATGTCACAACTACAACAGCACTACCAACATCTTGATAACCAACATACGTGACTCTTTCGAAGCCATGAGGAACTTCAACTACGCTTCATTGATCTCGAAAGGGAAAAGTGGCTACTACAACAACAGCATGCCACTTTACAGGAACAACATGAACAGTTAGTAGCCAATCCACCCCAGTCAGATGCAGAAGAAAGGCAACATATGGATGAATTGCTACACTCCCAGATAATAGAGAATCTCAAGCTTCGACGCAACCTGGCCCTCCTACGAAAACACATGTCTACAGCACTCGAAGAGAATAAACGGCTGCAAAAACAGAATGAAGAAAACTTGGAAGCAGCAATGGAGGGTTCCCCGCAGGAAATCGACCCAGAGAAATTCAAGGCCATTCCCTCAGAGAATATGCAAATTGTGTTAGAAACCCATGCCGACCTCCTGGAGGCCCATGCAGCATTAGAACGAGAAAGAGATGACCTACTTAAGCAACTGGCAACTCAGCAAGAGCCACCAAGAAAAGTCACAGCCGCAGACGACACATCTGAAGAAGTCACAAAACTCAGAGCAGAACTGGAAGAATTATGAAGTAAAGTCATGCAATACGAGCGTCAACCTTCGCCTCTTGTAGAGCCCGAACCTGAAGACTTAGTGCCCATTGAAGTAGAGGAAACCTTCGAAGACCCATACGTTCCCATGCCGACACCAGGGGGCAAGCAAACAGAAGAGGGCATGGACACAATCGAGATAGAGGCTCCTGAATGGATGCAGAGGTTAGAGAAAGTGGCCACAACCCATGATGATAGAGTGGTAGTTCAGATAGCGTCAATGTCACGTTTGGAAGAGGTAGTTATAAAATCGGAGTACTTTCGAAACCTCTCTCATCATAGGTGGATCGGCACATCCGACGATTTGTACGTTCCTTTCTGTGTCTTAATGGCGGACTACAATGCCGAAATCAAGCAACACACCTCAAAAGAACCAACCTCGGCTACACAGTTTGCACCGGACGACATCCCAGCAAGTGCCAAGCAGGGCAATATACATCAACCGATGTGGAGGATTCGCCTACTGGAAACCTACCCGGAGATGGTAAGAACATGGAATAACATGCCTCTGTACATCAAATACAACCCATGCTACTGCCCCGTATTTCGAAAAAGGTCATGGCCGGAATACACAAAAACTGTGCTGACAACCAAAGGATGTGAGAAATGGCTCAATTATGTCTACTTAGCACCACCTAAAGGCCAACCTACCATAGGATATATGATTTCGACAATTCGGCATTGGGGGGTCAAGTTTAAAAATGTACCAGATGTCATGACCCAAATGTGCTTGAAAATTTTTGAGCTCATGTTGGTCACCTTCAGGACTTTCAAAAATGTCAAGGAACCTCATCTATCAGCTCTTGGATTTAATGAAGGAAATCAGGACCTCATCTACGACATGAGCGCAACCCCACCTATTAATGTTGTATATGCATGGCACGCGCATATCAAGTATCTACCAGCCTGCTTCAAACAGACGTTTGAAGAAATGTTTGTCACGGGATTCTGGGAATATCACTCGGAGATATTCATCCCCATACCATCACATTTATTGCACTTGTTTGCAGTGGAACAAGCTCTCCATTCAGAAAAGTTACGTATACCACATCCAGAGGTTCCCGGGCCGGTAGATTGGGATGCTCTACTCACGGACTTGGCCAAAGGGTTGCGAATTGCAGAACATCACTTAGCACAAGACGTTGTTGAGTACTACATCCAACGACCCACCCAACAAGGGTCTGTCAGGGACGACAGACGCGAGAGACGGGGGGGGTGTTGGAACTGAAGGACTCACCAGGCAAGGAAGCTTACGAAGGGAGTTAGAGAGAAGAGAAAGTACAAGCAGACAGAGCAGTCAACGACGATCTGGCAAGTAGGCCAATATTTTTTCAAGACACGCATATAAGAGAGGTGGACACACAAGGAGAAGGAGCAAGTAGGGAGCTCGAGGAAATGTATGTCAAAATGTTAGAAGAAATCCCTACAAAATAGTGATTTTCATCACTAAAAACCCTTGTAAATACCATTTCACATTTTTGTAGCTCCATTTTGTGCAAGCCAAGGAGTCCTTGAGCTTGAGGAGCTTTAGAAGTATCTACTTGTCAGTTTTCACATTTTTTATACTTCGTTTAAACCTCCAAATAGGGTAGAGAACCTAATTTTTAACTAGGCCGGACACTAGGTCTGGACAAGGCCAAAACCTAGTCAAAAACTATAAATAGAGCTAGAGAGCTCATTTTTGGGGGTTAGCTTGTAATAGTTTTGAACTTGTATGAGCTTTTTGAAAGTAATCTAAGAACTCCATTGCTTCTCACTCTTTGTCTTGTCGTGTGTGCGCGTGTGTGTGTATGTGTGTGCATGTTTGTGTGCTTCTCACTCACGCACTTGTGCCTTCACTTGCTCGAGGTCTTCATACCATCCTCACGTCTTCCCGGATTGACATTAAAGGAGGTGCTACTCATCACTGAGCTACACCAATGACTAACCAAAATGCATTTAGTCTATGGATGATATAGATGATAGCCTTTGCTTTTATAATTGTACCCAAGAAAAATACATTTCACTACTTTATCATCCAATTTCCTAAAATATTCTGATGGTGATGTACCATAGTGCGCTCTCCTTCACGATAGCTCCATGATGATATCCTCAAAATAGAAAACCGAGCTCCAAACATCACACACGGTACTCCATACAGAGGCTCTAGAATAGACAAAAAAACACAATACCCTCGGAGCACGAGCATAGACTTCTTGGATGTTACAAATGTGGTCAAACTTATAGTCTATGGTTGACCAAGTCACTATATATTTTATTAAAGAACATATACAAAAGTGTTCGATAGCCATTTGGCCTTTCACATGGACAGTAATGTTAACAATCTCCCACTAAAGCCAATATGGCCAAAGTAACTATGGGAGAAACATGAAGAATGATAAAGAATACCTGAGTGTAAGTATATGTGTAAGTATACAAACTACATCTGATGGAAATGTTACACAATATACAAGTGACTATGTAAGATCATGAATCAAGTAACCCCCATCAAGTGACAACAGTTTCGAAAGCTATCATGTGGTAGAGCTTTAGTCAAAGCATCTACAGCATTATCTCGAGTATGAACCTTCTCAAGAATAATGCGTTCAGTGTCTAAGAAATCTCTAATGAGGTGATACCTCACCTCAATGTGCTTGTTCTTTGCATGATAGACCAGATTCTTATCCAAAGCAATGGCACTCTCATTGTCACTCAGCAAACGAGGTACGTGGTGAGGTAGACCCATATCACAAGCAAGATGAGAAAGCCATAATGCTTCCTTAGATGCCTCACTTGTTGCAACATACTCTGCTTCTATGATGGAAACAGATGTACATTCTTGAAGATGAGATCTTCAAGAGATAGCACCTCCAACAAAATGAAAAATGTGCCCTGATTTAGACTTATGATTGTCTACACAACTAGCATAGTCAGAATTTGTGTAACCAATAATGGATGCTTTCCCTCTACCTAAGCATAGACACTTGTCCTTAGTGCCACTCCGATATCTCAAATTCATCTTGACCGCTTCCAAATGTTTGTTACCAGGATTAGAAATATATCTGCTCACAACTCCCATTGCAAATGCAATGTCTGTCTTGTAGCTACCATAGCATACATGAGACTACCAACAACAAAATGATAAGAAATTCTAGTAATAAATTCCTTTTCCTCATCTGATTTGGGGCAATCATCCTTGCTCAATTTCACATATGTGGGTAAAGGTGTACTCAATGCCTTTCCACCCTGCATAATTAACATGTAAAGTACTTTGGATATGTTCTCATTTTGAGACAATTATATGCATCTTTTACTCCTATTACGAGTAATGCGAATGCCAAGAATATGTTTGGCATCCCACAAATCCTTAATATCAAATGTCTGACTCAACTTCTTTTTGAGAATCGGCTAGTCATAAGAGGACTTCCCATCAATCAACATATCATCTACATAAAGTATCAAGCATATCAAGCTACCACTTGAGCATCTCTTTGTGTAGAGACAATGATCCTCATTGCCTTGAGAATAGCCTTGAGACTTCATAAAAGCATCAAATTTTTGGTACCATTGTCTGGGGGACTGTTTAAGTCCATACAAGCTCTTCTTGAGCTTACAAACTAGACTTTCCTTGCGAGGAACTACATAACCCTTTGGTTGTCCCATATAGATCTCGTCTGTAAGATCTCCATGCAAGAAAGTAGTTTTCACATCCATTTGGACTATCTCTAAGTCCTCCATTACAACGAATCCAAGCAACATGTGCAGGGTAGTCATCTTGACCACTGGAGAGAAGATTTCCTCAAAATCAACACCATGTTGTTATTGTTCGTGCAACGTCCAAGCCCGCACATTTGGCTTGAAGTTCACAAACATATGAAACTCCATGGAAACCATTGCTAGTAGAAATTTATCCTTTTGCATTTGTAAAAGTCATTCATTTGACTTGAGAGAATATTTGTAATCACCTACCAAAAACTTGTGGACTTGTTAGTTAGAAAAGCATCTACTTCATTGAGGGAATATTTCCTAGATTTAAGGATAACTTTTAGAGACAGCCAAAAGTTGAATTCAAATTCAAATTTGAATGCAACACTTACAAAAGGTGACTTGAAAAAGTCGTGAGAGAGAGAGACCGATTCCCGAGTTCCTTATTGTCATTTTGCAAGAGTGTGAGGCCTACATTGTAGCCTACACTACTCTCCATCATAACGCTATGATTATCAAGCCTATGATCTTCTACGACATTGTTCATTAATACATTACATCTACATTGTTCATCTATGATCTCTCTCTTATAGTCATTCCTAATTGTCAACTTGTGTTGCTCATATCTCACTTAATTCTCCACCATTTTCAATTATCTATAGCTTGTTGGAATCAGCTCCAAGCTATCTACATGCTGACAAATTCTCAAGGAAATCCATTCAGCCAATTTGGTGAAAACTGCATCGAAGCACTCATTGGTCAAATGTTGTAGAGGTCTTAAAAAATCGGGGGTAATGATTTATTTGTTAAATTGATTGCTCTGTGTATAGTGCATCATTTCAAGTGATTCCACTTGTAATCATTAGATTACTAAGCTAGTTACATACCTCTAAAAGGAATTTTTCCAATCCCTACTATACTAGTAGCACTGAGCATTACAAGTAGCAGGTGTATGATAAAAAATAGAAGGTTTTCACTGATCCTTCTATTTGGAAGTAGTCTGTTTTCATTCAATCTTTTCATACATCATTTCCAAAGTACATAGGCACTTGTATGGTGTCATTGGAAAGCTAAGAGGGCCCACATATCAACTCTAAAGTCACAAATGGTTGGTACTAAGCAAGATTTGGCAGTACCTACTCATTACTTGAAGTTTCCATCCATCTGTCCCAACAGTGGTATCAGAGCAAAGTTAAGGTAAAATGGGAGATGGTTTTCCTTCTTTCATTGATAAATTGTACAAGAACAACTATTAGGCATGGTCTCTGAGGATGAAGACATATTTACAAGGAAGGAGCCTCTATGGATACATCTGAGGAGATGAGGAGATGCCCATATTCAGAAGCAAAGGACAACCTAAAAGAGAAGAACATGAAAGACTCAACACACGGTGTGCCAAGGATGCATTAGCAAGGTCCTACTTACTTAACTCAATCTCTGATTTTCTTCTTCCACATATTAGGAACTGTAAGACATCCCAAAAGACTTGGGACACATTGTCTTCTTATTTCTCTTCCAACACAAGGGCCAGGGAGAATCAATTGTGGATTGATTTCACCACTCAAAGAATGCAACCTAAGCAAGGTATCTCAGAGTATGTGACCAATGATTGGCAAGCATAGGAGAAAAAATTAAAGAGGATCAAATTGTAAGGCAAGTAATTAATGGTATTAAAGCTGATGAAAAATGGGAGAGCTTCACAATTGCCATGGACTTATACATGGACATGCAGATTCCAGACCTTACCACACTCATGGGGCAACTATTTACCCATGAAGCCAAGCTCAACAAGAATGGAGATTCATCAAGAGGTAATAACTCTTCTGCCCTATACACTGACAAGAGTAAGTCCAAAGAGAAAGCCAAAAACAAAAAAGTTGAAGATGAAGGAACTACCTCCCAAACTAACTATGCAAGGAGAGGTAAACCCTCAAGAGGAAGGGGCAGAGGTAAGCAAGCTAGGGGGAGACCTTATAACTCATCATCATGCAATATTTTTGGTTTATCAAATCATACTACAGATGAGTGTTATAGGAACTTCAAGAATCAGAGAGGAAGAGGATATCAAAGAGGTGGATATACACAATCAAGAGGCAGATTCAATCACCACCAAGGATACAACAACAACTACAACAACTACTACAATAGCAACTATCAAGGAGGATACAAATCTAGATAAGATTACAAAAATTACACAGAGGAGCAAGAAGATTCCCTTCTCATTATGAACATGACTTCAAAACCAGTTATAAATGATGACCATCTCTTCTACATTGACTCAGGATGCTCAAATCATGTAGAGGGAAATGTAGCTCTTCTCTTTGACCTTGAGGAACCAAAGGGTAAGCATCAGGTACAAACAGGTGATGACACCAAGCACTCAGTGATTAAAGTTGGAAATGTTAAGACCTCTGATGGAAACAAGAATTTGTTGAGTAGGGTTCTATATGTACCAAGAATCTGATGAGTGTTGGAAAGATTGTGGAAAAACGTTTGCAGGTTAGATTCAACCAATATGGAGCATTTGTGGAGGATCCCCAGCATGGGTTCAAGAGAATTTCCAAAGGAGAAAAGACAGGTAGACTATTCACTTTTGAACTTGAGGATACAAGGAACATTGCACTTTATAGTTATAAAGATCAAACATTATCAGAGCTTGAAATTTGGCATAAAAGATTAGGACATGTAGGTGAAAGAACCTTGAAACAAATATGCAATCAATGTGTGCTTGGGATACCTAATGTATCCAAGCAACACATGATTTATAAACGTGGTGCTTGTCAGTTTGGAAAGTTTCACAGGTTACCCTTCTCAAGGAAAGGCTACATGCATGAGGATTACCTAGAACTTGTTCATACAGATGTATGGGGACCAAGCAAGGATCCCTCAATCTTTGGATCAAGGTATTATGTATCCTTCATTGATAATTACAGTAGGTGGACTGTATTGTACTTTATGAAGCACAAAGATGAAGTATTCATTTGCTTTAAAAAGTATCTTCCACTTGTTGAGAATCAAACAGGGAGAAATCTAAAAAGGCTAAGGTCAGATGGAGGAGGTGAGTACTTCTCAAATGAGTTTGATATGTTCTTGTAGGACAGAGGAATCAAGAGAGAAATTACCACAAGGTATACCCCTGAGCAAAATGGGGTGGTAGAAAGGAGAAATAGATTAATTGTTGAGACAACTATGTCAATGTTAAATGAGAAAAAATTACCTAACTACTTATGGGCAGAGAGTGTATCTACTGCCACTTATCTTGTAAATGGGTTGTCATCCAAATGTCTTGATGGGATGACCCCATATGAAGCATGTCATGGTAGAAGACCCTCGCTTGATCATTGCAAGATATTTGGATGTGTAGCATATGTGCATATCCCTTGTTAGATAAGAGGTAAGCTAGACCCTAAATTAGAGAAGTGCATCTTCATAGGATATGATCTAAATCACAAAGGATACAGGTTCTAAAATCCTTCAAACAAGGGATTCATGGTCAGTAGAGATGTTGTCTTTGATGAAAATGACTCTTGCTTTGATAGTGAATGCAGGAAAGTAAAACTACCTTATGACTTGGAAGAGGAGTTTCCAAGCCTCACTAAGGAGGAGCCCACTCAGAATGGAGACATCAATTCAGATGATGAGGACATCATCAACCTTGAAGAGTTCAAGGCATGGAAGTCCAAAGGCAAAGTCAAGATGAAGAAATTGGAGGATATACCTGAATCTTCCAACCAAGCCATTAGAAGATCACAAAGGGAGAGCAAGAAGCCAATCAGATATGGGTATGACACTTCCCTAGTTACTAAGCACTTTGTTTATCTTTGGAAGGAAGCTATGGATGAGGAAATTGAAGCACTCAAGGAGATCGATACTTGGGAAATAGTACCAAAGAAGGAGTCTATGAAGGTAATCGGTTCTAGATGGATCTATAAGATCAAAAGGAATGCTTATGGATCAATAAGTAGTTACAAAGCTAGACTTGTGGCTAAGGGTTTTGCACAAACCCAAGGAATTTACTATGAAGAAACTTTCTCACCTGTGGCCAAAATGCCAACCATCAGGGTATTGGTAAGTGTGGCTGCATCAAAAAATTGGAACATGTATCAGTTGGATGTAAAAAATGCATTTCTAAATGGCTAGATTTTAGAGGAGGTGTACATGTCTCAACCTCCTGGCTATGAGGACCCAAACAAGGTAACATATGTATGTAAATTGAACAAAGCTCTTTATGGATTGAAGCAGACACCTAGGGCATGAAACCATAGGTTGACTACATACCTTTAGGATCAAGGCTTTGTCATGAGTAAAGCAGATACTTCTTTGTTCATCAAGAGAAGTAATTTAGAGGTAATGTACCTATGTGTATATGTTGATGATATCATACTTACATGTAATGATGCTAATGGCATCAAGCAGATCAAAAATCAGATGATGAAGGAGTTCAAAATTAGTGACCTTCGATCACTAAATATTTTCTTGGACTTGAGTTAGTCTATACTAACTCTGGAATTTACATTACTCAGAGAAAGTATATATAGGATATGTTGAAGAAGTTTCATTTGCAGGATGCCAAAGTTGCAAGTACTCCAATGGAGGTATACCTAAAATTAAGTGCTCATGAAGGTGTACTTGAGAGCATTGCAGGTTACCAAATCATAGTGGGAAGCTTGAACTATGCTACTTTGACAAGGATTGACATTGCTTATGGAGTAAGTGTGCTAATTTAGTTTAAAAACTCAAGGGTAATGATTTATTTGTTAAATTGATTGCTCTCTGTATAGTGCATCATATGCAAAATGTATCCCATGATGATGCAAGGTGCATAACAACAAGACTGCTTTCATTTCATTATCCATTTCCATTTTCTGAGCATGTAACTAGGAGAATATAACATCAAACTCATTTGGATGAGCAGCAACACTGTGTGTATCCTCCATGCAAAGGTCATATAACTTTCTCATCAGGTACATTGTTTGATGTTGTTTCTTTTTCATATGTATTGCATAACGTCTTCCAAAGCTCCTCTGCACTTTCACGGTCCAATATTATAAAGTAAAAATTATCTACCAGATGCAATTGAATGGTAGACTTGGCCATTTCATCTAACTCATCCAATCATCTTCATCCATGTCAACAGGCTTCTTTGAAATTCCATTACTTGCCTAGAAAAATCATTGATGAAAGTCAGGAAGTAAAGATAATTCCCAAAAGAGGGTATCTACATAGGACCACACACATCATTGTGAAAAAGCAACAAGTTTTGAGTAGCTCGAATTACACCATCCATTGGGAAGAAGGAATGCTACATTTTGCCCAAAGTACAGCCTTCACGTACATATTTACTAGGTGCATCAAGTTTTGGGAAAAGAGGACACCATTTTGGATTTTTGCAAGCATAACAAACTAGAAAAATTTAGATGACCAAAGCATGCATGCAAAGCTTTGCATCTAAGAAAGCATGAGAACCATGTACTACACAACTATTCATAGATTTTTCATAGTCTATGAGCTTATATATCCCACAACATAAAATTCAAGAAGCAATAATGACATCACCATTTGACAGACCATGAGCTCTACATCTGTCATCAACAAATTTCATAACCAAGCCAACCTTTGCTAAAGTGGCAGTGATAACAGATTCTTCTTGATCCATCGCACAAATAAAGCATCTGACAATGTAAAAGAACAGCCATCAGCAATAGTAAGAATGATTTTGCCAACTCCCATAAACAAGATAAGAGAAGTTGTTGGTGCATGTGATAGTATTGCTTATAAGGGCAAGCTCAAGTGAAGTGAAGAAACTACGTTGTGAGGTAATATGTTTGGTTGCCCAACTATCAAAGTACCAAAAATTTGAGTCTACTAAAACACACTACTCGTGTGAAGATGGGTCAAAACAGCAAACAGTAGTAAATGTCCATTCTTCATTCTACACAAGATTATTAGACTCTATTTTGGGCATAGAGCCCTTTGTAACAACCATTCCAGCCTCTTTGTTCCTTGCCTCTTTAGCAGTAGCCACTCTTGGACAGATATTTATGCTATGATCATTTGCCTTACAATATTTGCAAAACAATTTCTGATTTTCTTTTTCTTCTCGTCTATGTCATCATTCTTTGATTGTAAAAAATTAGCAGATTTTTTCTTACTAGTAGAAGAGCTCCATTTACCTTTGCCCTTCTAACTAGATAGGAAAGCTTGATCTGCAACATGCATAATGGACCTATTCTGCCTAGACTAATCTTCCTGCAATAGAACTAAAATGTTAAGGCATTTGGATTGCCTTTCATCATCAAACAAAGAGTAGAAGCAAAACTCTAATATGAATTGAGAAGACCATTTAGAATAGTCGATAGAACTGAATTCTTAGGCAAGACTTCATCAGTAGAAATCAATTTTTCTTTCTTTGATCTTTGTCAAAAAACTATCCATGGAATCACCTTCATTCATGTGCTCACTCTCCAACTGTTTTTGGAGGTAAGCAATACGAACCTCATTCATTGCGTGGTATAAAATGGTAAGTGTATCCAAAGCATGCTTCGTTGTTCTGCAAGAGAGATGTGAGGAATAACGGCACGTTTGACAAACAAGGCTATCAATGCATGTGCCCGAGCATCTTTTTCATCCCAATGAATTTGCTCTACAGTAGGTGTAGCAAGAACCGCAACACAAACAAGAACATGAAGAATATCATCATGGTCAACGCCATCTATATCACCTTTAGTAATTGTGTTTGTAGGTGTAATAGGACTTTTTTCGACATCCTGCACAATATTCCATAGTCCTTTTGCAACTAATACATGATGCATCATATAAGCCCATAATGCGTAATTGGTACCGTCCAACTTACTGTCAACAACCAACATACGAAATACATCACTTCTTTCAATCATAGCCACTGTCTAAAATATCTTGATGCAGAAAAATGATTGTTTCTCAAAAAGTTAAACAGAACTACCGTGTCAAGTTCTACTAAACCTATAGCAAACTTTGAGATGCTTATACTAGCGAACCCAAACGTATATATATCTTTGGCACAAAAAGACAAAATTGCCTACACAAGCACTACGATAGTGCATTCGGAGGCCAAAATGAACTCTTAAGCACCCTAAGTATGCTCACAAAATTTCATACAATTTTGAGACTGTGATCGGAGGGCTGTCAATGATGCCCTAGATGAAGCAACAACCTGCTCTGATACCAATTGTTGGAGTTTGAGGTCTGTGGAAGCACGCGAATAGCACAAGGAAGAAGAAGACGTTGTTGGAGAGAATTTATTACTCGTAAAATATTTCAAAAATTAAAAGATTATTTGATTGATATAAGTTTGGTTAAATTATCAAATTTTTTACTAACGTTTGATTTTAATTTCTGCAGGAAAAGAAGTTTGCTGAATATTATCAAGATGGGAAGTATTTATCTAAGTGTTTTCTTAATATAAATAATAGTATAGATGAAAATTCAAGGGTTAGTTAAGGGGTTTTCTATGTTTTGAAAGTAAATGCAAGGGTAACTAAGGGTCAATTATAGGTCTTGATCAAGTTTTATAGGATTCTAGCTAAATTGCAAGGGTAATTAAGGGTTAAATGTATGTTTTGAACATGTTTTATAGGGTTCTAGTTTAATTTCAAGGTTAATTAAGGGTTAATTAACAAATCTAGAGGGTTATGGAAGGTTAGAAAATTATTTTATGGGTTACTTGGGGTTAATTAACATGGTTTAAAGTTAGTTGAAGGGTAAACCTAAGGTTAAATAATTAATTTAGTAGGTTATAGTCTATAAATGAATTATTAAATACGGTAATTATAACAAATGGAACCTTAGCAAAATATTTCAAATTAAAAATAAGTTAATTATGAAGTTTCACTAGGGTTATGGTTATAATTTAATTTATTGATAGGGTTAAATTTATTTTATTCTAAAGGTTGGATTTATTCTAAAGTATTTAAATGAATAAAAAAAGAAAGGTTGTATTTAAGTCTAAACTTTTGGTTCAATAAAGTTTTGGATGTGTGAATTTTTGGGAAAAGATCTAGGAGGAAATTTCCACGCCTATTTTCTTGTTGGAGTATTGTTGAGTTAAAGAGGAGTTAATTTAGGTAGCATGGATCAGATATCTAAAGGAAAAAGTGGGCTATGGTGGGCTACTCTCATCTATTTAAAGAAGGGAGTACGTACTCACAAGCTCATGTGATTTTCAGATGTGATTTTCTGAAGAATTGCAGCCCTGTTGATGCACTGAGGATTTGAAGCGAAAAGATTTACTTAGCTTAAACTATTGTTTAGCTTGTATAGGCTATCCTTTAAACTTGATTAGAATATCATTTTATAAACATTATCTTATAAGTGTGTATAGGAATTTGATCATTAATCTAGTGTCATTTCATCTTATGTCTAAAGAGGCTTCCTCAAGTAGTTCCTTTTTACCTCCAACTACATTTGAGTTATTATTTCCTAAACCAGTTGAGGAAATTGAAGAGTTAGTTAAAAATAAGATAGTTAAAGAAACTTTGCATGATCCCAATAGAACTTTACATTTAGTTTCCATTGTTCCACCTAGCATTGAGAATAGTGAAGAACTTTTCCCACCAACTGTAGATAGAAACGTCAAAAATTTGCAAGAAGATTCAAACGAAACTGAAAGCGTTAAAGATCAAGTAGTTAGTGAAAAAGTTATCTCACCATCTTATTTGACGCTATAGAAAGATATAGGAACGCTTTGCCCTACGGACCTTAGGAAAAGTTATACTTGTTCTGCATAGTCACCCTGCGTGCGCCGTTAACGAGACGACTGAATTGATCTGCCAGTCGTCAGAAATCGCTCCCACATTTTTGAACCTGACGTGAACAACGGCACAGTGGAACAGGTATAACAACTTTTCCTTTTTTTTTGCATATGCATTAGCTTGGTTTAGACGATGTGGTTGCGGCAATTTGAGGTGGTCATCGTGCAGAGGCAGATAATACAAACCTT
Source organism: Ceratopteris richardii (assembly GCA_020310875.1). Taxonomy (NCBI): domain Eukaryota; kingdom Viridiplantae; phylum Streptophyta; class Polypodiopsida; order Polypodiales; family Pteridaceae; genus Ceratopteris; species Ceratopteris richardii. Next base: position 64,963,341 of record CM035408.1, read on the forward strand.
GTAATTCCCTGGTTGTTGAGGGCTGAGCTTATGCTTTGAGCACCTCCACGGGAATAGGCAAGTAGTAAACCTCATCTCTACACCCTTACCATCAAGATTTTGAAGAAAAACGTTTGCACTCACAACACTTAGATTTTTGTATTAGCATTTATTGCTCAATAAATGTAACTTGAAAATTTCACATGTACTCTAGCTTCTGCTTCAACTGTCAGGCGTCAAGTATAGTTTCTTAACTTGCATCTGTTTGTGACTATTTAAGTAGGATGTTAGGAAAGTTTAAGATAGTAGGAATTGCTAGATTTAAATTTCATTTCATTTGAAAGTTAGAATTTATTTTCATTAAGATAGTAGGAATTGCTAGATTTAAATTTTATTTGAAAGTTAGAATTTATTTTCATTAAAATAGTAGGAATTGTTAGACTCAAAAAGAATTCTTATTTAAAAGATAGTATTTATTTAAGATTGTTTGATTAGTACAATTTTAATTAAAACAATCAAAAAGAAATTTATTTGAAAAGTTAGTATCTAGATTTCATTATTAAAGATTGTTTGAATAGCATAATTTAGTTTGAAAATTCATTAAGAATTTTCATTTGGAAAGTTAGCATTTATTTTTCAAGACTTGTTTAAAAGTTTTTAAATTTAAGTAAAGCTGGAATCAGGCAACTTAGTTAGTTTGGTAAGGGAACAGAAATCTAAAGTTCAAGAAGAAGTTAAGGATTATATTAAGAAACTTAGGTCTAGTTCTAACGTACATATCAAAATGGATGAGTTATTTAAAAATATGATGTCAGAAACTCAAGGCCAGAAAGTAGTAGAAGCTATGCTAAAAGAAAAAGGTAAATTTACTGGAGTTAACACAACTAATTACTTAGACACTTTTGAAGACCTAGCAAAACTACACGGTTTGCCAATTGATAAATGGGTAACATTTTTAGTAAGACTTGCAATAGGTTCAGCCATTAGTGTTATAGAACCTCATAAAGCACTTGCATGTTGAAGAATTTAAAAAACAAATGAATAAAGAATTTTACTTAGAAGATTTTAGTCAACACAGTAGGGAGGGATTTATGAAGTGGCTTAGCACTCCCGAAACCCAAATATCTCTTACACAATTACATGGGGAATTTATGAAGAGATTTTCACAATTACATGAACAAGATAGGACTGCACTTACTCCATATATAGTACTTTATTTCCTAAAAGTTTTACCCACAGACATTAGAAGTGAAGTAGAAAGAAGACTAGAGGAACCTGGAAAAAGATATGGTTTAACAGAGAACTGGGGGGTACTTAAACAAGTAGTTGAAGTAGTAGCACAAATGAAACAAAGGAAATCATTATTATATTATATGAATTTAAGCTTTCCAACAGTAGGACCAACTACTCAAAATCCTAAAATTAATATAAACTCTAGTTTAACTGAACAAGCATCAACATCTAAAGTGCCTAGTGAGTTACAATTTGAAATACTATTTAATAAACTAGATAATATGATGCAAATGCATACGAACATATCTAAGGAAGTGGCAACACTTCAAAACACAGTCCATTCCTTAGTTAGTCAAGATAGAACAATTATAGGTCCTCAGTTTACTCATGCCCCACAAATGAATCCTATACCTATAGCACCTGTAATGAATCAACCAGTAGCTCAGAATCAACCAGTAGCTCAGAATAATGAACGAAGAGGCGCACCCACCCGACGATGTGTTTGGTGTGACTCCACTGAACATATGTCTTATGCTTGTTAATCATTAAAGAGGCAAAAGAAAGAAAACTAGTTATTGATATTGATAAAAAACTATGTGACTATCGCACCCACCTCCCTCTAGCTGTAAATTGGGGAAAAGGTGGAATGCAAAAACTATATGAAAAGATATCAGAAGCACAAAGAAGCTCATCTGGGGTTAGATTAGAATGCGATGAAAGTGGTCTAGATGATGATACATCAAATGAAACCAAAAATTATTCAATAGAAGCATTGATAAAAGCTAGAGATGATATAATGAACAAAACTGCATGGAACTCACCTATAGATAATTTCTCTATCTTCTCACATATTGCAAATGTGGAAGAAAAGAGAAAAAGGGATGAAACACAAGAATTAGATGAGTCTAATCAAAGAGTAACTAGAAAACAATTAAGAAAAGAACCTAAAAATGTACAATTTAATGAAAATACAAATTTAGATCCAATTGAGTAGAAAAGAAGAGATATAAGGGAGGGCAAACAACCAGAGACATCAATCAAACCTAATGAATTAGAATCTAAGACTAATGAAGAAACAGAAAAAAATGAGGAAAAAACCAAGAAAATCAAAAGAATTCCAAAAGCTATTTTAACTTCAGAACTTGAACAAAAAAATGACACAAAGGAAATATTGTATGATATTCTTTTAAAAACTCAAGTGACTATGTCACTTGAACAATTATTTACTATAGCTAAATTAGAATTTAAAGATAACTTTATTAAGATGATTAAAAGAAAAAGATTTCCCTTAAATACTGATACTGAAATGCATGACAATGTAGATGTAACTCATATTTCTAAGGATTTCTGTTCTTCTGACTCTGATGATGAAGAAGAAAGTGAAGGATACGTTAATAAAAAATTTTTAGGACCTATACTTCCAGATAATATACAAGAAAAATCTGAAAGCAATTACAAAAAGAGTTTTTGGGCCAGGGGAACACCAGAGATCAAAGTAAATTTAGGAGATAGGAAAAATTCTTGTACAGCTTTAGCTTTACTAGATTCAGGCTCAGAAATAAACGTAATATCAAAAGAATTATATGATAAATTTAGATGGCCTATAAATAAACAGCATGGGTGGATTATGAGAACAGCAGACAACGGATGTGGTGCACTTCTAGGAGCATGTGCCAACATTCCAATTTCAATAGGTGGAATAAGTGAAACATTTCACTTTTTCATACAAGATAACTGTTCTTATGAAATTATCTTAGGACAACCTTTTTTATGTGAAACTCGTATGGAAACAAAAATAATGGACGATGGATCCGCGTATGCTAGATTTAGATCAAAAGATGACTTACAATCCTTACAAGTAATGATTGTTAACCCAAACCATATTAGAAATAGAGAACAAATTAGGAAAACACCCATCAGATCACAAGAGAAAATGCACGAGAGTCATCTACCTCTTAGTGATTCTGGAACATACTTTGATCAAAATTTTTACTAGACACCATTGTTGAGTGAGACAACAGTGGTAATTGGTTTGATATCTCGCATAAATGTGTAAATAAAATAGAAAATGTTTCTGTTTATTTTTCTTCTTCAAAATTACAAATTCTAAATAATAAAGATATTCCTAGAAAAACAATGAAAAAATATGAAAAATATTTTAAAGATAAAGGATATATGTCTAAAACTGAAAATATTGAAAATATAATTGAAACTTCTTTTTCCTCTACTTTATTTGATGAAATTGACAAAACCCTACATGATGAAAAATTATTACATGTTATTCTTTTGAACTCATTAAATGAATATGATTTAATTTCAAAATTTGTTTCTGATTTTCATGAAGTTCAAATTAATACAAAGTATAAAACAGTAGATAAAAAAGTGAAACCCGTAGCTCAAGCTTTACCTGAAGGAAGTGATCTGTAAATTAAACAAGTATCTAACGATCCTATCTTACGTGACATATCTAAAATAGGTCATAAATTTACTGAAGAAACTATTAAATTAATAAAAATAGGAAATGAAGAATCTTTTTTATTACCAATTGAACGTGAATTATTTCGTGAAATGATTAAAAAACATGGTAGAGCTTTTTCTCTTTATCCTCAGGAAATAGGATGTGTTGACCCTAGAATAGTTTCTCATATGATCATATTTATTGTAGCCCACATACCTTGGAATCTTTGCCCTATACCAATTCCAAAGGCTTATTTACCTGAGCTAATGAAACTGCTTAAGGAGAAGATGAAAATGAAAATATTAGAACCTTCCTTTGCACCGTATTCTAATAGATGGTTTACTGTTCCTAAAAAGAATGGTAAACTTAGATTTATTCAAGACTTACATCCCGTAAATAAAGTTACTATTATGAACGTGGGAACCGGCTCTATTGTTAGGAGAATTTGCCGAAGCTTTTGCTGGGCATTCTATCTACTCTATGGGTGACTTATATTCAGGATATGACCAGTTTCAGCTTGCTACTGAAAGTAGAGATATTACCACGATGAAGACTCCTTTAGGATTAGTTCGTATGTGTACTCTTCCTCAAGGAGCTACAAATTCGGTAGCACATATGATGAACGCGATGAATAGGGTTCCTCATGACTTTATTCCTAATGTGACTATGTTGTTTATAGATGATATCCCAATTAAAGGATGTGAAGAAAAAGAAAAAGACGAGACATTAGATTCATTAGGATGTAGGAAGTTTGTAGCTAATCATATTTTAGATTGTGAAAAATTTCTAAAAAGATTTGAAGAAGTTGGATTAACTTTTTCTATAGAAAAATCAGTTTTTGGAGTTAATGAAGTTTTAATTGTAGGACATTTATGTGGTTATTACGGTCGTAGACCTTATCCTCAAAAAGTAGATGCTATTAATAAGCTATCTGAAACTTGTAAAAACATTAGTGAAGTTAGACGTTTCTTAGGAGCATGTGTATTTTATGCAATTTGGATTCCGCAATATGCCCATATAGCTAATCCATTGTACGATTTACTTAGGAAAAATAGAAAATTTAAATGGATTGAAACTCATGTTAAAGCGATGAAAAAATTAAACAATTTGCTTTCTAATGCACCTGTTTTAAAACGTGTAGATTATTCAAATAATAAACCGATTATTTTAACTGTAGATACTAGTCCTATAGGAATAGGATGGATAATAGGTCAAGATGATAGTGAGGGAAATAGATATGCTATTAGATTCGGAGCTAAAATTTTGCATGAAACTCAAAAGAATTATCCTCAAATAAAGCGTGAATTATGGGGTTTAGTTACTGCGTTGAAAACTGATAAAGAGTATTTTATAGGAGCCAATGTCATCATAGAAACAGATTTTTTACCTTTAATAGGAATGATTACTAATTGTTCTTCTCCTGATATAGCTATGTTAAGATGGATATCATATATTAAGTTTATTAATCCTATTTTAAATCATATTTCGGGTAAAACTAACTCTGTAGCAGATATGCTTTCTAGGGCTAAATTTGAAGATGATGAATTGACCAAAACTGATTTAAATGTAATTAATTATATTTCTGATGTATATGTATATGAAAAATTTAATGAAAATGAGTATGAAGGGATTTGGTATGATATAGGTTATTATCTTAGTACTCTAAAGCAATTACCTATTTGGTCAGTTAATAGATTTAGAGATATTAGAAAACGTGTGTTTAATTTTTTCCTAAAAGATGGTTTTATTTGGCGACATGCTAAAGGGAAAATTAGATATCCACAGCGAGTTTTAGGAAATAAAAAACTGCATAATAGAGTTATGATAGATATGCATGAGACTCTTTGGGCAGGTCATAAAGGCTTTTATGCAACTTATGATAAAATTAGAGAAGCTTACTGGTGGCCGGGTATGTATGTGAATATACGTGACTTTGTTAGTACTTGTACTACATGTCAGGTACCTTCGTCAATTAGGCATAGAGAACCTTTGCACCCTACCTACCCTCCTTGTATTCATTACAAGTGGGTAGTTGATTTAGTGACCATGCATAAAGGATTAGATAAGATGAGATATATAGTTTTAGCTAGAGAAGACTTGACTAATCATGTAGAAGGTAGAGCTCTTCGAACGAAAACTACTTATAATGTATGTAAATTTCTGCTAGAAGAAGTTATTAGTAGATTTGGCCATGTAGAGAAGATAGTGGCAGATAGGGGAGAGTTAGATGCTAGAGAGGCTAGAGAATTCTTTGACCAGCATGGGATTCGTCTGTCTCTTACTACTGCTTATAATCCGGAGTCTAATGGTAAGATTGAGCGGGGTCATCCCTCTATTGTGAAGGCAATTTCTAAGGCCTGCAATGGTGATACGATGCAGTGGCCTAGATTCCTTCCTTTCGCACTATGGGCAGACAAGATGACGTATACTAGGTCTACAGGATTTATGCCTGCAGAACTAATGTACTGTTAAAAACCGATTTTTCCTATCCAGTCCCAGATTATTTCATGGACGACACTTCCGTGGAATAATGAGATGACTCGTGAAGATCTGATTTCTGTTAGGATTATGTAGTTAAATATAGGTAATAAAATGATTGAAGAAGCTGTTCAGAAAATTAAAAATTCACGTCTTAAAAATAAAATCTATTTTGATAAAAAAACATAGACTTAGACCTTGTACTATAGAAGTAGATGACTGGGTTTTAGTATATGATAGCACTTTTGATACTCAATATGATGCTAGGAGAAAGTTAATTAAGAGATGGTTTGGACCATATGTAGTTGTGACTGTATTTGAAAATGGTACATTTACGATTTCGATTGAAATTCTTCTTTTTCTTTTGATTGAAAATCTTTCAATCAAACATTTTTCCAACCAAACGCTTTTGCAGCAAGCGTGGTTTAGCAGATGTGCCTTGTACTCCTATGCAGATGGCCAAGGTTCAAGTCCCGCCCGGGGTTGGATGCTTTAGAGTTCCCCAAGGTGGGTGCCTCTACCTTATGAGTTCGGGTGTGTGTATCTTTCCAATTCATTGTACTCTCAAAAAAAATAAAAAAAATCTTGAAAGGTCTTCAATAAAAAATGCATCTATTTTATACGTCATGGAGAGCAATTTCTCACATCTTTCAATCAAATCTATCTCGATTAATGAATTTTCAATTGAAACACTATTGAACACTATTTTTTTGATCAAAGTCTTTTGATTGAGTAGCTTTCATTCAAATAAACTCGGGCCCAAAGACTTCCGATTTGAAAGTTCTAATTGATTCAAGGTTCTTCCAATATCTGGATGTGTCCTCAAGTAATTCATTTAAATAATAGGGAGTCTTCCTATGACTCGGTATCATAAATGAATAAACAAACACATACATGCATGCATATATGCATATAAATATGCATACACACGTATATACACGGTTTATGTGCATGCATGTGCACATGAATACATGCATAAATGCATAAATATATGTATACATAGATGAATATATGCATGTAAGTTTATATATATGCATGCATACATGTTTTCATACATGCATGCATACATGTTTTCATACATGCATGCATACATGTTTTCATACATGCATGCATACATGTTTGCATACATGCATACATATATGTTTGCATACATGCATACATACATGAAAATATACGTACACTTATTTTACATAACTGCATGCATACACATACACGACATGCATAACAATGCTACCTTAATCATGAGGGGTAGACATTGGTTTAACATTGAATGCATCTAGTACTTGGTTATGTTCCCCAAATAAAAATGTCCATATTTGAGCTAGACAATAAATTAGGGATATCTTCTTGAATACTATCTCATACTTGAAAATTTTAAAGACATGCTGAATTTATCACCACTTCATTGATAATTTGTAGCACTCCAATCTCACAAAATAGTGGTTTGGATATGGTTAATTAGAGAGATTGTATGTGATGGTTTTGAATTAGGTAATTGCCTTAGGAAATGTACTTATATTTCCCCATGTATAGTAAAAAGCACCAAGTATACAACCCACACCCACACGGGGCAATGATTTTTTTTACTATGTTAAGGAAAACACAAGAATATACATAAACAACAATTCTTACACAATGTACACTATCTCATGGATACTAGCAAACATGGTCCTCTTCTCACACAAGGTATATTGGAGATTGCATCAAGGGATGCCACCAAACATACTCCTGTGCCAATCTTTGTTTTACACTCCCTAATACTTATCACTTCTTGCCTGTCAACATGTTTGAGGCATATTGATTTCTTTCCTTTCTCTTTGATCTCTTCCTTCGCTTTATAAAAAGAGTTATGGCAAGCAAATATCATCATTAAAAGATCTAATTTTTGATTTGGCATGCTATTATATATTTGGAGAGGTGTGTCTATATATTTGGAGAGGTGTGTCTATGGCATAAGTGATTTGTGGAAATTACAAAGGAATGGCTTTGAGAATAAAAAGTAATGGAATTATCTTTCAAACATGTACATATTAACATATTCGTGCATTCATGTTTGCATGAATAAACGTATATATGCATGAATGTATGCGTGTATGTGAGTCATATGCATATGTATGTATGTTTGTACATAAACAAGTGCATATAGATGTATGTACACACATGCATGTATGTATGCATATAGATATAAAGATGTGTGTGTCCTCTAATGGGACTACATATGTACGGTCAATTTAGTTGTAATTTTAGATGGATCACACAAGGATAACATTATCAGATATACTTAAAAAATTCATAGCTTATCATAGTGATATGAATAGAAAACCATGAAGGCACTACATGTGCTCAATCCATTATGAATAGAGATCAAGACTATACTTAAAACTTTTCTTTTTTTAAATGGCATTCATCAAATTTGTTGTTGGGATTCTAGCGGTAGCAAAATCTTCATGTATGACAAAACTCATCGAAGTAGTTTTTTGTATAGATATCTATATGGTTATCCATATGACCATATGAAGAGACATAAAAAGTCATCTAATTTTCAATATTTAAATGCATCTATATGGTTGTCATTATATACATCACTAATTAAGAAAAAAAATCATGTTTTTTATGCGTCGATGTACATTCTTGCAAGAATTGTTTATGTAAAATAAAACAAAATAGTAATATGTCATTCATGAACAATAATTTTTTGTTTTAACATAAGAATAAACTCTAGAAACACATCATTGTAAATAATTAACATAACCAATAATGCTTTTAAAACCTAAGAAATATTAACCATAACCACAAATGTCCCTCGAACCTACAAAACAATACCCATAACCATAACAATGACCTAAAACATTGTACAAACCATATCCAAAAACCCTAAAAACATTCGTAACTTGCATAAAGCCATAACCAATGTTACACAAGCATCAATGTAACCACATCACATATAATATGTGCAAAATCATAAAGAATACATCATGATCTTAAAAAAACATAGGAAGATCAAGGTAGTTATGCATGATATTATACATCATCTTCCTTCTTAATTTTCTTTGTCTTCTTTCTACATTTTCTTTTCCTTTTTAACTCTTCTTCTGATTTGGCTCTAAAGTCCTCAAGCACCTTATGAGCCTCTAGTTAAGTTTTTTATACTTGTGAAAATGGACCATATAAATTTTAATGCCTAAAAAACAAATTCTTGCAAATCTGTTGGTGGATGTATACGAAACTACAAATAAAGTAAAACAAAAGAGAAAATATAATGTATGGATTTATGCGAAAAATATGTGTATGTACATGCATATGCTTATATGTACGAATTTAAGTATATCGCTATGTATGCATGTGCTTATGTATATATTTTGAAATGACAAAGCAACTATTCCTAATCTACTAGTAATTACACAATAAAAAAGCTATGGAGGAAAAAATAAAAGACATGAAAACATGATGAAATAAATTAAAGTAGAAATGGAAATGACTTACATGGGATGCTCTATGAGCATGGAGACTCCATGAGGAGAGGATGCACACTCTTGGCAATGAGCTAGAGTAGAATGAGCTTGTTAGAAGTGAAGGGAGGTCTTGCTTATATGGAGTTTGGGAGAATTCCCTTGCACGTGGGATAAGTGAGCTTGCATGAGAATGATTCTAGCTTTGGACAAAAGGGTGGAGCATGGAACTCTCAACACTCCCCCTCCATGTGATGACCCTTTTGTTTTTAATATGGGGGACTAGTGACATATAGCACTTAGTCCATTAATTTTTAGGATCTAAGGACATATGGGATCCTTAGACATAACTTGGACATATGGGATCCAAGTTTGGGACATATGGCATCCCTTGGTTTTTAGTTCCATGGACATATGGGATCCATGGTGTGTGGGACATATGGCATCTCGGGGATCTTGGGACATATGGATCCCAAGACATATACTTGGACATTTGGGATCCAAGTGGTTTTTTGGGATCTTGGGACATATGGGATCCCTAGACATACAAGAGGGTTTACATCATGGGGTAGGTAGTGCTTATGGAGCCATTTGCCACCTTTTGAGCATTGTTCTTTTTGTTGTTGGAGTCTTCATGGGATCCATTGATGGGATCTTTGGTAGGGTCCTTCTCGTTCTTGTAGGCTCCTTGTTGTTGATTTTAAGCATGTCCTTGGGCTTTGAGTATTATAGATGCAAGCAATAGGGAACATCTTACTCTTTTAGAGAGCAGTTTCTACTCCCTTTACATGGGGCTTGAGAGCTAAAACATGTTGATATATCTTCACTTTAGTGAGATCTCTTTGATATGTAGAGAGTGTACATGGCTTGAAGACTTGATGGCTTTGGGAAGGTCCTACCATGCTTGCACATGGTGGTGTCTATCCCATTACAAAGAGCCATGTGTGTGTTATATCCTTGAAACATGCTTTTAAATTGGGAATATGATTACATAGAAGCATTACAAATTCTTGTTGTTAAGTGAATAATACAAAATAGTGCCACGTTCAATGATCCTTCCCAACTCACCCAAAATTTACTCGTGCTTCTTGTGTCAAATGTATAGAAGCAATGTATATGTTGTAGGTCACCAAGGATGCCTAATTCAGAAAAAGCTAGATTCTTATTGTCTAACATTGATTCTTTTGAGATTAGAGCCACTCATGGATTCATGAGCCTTATAGCTAAAATTTTTGAGACTATATCGCTGCATCATCCGTGATGCTTGCATCCGTCTCATAAGCCTCATCTTTAGTTGGTATGTGACATCAGTGATTCTATCATATCCCACGACGATGTAGATTTTTGCATCCTTTTTGTGTGCGGACTGAGGATACCTCTGCTTTCATCTAGGAATTTTGAGGAAAATGTCGAGGGGGCAAACCACCACACAGATGATACCATAGCAATAGATGGAGGACTACAACAGATGCCATGCAAATAGAGTTCCACCACAGTGTCAGGGCCTTGGAGTATTGTGTGACGTAGAATTCCCAGAACTGCTATATATGATGTGATTGCAATAAGGTTTGTGGCATAGGCAGTTATGAACTCGACCTTTTCTTATGATCCTGATCATCTTCATCAGCAACACACAGTGATTGGAGCACTATCCAAGAATTTGTGTCTTCTTCATGTTGCATGCAGTCAGGCTTTTATGCAGTACTTCTCAGTATGAAAAGTTTGTCACTGTCTCCCTGTAAAATTATGCTCTAGTGTAGAGACGCTTAGAAAAAGAGATGTTACAGTAGCTTGCACATTAACCTCTGAATTCTGCATTAGTGGCAATAATTTGGAGCTTGGTATTTCTTCATCTCTTAAGCAGGCTACCATGGTGCTGTTGTCGATTGCAAGGAAGAAGATGAGCTTCATGAAGCTGCTACTCTGATCTACAGCTTTGTTTGTCTATTTCTTTGTATGATCCTGCTTGTGCACATTGTCCAAGCTCTTTGCCATCCTAGAAGCTCTCTATAGCTCTCTCTTTGAGATGTGGTGCTACTAGTAGTTTCAGCAGAGGACTCTTTGGTTGACTGTCCATTTTTTATCACTCTCGAGCCAGATCATTGATGATGCCTTCTGTCTCTTGGCATGCACATAGTTACAAGTGCCTTCTCCTCTAAGTTTTCATAGGCGGGAGTCTATATACTCAAAGGTGTGTGTTGTAATATTGCTGCTACATGAGCTTTCCATGTTAAGCACAATACAAAATCTTTCATTTTCCTATGAGATGAACTTGGCAGTGCTATGCTTCTATGTGGCTTCTCAAATGAAAGAAAAAATGTATTCTTTCTAGAGATAGAATCACAATGGAGCCAATGATTGAGAAACTAAACAAAACATTGGGTTACTTGTTATGATACTCACATGTCCACTAGTGGTAATTGCATTTTCCTTGGGGACTCATGCATATCTTGGTTGAGTACGAAGCAAGCTACAATGGCAAGATCGAGTTTTGAAGTTGAGTACAAGGTAATTTTCATAGCTAGAGTGGAGTGTATATGGCTGAGATGCCTATTAATGGATCTTTGCATGGAGATTGATGCCGCTACACATATTCTCACTGATAGTAAGAGTGCATTGGCTATTGCACAAAATCTAGTGTTTTATGCATGAACCAAACATATTAAGGTGGATTATTACGATGTGAGAGGGCACCTTCATGCAAGAGATATTGATTTGGTATATGTGCCTACACAAGATAATGTGGAAGACATATTCCCCAAAGCTCTTCCATGGGAAAAGTTTGAAGTTTTTCGCAAAGCTTTAGGCTTATTGCCTAGTGGGGGCTGATCTGTCACTCCTTGTATGTATTCATATCATTCACTTCAGGGAGGTTTGTTACACTTAATATGTGTTTTTTGAGTAGATTTGATGTGAATTTTTTTCTCATGTTACCACATACATGATACTCTCATATGTGGTGGTACTTTGTACTTAAAAATATTATTAAGCTTTTATTTTATTTCTATTCATCATCAATAGAAAGAGATATTCCAACCATCCATGTTTTACATGTGTCTTGGTGTGTTTGTACTCCTTGTGTGTTTCTGTGTCTTTCCTTCTTCTACACATACGCAACAAAAAAGGATGCTGAACGCACTTGAACGCACTTTGTAAAGCCGCTTTTTGCGTGAATTTTCAGGAGTGATTGGAGACGCTCATGCATACACCCTGCACAAGCTACGTAAATCTGCCTTGTTTAAGGGAGCACACTTGTGCTTCGCTTGAGAGAGAGAGAGAGAGAGAGAGGGGGGCTGAAATTCAAATGTGCCTTACTTCAAGCAGACTCTTATGACAGCATCAATAACAGTGTCGTAACTAGAAATGCTTTATGTTTTACTTTCTGTTTGTTCACGCGGACTGGTGGAGGTTCGATCACAACGAGGGAAGGTGCAGGAGACGGAAGCCTGAGAGAAGCTTGAAATGTTTTTCTTCTTCGTAGGAGGTGTGCGACATCAGGTAACAGAGATCATTGAAAGAGATGCAGCCAGATGCTTACGATGTACCTATCCGGCTAATCTTGTCAATTATGACAACCTGTTGGAGATTTTCTTCATTCCCGTGTGGCGATGGCCCTGCGGAAAGCCTGCTCTCCACTGTACTAATTGCGGCTTCCTTGTTCCGAACGGCCATTTCCGATCTCTGACGGATAACATCGGTTCAGCTTCTTCTACTTCTCGTTCCGTTTGCTGGTCATGCGCACGCTCCCTCGAACATTCGTTTCGATTTTGTCCCGACTGCGGTGCCCGGGAAGATCTCTAGCTTTCTTTGAAACTGTGCAGGTGATTCCATAGAGCTATGCGTTCTTTTGCTTCATGATTTCCTTTTTCTCCTGCGATTCAACTCCATTTCTCAATCTGGCTTCATTTTGCTCAAGTTCCCAAATCTGTATTGCGTGTTTGGTGCCCACTCTACATGTGGACCGAAGTGCATGCCTGCATGTCAAAGCACCTTGATTTCTCCAAGTAATAAAGTATATTTCTGTACATCAATTTAGAAGAGCATTGACAAGAACCCTTTGCCGATCCTTGCAGGGGTGAACCATGTAACACATGATTATTGTTCACTACACCATTAGATTATGATAAAACAAATTCTGTACTTTTCTCAAAATGCTTTTCATTGATATAATTTGCGAGTCTTTTTCATATAATGTCGGCATATGAATTGTCTCATGCTATCGGGAAATATTTCTGGCAACTTCATAAGGACCACAAAGTTTAAAGCTGATTTTTCTTCCGGTGGATAAATTGAATGAAGTCAATATGTTTGCACATTTATTTGGAGAAAGACGTTCCGATTGTCCATACGCTTGGGCATATGTCTTGTGTCGGTAATGCGCATATCTGCAAGACATACTCAGTTATTTCATGTGACAATAATGCAAATCAGGCACCTTGTAAGTCTTCCTAAATTGTGTTGTACCGCTTTTCCTTTTCTCATACATTTCTAGCGTTTTTCTTGCGAGAGAAAAATCCACTTTTAGAGTCATACCGATTTCTATCATGCATGCACACAGTCATGTATGAAGTGATCTCCTCCGTGAGCATTGTTGAAGATGGTATCGTTAGTCGTTCATATTGATGCACTTAGAGGCGTATTTCCTTTCTGTATGTTCGAGCATGATGCCTATAAGTATGCAAATAATAGAAATGATTTTCCGACGTGTTTGAATGTTTGGAATTAAATCAAAGGGTTTCTATGAATGCTGTGATGCATTCGACATATCCATTGAATCTATTCCTTTGTTTTTGATACAGTTGCATGCATTTGCAGTTAGTGTCTACATAGATCTTGTTCTTCATAAGCTCTAAACCGTTGACACCTTCCACGTTGTTCTCATATAAAACCCCTTCCGTATACGTGCTAGACATTGTAAGCTCTTGCAAAATGTAAGCTTTTTGCGTACGTTAGCTTCCAGGTTTTCTGCTTTTCTATTGCTGATCATGGAATACATGTGTTATGCTCAATTTAAATACTAATATGCAGAGGGAGCGGCTTTCATTTAGCTTTTGGTAAGTTAGCTCTTAAGTTTTCTGCTTTGCTCTTGCTCACAGAATACATGTGTCATGTTCATCTCAAATAGTAATGTACATTGGGAGCGGCTTTCATTTAGCTTTTGGCAAGTTAGCTTCTAAGTTGTCTGCTTTGCTCTTGCCCATAGATTATATGTGATAGGTCCAACTCAGGTATTGCGCAGTGGGAGCTGCTCTCATTTATTTCAGATCGCTTCTCGTAGTGCCTTTAAGTACGAAAGATGCACTTGTTTTTGATAGCGCACTGTGCGGAAGGATCGTATATCACAACACATGTCATCAGAAAATTAATTTAGCCAAACAGCAACAAAACGCGTGCAAGATTATTTTTTTTTGAGGGTACAAGGAAATTGGAAAGCATACTGAAATTGAAATACACACTCACACACCCAACCTCTTAAGGTAGAGGCATCCTTCATGATTGACTCATGGATATGTCCGGCCAAGACTTGAACTCAGGACATCCCCCTGCAGCTTCAAGGCGTCAGCCACTAGGCTACGCGGCCACGGACGCTGCAAGATTATTGTCCTAAAGAAGAGAACAGAAACGAGCTATGGAAAGGAGTAATGCCAGTCTTCTTTGAAGCAGATTGAGGTATCACTATTTTTTTTTGAGAAGATGTATCTAGTCCAATGTTGTATGTGCAGTGCAATGAAATATTCTAAGGTTAGAATCACACAAACACAACTTACAAGTGGAATAGTGACAAATGAAGACCCTTGAAAAACCATTGTTTGGTATATTTACAAAAGGTGTACAATAATATAAGATAATTCTTCCATGTCTTATGTGACTGCATGAATAAGTTTTGTTCCATTTCACAATGTTATTTTGATCTCTTGAAAACTTCTTTTATATTTTGAGACGTATTTCACTTTGAGTAGGAGAAAATCAACCATTGTACAAGGTTGGGGCTAAGTTACTAGGACGTTTGAGGACTCGTTGAGACTTTGGTTGGAGAGCAAGTAGCTTTTCCATGGATGGGGCATATATTATAAATATTGACGCAATTTAAGCATGAATTAGATGCACATTCATAAAAGAGTATTTTTTTTCAGCCAATGTCCTTTGAAATTTAGTTACTCTTTCTTCTTTTGCTATTGTAATTTGGGCCCTCCTCTCCTTCAAAAAGTATGGAAAATTATGGACCATCTTCAATGATAATTGCGGGCATCGACCATGTGTTTGCATGGCATTGAAACGCATCAAGGAATAATGTGGAGATAAATTGAGAAAATTCGAGCTCTTGTAAGATTACATACATAAATGTAATGAGAAAGAACAAGCAAACATGGCGGTAGACAATGTTTACTTATTCCATTTTTTTAACGAGTAATATCTAAATAAGTTTCTAATGCAATACACCAAGATAGAATAATTTATAAAGGATTAGATGGAGAGATGTAAATATTAATGGGTCAAGTAGAGAACTAAGTGTACCATATCTATTGGCATGTGGACTATGTGGATAAAATGAAAATAAATATCTTTGGTTTGCATACTCATGTCAATTCCATGTTGCTTTGGTATCTCAACAATAGTTTTATGTTGAAAGTTTCTCCTTTATTGAGTGGTGGAATATTTTAACGAGTCCACAACATTCCTTGACATTGATACATCCTACCTATGATAACTTCATAGTTGGTGTATGATCATTAATTTTTTCGACTTCGTAAACATTCTATAGATATTCAATAGAAGGCTTGAAATATCCTAAGAAGACTTTGAAAACTCACAAGTGGAATTACATTCACTTCATATGGATTTTTGATATTGCATGAAACCATGTTTTGTTTATCGGAATGTGCACGTATATTGAAAGATTTTCATATGAAATGATCAAATAAAGTTTAGAATGGATACTCCAGAAGTTTTAAGGTGAGATATACAATTAGAAGTAGCTCACTGCAAGCAATTCTGAATTTTGGAGATAAGTGATGAAGCAAATCTAGAGTTTTCTCAAGTCAGTCCAACCAAGAATAAACTAAGGGGTTTAACATGATCGATTGAGAGGGATGAAAGATTTATGCTCTTTGTTTCTTCTCAAAACCAATAACCACTTTTAGAGATTATATTCAATCTTGTTAGAGGAAAGTTAGATCCAACTTGATAAAAAAAAGCTTAAAATGCAAAGAGAATATCCACAAAATATGATAAACTCTTCCATAATCTAGTTAAAAGAGTTATCAAAATCACTAGTTTCAATTGGTTATTCTCTCTCTCTCTCTCTCTCTCTCTCTCTCTCTCTCTCTCTCTCTCTCTCTCTCTCTCTCTCTCTCTCTCTCTCTCTCTCTCTCTCTCTCTCTCTCTCTCTCTCTCTCTCTCTCTCTCTCTCTCTCTCTCTCTCTCTCTCTCTCTCTCTCTCTCTCTCTCTCTCTCTCTCTCTCTCTCTCTCTCTCTCTCTCTCTCTCTCTCTCTCTCTCTCTCTCTCTCTCTCTCTCTCTCTCTCTCTCTCTCTCTCTCTCTCTCTCTCTCTCTCTCGCTCTCTCGATGATGATGATGATGATGATGATGATGATGATGATGATGATGATGATGATCTAGTTACCTAAACAATCAATGAAATCAATTATGGTCAAAATTTCAAAGCTTTCATTACCTCCATGTGTGTAAGAGATCAATTCCTTGGTTTTTATCAGCTCATATATCTAATGATTATGGATGGGATCAAGCTAGAATTTTCAACCTCAAAGGAAATTCATTCTTGAGTTTCATATTCATGGCAAAAGAACTAGGTGGATCTAGAATGAGTTGAGGGAAAAAAAAGATACATGCCTTCTTAATCACAAACAAAAAGAGGTGAAAAAACGGAAATAGATGCAAATGAAAGAGGAAAATGAAGAGGAATGTCTAGAGTAAAAAAAGGAAGGTGGAAAACCAATAGAGGAAAAAGCTCATATGTAAGAAGCAACGAAATTCTTATCAATGAATCACGTTCCAAGTAAACACAAAAGTATTGATCAAAATGGCTATATAGATAGTGATTTTAGTTATCTCATGTCGTGTAAAAAAAATCATTTCTCAGGAAAAAAATTAAGAAATCTTAATAATTATGCTATTGAATATCTTGGGGATTGAAAAATCACAAGAATTATTTGAAGCTTCCCAACTTGGACAAAAATGTAAATTATCCTTCACAAGGAAATCATCTTGAGTTCAATTACCCTTTGTAGATTTTTCAACAAGTGTTTAGGGACCTAAAACAACAATGGTATTAGAAGGTAGTATATATTATGCTCTATAAATTAAAGATTATTCAAGGAGTTTTTTGGTGTTTTCCATGATGAAGAAATGAGAATTTTCATACTTTTTGAGCCATTGAAAAGATACGAAGAAGACAAAAACGTTTACATTGAGATTCTAAGTTTTAATGGAAGGGGGATAATATTCCTTCTAGAATCTTTAGACTTTTCTCACGTGAGAATGGTATAAGAAGAAAATTTACATCTAAATATACACCTTTTTAATGAGGTTATGAAAGGAAAAATCTCTATATATGTAGATTACATGATCTTGAAAGGTGATGGTAGTCTAGCATTGCAAATCATGTGGTTGGGTTATTCACATCTCTTGGGTGGGGACAAAGGTAAATCCCCACAAGATGTATTTCCAAGATAGATCCTCAAGCTTATCATGAGATGCAAAGGTGCTCTTTGGGGATGTCTCTCATTGAACTTTGGGAATTATTGGTGGACATTGTCGACAATAGAAAGCATCATGCTTGATGTGGTAGTATTTCATCAACTCAAACCGATTTCCCTCATTCGGCCTTAGGGTTTACCATTACCAATTTCTATCCTTAGCTGAAAATTTGTAAATATTATTTTTTGCTTAAAGGTTGTGAAACATTCCTAAAAACTCCCAAATAGTAGTGCTAAGATTCTCTAGGAAGATCTATTTTTTTGGTCTCTCTCTTTTCCTAGAGATTCTTCCTCTCACCACTATTAACTTTCTTTCTTGTGCCTTCAATATCCACAATATTTAGCTCACTTCGTGATTTTGTCAAGTGCGAGCATCATCCTGAACACTTTACCTCATGATAATTATTTTCATGTGAAGAAATAACTCTAATGAACACATTAAATCTACATCTTGATTTGGAGAGGGACTATGCATGCCTACAAAGCCAAGACATCAACAAGAATGAAGTTGAGTTGACTAAGCTGTGACTCAAAGGATGCAAGGCATTAGACCTATGTAGCATTGACACAGTATATCCTCCTCAGCCTCTTCCAATTCAATCATCATAATTTCAAAACATTACATCATTCTTGTGATATATTGGTCATAGATTCATCGTATGTTTTGATATTGCACACGGTTACACAATTTTCATATGGAAGCACAGAGAAAGATTTATGAACTTGAGGTTCACCACAAAATATAAAAAGAGAGATGGATCTCCTACGAAAAAGTGTTGAAACCATGTAGAACATATTGCAAAGGATTTTCAGACATTTTCCTTGTAATTGGAGAAAGAGAAAGCATCACCACATAGAATTTCTTTCCCAAAATGGGGATGCCATGCATATGCATTGGAAGGAGTCCGATTTTGATGTTGCAAGCTTGCTTGCTCAATATAGATATGTTCATGGTTCATTCTAGTTGCCTAATTCAAATCCAATTTCACTATGATCAACATAACATTGTTTTTTATGTTAAGAGATTACAAAGAGCATTGGTTTAATTCTACAAGGTTACAAAAGAGAAGTAGAATGGTACATTAGTCTTTGTTTTGAAGTTGGATGAATGCTAAGTTGTGAAGGGACGACAATTAAAAAGGGGAAAATGGTTTCCATACAATCACTCATACTTTGGAGTATAATCATAGAAGCACATATGGTGGATTTCTTCTCTTTTATTTCATAACGAGAAGCATGAAATTTTATCATCGTACATACATTGAATATGCATCCCAATCAGAGTAGAGCATCAACAAGAAGTTGGTGCACTTGAAGTTCAAGGGGTTGGAAAGTTTAAAGTGGCATGGAATATGGAAAGAAATCCCAAAACATTTAAATGCATGTTTGCTTCAAGATAGGCGAAAAATAGACACAAAACTATATCCATGGTAAGTTAAATGTAATGCCAAATCAAAATTCAGAAAATAGGATGTGAAAGTCAAAATATCAAAACGATACCAAGGGATCACATGTGATGCAAAATTATGCTTATAATGGGAAGAAACCAATAGAATGGTTTCAAGGTATTCTAAGTTGTGATCAAAGTATGCATCAAAGAAGACATGATGATGATCAAAGTTGGAAAATTTCATTCCTTTTGCAATAACCATATTTCCCTTTGATATGAGAAAGGGCTGAGCATAGAAGACCACCTTGTAACCAAGGTCATCAAGTTGACCAACTGACATCAAACTACATGATAATTGAGCTAATGGCACACATTATGCATAATAAATTTTGAACCATCAATGAACTGCACAAACACATCTCCAATCCCCACAACGTCACACTGGTAAGAGTCACCAAGTCTCACGATACCAAGAGACTTTGCTACATAATTAGAGAACCATTCTTTATGTGGTGTCACATGGAAAGAAGCACTAGAATCTAGTAGTCACGTGTGGAAAAGAGAATTAGCCATAAGAGCCTTAGTTGTGACAACACTATCAAGTGTCAACACATCAGCATCATCAAAAATAGCATTAATTTCTTCAATCTTCAGAGTCAAAGTAGATGGTGCAGGTAATTGTTTAACATGCCCATGAACATTCTGTCCTTTACCTTTAGCATTCTTTAATGCATAACAATATTTCTTCATGTGTACTTTCTTATGACAATAATGGCATTCGATATCCCTCTTCCTTGATTTACTTCTACTCTTATTTCATTGACCATTCTTTTCCTTGTTCTTGATCTTGCCACATTGTTGATTCTTTCCTTGGTAAGAATCACGAACATTATATGCATCTCCACTCTAAGTGCCAACCATAGATTTTCTATGAATCTCCTCACTCAAGAGTGCTCCACATACTTCATCATAGACCAGTTTACCACCACGTGCAATATTACTAATAATTGTGCAAAACCTATCCCTGATGATGCAAGGTGCATAACAATAAGACTGCTTTCATTTCATTATTCATATCCTTTTTCTAATCTTTTAACTAGGAGAATATAGCATCAAAATCATTTAGATGAGCAGTAACACTATCTGTGTCCTTCATGTGAAGTTCATATAACTTTCTCATAAGATACACTTTATTTGATGCCGTCTCTTTTTCATATGTATTGCATAACTTCTTCCAAAGCTCCTCTGCTCTTTCACAGTCTAATACTGTAAAGTAAACATTACCTTCTAGGTGCAATCAAATGATAGATCTTGCCATTTCATCTAGCTCATCCTAATCATCTTCATCCATGTTAGTAGGCTTCTTTGAGATTCCAGTTACTAGCTTCCATTGCCTCCTTTGAATCAACATATCTTTGCTCTGATTCTTTCATAGAGAAAAGTTTGTGCCATCAAATTTTTGGATCTCAAAATGGTCTTTGCCCTACAAGTAATGGATCCTCCTGGAAACACTAGCACTAGCCCCTAATCCACTGGACGTGCCTAAGACCTCTGATACCATGATGTAAGACAACTAAATAGAATGATAATGGAGCTAGAATAATCCAAACAACACTAAGGCTCAAAGAAGGATGACAAAGTGTTAGATTCTGGGAGAGAATTCAACAATCTTCCTAGAAAAATGATTTTATGAATAGTAATGACCAACCAGAAGGAGTATGTGAGAATAAATGTGCTCATAACAATAAGTGTATCAAGGAGTAAATTAACCACTAAATATTTGACAAAACCAGAAAATTTGGAAAAATTTTGCCATAGTATCCTCTACAAAATGAGCATATGAATAGTATCAAAATCTCATAAAATTGCAAGTACAAACATGTTTACCTACGTAGTGAATCACTGACTCCACTCCATATAATCAATAACCCGAAAGAAGCCAACTAGGTTTATCGAGCACCTATGAACAACTATCATACATCTCTTATGGCGAGGCTGGGTAAGTCTTCCACCTGCATCACCAAAGAGACCCTGACATCTAGGTGTCTCCTAGTTAAGAAAACCTCACCACAACCCTCTTTATCAAATGTAAAAGGCTTTATGCAAAAATGTAACCGCTATATGAATGACCACATGGACGTACACAAGCGGTATCCACAAAAGCATACATAGTGTATATGTGCTCAATATATGCAATAAAATGACACTGAAAGGCTGAATGCACATCACAAAAACTAGCCAACAACACCTCCAAGTGTCTGTCAACTCTATTGTTTAGGTTCAAAAACCTCCATAAATTTGTAGTGGCTGCTCCCACCACAGCAGAAATGCCTTTCGAGAAACCTTTAGTTTTACAAGGACCAAAACATGTTCAAGGTGATGTTAAGTTTAGTATTTCCCGTTCTTCAGAGACCACAAGAGTGTAGCTTAGTGGCAAGAGGATGCCACAATTAAGTGAGCTCCGAGGGGAATAGTACTCGGATGGGTGACCTCCCGGGAAGTACTGGGAACCTCTATCTTCGTTGATTGTTGAGGTCCTCCCTTGCACATAGCCAATGGCATCAACAATGACTTCAGTGACTCGTATGACAAGGTATGCCAAGGTCTGTGTCTTAGTCACTACCTTGGAGAAAGCCTTGTAGAAGCGGGTAGGTGCTCGCTTTGCTCGCACAAAAGGAACAAAGCTTTTGTATCGAAATGATACGATACCAATGAAATATTTCAATGGCGATGTACCACAGTTTGCTCTCATTCTTGAGAGCTCCATGGTGATATCCTTAGAGTAGAAAACTGTGCTCCAAGTGGCGCACATGGGTACTCCGCACAGAGGCTGCAAAATATGCAAAAAAACACAATACATAGGGAGCATGAACCTAGACTTCTTAGGTGCTACAAATGTGGTCAAACTAAAAGTTTGTGGCTCACCAAGCCACTATATGCTTTATTAAAGAAGATATACAAAGAAGTGTCTAGTGTCCATTTGGCCTTTGACATGGACACTTACAGTAATGCTTTGCAAGTAGAGGGAGGAATGCAAGAAGAAGAGGCAAAGGAGATAGGTAAGATAGGGTTAGAGAAAAGAAAACTCTCCACCTTATGATTTATGTGGTTTTACAAACCCTATTACAAATAATATCTTGAATGATCAAAGAAACCAAAGAGGAAGAGGATATAACAAAGGTGGAGCTACTAGAGGTATATTTAAGAAAATCTATGGGTACAATAACAATAATTAATATCAAGGAGGATCGAAAGGAAGAAGGGACTTGAAAAATTACACAAATTATCAATAAAAAAAAGTTTCACTCCTACTCATGAACTTGTGTACAAAGAAGGTAAATAAAATGAGGATGTATTCTATATGTACTTGGGATGCCTAAAAGTTTCACTCCTACTCATGAACTTGTGTACAAAAGCAGGTAAATAAAATGAGCATGTATTCTATATGGAAAATTGGTCAGCTTAAAGAAAAGCCTATGAGCTACTTGGTCTCCAAATTTCAATAAATTTGGGCATCCCCTCAAAGAGCAGCATCCAAATCTCTATGAGGCTACTACCTCACTAACTATTTGCTCAATTATTTTTACAAAGGTCAAATGAACTCTACACTAGAAGTGTTGCTAATAGTGGTAGAGGCTTGAAACAAGTGACATAGGCCTGTTACAAAGGGCTTTTCTCTTCATTGGTAGATCTAAATTGCATGATCTTTATTGGATATAAACATTTGAAAATGCACTTTTCACAATAATTTTCAATCATTTTAGAGTGATATGAAGGGTCAAAGAATCTCTGCACATGAAAGTGCAACCTTTGGAGTTTATGAAATGACTAGAGAACATGTCACCTAAAGGTGATTGTTTATCCTAGCTCATTTACTCAATTTGGATAATTTTTCTTTCTAGGATTATCTAAACACCTCTAGATGGTGATTAAAAAAATATAAAGGTGAGATGTTTCTCTATTTAGGAGATATAAAGAAAAGAGTGAAAGTGAGCCTCTGCAAGTTGTTAAAATATTGCAGGTATAGAGGCTTAGTCTTTTGGTCATTGTGGAAGTCCCCAATTTCCAAATACTATGAACTTTATATCAAAGAAAGTAAGTAGTAGTAGATATATTCTAATAAATTAGGGAGAAATTGGAGATAAATTGGTGATCAAATGATCTATTCTTCTGATAACAATGTATGGTGAGGATTTGCCAAAGATCACTACATGTGTTTGATGAATAAATGATTGTTCCATATTGGAAGAACCAATTCCAAAAATTTATCTTGGAGAAGATACTCCAATATAGACCCTATGATATACCTAAAATTCAAAGATTTTGGAATTTAGATTCATAGTTAGAAGATATTCTAAAAGTGCAGCTTCATTATTTTTAGGCTCACCTAAGTAGAGGTGTAGCAGAGATAGAATGATACATTTGAATACGTATCTGATTGAATTTCAAATTAAAAGTTTATGAGACCAAACTAGATATAGTGATCTAGATTTTGGCACAAAGAGAGCTAAATTCTGAGTTTGTTTCATTAGTATAAGGGCTTCAAGAAGATGACCTTGTACATCTCTAGAGTTGCTCGTCAAGTGTTCGGCCCTTCCAATGAAATGGTGATAAAACTCTATGAAAATATCCAAATCAAGTGATTTTTGAGCCTAATGAAAGCTTTAGAGAAGCTATATAAAGTTGGAGAATTTCACAAGTTTTGAGGGAGTAAGATTTAGATAAAGGTAAGCTTTGACATTCTCTTGTTGAAAATTATTTATGCAGGAGATGTCGAAAGGAAAAGATTTTCCACAGGTTTTTATGATACCTTTTTGATATCGTGTGATTACCATGGGATAACGATGCCCTAGATGATTGTTTATTAATCATTGGTTTATGGTGACCATTCTCAATATGACAAAGGAAACTCTATCAAAATTTTCAAGAATATATATAGTGCCATGAGAGCATGGAACCGGAGAACTTTAGTAGTTGTTCTCATTTCATATATTGTGGATTGATACAAGTTCTATAAATTCCAATTTATTGTGAGTTAATACTTGAATAAAGTCACATGAGTTGATATTTGATGCAAGCTACATCCTTCACAACTCTAGTTGAGTTGATTTATCAGATAATTTATCATTTCTCAACTCAAGTTGAGTCGATGTTAGAGATAGTTTTGAGTGAGAGTCATAGGAATGACTATGTCCTTTCCATAGAGGGAAGGAAACATGTCAGGAACACCATGATTTCATGTATTATTACTTCATAATTTCATTTCTTATTACTTATGATTGTGAGCACTCAACAATTTATTCCTATCGTTTTGATAGAAGTGTTCGACTTTGATCTCATACACACATCTATGTGGGATATAAAGTTTTGTGGTATGGGATATCAATCTTTGTATTCTACCTAGGTGTAGGATATAGGGTATGGGAGAGAAGTCTCAGTGACTATATTTTTTTATGGTTTGGAGTTCATTCATATTATCTTCTCATTGTTGGATAATAGAGGGGTAGTTGAGACAATCACTATGTATGTGATCGCAAACAAGGCAGTTCCGCAGGCAAGTACCCTAGAAGCTGAAAGGCAAGGTTTGCACATAGAAATGTGAATAGGCAATCGAATTAAGAAGAAATTCATAGGGTACTTGCTTCTTTATTTGATATGCATGAGGATAGGCCATGGTTCATAAATAGTGTGTACGAGGTGAGCTAGATGCTTAGCCTAGTGGGCTATGAGTGTGCACACATCTACTTACCATTTTTCAGGGTATTTAATGGACTCACATTATGGTCCTCATTATATATGAGAGTGCCAGATTATTGTAGTAGTTTACTAGAGACACCTCATTCCTAGTTGAGAATGATTTGATCATAGTTATGATCAGATGGTGGTCAAAGATAAAAGCAAGTTTCATCCACTTGGAACATCTTGCATATTAGTATTGAGAAGGTGGTGGTAGTTCCACTAGTTGCTATACTTTCTTAGCACGTCTTCACTTGGTATGATGGACTTAGTTCCACTGAGTGGATTGGTATTTACTTTGTATGAGAGATATTTTGATCCATAGTTTGGATTATTATATGATAGATGGATATTGTCATCCATAGTTTGGATCATTGACAGATTGACATCTTGGTCCATACTCTGGATCATTGATAGATTCTCATCTTGGATTCACAATTTGGATCATGATGAGACTTTCTTGAGTTTCATTTCATTACATTGAGTAAATCAAGTAGATTTACTTGAGCTTAGAGATTAAGAACTATTTGGAAAAGATTTCAATTTATTTTTAGTATTTTTTTCATAGAGATTGGGGACATAGTCAGATTGTTTTGGATGAGGATAATATTTTTTTTCATTACTCTAGTGGAGTAAGTGAGTTTTCATGATTATACCATGTGACAAGATGTCAATGGTTATTTTAGGGAGACAAGAGCAAGTTGCCAAGGTCTCTACAAGTGACAAGCCATCACAAGTTAGTGGTCAAGGTCTAGGCATAGGGAGCTTGAGGATATTCCGAGTACTTATGTTGCACACATATGGACGCATTGGGCCTTAGAGGGATTCCTATAGTATTCCCAAGGCAAGGACTACTATTTATTGGTGGAAATGCTAGATAGGAAGCACAAAGGCTAGTTGTCTACTTTTTTGAGCATCTAGTATTTCAAACACCTAGCAAACTCTACTCTTATTATTTGGAATCATATACTTTAATTCCCAGGTTTATAGCTCCTTCTATATGATTAAGGACAATGATCTTTAGAAGGGGGAGAGAGTTTTATATTCGAGAGATGTACATGCCTGGAGGAATGAGAACTTCCTTGCTTGGGGGATAGCCAAGGCCAAAAGCTAAAGAGTTCATATGTGCTACCTACTGATGATGGTCAGATGAGTAGAAGGACCTTGTGACTAGACAAGGGCTACAAATAGGCAAGGACTTGAGTCCCAGGTATGTCATCCTACACTTTTCACATTTAGCATCAGAGCATGCTAGAGAGATCCATGGTGGGCAATGTAGGATGAAGATGGAATCTCTTCTCTTGCATAAAAAATGGAAAGATTCGATGCTATTTTTGGAATTCATCATCTTCATAGGGGTTTGCATGGAGCTCGGAAGGAAGGTTTGGATGATCGGCATCTTCTCGAAACATATGTAGATTTCGGAGCAACAAGAAGAAAAGTAGATGGTTCATTCAAGGCAAATAATGGACGACGATCCAACAGTGCACAAGAAATATATCTTCTTCATACACGGGCTGCAATTTGCCAATTTTGAACCCATGACCTCTCGTAGGGAGGTGAGTGCTCTAACCAATAGGACAATATCACTTGATGAGATGACAAGCATAGACATCAAAAAGGATATTTTCTTGCTGTTGCACGTGCAATGAAGAAAAAGAGAGAGGAGTAAAGAAAGAAAGAAAGAGAAGAAGGAAAGAGAAAAAAACATAGGAAGAAAAGGACAAAGAGAAGAACGAAAGAGAGAAGGAGAAAGACAAAGAAAGAGAGAGGAGAAAGTGAAGAATAGATAGAGGAAGAGAAAGAATTAGAGAAAGAGATAGAAGGATAAAGAGAAGAAGGAGAAAGAAAAAGAAAGAAAGAGGAGAAATAGAAGAGCACATAAAGAGAGAAGGAAATAGAAAAAGAGAGATAAGAAGAAAGAACGAAATAGAGAGGAAGTAGAAAGAGAGAGAAGAGAAAGAGGAAGAGATAGAGAGAAAGGATGAATGATAAATTAGGAAAGAGAGGTAGAGAGAAATAGGTGAAAGCATGTGAGGGAGAAATAGAAAGGATGAAAGAAGATAAAGAGAGAAGAAGAAAGATATCATGAGTGATATAAATTGAAGAGTAGAGAGAGAAGAAAAAGATTGTTGAAGAATCACTCACGAATTTGAAATACAGACAGACATAAAGATAAAGAAAGATAAAGAGAAGCATAATTAAAGTACTCAAAAAATCAAAGCCTTAGTGAAGGGACAAATTCACGACTGTAATGGACAGCGTAGAAACCTCTATAATTAGAGTTTGTTACACTGGATCAAAAACTGTATATAAATGAGATAGGAAGAGAGAAAATATATAGAGCATGAATGTGCGAGAGTAGAGCGCGTCGTATGAATAGAGCGCATATAGAAATCAAGAATAGGTCTAGAAGACGCCAGAGATTGCGTATGTAAAGATGAATAACAGAAACCTGAAATGTCAGGTATTCATCTTAGAGAGATGGTAAGAAGAAACTACTCAGTATAGGAGAGTTTCTATAGCTTGAGCAAGAAGAGGCCAAGCTAGTTTTGTACACATCTTCTCTAATAGAAAACACATGTTCATGTGGAAGTTTGTGCGCATTCTTCGTATGTGAAGAAATCCGAGTATTTTCATGTTATGGTATAAAGTTAGTTAACAGTTACAGTTTTCTCAGTAAAATGTATTTTTCGGTCAGTTACAGTTTTTCTCAGTAAATGTGTTTTCCGGTAGAACAACAAAGTAGATCTCGCAGAATTATGTAAAGTTTTGTATGAGAGATAGCTTATCTTGTAGCTAGACTTCTCTACTATCAGTTCATCAAAGATTTCGGTGAAATGGATATGTACACACAGTACAAAGTCTGACGGGAAAGAGGCACTCAGAACTGGTGAAGTTTTTCCTTAAACTTCAAAAAGAGTTCATTCAGTGAAGGAGGTTCACGCATCACTTCTTTACTTCATGTATATTCACTTGAAGTAATTACAAATAGAATTGTGGCTGATTCCGATAAGATTCCGGTATAATTACGATGACAGTCCGGTGACAGTTCGGTGAAGTTCCAGTGGAATTTTAAGTAAATTCAAAACACAGTCTTATATGTTTGAGTGACAATAACTTTGCTAAGCTACTGCTGATTATGGAGGTGTTCTAATATCACTCTAACTTAGCCACCTTCACTGGCGAAGCGAATTTCGCAGGCTTGATAAGGTTCGAGCCTTTGCCGTGTCATCAACAAGTGGTATCAGAGCAAGAAAGATTCTGAAAAGCAGAAAGATTCTCAAAGAGCAAACCGAAGTGAAGATACAAGAGAATTTGAAGAACTTTCATAAAGAAAGGTGAATGCTGAAGAGATCAACAGCAAACGCTATCAAGAAGTATTCGGAAGTCATTCTCAAGGTAAAGGTTTACAAAAGGTAAAATTCTTTAACGTTACACTCACCAGAAGAAACAGAAACAAGAAGATTATGGAAGATCACGTTTCTATTGACAAATTGGACAGAGATAATTATCCCGCATGGGTAATGCGCATGGAAGCCTTACTTATGAGTAAGGACTTAATGATGTATGTGACCGGAGAAGAAAAGAAGCCAACCTTTGAAGACATTAGACAACCAAAGGAAGAAGAATTAGAAGCCTTGAAGCTGTGGCAAAAGAAAGATGCAATGGTAAGAGCTTACATTTATAATACCGTTACAGATCATCTACTACCGCACATTAGAGGTCTAGAGAAAGCGGAGGACATATGGAGTGTGTTGGAAGATCATTTCCAAAATACTACGAAAGCTAGGAAGGCTAGCTTATGGTCCGAATTCACAACGTTCAAAAAGAAGTCAAATCAAAGCATTAGTGACTATGTTACTAAGATGAAGGATCTAGCAGATAGTCTTGGATCCATAAATGAAGATATCGAAGATCACAAATTGATAGCGCAAGTGCTCACAGGTTTGAGAGGAGATGAAAGGTGGAAACCTTTTGTACTCTCAACTGAACTTTCTTTAAATCATTTTGTACCAGATTTAAATCAGTTGCTTGGTTTGATGCTCACAAATGACCAAGACCTGAAAGGAGATGGAGATAAAGGACAAAGTTCTGCAATGTACATGAAGAACAAGAAGAAAGGAGATAAAGGTAAGTCAAAAGATGAAGAAGAGTCGAGTTCTCAGGCTTATTATGCAAGAGGTAAAGGCACTGGCAGAGGAAGAGCAAGAGGTTTTGGAAGAGGAAGAGGTAGTCAGAATATCAACAAGAAGGCTTGCTGGATTTGTGGATTAAGTAATCATCTGGCTCATGATTGCTGGCATAATTCCCAAGGATCAAGTCAGAATCAGAATAACAATAGCAGAGGCAAAAGTGGAAGATATCAAAGAGGTAGATAGAATCAAAGAGGAGGCTATGGTAGAGGTGGAGCAAGAAGTTGGGGATAGAATCAATCCTACAACACCACCTACAACAACTACGCAAATGACACACAAAATGAAAGTCATACATCATTGATGATGAACTCAATCGGCACAACAGATAATGAAGATCTAAAAGTATTTTACATTGATTCTGGATGTTCTAATCATTTGTCAGGAAATATAGAACTGATGTCAGAATTGGAAAAGGGTAGTTCCAATCATACTGTTCAAACAGGTGACAATACGAGACATAGTGTACATTCAATTGGAAAAGTGAAATGTAAGAGTGGAGTAGATTTGCTAACCAATGTTTCGTATGTTCTGACAATACCTAAAAATTTGATTAGTGTGGGACAGATAGTTGAGAAGGGTTTTCAGGTCAGATTTACAAATAAAGGAGTATTTGTAGAGGATCCCGAGAATGGATATAATCAGATCGTCTCTGGTAAGAAAGAAGGTAGACTCTTTACTTTAAGGGTACAAGGAAACATTGGTCAAGCGTTGCTCACACATGGTGAAAAGGTGATTACTAAACTTGATCTCTGGCATAAGAGATTAGGTCATTTTAATGAAAGAGGAATAAAAGCTATGATTTCAAATCAGTCAATACTAGGATTACCTAATGTACAGAACCAACATATGATTCATAAGTGCGAAGCATGGCAGATGGGAAAAGCCCACAGGTTACCTTTTCAGAAGAAAGGATTCAAACATGATGGAGTACTTGAACTCATTCATATAGATGTATGGGGTTCAACAAAAGAAGGATCAATTAGTGGCTCAAGGTATTATGTTTTATTCATTGATGATGCCACAAGATGGATAACATTATATGTTTTGAAGGAAATATCAGAAGTATTTGAAACCTTCAAGCATTTTCATGCATATGCTGAAAGACTCACAGGTCGAAAGCTTAAGAGACTGAGGTGTGATGGAGGGGGAGAATACTTCTCCCAAGAGTTCAATGATTATCTTTGGAATGCAGGTATTAAGAGAGAAATAACCTGCAGGTATACACCACAACAAAATGGTGTAGCAGAAAGAAGGAACCGAACTCTAGTTGAGTTTGCACGAGCTATGCTAAAAGAAAAGGATTGTCCAAATTATCTTTGGGCTGAAGCTGTAAATACAGCTACATACTTGGTAAACAGATTACCGTGTACATCTTTAGATGGAATGACCCCTTATGAAGCTTGGTGGGGAAAGAAACCAACACTTGATCATTGCAAAGTGTTTGGATCAGTTGCTTATGCTTATGTACCGTCACAACTCAGACATAAGCTTGAACCAAAAGCAGAGAAATATGTGTTCGTCGGATATGATGAAAAGCAGATGGGTTACAGGTTATGGAGTCCTCTAACAAAACAGTTTACTGTTTCCAGAGATGTTACATTTGATGAACAGAAAAGCTGGTATGCAGATCAAAGTCATACAATGGAAGAATTTGAAGAAGAGGTAAGAAGAAAAGAGAAAGGGAAATCAATTGTGCAGGTGAATAGAGATGAAGACTATATGCAAGCAAGTACGTCCAAAAATGGATTAACAAGAAGGAATGAAGAAATTCCTATACTTGATGAAGAAGTGTATTCAAACACTTATGAAGAATGTGAACCAAGAAGGTCAAGCAGGACTAGAAGACAACCAGAAAGGTATTCTTATGATACTTCGTACATAACTCAGAAAAATTATGCATATATGGTCAAAGATGATGAAGAACCTCAGAACTATGATGAAGCTAAAGGCAAGAAGCATTGGGAAGAAGCAATGGAAGAAGAGTTCAGCGCACTGGAGGAGAACAAGACATGGGAACTTGTTCCTAAACCAAATGGTAAGAAAGTAATTTGAAATAAATGGGTTTTCAAAGTTAAGAAACTTGCAGATGGAAGGATAGCCAGATACAAAGCTAGACTGGTTGTCAAGGGCTATGCTCAGACACATGGCATAGATTATGATGAGACCTTTAGTCCGGTGGCAAAGATGTCAACCATAAGGACAGTGATTGCTATAGCAGCATCAAAAGGATGGAAGCTAAGTCAGCTAGATATAAAGAATGCATTTCTGAATGGATATATATCAGATGAAGTCTATATGGAACAACCTGAAGGGTTTGTAAGTTCCAGATACCCAAATTTTGTTTGCAGATTAAGAAAAGCACTTTATGGACTGAAGCAAGCTCCAAGAGCTTGGAATTACAGACTTGTGAAATATCTCAATGAACTTGGATACCAAAGTTCGAAGGCAGATGCAAGTCTACTCATCAAGAGAACAGAAGAAGGTATGATCTACATTTGTATTTATGTAGATGACATTATAATCACAGGTACCTCAGATGAAGGAATTAAAGAAGTAAAGAGATTGCTTGAAAGGGAGTTTAAGATCAGTGATCTAGGAAAGTTATCATACTTTCTTGGAATGGAAATCACATACACAGATCATGGTGTATATGTTTTGCAAGAAAGATATCTTTTAAACTTACTGAAGAAGTTTAATATGGAGAATTGCAGAGAAGCTTCAACACCGCTTGAAGTAAACCATAAACTCAGTAAATATGATGGTGCATAGTTTAAAGATATGAGGAAGTATCAGTCGTTAGTAGGAAGCTTAATTTATGCTACACTAACAAGACCTAATCTTAGTCATGCAGTGGGAGTTCTCTCACAGTTCATGCATTGTCCGAAGGATCAACATTGGGTTGCAGGACAAAGAGTTCTTAGATATATCAAAAGAACTATAAAGGAAGGATTATATTATCCTTTTATGTCAAATATAAAGTTGACTTGTAGAAGCAGCTAAAGAAGTGATATGGATGCAGACCTTGTTCAAAAGCATGGGTATTGATCAAGGTATACCTATCATACATGGAGATAATATGAGCTCGTTGTATCTTGCAGCAAATCCAGTATTTCATGCAAGAACAAAGCACATAGAGATTTAGTATCATTTCCCGAGGGAAAAGGTGATGGAGAAGGAGCTAGAAATTTTATACACTCCGACAAAAGATCAGATTGCAGATATTTTGACAAAGAGCTTGGATGGAACAAAGACAAGCAAATTCAAAGAAATGGCAGGTATAAAAGAAAGAAAAATATATGAAAGACAGGAAGAGTCAAATTAGTGATTCAGGGGGATCTGTTGAAGAATCACTCACGAATTTGACATACAGACAGACATAAAGATAAAGAAAGATAAAGAGAAGCAGAATTAAAGTACTCAGAAAATCAAAGCCTTAGTGAAGGGACAAATTCACGACTGTAATGTACAACATAGAAACTTCCAGAATTAGAGTTTGTTACACCGGATCAAAAACTGTATATAAATGAGATAGGAAGAGAGAAAATATATAGAGCATGAATGTGCGAGAGTAGAGCGCGTCGTATGAATAGAGCGCATATAGAAATCAAGAATAGGTCTAGAAGACGCCAGAGATTGCGTATGTAAATATGAATAACAGAAACCTGAAATGTCAGGTATTCATCTGAGAGAGATGGTAAGAAGAAACTACTCAGTATAGGAGAGTTTATATAGCTTGAGCAAGAAGAGGCCAAGCTAGTTTTGTACATATCTTCTCTAATAGAAAACACATGTTCATGTGGAAGTTTGCGCGCATTCTTCGTATGTGAAGAAATCCGAGTATTTTCATGTTACGGTATAAAGTTAGTTAATAGTTATAGTTTTCTCAGTGAAACGTATTTTTCGGTCAGTTACAGTTTTTCTCAGTAAACGTGTTTTCTGGTAGAACAACGAAGTAGATCTCGCAGAATTATGTAAAGTTTTGTATGAGAGATAGCTTATCTTGTAGCCAGACTTCTCTACTATCAGTTCATCAAAGATTTCGGTGAAATGGATATGTACACACAGTACAAAGTCTAACCGGAAAGAGGCACTCAGAACTGGTGAAGTTTTTCCTTAAACTTCAGAAAGATTTCATTTAGTGAAGGAGGTTCACACATCACTTCTTTACTTCATGTATATTCACTTGAAGTAATTACAAATAGAATTGTGGTTGATTCCAGTATAATTACGGTGATAGTCCGGTGACAATTCGATGAAGTTCTAGTGGAATTTTCAGCAAATTCAAAACACAGTCTTATATGTTTGAGTGACAATAACTTTGCTAAGCTACTACTGATTATGGAGGTGTTCTAATATCACTATAGCTTAGCCACCTTCACTAGCGCGGCAAATTCCGCAGGCTTGATAAGGTTTGAGCCTTTGCCATGTCATCAACAAAGATTAGAAAGAGAGAGAAAAGTAAAGAAAGAGAAGAAGAAAGATAGCAAGTATGAGAAAGAGCAAGGCTAGCATACCTACCTTTACTAAAATGGACTAAGGTTGATAACAAGGGTTCAAGACACCAAGATTGCAAACAACAAGGTTCAAGACACCAAGGGTGAGAATAAGGGTTCAATTCATCAATGTTGAGAACAAAAAGTTTCAAGAGACTATGCAATGGTGTGGACATCAAATAAAAAAGGGAGATCAAAATTTGATCATTGAGGACAATGATCTCAAGAAGGGGAAGAGAGTATTAGACTCAAGGAATGAAATGTAGGATATTGTTGAAACACACCCTAAGAGGGAGGATTAATAAGTAATAATCAACCATGGCTAGATGATGTATTGCTTGGTGATACTTGGTAGTCAAAGCAAATTTTTATTTCTAGTGATTTCCTTGATATTTTTGTCTTGAATATGTGATAATGTTTTGTGTTATAGTTCTAAAATTGATACATTTTGTGTACTATTGTTGAACAATGCTATATTTCTAGTGTCTTGGATTTCAAAGTTGAACAATATACCTACCTTTTCTCCTTTGAAAATCTTCATGAAGCCTTCATATGGATCTCCCACATATGCTCTATACATTTTGAACCTAACCTATAATCCATTCTTCACAATTTATCACACACTTAACAAATTTTGTGTAATACAAGGTACATATAAAACTCTACTCAACCAAATTATATTACCAATTGGACTTTTGAAATTTCCAATCTTCTCCACAAGATATCTTATATCATATCCTATTTGTACCTAATACTTGTTCTTGTCTTTCAAGTCTAAGAGTAGTGCTACCATTTGTAGAACATGATTTGAGCATCCAAAGTCCGTATAGAATACACGCTTATTTTA
Organism: Ceratopteris richardii; assembly: GCA_020310875.1. Classification (NCBI taxonomy): domain Eukaryota; kingdom Viridiplantae; phylum Streptophyta; class Polypodiopsida; order Polypodiales; family Pteridaceae; genus Ceratopteris; species Ceratopteris richardii. Next base: position 64,998,320 of record CM035408.1, read on the forward strand.
TTTACCTTCTTCCGTACACAAGTTCATGAGTAGGAGTGAAAATTTTTTCGATTAATCATTTGTGCAATTTTTCAAGTCCCTTCTTCCTTTGTATACTCCTTGATAATTTTTGTTCTCTTTATTTCGTTATTGTATCCATAGTTTTTGTTAAATCTACCTCTAGTAGCTCCATAGTTATCTTTGTCATTTACTTTCTAAAGGCAAAATTAGCCTATTCATGGTACTTCTATCACATACTTTATGCTCACACTAACTCATCATGGTGATAGATAAAATGGTCTTCTATAGATAGATCACCTTTCTAGAAATCATATAATCTATGTATGCATGCATCTACTCATGCATCTTCTTCTCTACTTTAATTAAATTACAAGCTTTTAATTATGTTGCACACATGAGACTTTCCTCTCTCTTACAATATGATTTCTCTCTAGTTCTCACATGGCATATAATGCCATGTGGCTACAAATTTTTTTATAGCATTTCCCCAAGAAAATGAAGCCTGAAAAAAAAAATAACCATGATACAATGATAGGCATCAACCTAGTGGTTGGCAGATCACTTTTTCTACTCTAGAAACTTGCAAATAAGATACTTTTCCAATATGTGTTTTTGGGCACTACACACCCTCATAACAATGTCCTTTCTTGCTCCAATACTTGCAAAATGGTCTTAAGACATAGAACAAAAACTTGTGCATGCTTTTATGAACTAGAATTAGTTAATTTAACTTCATGTGTGGAGATGACACCATATCAAAACTCACTTTGATGCACATTCCAATGTTAGTTTCATAAAATTGGAAGAGAAAACAATACAAAATTATAAACTATGATCCAAAAGTATTCAAATGAATGTACTTGAGAGCATAAATATGATTCAAGTCTATAAAATTTAGTGCATTCCTATTACAAATGGTGCTAAATATGATTAGGAACTCCTAATTTTCATAATTGGACACTCAAGTCACTCAAAAAGAGTTTCTTGCCTATCAACATCCATTAAAAAGCTTGTGTAGAGAAGGCTTGAAAAGGCCAAACTATGGACCATAACATTCAGAAGGAAGTGTTGAAGTGTAGAATCTACAACAATTTGAATTTCTTGATTTGGATATTCTATGAGGAAGTTATGGCCAAAACAATCAAGCTATGTGGATGGGAAGCATCTTTCCTTGAAGAGATATGCAGAGAATTAAATGCTCTATATAGATGGCTTTTAATTATCCAATGATAGCTTGCAGGCACTCTTGGAAAGCTTTTGGAGTCTACTTTCTATAACAAGTGGAATATAAACCCTTGATAATAGAGTTATATATTCCATAAACTCTTTGATTCAGGTCATATCCAGAAAATTTTCTTTTCTTTAGGATCAGGCTTATCTCTAATCTATGAGGGAATGTGTGCATAGGCAATGCAACCAAATATTTTTCAATGATCCAAGCTTGAACTCTCCCACTTCAAGCTTGATAGTGATTCATTCCTTCAAGACATATAAACCTCCTCCTTTTTCCATCATCTTCTTTCTTGCTTTGAATCCTTTGTGAGATCCATTGTGTGGATTGCTGTGCTTTTTTTTGTTGAATCTTCATAAGAAGAATGAGTTTCGACTTCTATTGAGATCGTTGATGATTTTGTGAGTGAGTTTGAAGATCATTTGTTGTAATGAAGAAAGTCAGCTATTGACTTTTACTCATGATAAATATTTTTTGATATTGTATTTGAGTTTTTTTTGAAATATTACATGGATTAGAGACTTGGATCACTCAATTCGGTGCAATATTCTTTGAGTTATGATCACTTTAAGGTTCTTGTTGTAACTTTTGAGAAATTCATCTTTTTCTTGATAATACATTTCTTTCATTAACTGATGATATAATGTTAAATTATATTAATTTTTTTAATGAACAATTATTTGTTTATTTATTTCATCAATTATTAAGAAATAATTGGGTTAAATCGTTCTTGGATTGAAGAAGTTTCATGGTTCATTAAAAGAAAGCTCAATCAGGTTACTAGCAGTACAATGGGACATATGTTGAACTACTGGAGAAGTGAAAAATATTTTTTGGTCCCATTTTTGGGGATCAATTCACTTACATTGATGGTGCAAAAATCACAAGTAAACTTCAGTTTACATACCACAAGAAATCTTTCTATGCTTTTGGAATCAATGTAAAGGGGAGATAAGTTAGCTATTCTTTTCTCAATCCTACTTGTGAAGCCAAGACAATGAGTCCTTCATAAAGAGGAGAAAGGATGATCGTATGAGTAGTTTGATGCTCAAATTGATGACTCTTTGATCAATTGTTTGAAATTTTTTAGAGAGAGATATATAGAGTAGGAGAGAAAGCAAGCATGGTGCTACAAAGATCAATGATAATTGCATAGAGAAATAGAAACTCAATGATGATTATTAGGGCTATCACGTTCATTAGAACAATTCTTGTTGGATGTCATGTGAATTTGGAATTGTTCTTCATGTGCATGAAGCAGAGAAGAATATACCAAAAGATTTATTGAGGAATTCATATTAATCGGAAGATAAATTCGGCTAAAAACATAAATGCATTTCAATTTGTTCTACTTCCTAACTTGATTGGAGCAAAAATCAAAGATTTCGATTAACAAATTAGTAGCTTTGATGTGTGTGAGGTTTATGTGCTATCACTTTCTATTGATTTAGGAATGGTAATAATGAAGAAGATCAAAGTCTATCTAAGTGTCACTAAAAAGACTTGTTTATCGAGTTTTGAGTTGAAAAGGTGGAGAAAGGTTGATGCAGAGTTGGAGATTAGATTTGAGTTCTTTATTAAGTTCTAGGTTTCACATTTAAGTTCATGAAGCTCATATTAATGAAGAATTAGCTCAAAGAAAATATATATAAATATATATAAATATATATAGATTATCAGCATATACCTACACATGGGGTCAGCAACATTAGTTTATGAATGAGTCATGGTAGCGTCATTCTCATCCTATTTCTTTGTAGAACATAAGCTTGCTAAAGTCGACTACAAAAGAAAAGCCTTTTTTTCTTCCAAAGAACATCAATAATTATGCTTTTGATGTATATGCTAAAGAAACAAGTTTCAAGGTCAGCCCAAGGATGGTTCTATTAGAAGTGTAAATGAAGTATCCTAGTAAAGAAGAACAACCTCTTCTTGCATCTTGATCATAGCAAAACAAATATATAGAGACAGAGGGAGAGGGGATCACGATTCCATTTTTGGTTGTCATTTTATTATTTGTTGTTTTTTGTTTGTTATTAAATAGTTAATTAGTTAGTAAAAGGGAGTAAATCAAATAATTTTAATTACATAATTAGTTAATTAAATAGAAACTACTTATTAGAATTAATGTAAATAAAATAAATATTAGAATTAAATTTAAGTAATGAAATTAGAAAATTGATAAAAAGAAAAATAGAAATCTAGGAAGGAAATATGTAAATATATTAAATTCAAAAGAAAACTAAAAATATAAGTAAAAAACAAAAGGAATTTAAGAGGAAATAGAAAAAATAGAATTGTGTTAATAAATAAATAGAATGATAAAATATATTAAAAGAAAAATGATCAAGCTAAAGGGGATAGTTTTTTTTTTGAGAGTGTTTTTCATAGAACTTCAAATGTACTAATAAGATATTTTTTCCAATGTTTATTTAGAGAACCAAAGAAGTAAAGAATCGAAGTGTTCCTAAATGTAGTAGTGCAGTGATGAGAAGACTGATGATTTTTGATATGAAAGACCTTAAGAAGGGATTACCTTTCATCATGAAATGTTGAACCCATGCATTGTGTTGGATGGCCTGTTCATCACTTTTGAGGTGGTGATGGGTGCTTTTGGTGGAAAGGATTCTTTTTTAGTACTATTTGATGTCACTTGGATATTGAGATTTACTTGTATCTAGATTATTTGATCAATCCCTTCATGAACAGCTACAATGTACTAGTTCATTAACAAACCATTTTTCATTCATTGTATACATATGATGTAGATCTTGGATATGAAAGTGTTGATGTGTAAGGCATTTCTACTTTGAGTTTTTCCTACTTCCATTTCACATTCATCCACGAACACCTACTCTTGAAGGAAAATGGTGGGCTTGTCATCCGACTATCCCTAGAGAGGCTCGTAGCATGCAAACACTACTCGCCAAATAGGATGACATCCTAGGGCCTCATCGAACCCATGCTCATCCCATCATGAACCCCCTTCTCTCTGGCAATTTGAACTCGATGTGAAAAGAAGTGGTTGCCAGAAGATAGAGGAACTTTGACCTGCCTTTCAAACCTTCAGAAGTCAATAGAGCACTTGGCATACTTTTAGAATCATTTGTATATGTTTTTTTCAAAATAAATGTAATGATTATATTTTCACTACACAAACCTAAAACCTCAGCATGAGATGAGAAATTAATGTATTTTTTTCAAGTTCTATGAATACTTACGTTTTTTTCACACTCAAAAAGAAAGATTGAATTTCCTACTTGTGATTGATCACTCACGTCTTGCGTTAGTAGAAATGATACATCTTGCACACTCTTCAATTGTTATATAGTTAGAAAAATTATGCCACTATTATAGTCTAAGTTGAATATCTATAAAAAGAAGAAAAACTTAAAAATTTGAAAAGAATAAAAATTAATAAAAATTAAAAACCTTTGTAGAAATAATAAAAAGAATAAAGTTCAGAAACACAAAAAGAATTAGCTGAAATCAAGTTAAAGAACTTAGCCAAAATCAAGAAAAGAAAATTAAGTTCTTGAAATTAAAACAAAAGGAAAAAAAAGAAATCACAGTATAAATTCAAGAGAGAAATCAAATGAAAAATAGAGAAGGAAATAAAATCCAAGAAAGAAATCAAGACAAAGATCAAAAGAACAGAGAAATCAAGTAAATCAAGTAGCAAAAAATTGAGCCTAGGCTATTACATAATTACTCGAGCCCTTAAGCAAATTCTACATAGGTATTTTAATATGATAATATAAGTGAGAGGTCTTTAAACTTACTTTCACCCCTTGGCTCAAAAATCATGTAGCCTCTTCTCTGAAATCTACTCTGAGTTAAGAGAAAACATTGAGCTGATAACCTTGGACATTGTTCTACACTCTAGGGCAAGTGAGAGAAGAAAGATGGAAGAAGAATTTAAAAAAAAAAATGATCGAGAAATAAGGAACTTGAGTAGACCAAGCCATCCTTAAAGACATAGGGAAATTTACAAGATTAAATGTTACTAAGTACTTGGATAACTTTGAGGACCAAGCTGAGGTCCAAGGACTACCTGAAGAATGTTGATATATTTAGGTAGTGATGTGTATGAACACACAAGGATTACTGAGGCACTTGTTTCCCTCTCTAAGAGGTTTTTCCCCCCCGGCTTGTATATATGCCTGTAACCCTAACGAGTGACTTATCTTTGTAGATTCTCATGGTAATACATTCAGCATTGTGTGTTGTGCTCCAGCGTTGTTGGAGCAATTTCTGACAAATGGCGGATCAATTCAGTCGTCTCGCTAACGGCGCATGCAGGGTGACTATGCAGAACAAGTATAACTTTTCCTAAGGTCCGTAGGGCAAAGCGTTCCTATATCTTTCTATAGCGTCAAAATAAGATGGTGAGATAAGTTTTTCACTAACTACTTGATCTTTAACGCTTTCAGTTTCATTTGAATCTTCTTGCAAATTTTCGACGTTTCTATCTATAGTTGGTGGGAAAAGTTCTTCACTATTCTCAATGCTAGGTGGAACAATGGAAAGTAAATGTAAAGTTCTATTGGGATCATGCAAAGTTTCTTTAACTATCTTATTTTTAACTAACTCTTCAATTTCCTCAACTGGTTTAGGAAATAATAACTCAAATGTAGTTGGAGGTAAAAAGGAACTACTTGAAGAAGCCTCTTTAGACATAAGATGAAATGAGACTAGATTAATGATCAAATTCCTATACACGCTTATAAGATAATGTTTATGAAATGATATTCTAATCAAGTTTAAAGGATAGCCTATACAAGCTAAACAATAGTTTAAGCTAAGTAAATCTTTTCGCTTCAAATCCTCAGTTCATCAACAGGGCTGCAATTCTTCAGAAAATCACTGAAAATCACATGAGCTTGTGAGTATGTACTCCCTTCTTTAAATAGATGAGAGTAGCCCACCATATCCCACTTTTTCCTTTAGATATCTGATCCATGCTACCTAAATTAACTCCTCTTTAACTCAACAATACTCCAACAAGAAAATAGGCGTGGAAATTTCCTCCTAGATCTTTTCCCAAAAATTCACACATCCAAAAATTTATTGAACCAAAACTTTAGACTTAAATACAACCTTTCTTTTTTTATTCATTTAAATACTTTAGAATAAATCCAACCTTTAGAATAAAATAAATTTAACCCTATCAATAAATTAAATTATAACCATAACCCTAGTGAAACTTCATAATTAACTTATTTTTTATTTGAAATATTTTGCTAAGGTTCCATTTGTTATAATTACCCTATTTAATAATTCATTTATAGACTATAACCTACTAAATTAATTATTTAACCTTAGGTTTACCCTTCAAGTAACTTTAAACCATGTTAATCAACCCCAACTAACCCATAAACTAATTTTCTAACCTTCCATAACCCTCTAGATTTGTTAATTAACCCTTAATTAACCTTGAAATTAAACTAGAACCCTATAAAACATGTTCAAAACATACATTTAACCCTTAATTACCCTTGCAATTTAGCTAGAATCCTATAAAACTTGATCAAGACCTATAATTGATCCTTAGTTACCCTTGCATTTACTTTCAAAACATAGAAAACCCCTTAACTAACCCTTGAATTTTCATCTATACCATTATTTATATTAAGAAAACACTTAGATAAATACTTCCCATCCTGATAATATTCAGCAAACTTCTTTTCCTGTAGAAATTAAAATCAAACATTAGTAAAAAATTTGATAATTTAACCAAACTTATATCAATCAAATAATCTTTTAATTTTTGAAATATTTTAAGAGTAATCAATTCAATCCGACATCCGCCCCCACTAAACCTGCACATCGTCCCGATTGGCCAACCTGCAGATTCAAGTGGAACAGATCAAATGTTGATATATTTAGGTAGTGATGTGTGTGAACACTCTAGGACTACCGGGGCACTTTTTTCCCTCTTTAGGAGGTTTTTTTCCCCCGGCTTGTATATACGCCTATTGCCCTAATGGGCTACTTATCTTTGTACATTCTCTAGTAATACATTCAGTATTGTGTGTTTGTGCTCAAAGCTTCTTCTACTTCCTTGTGCTGTTCGCGTGCTTTCGCAGACGTCTATCTCCAACAATTGGTATCAGAGCAGGTCGTCGCTTCTTCTAGGGCGCTGTCGACACTCCTTCGTTTGCAGTCTCAGATTCACACAAAATTTGGTGAGCATACTCAGGGTGTTTCCAAGATCAAAACAGCTTCGTTTTGTGGTGCCGAAATCGCGATTTGAGCTCGTTTCGGCCTCCGAACGCACTATCGTAGCGCTTATGCAGGCTATTTCGTCCTTTTGTGCCAAAGTTATATACCAATTTCTGTTCGCCAGTTTAAGCGTCTCAAAGTTTGCTACAGGTCTAGCAGAACTCATCTGGGTTGTTTCATTCAACTTTTTGAGATACAGTCAATTTTCTGCATCAATGTATTTTAATCACCGGCCATGGCTGAAAGTAGTGATGTATTCCGTGTGTTGGCTGTTGAGGATAAGTTGGATGGTACCAACTACCCATTATGGGCTTATATGATGCGACATGTACTGGTTGCAAAAGGATTGTGGAACATTGTGGAGGGTGTTGAAAGACGTCCTGTTATACCTGTAACGACAGGTACTGCAAATACAGGTGTTGGAGCTGATGAAGATGGTGTCGAAGATGATATTCCGCAGATTCCTGTTCGTGCTGTTGTTTCTATTGCACCTACTGCAGAGCAGATTCGTTGGGATGGCAGAGATGCCCAGGCACATGCATTGATAGCTTTGTCTCTCAAGCGTGCCATTATTCCTCACATTCGCTCTTGCAGAACATTAAAGGATGCTTGGGATACACTTACCACTTTGTACCAGGCTAGGAATGAGGCTCGTCTTGCTTACCTCCGAAAACAGTTGGAGAGTGAGCACATGAATGAAGGTGATTCTATGGACAGTTTTCTTACAAAGATCAAAGACCTGAAGGAACAATTAATTTCTGCTAATGAGGTTATACCAGATAGCTCACTTGTGCAGACCATTCTGAATGGTCTTCCTGATTCATATCAGAGTTTTGCCTCTACTCTTCGGTTGATGATGAAAGGCAATCCGAATGCCTTGTCATTTGAGGAATTAGTCTCTGTTATGTTGCAGGAAGATCAGTCCAGGCAGAACAGGTCCATTATGCGTGTTGCAGATCAAGCTTTCCTGGCTAGTCAAAAGGGCAAAGGAAAATGGAGCTCTTCTACTAGTAAGCAGAAATCTGCAAATGCTGCACAATCGAAGAACCAAGATAAAGATGAGAAGAAATCAAAAAAGCAGAAATTGTTCTGCAAGTACTGTAAAGGAAATGATCATATTATAAAGAACTGTCCAAAACTGGCTGCTAAAGAGGCAAAGAAGAAAGAGGCTGGAATGGTTGTTGCAGAGGCCTCTACACCAAAAACAGAGTCTGCAAATCTTGTGCAGGAAGAAGAATGGGCGTTTACTACTGTCTGCAGTTTTGACCCATCTTCTCATGATCAGTGCATGTCTGCAGTAGACTTAGATGTTTGGTACTTTGACAGTGGGGCAACCAAGCATATTACCTTGTAGTGCAGTTTCTTCTCTTCACTCGAGCCTGCCCCTACAAGGAATACTGTCACATGCGCCAATAACTCCTCTTATCCTGTTATGGGAGTTGGTAAGATCATTCTGACTACTGCTGATGGTAGTTCTTTCACTTTGTTAGATGCTTTATTTGTGCCAGGGATCAAAAAGAACCTGTTATCAGTTTCTGCATTAGCCAAGATTGGCTTGGTTGTGAAATTCGTTGATGACAGGTGTATAGTCCATGATCTCTCAAATGGCGATGTGATTATTGCTTCTGGCATTTTATGTCGTGGGCTGTATAAGCTCATAGACTATGAAAGATCTGTGAATGATTGGGCATGTGCAGTTCATAATTCTCAGGCTATGTCAGATGCAAAGCTTTGGCATGCACGCTTTGGTCATCTGAATTTTGCTAGTTTGTTACGCCTGCAGAAATCTGAAATGGTATCCTCTTTGCCCAAACTTGAGGCACCTGGAAAGCATGTTTGTGAAGGCTGTATTTTGGGCAAAATGCAGCGTTGTTCCTTTCCAAAAGATAGTTCAGTTCGGGCTACACAGAAATTGCAGCTTGTACATAGTGATGTCTGTGGTCCTATGCAGACACCCTCTTTTGGAAATTACCTTTACTTCGTGACTTTCATTGATGATTTTTCTAGGCATGCATGGGTATATCCACTCAAAGCAAAGTCCGAAGTGTTCATGTGCTTCAAACAGTTTTTGGTTTTGGCTGAAAATCTGTCAGCATGTAAAATGGGCACCCTCCGTTTTGATCGAGGGGGGGAATATATGTCTTCAGATTTTAATGCATTTCTGGCTGAACGTGGGATAAAACACCAGTGTACAGTATCGTATACACCTCAACAGAATGGAGTTGCTGAACGAAAGAATAGGTCACTCATGGAGATGGCGAGGTGCATGGTCAAAATTCAGGCTTTACCACATAGTTTCTGGCTTGAGGCTGTCATGTGTGCAGCATATGTACTGAACAAGTGTCCCACTAAAGCGTTGCAGTCTATCACTCCATATGAGGCTTGGCATGACCACAAGCCATCTGTTGCTCATGTGCGTGTTTTTGGTTGTTTGGCATATACATTAGTGCCTAAACAACATCGCAGAAAATTGGATGATAAGGCAGTAAAATGTATTTTTGTTGGGTACAGTTCTGAAAGTAAAGGCTATCGTCTGTATCATCCACAGACTAAACACATTCTGGTTAGCCGTGATGTTGTCTTGTGGAAGATGATATTCAGCCATTGCTTTCATGTACTAAGGAGACATCTGTTAGCTCCAAAGACATGTATGATACTTTGATGCCTCTTTTTACAGGTGGACAGGCTAGTGCTGGTCCTAATGAGGCAACTTCTCAGCCTTTGCAGGCTTCATCTGATGATGCAGATCATTCCATTTCTGATGCAGATTTACATGATGCACTTGTTGATGAGAGTGCTGATATTGAGCAGGCAAAAACTATGCCAAAATGGCTGGTGCAGACTTTGCGTGACAGCAAATTAGATGCACCTTTGTCATATCGTACTCGTTCAGGCTCTCATAGTGCCTCCTTTGCATCAGATTGCTATGCTATGGCTGCATCTAGTCTCTGTGATGATCATGAGCCTGTTTCTTTTGATGAAGCACAAGATTCAGAAAATTGGATGGCTGCTATGCAATCTGAATATGATGCTATAATGAAGAATGGTACACGGTCTTTATGTGACTTGTCTCCTGGCAAGAAGGCCATTGGCACTAAGTGGGTATACAAGCTGAAGCGTAAACCTGATGGTACGGTTGACAGGTATAAGGCTAGGCTTGTTGCAAAGGGTTATGCACAGGAAAGAGGCATTGATTTTGATGAGACCTTTGCACCTACATGCCGTATGGCTACTGTTCGGAGCATTTGTGCACTTGCAGCCCATCATGGTTGGAATGTACATCAGTTGGACATTAAAACAGCATTTCTGAATGGTGACTTGCATGAAGAAGTATATGTTCTTCAGCCCCATGGCTTTGTGCAGAAAGGGCATGAAAACCAGGTTTGCAGGTTAAAGAAGGCATTATATGGTTTAAAGCAAGCACCACGTGCTTGGTATGAGAAGATACATGCCTATCTGATTGCACATTAGTTTTGAGAATAGTCCAACTGAAAGCACTTTATATGTTAAACATGCTAATGATGTGCTTCTGATCATTGTTGTCTATGTTGATGACATGCTGCTCACTAGTCCTATTGAGACACATATTGCTGATTTTAAGGCTGATTTGCATGCCTCATTTGAGATGTCTGATTTGGGGCATTTGCATCACTATTTGGGCATTCAGTTTATGCACGTTGATGGTGGAATGGCTTTGTGTAGTGTCAAACGAAATATATTGACACATTATTGCAACGTTTTGGCCTTGAAGACTGTAAGCCTATTGCCACTCCTATGGAGACAGGTTTACGATTGAGTCTTCATGATGCTGGAGATGCATTTGATGTTGTTCTCTATCAGCAGGCTGTTGGATGCTTGATTTACTTATGCATTACTCGGCAAGATATTCAGTTTGCTATCTCACAGATGAGCAAGTTTATGCATTGCCCAGGAATCACGCATTGGAAAGCGGTTAAGCGCATCTTTCGCTACTTGAGTGGTACTCGGCTACTTGGGTTGTTTTATCCCAAGGGGGGATCACTACCGCTAGATTTGCATGCTTTTTCTGACTCAGATTGGGCTGGTTGCTATGACACTCGTGTGTCCACCAATGGTTTTTGCTTCATGCTTGGTAGCTCATATATATCTTGGTTGAGCAAGAAGCAGCCTACTGTGGCCACTTCCAGTTGTGAGGTTGAGTATAGGACAGCTTTCACAGCGACTGTTGAGTGTGTGTGGCTCAGACGCCTTATGGCTGATTTGGGTGTTGGCCAGTCTTCTGCCACCACCATCTTCACTGACAGCCAGAGCGCATTGGCAGTTGCGAGGAACCCTGTGTTCCATGCTCGCACTAAGAACATTGAGGTGCATTATCACTATGTCAGGGAGAGGTTCTCTGCTGGGGAGATCAGCTTGGCATATATGCCCACGCAGGAGAACATTGCAGACCTTTTCACGAAGGCTCTGCCTAGGGAGAAGTTTGAAGCTTTCCGCAAAGCTTTGGGCTTACTTCCTTTTGTGGAGTGATTTCCACATAGCTTGGCACTTCCTTATACATGAGTGCAAGCTCCTTGTTCACCGCATCACTCCCAAGGGGGATTTGTTGATATATTTAGGTAGCGATGTGTGTGAACACTCTAAGACTACCGGGGCACTTTTTTCCCTCTTTAGGAGGTTTTTTCCTCCCGGCTTGTATACGCCTATTGCCCTAATGGGCTACTTATCTTTGTACATTCTCTAGTAATACATTCAGTATTGTGTGTTTGTGCTCCAAACTTCTTCTACTTCCTTGTGCTGTTCGCGTGCTTCCGCAGACGTCTATCTCCAACATCAAATTCTTTTGAAAATAAGTTTTATTTTTTTCAAAATTTTATTTCATCATGCATTCAAACTTTATGCAATTAAAAAGATTAGTACAAATCATTTAAAAAAACACAAAGTAGATATAAGTTATAAAAATATCATATCATATTTCTGAATCCACATTTAAACAAGCATTTATAAGAATAAATCATAAGTTGTATAGTCCTTCTGTTCATGTCACTTGCTTAGAATAAGTAATTTATCTTGTATAACAGCATATACAAAGAAATTTTCTCATCAGGTAATAGAATTATATGCCTCCTACTTTTATTTCCCATGGTCTAACTCTCTTTTCATTGCTTTTTTTTTTCATATCATTTTTCTTTTACTTTTTTACTTCATCCCAACTTAGCTTTTTCTTTAATTTTCACAAATCGGCCTATACCGAAATTGGGTGCAACGTTTGGACTTGTCCACCCGGCCAAGTTTATTCCACTTGTCTACCAACCCGGCATAGCGCACAACAAAACTATGTCAGCCCTACATGAAATCGACGTCAGCTCGTGGCTCTGATCGCCCGATCAGAGTAACTCCACCCGCCTATCGACCCATGCAGGCGCATGACAACATATAAGCTGAGCCTATGATGAAACTAGCATCAGCTCGTGGCCTTGATCACCCGACCAAGGTTGGTCCACCCACCTACTAGCCCAACATAGCGCACCAACAACGAACACATACATATATGCTGATTGGGTATGAAGTTTTATTTATTTTTTTTATTTCATTTAGAGGTCAGATCTCATAAGAAATAAATAGCAGAATACAAAATCCCATATACTAATGGATAAAATTTTAAGCATATACATGTATTCAAAATAAAGCTACCTTTTCGTCTACAAGCTTCCAATTCCAAAATTTCTATTTAACTTTCTGATTCAGTTCATATAAATACAAGTTTTTATGTTTCAATCATAAATATTTCAGATATTTCTACATCTTAATTCTATTTGAGTTTTTTAAATAAATTCGAACATATCCTTTTAATCCATGCAGTAATGCCATGCATATACACAAAATATCAAAGAATCTTTAATCAAAACTGTTTCACCTGATATTTTAATCATCGTCTTCATTTTCATCAGCATCATCATCATCATCAATTTCTTCAATTTCATATTCTTCATTATTTCTCTTTTTAAACAGTTTAACTCTTTTCCCTGCAATCAAATTCTTCAATAAAGAACCATCAAATTCTCTAAGTTACATATACAAAGTTTCTTGAATCACTTTTTATTTCTTGAATTACTTTTGCTCCCATTATGAGAATTAATACCAACTTTATTTTCTCAAATGTTGACAAGGTTTTCTCTACATCAACCATGCCAATGAGCAATTACGGCCAGTAAACAAATACAAGTTAATGTAGCATCGTCTCAATTGTTTTGTTTTCCATCTTATAAATTGTCTATCTCAAAAAAGTTATGAATATTCTCAAACCCCTCAGTCTTATCTCAAGCAAATTCACATCATTTACAACTTACCATTTATTAACTCAACCTACCATTTTCGTAACGTTTATTCAACCATGCTCCAATACTCCCAAGTATGATGACATGTTCCATGATGCTTTATCAAATCTTGTTTAAAAGTTCGCCTTCAGTCTGCCCTACATTAAACTATAACTGTGGTGACGAAACGTTACCTTCTGAAAGAACATAGTGGCTTTCAAAGCTAATGTATACAGCAAAATAGGAGCATACAACTGCTGAACGAGGACACATTGTTTTACAATACACACCCCTAGACATTATACAGCCTCAAAAGACAAACTAATTTTCTGATAAAGATCAACCGATTTGCAACCATGATTCCTATTAATCTACAAACCGAAAAGGCCAATTAGGTTTCAACACAAAGACCCACATGTAAGCTTTCAAAGACAATATATACCACAAATAGGAGCCTACAATTGCTGAACAAATGTCTATTGATTAACAATCCAAATGCCTAAACACTATGCAGCCTCAAAAGGCAAACTGATTTTTTGATTAAAATCAACCAATTTGCAACAACTCATACTAAGCTACAAACCCAAAAGGCCAATAAGGTTTCAGCCCAAAGACCCACCTAATCCCTACTACAAGCCTTTTGATGCTAATTGTTAGATCAAATTGTGTCTGTACTGTTATAAGTGTTCCTATATGATTGCCATACCTATTATGCTAAGAGATTTCAAATATCAAACAACAATATTCAATTACAAAAAGAGGGTATTATGTACTTTTTTTAATCAGAAATAACTCTATTACTCTTCGGACCTAAGTGTTTCCTTCCATGAGATGCGTTGCAATATTGCACAAGGAACTTGATTTTCAAGTGCACAATTGATTCTCTTTTAAATCCAAAATAAATTGTTCAGTGAAATATTCGAAATTCAACACCCTTTACTGATTCAATGAAAACAATTTTAAAAATGGCAATGGCTCATATCGGCTTTGCTTTCATGATGATTTAACAAACTTATTTCAAACACAAGTACATATTCAAATCTCTTCCTGGATATCACCTTGATCCACAACTGATGCACTTTTCAGCTATCATTCATCATTGAGCTCACTGGAATACCCCAGCAGATACACTGAAAATAACTGTGGAATCTGCAAAGGAGATACAATCATGCAAACTTCCCCTGGTCAATGAGAAGCTTCAGAATATCCTGAGAAACATGTCTATGGGAAGAATGACGATGTTCCATTAATCAGGCTAGTCATCCAAATGTTCACAGGCTCAGATTACAACAGATCAAAATCACTCGGGGGAATTTCGTGCCTGTCTTCTGGCTGTTTCTTCAATAGCCCTGAGATTTCACTCTGCTATCGAAAATAAGAGGTAATTTTCATCATTTGATTGTGAGAAATCAGATAAGCTCACTCCATTAACAGGCTCCCTCTTAGCCTTTCGTTAAATCGGATAAACTTCACACAGAAACACAAAATATTGACTGTATTTGCAGGCTCTGAAGCAACAGGGACTAGACTACCCATCGAACGAATTTTGACAGACGATTCAACTCAGAGAACTGATGTTCAACAAAGTACTGTCGCATAATTTATAAAGCAGGTATGTACCAGGATAAAATCAGACTGTAATCCTCTAAACCACTTGTTCTTAGCAAAGATGGCATTTTGACCTGCTGCATATATCAAACATCATTGAGTTTTTTCGAAAAAGAATCTTTTTTTATGCAGTAGAAATCTGTCGACTCACATACTGAACTGTTTGATATCCCAAGCCAAATGCAGCTCTAATGTCTCACTGTTCACATGAACTATCATCCTGATTCTCTACAAGTTGAGTGGCATGAACAGAGACATATTACTCCTGAAAACCCAATATGCGAAAATAATATAAAACATTTTTCTTGATTATCATTTTCCAGGCAACACCCCAGCACTAGATATGGAACTCGAGGCAAATTTCCTTCCATGCTGAAAAGAAGTTCTAAAATTCTGTACAGCAGGCTTCCTTCAGCTGTGTCTGAAGTCAAAAAACAAAGCACTGAAATCAAGGTATAATATTACCTTTGCCTCACAGGTATCTGCCATGTTTATACAGCTCCCTCTATCCATTTTTGCAACATTCGAAGACTCAAGAGTATAAATTAATATAGCATGAGCAAATGCATCGTTACAGCAATCCCTTTATCAATCCTTACCGACACCTAAAGGAGCGAAACAGCAGAGCTGTAGCAAATAAAGTGAGAACAGAACAAGTAGCAGAGAATTGAATGAACCTGTCACAAAAAAGCTAATGGCCTCTTTAATCAAGATTAGTTAAGCTTGGATGCTTAACACCAGATGGCATGGGGGGAAGAAAGACATTCTCAGGTCTTCAATGGTGCTTGATGATACTGGTATCAAAGCAGAGATATCATTTAACAGTGTTCTGGACCTTGTGGTCTACAGATTATTTCACCATTTGCTGTAAAGATGTCAAGTTCAATACTTATAAAAAATTAGCAAAGCTTGGTATAAAGGAGCGCTAGAATGACCTCCCATGAGCTCATAGGGGCATAGTTGTTTCTGACGGGCTTCTGACTTCTGACGAGATTCTGACATCTGACAGGTAAGGTAAATCGTTTCTGACGGTATCTGACGTCGCCAAACTTTTTCACAGAAAAGTTTTCAAAAAATAGTAGAGACACCATGTATCATATATGATTTAATAGCATTAGATTTGTAACATCAAATTGAGAAAGAACATCAATTTAATTTCTCAATATTGAGCACAAATTACAACCATATGACCTATTTACAACATGGTATGATGACTTACTTAGTATACAATCTGGCTACAGCCTATAGATACAATGATGCAATCATACAATAATGCATGATCATCATTGCATCATGCATGTGTGCAAGTTGCATGCATGCATACTGTGTTTTTTTGTTGAGAAACAAGTTTTTTTCATACTAGTACAATGGACTACATCCTACTAAAAGAAATGGTACAAGGGCTGTGGAAGAACTTATAAAAATGTAGAGAAAATGTGAGAAAAGTTGCATGCTGATCACAAGGCTACGTATGCATAGCAAAAATCTGTCATTATATATTGGAGAACAATATTTGTTAAGCTGAATCGAAATGCTGCAATCATACAGAATTTAAGAGGGGGAAAAAAGGCCATAAGTGCCTAGAGCATAATGCTGGGCAGATAAACCATGGTTTATGATTTTATAAAGAAAATATAGAGCAGCACTTGACCCTTAAGGTATGACCCAAAACTTGCAATAGTGCAGCCTATAGGCTGCACCTGGACAATCATAATTCGTGACTAGTTGACTGTTATGGCAGATAATAGGTTTCAATAATGAAAATTGGAGCAGCACACTTAGGTGGTAGTACAGACTAGAAACAAGAGAGTGCAAAGGATTTGTAAGTGTGTAAACCTAACTGTGGCTAACAACAAGTCATAAATTATTCTTCAAAAATTTCTGCAATAGTCACGTCAGCTACCCGTCAGGAATAGGCGTCAGAAGTCAGAAGTCGGGTAAGTCAGCTACCTGTTTCTGACGCGTCAGGAAACAACTATGCATAGGGGTGTAAGATACAAGAAGACTTAAACAGACACAAGGGTATGAAGTATACTCCCCTTATACTTGTTGATCCTCCAACTTGAGATCATAGGTGTGATTACTAGATGGCTCATCACAATGCAAAATATTTTTGTGACTCAAGATTATAAATATATATCAGCAAGAAGTCCCTCAATAGGGCATTCAATTCACAAATTATGAGAGTATTAGGTACATGACAAAAATATATAACAAGACTACAAAAAAGATTAAACATAATCAGCTACTTGGTTGTACTTCATGGTGTAACTTGTAAGTGCACCACTTGTAATCCAAGCTTAATAACGCTCTAGTAGTAAGGACTAGCATTGGTAATATTGAAAAGCTTTATGGAAAACCTCTCCATGTATATATTGTCAAGGGTGATTCTGAAGGGTAGATTTGCTAGAAAACATCAATGATGATATGGATGGGTCAATGATAGCAGTTTTGACATGACAATGATATTTAGATCTTCAAATTATAGACCAATGAGGAAATATAACAAAGATGCATAAAGGTTTTTATAGCAGTTTTGACATGACAATGATATTTAGATCTTCAAATTATAGACCAATGAGGAAATATAACAAAGATGCATGAAATCTACAACGAATTTAAAACGGATTCCTTCCAAGTAGATTACATTATGCCCTCCACAAGAGAGTTCAACAAGGAGTGGATTGGTTGCTTGGTTCAAGCTTTCGTAGATTATTGTTATGGAATTATTTGACCTTGAGAGGTGCTTCATGAAAATATGTTGCACCCTCCCTATTGTAATTTTTTATTTTACATCCGTTCCATCATCAGACAAGGTACACCAATACATCTAAGAAATCATTCAATCAAAAACATGCTCAATCTCTCATTCTTCATGATCCTACATAAAGACAAGTAGTGAATGATTAGATCTTCCAATCAATAAAGAGCTTTATGAAAAACACATCAATGCTATCAAGGGAAGTTCTATTGGATGATGTTAAATATAATGTCAATAAGCCAAAACAAGGTTTCCAAGTGACAACATATTAGAGCATATATCCCACTCCTTAAGGTTTTTGGCACTTTAAAAACACAATGGTGAATTTAGAACCTTCATATTTTTACACCAAAGACATAGCAAAGGATGGATTCAAGGTGGATAAATTTTGTAATTACCTCCTCATGTAACAAGTTCCACAAGAGGAAGCTTGGTTGCTTAGTCTAGGTTTTGATGGAATTGTCTAACCTTGAAAGGTGTTCTCTAGAATATACTACAAGCTCCTAGGTGCAAAAAAATGATGTCATATCGTTATGGTGCACGAGATGCTTTGATTGACATCGTGAGATTCTTGAATCTAAAAATGATCAACCTCAAATTCTTCATAATCCTTCATCCAAAAATCTAATGAAGGATTGAACTTTGATTCTATATGCACATGAAGCATTCCTAGATGGAAAGACATTTTCAAACCTTGTATGTTGCTTAATGAAGAACCTTGGAGAGGGGCATAGAAGTACATAACTAGTTGGAGAAACTCTTCGACCCATCACCTTTAAGATTTCTAAAGAATCTGTGGGAATTGAACTCATGATCTACCGGCTAGGAGTACGATGGGCTAACCATTTGCCCCAAAAGCCATGGTTGAGGATTACTTCCTAATCCTCCCTCTTAGGGTGTGGTTCAACCATCTCCTCCAAGTCATTTCTTGAGTCTAACACTCTCTTCCACTTCTAGAGATCATTGTCCTCAATGATCAATCCTTGATCTCCCCTTGAATTGATGTCCTCACCCTTGTAGAGTCTTTGGAACCTTCCTTGGTCTCTTAAACCTTTTCTTTTTGCTTTTGGCCACTTGCCTACGGACTTGCCTTGCTCTCAACCTTGGTATCCTAAGCCTTGCGCTTCTTGGCCACCTGCCTACGGACCTCCCTTGCTCTCAACCTTGGTCTCTTGAACCTGCTTCTCACCCATTCAAGGT
The DNA here is from genome assembly GCA_020310875.1 of Ceratopteris richardii. Classification (NCBI taxonomy): domain Eukaryota; kingdom Viridiplantae; phylum Streptophyta; class Polypodiopsida; order Polypodiales; family Pteridaceae; genus Ceratopteris; species Ceratopteris richardii. The sequence continues at coordinate 65,017,638 of CM035408.1, forward strand.
ATCTTGGATCCTAAATCTAGTGTTTCCCTTGGAAAGCTTGTTCTGATAGCTTTCCAATGGTATCTTACACATCTAAATCCGACCTACGGATTGGGAGATACACTCTAATCTTTGATGGGCTAATCTTTGAAAGCGACGTGTACACCTTCCATCCGCTTGCCCAAGCCTACTTCCTAGACTTTGATACCAATGTGGTAATCGAACTCATGACCTACCGGTTAGGAGTGCGATGGGCTAACCACTTGCCCCAAAAGCCAGGGTTGAGGATAGCTATCTAATCCTCCCTCTTAGGGTGTGGTTCAACCATCTCCTGCCCGTCATTTTTTGAGTCTAACAGAATCCATTTAACTGATTTTCTTAAAAATTCCTACTGCTTACATAGACTCACTGAGTGACAATTATGAAACATGAATTAGGTTTTCCCAATGATCTCTCCTACCCTCCTCAGTACGCATTGTACTGGCATTATTCTTGTCTAAGAATTTTCTATATAAAGGATACTAAAACCTGAATCACGTATGACGCTCAGATAGCTTGATGCTGAGATTTCGAAGTCCCTGGAATCCCAAGAGAGTGTTAACAGATAATAACACCGATACAAAGTAGTACAAGAATGTAGCAAAAAATCAATGTGTATTGTGCATGCAAATAAAAGGACCATTATGAGCTACAATATTAACATAGCAAAGAGAGACTAAGGTTGCGATTAACAGGATCAACATATGCTACTGTTGTATTACTCAACAAACAAATTTACAAAATATCATATCAAATAACACCCAGACAGCATAACAACAGATGTTGGATATGGAAAGAGATCAAGTGCCTCAACGAAGTTGTTCCATGGGCAATGTCCAGTGTTCTACTTCAGCATCTAAGCAACAAAATTATGCATTTATGTAGATTTCCCAGATCAGAGCCAGTGTGATCTGAAAGTTTACAAGATCAGTGAAACACGATTCTCAATAAATTAAGAAATAATGCTAGACATATGACTCCAACACATTATTTTTTTTTTAAATAGCAGCATCCAAATAGATACATACAGCAAAACAAATGTCCGGTCAACTTGATAAACTCTAGAACATATGTTCACCTTTGTTTACTCAGAATAAAATATGAAAACCAAAGGACCAACTTGAGCTGATTAAAACTCATCATGGGGGTGAACTCTTGCTGCAACACTTATAATTGTTATATTAGAAGCTTCAAGCAACGAAGACAGATCAGTAAGAACAGTCTACAGTTTTGCCTTAAGATAAAAGTTGAAAGCAATGCAAACACTATTATAACTCTCAGCTGTAGAACCCCAGCAAAACAAGCTGAATCTAACAAGCATGAGGATGATGTTTGGTTGAATATTGGACAAAAACCATTTCTTTGGGGCATTAGACTCAATTACGCAGACTCCTCAGAAGCACATGCATTCATCACACAACCAGAGTGGTGCATAACAAAATAGATGCATCACAGCCATTGATTGCAAGCCAACGCTTATTGATTCTAGAACCGAAAGAGCAAATAAAGATTAATCATTGTGAAACACAACATAATTTAATTCTAGCTCAATTGCAAGACAAAGCTTATCAATTCTGGAGCCGAAAGAGTAAATAAATCTTAATCAATTGGAAGCACAACATAATTTAATCAAAGCCCATTCTGATCTTTACAAGAACGAAGCAGAAGTATCACTAAAACCGAATGCGCCAGGCAGTAAACAGGAAGTACCGGATATCTTTAGGTACAACTGAAAGCACTCAAGCACATGTTTATTAAAAGTAGGTTCACAGTCCGACAAATGAAACGGCGATACGCAGATTTCTAAAGTTTTGATGTCCAGGAACCTGCCTCTCCCACGAGGCAAACATCTCAAAAGTTCCTGCAGACGGATATCACCTGCTTTTCGTCTCCGGCATGGAAAATAAACCGGGTCCCGCAGTGTTCCGGGGAGGAGCGAACCCCAAAATCTTCTGCAGATTAGATCTGATGCTTACAGAACAGAGAAAATACAAGAAAACCATTGCACAGTCCGTTGGGTCATCACCTAGAAGACCTCGATGACTCATTCTCTGAATAAACGGAATGGGAGAGAAAGGGAGCTTAGCGACGACCTTACCCTCGAACAAAGAATTCAGCAAGCCAAAGACAATTACGAGAACAATGGCTACGACACCCCCGGACTTAAATTTGGCGAAGGATAAGTCACGACTAGACTCTTTCAGACTGTTTTCTAGCCGATCCATCTTCTTCACCTTGGAGCTTTTCGTAGAGGATACTGCGGGAATGCCTGCACTAGCACCCTTCATCACCTCCAGCTTCCTTGACGCGCGGTCAATGCTTGAACGCAGGCTTTTGTAAGACGGCGTTCTGTATATAAGAACCCAGGATATGACTTCACAGATCGCCGCAGTCGCGAAGGAAATCGCTAAGATGATGACGCTGTCCAGATACTTCATGGACAACGCCATGACCACGGATTTGCTCTCGATCACAGCAGAAATGCTGTAGGGTTCTCTGGTTAAGTGTTCGCCGTCGATCCAGTTGAACGTCGATTAATCTTTACACTCGACAAATTAGGGGACGAGCCGAGCCATTCTGCATACGATTCCGCATCTATCCGAGAAGATGGTGATACAAATTTTAGTCAAATAATGATGATAGAAGTAGCACATCGATTCATATTTGGGTGAGCCGATGTCTCTTTCTGATGATCCAAAAAGTGCATTGGGTGTACATGATGATCCGGTCACAGAATTTCAGATGATCTTATTAAACATTCGATCATAGAATTTAGGAGATCACCAGATTTTGGATTATTTTATGGAATTTTTATTCACTAAAATTGTATACATATAAAGAAATTAAAAAACACAAATAATAAAAATTGTAAAAAAATAAACGTACATATTGTAACCGTGAGATACGAATCTTGAAACTTCAAAGAAACTTCTTAGAACTTTCGAAATCTTCTAAATAGAAGAGTGCTTCCAAAGTTTCCATGTTTTCATGGCCCTATGCATCATTACCAGATATGCAAAACATGAACAAAACACAAATCTATTGAGCTTCAAAGTTCAATTTGTATTTAAGTCCATCGATTTGGTTGTTGGTTCCATGGAATCGAAGAGTGCTCATGGAACTTGGAAATATAGCTGAAGTTATCATCCAATCTTGGGATGCTTGAGAAGTTACATAAATTACGTAACTAATCAACTAAAGCTTATCTGCATGATTTTCTAAATATCACCTATACTTAAAGTAATCATTATAAGCTTATCTTCATGACTCCCTAAGTACATCCGAGACTTAGAGTCATCATACATCACAAAAAGTTTGCAAGTAATTAAATTTTCTTGGTCATCAAGAAAATTTAATACTTAACTTTCTCCTAGTGCCTACTTATACCTAGTAAGACATCAAACATACTTAATTGTCATTAAGTATTTATTTTTGATAACGGAGTATCAACTTGGGAAGGAATCGACTAATTACTTGAGCTAGAACTAGCATGTCTTTGCAACTAACTAGTCCTCTGTCTTCCCTAATGTCAAACCGTGAGCTTTATAAAGTAAGCTAAATATTAAGAGAGTACATTATCATATCTACTTGCAAACAGCATCCCGTTCTATCATGCAAATGCATGTACCTACATGCAAATCCATATGCTCACATGCGTATGCATGCATGTTCTTTGCATGCCCAAAAAATAATGCAACAATCATGCATGAGATTGATGCATGACTTTTTGACACTACAACATATCAAGGGCATACTGACATTGTCCATACCGACGTTGTCCATACCGACGGACATGCCTCGGCGTCGGTATGACCGTTGAAAATGCTTGAGAAACCACGGATGCAATATCGATGGTATGAACCTTGGTATAGGCGTCGGTAATTTACTGGAAATTACCGACACTTATACCGATGCTCATACCGACGCTCATACCGACGTTTATACCGACACTTATACTGACGCAATATTTTAACCGGACCCAAGAGCAAAAATTCGACATTTGCTCGCGTTTTGAATGAAAGTCCGCTTCTATTGAGTTTGCACGTGCGAACTACATTCTGAGCGTATTGTGTACACACATCTCTCTCTTTCTCTCTCTCTCTCTCTCCCTCTCCCTCTCTCTCTCTCTTTCTCTACACACACCTCTCTATTTCTCTAGATTTGAAATTTTGGTAAGTATTGCACATACTGTAGCACCCTTTCTCTTTCTTTGTGTTTTCCCTTTTCTAATTTCTTTTTTCTTTAGTTTTGCAGGAGCTTTTTGGCATGAGTTCTTTGGAATTCGAAGAAGGACAACATTAAGTGGACTTTGACGACAATGCTCCAAACAATTATATCTAGGTAAGTGATTGTTTTGTTTTTTATTGATATAGAATAAGATAGAGAGAGAGAGATGAAAGAGAGAGAGTGAAAGAGAGAGAGATGAAAGATATATATATATATATATATATATATATATATATATATATATATATATATATATGAAATAGAAATAGAATGAGATAGAGAGAGATGCATACATACATACACACACATATGCATACACATACTCACATACATATTACATACACACATGCATATTACATAGACACTCACATACAGATTACATACACACATGCATATACATACACATACATATTACATACTCACATGCATATGCATACACATAACATACATGCATATTACATACACACATGCATATTACATACACACATGCATATACATATACACACACACATATGCATACTCACATACATACATGTACACACACATATACATACATACAAGTACACACACACACATGTATACATACACACATGCATATGCATACATACATACACATATATTTGCATGTACACACGCAGACACACATACATACATACACACACACATATACATACACACTCACATATATATACACACACATATGTGCATACACACATGCATATGCACACATACATACACACTCTCTCTCTTTCTCTATGTCTTCTCTTCTTTAATGTCTCTTTTCTTTTGTTTTGCAGGAGCTTTTTGGCTGATTCTTTGGGATTTGGCAAGAGAGGATGTCGATTGGGCTTTGACGAGAGCGATCAAAAGAATTACATCAATGTAAGTGATTGTTTTGTTTTTTATTATAAATAGAGATAAAGAGAGAGAGAGAGAGAGAGAGAGAGAGAGAGAGAAAGTGAGAGAGAGAGAGAGACATGTTTTAGGGTTAGGGTTTTAGGATTAGGGTTTTTGACTTTTACACATATATGCACATAATACATACACACATGCACACATATATGCATGCATACATACATACACATACACATACACACACATCATATATACATACACACATATGCATACACACACATGCATACACACATGTGACATATACATACACACATATGCATGTTTTAGGGTTAGGGTTTAAGGATTAGGGTTTTTGCCTTTTAAATATATACACACATATACACATATAAACACATAATACATATACATATACACACACACACACATATATATACATGCATACACACACTCACACACACACATATACATACACACTCACATATGTATACACACACATATGTGCATACACACATGCATATGCACACATACATAAGTGATTGTTTTGTTTTTTATTATAAATAGAGTTAAAGAGGGAGAGAGAGAGAGAGAGAAAGAGAGAGAGAGAGAGAGAGAGAGAGAGATATAGAGACATGTTTTAGGGTTAGGGTTTTAGGATTAGCGTTTTTGAATTTTACACATATATGCACATAACACATACGCACATGCACACATATACACATGCATACATACATACACATACACACACATCATATATACATACACACATATGCATACACACACATGCATACACACATACACACATGTGACATATACATACACACATATGCATGTTTTAGAGTTAGGGTTTAAGGATTAGGGTTTTTGGCGTTTAAATATATACACACATGCATACACACATATACACATATAAACACATAATACATATACATATACATACACACACACACACACACACACATATATATATATATATATATATATATATATATATATATATATATATATACATAATACATATACACACACATGCATACACACATATACACATACAAACATATAATACATATACACATACACATAAATATACACATGCATACACACATACATGCATACATATACATACATATATATATATATATATATATATATATATATATATATATATATATATATATATATATATATATATATATATATATATATATATATATATATATATATATATATATATATATATATATAATGCATGATCACATAATGTTAATACAATATACACACACAGACACACACACACACACACACACACACACATTATATATATATATATATATATATATATATATATATATATATATATATATATATATATATATATATATATATATATATATATATATAGAGAGAGAGAGAGAGAGAGAGAGATGCATACACACATACACACATGTGACATATACATACACACATATGCATGTTTTAGGGTTAGGGTTTTAGGATTAGGGTTTTTGGCTTTTACATATATACGCACATGCATACACACATATACATATATAAACACATAATACATATATACATACACATATATATACACATGCATACACACATATACATGTTTTAGGTCTAGGTCTTCAGGATTAGGGTTTTAGGTTTTTTACAAAGATACACATATGCATACACACACATACACATGTATATATTCACGTACACATATATATACACAAGAATACACACATACACATGCTCTAGGTCTAGGTCTTTACGATTAAGGTTTTAGGGTTTTTACACATGCATAGAAATATTTACACATATACAAATATACACACATAATACCTATACACATACACATGTATATACATATGCATACACACATATACATGTGTTCTAGTTGTTGTTTATAAAGATCATGTCAATGTGTCTCATTTCTTTGTACATGGTTCATGATTCATTTCGCTCATGTCTTTTGTATTTGAGAGTATGTTTTGCTTTATCAAATCATGGTTTTGTTGCCTATCATACATCTCACATGTAGTTGGGTTTTTCTTGGGCATAATGTATTGTCTTTTGCTACACAATAACATGGGAATGTTGTTGTAGCAAGAGACAACACACTCTGCCCAAAAAAAATTTTACAGATATGGTTGTCGGTATAGGCGACGGTATAAGCGTTGGTATGCCCAGTCACATATCGATGCTTATACCGACTATTTTGCCCAGGGGCATACCATGGCTTATATCGTAGCTTATACCATCGCTTATACCGATGCTTATACCGATGCTCATACCGATGCTCATACCGACGCTTATACCGATGCTCATACCGACACTTATATCGGCGCTTTGGTTCCGACGCCTACACCGACCCTTACACCGACGTCGGGGCAACATCGCACCCGTTCATTTTCCTCGGTAGAAGCCTCCGTATACGGTCGATCTGTTGTAGTGTTCCTTGTACTAAGAATGTAGATCATGCAATCTTGATGCATGTATATCCTTTCCTTTGTCCTAATGCACTATGATATAAAAACATATCGTTGTGGTGCAATAAAAATCTTACTCGATGGAAACAAAATCTGGAATTAAACTACCAAAATACATTCTTTGATGCAGAAGGATCCTTTTTAAATCAATTCTTTCCTTAATGAAAAACTAATGCTTGGAATGAGAAGTGGATTGTTTCATTATCCTAATCTAGACTTAATCGATTGAAATCTTGGCTATTAAAATGTGCATCTAGAATTAAGTGAAAACAAGATAAATCAAGCATTAAGGCCAAGTAGAAACTGGAAAATACTTAGCTTTGATCATAGCTTCGTCCATCCTCTAATCCTTGCGAGGAGCTGTTCTCCATCCTTCAAGGCCTTAGTGAGCATCCGCACACCATATTGGATACAACTAATTACTCCACAGAGAGGTCGTAAGTTCAAGCCCTTTGCACACATCAAGTTCGACCCCTTATGCTCTATGACTTAGAAGCTCCTTTTGCTTTGGATTTGAAAGCTCTTGATTGCGAACTTCTACAGCCGCATCAACAAAAGTCTTCATTATCTTTTAGCAGAGAATGTAATCATCACAAATCTCTCTTGCTGTCTTGGATAAGAAGGAGGGATATTATGATGAAGACGTGGGTTCTATCCCTGGCTACTATCGTCCGCAGTCTACCAAGCACTTTTTTGCCCTTGAGCTAAGGCACCACTACCCAGATGCATTGGTAGGGCAAGAGAGCAACGCACAATATCCAAGAGCTTGTCGCTTCGAACGTAGAAGTGACGTGGTTCGGGAGCTTTGAAGGCAGCAGACGATGCATCGAAGGGGGAGGATACAATAGCCTGAAGAAGATTCACCATTATCAAGCTTTGTATAGGGAGGGAGAGAAAAAGCCTTCCTTGCACATAATTGGATGCGTTGACCAACTTGCAGATGATTGAGAGGCGCTCGCATCGACGGTAGTAGCGATGCCATGTTTGCTCAGCTTGGCCACAACCACAAGAGGGTGAGAGAGACTGTATTTGTATCCACGTAGCAGCGATGCCATGTTTGCTCAGCTTGGCCATAGCCACAATAGGGCGAGAGAGACAAGTCATGTCGGGCATCATGGATATAGTGAAATCCTCTTTCCAAGATGACCTGGGATCAAATCCCGCATGCGGCAATGGGAGATCACATTATTTTTTTTTTTGAGGTATACCCGCCAAGAGGAATTCGAGATATTCTGCACACCCTCGAGCAACAAGTGCCATCGAGCTAAATGGAAAGAAGAGCATACAAAAATATACGCAAGATGAATAATCATCTAGACAACATAATCAACAAGATCTTGAGAAGAAGATGATGAGAGTAAGGACCGAGCTCTGATACCAATGCAAGAAACTCCTGATTACGACCACAACGTGCTAGAGAGATGAATCTCCTCCCAACCAAATGCCTCTATATATAGCTCTCTCCAAGGGACTGCCTTCTTGGGAGGTGGATACTAACCATCCATGTGTCGGCCATGTAACTGCATGTACGCCAAGTGTCCCAGTCAACTCGAGTTAACTCAAGTGGATGCTTCTAGAAGGCTCTAGATCTCTTTGGGCAAAATACTCGCTCATGTCCCCCATGGGGATTGAACCCAAGACCTCCTCCTTCACATCCTTGAGACTTAACCATTAAGCTAAGTGGATCACTTGTTCACAAGAGCACAAGACCTCCTAGTAAGTCTAAACTCGAGATCTTTGGTCATATACATGGATGACCAAACAGTGGCCGATTTCAAATCCGTCTGAACCTACCTGATCCCTAGATCATAAACTTACTTTATTTCAAATATGAGGAGTAGTAATTTGACACTTGGGCAATTTAGGCACCCATTAGCAAATTAGTAGAGTGATGTAATTATAAGGCTGAAATATGATAAGATTCTTTTTGACCTGGTAGAGTCAGAAGATCGCTTAGGTTTAAGTGAATGGGTTGTTATTATGGGAGCACAATTAAGGGTTTGGGCTTTCAACCAAGCCTTATGCACCCAAAGTATAAAACATGAGGGCACACCTTTAGGAAGTGCTTCGACACCCAAACTTGATGTACCATTGCTTAATGACAGCTTCTTGGCATGGGCATGCTATATTTGGGTTCAGTAGAGTGACTCAATTGTCAAGTCTCACTACGATTGCTAGTGTCTCTCCATTATTAACCCAAATATGCTTCATCTATGTTGAAATTTGGGCCCTTTTTTGTTGGTCTTCAATGGTGATTGCTTGTCTGGTCTCTATTTGTGCTACTTGTTTCCTTGGAAGTGAAGGTTTTGCCAGTGTTCATAAGAGATAACCTTTACTTTGGAAAAGAAGGGGACTCCATAGAATTTGTTAGTCTTATAGAAGATTATGGAACATGCACAACAAAAACATGCATACATGCATCATGAATGAGATCTTGAGAATTGTGTTTTGTGAAAAATAGAACTCTCAAGTTCTACCATTAGGTTTTTCTTATTTATCCATACTATGAGAAGTCCCTTCTTGAGGTTGAGGTCTACTACATGGTTAAATAACCAATCTTGGCCTAAGACAAGGGGCTCAATGAGTTCTTCATCATGACATAGTATGAGCATTGTACTAATGTGTGTGTTAAAAGGGAGAATTGGGACTTTTACCTCGCATAAGCAACGGTTTCTGCTTCATCTAATCCAATGAGATAGGGTTCCATTGGGCTCACTAATATACATAAATCCTAACAAGAGGAGTGTGTGGTGGTGCTAATGGTAGCACTTGAGTCTATGAGAGCCCTAATTGCCTTGGCGTTGGCACCCATTCATAGCCCGATTGATATGAAGGATAATCTATCTGTTATCCTAGCTTGGGCGTGCTTTTGAACCTCGAACATTTCCATGTGATATCATGGGACCTAAGGATTTGAATGCAATTTATTGTCATAAAATTATCTTCTTATTTTCTCAATGGTCTCTGCTTGTGCCTCTTCCCTAATGTGTTTTTTTTCCTCCTCTTTATGTTTCTCTACTTTTTCTAAACGGGTTAACATCTCTTCCATCACTGGTTCCTTGTATATTTTTCACATGACATGCACTAATGTAACTTGGTAAGATATCTCATTCCAAGGTGGCTAACTAAATAGTGCCACTAGTGGGAATCTTATTTATGACCATGGGGCCATCTCCACATTTTTCCAACTTGTGGGCATGTTGTTTCAAGGTATATTCCAACACGAAATGTCTGAGTTGAGGGCCCGCTTCTTTGACATGAACATTAAAATAGTTTTTTTGTCTCTTCTTAACCACATATATTCATGTTGCCACAAGTAATCTCATCTCTCAAAACATTGTAAATCCATGATCCTAGATGATACTTCATGTCCTTTCCAATTATATTCCTATGTTACAAGAAGTGTTGGGATAAGAAATTCTAATGGTAGCATCGCATTTTGGCCAAATATCATCTGAAAGGGGTTGGCATTGAGCAAAACTTTATAGGCCATGCGATAAGCCCAAACAATATGATGTAGTTGTTTGTCCCAATCAGAGCATTTTCTATCTATTAACCCAGTCAACACATTGCATAAGATCTTGTTTGTGGTCTTATCCATTTTCCGATGGATGATAAGGGACTAACGTCTTATGGATAAACATGAACTCTTTCAGTAGATATCCAATTACTTCAGTCAAGAAGTGAGCTCCGCGATCACTAACTAGCTTGATGGGCAATCCACATCTACTCAACATATTCCCAAATAAAATTTTTTCTATTGTTTGTGCATCATTCTTATGAGTAGACTTTCTTCTACCCGCTTGGTTAAGTAATCAGTGGCTACTATGATATATTCCACATGTGAACTCCTTGCAAGGGATTGATAGGTCTAATGAAATCTATGCCCCACTTAGAGAAAGCACATTCTCCCATCATGGATCTTAAGGACATTTCATCCCATTGGATAGGGTATTGTGCTCTTTGGCAAGCATCACAAAGTTTTACCTAAGTTTGTGCGTCCACATGAAGGGTGGGCCACCATAGACTTGAAAACAAGATGGTCTTTATCACATGATCAAGTCCAAAGTGTACACCTAATATGCATCATTGCTACTTCTAGAATCTTCAAGTAATCACTTCTCATGTATACACAATCTTAAATAACCATCTCAACTTCTATTATTCAAGTTCTTTCAATAAGAGTGTATTCTTGAGCTTCTTGAATAAGACTCTTTTTCTAACCTAATTGAAGTAATTCGATGGCGATGCACCACGGTGTGCTCTCCTTATCGAGAGCTCCATGACGATATCCTCGGAGTAGAAAACGGATCTCCTAAGGCCACATACAATACTTGGCACAGAGACTGTAGAATACGCAGAAAACACAGTACACAGGGAGCACGAAGAGAGACCTCTTAGGTCTTACAAAATGCGGTCGAACTTACAGTCCGTGGCTGACCAGTCCACTATATGTTTTATTAAAGAACATATACAAAGAAGTGTCCGGTGGCCATTTGGCCTTTCACATGGACACTAACGGTAACAATCTCCCACTAAAGGCCAATATGGCCAAAATATATAAAGAATACCTGAGTGTAAGTATACAAACTATACCTCCCCCCTAATGGGCATGTTACACAGTATACAAGTGTTTGTGTAAGATCAAGAATCAAGTAACCCCCATCAAGTGACAACAATGTCGAAAGCTATCCTGTGGTAGAGCTTTAGTCAAAGCATATGCAACATTATCTAGAGTGTGAACCTTCTCAAGAATAATGTGCTCAGTGGCTAGCCAATCTCTAATGAAGTGATATCTCACCTCAATGTGCTTGGTCTTTGCATGATAGACCGGATTTTTAGCCAAAGCAATGGCACTCTCACTATCACTGAGCAAACGAGGTACATGCTGAGGTAAACCCATATCACAAACAAGACAAGAAAGCCACAATGCTCCCTTACATGCCTCACTTGCTGCAACATACTCTGCTTCTATGGTGGAAACAACTGTACATTCTTGAAGACGAGATCTCCAAGAGATAGCACCTCCAACAAAATGGAAAATGTACCCTGATGTAGACTTACGATTGTCTATAGAACCATCATAGTCAGAATCTGTGTAACCAATAATGGATGCTTTCCCTCTACCTAAGCATAGACACTTCTCCTTAGTGCCACTCATATATCTCAAAATCATTTTGACTGCTTCCCAATGTTTCTTGGTGGGATTAGACATATATCTGCTCACAACTCCCACTACAAATGCAATGTCTGGTCTCGTAGCTACCATAGCATACATGAGACTACCAACATCAGACTGATAGGGAATTTTGGTCATGAATTCCTTTTCCTCATCTGATTTGGGGAAATCATCCTTGCTCAATTTCACATATGTGAGTAAAGGTGTACTCAATGCCTTTCCACCCTGCATATTGAACCTCTGAAGTACTTTGGATATGTACTCACTTTGAGACAAATATATGCATCTTCTACTCCTATCACAAGTAATGTGCATGCCAAGAATATGTTTGGCATCCCCCAAATCCTTCATATCAAATGTCTGACTCAACTTCTCTTTGAGAATTGACAAGTCATAAGAGGACTTCCCAGCAATCAACATATCATCAACATAAAGTATCAAACATATCAAGCTGCCATCTGAGCATCTCTTTGTGTAGAGACAATGATCCTCGTTGATTTGAGAATAGCCTTGAGACTTCATAAAAGCATCAAACTTTTGGTATCATTGTCTAGGGGACTATTTAAGTCCATACAAGCTCTTCTTGAGCTTAGAAACTAGACTTTCCTTGCCAAGAACTACATAACCCTCTGGTTGTTCCATATAGATCTCATTTGTAAGATCTCCATGCAAGAAAGCAGTTTTCACATCCATTTGGACTAGCTCTAAGTCCTCCATTGCAATGAATCCAAGCAGCATGCGCAAGGTAGTCATCTTGACCACTGGAGAGAAGATTTCCTTGAAATCAACACCATGTTGTTGCTTAAAACCCTTTGCAAGCTCACTGGCATCTCTTGGCATAACAAAATCTAAACGTGGAACATATCTATCAGGTGGATGTGAGACACGTGCAGAACATCTCAATGGTTGTTGAACAGGAACACGTGCAGACTGATCTGAATGGAAATTCTCTTGAACATCCCTATGTGCAACATTTTTATGCATGCTAACCGGAGGACTAGTATCCTCAAACACCACTTTTCTCACTTCAACCTCCTTAATGGGTTGTTTATGCATCTTAGACTCATTGAAAATGACATCACTACTTCTGATCACTGATCGTGTTTCAGGATCCCATAACCGATATCCAAATTGTCCTTCTCGACCATATAAAAAAAAAATGCACTTGTTTGACTTATGCTCTAACTTTTGTCTAAGATTCTTGGGTATATGAACATCTGCTTCACAACCAAAAACTCGAAGATGATCATAATATGGTGGCTTCCCTTTCAGACCTTTGGTAGTACTAGGTGAAAGGTTAATCACATGAACTGCAGTCAACACTGCTTCTGCCCAAAAGCCTTATGAAAGGTTTGCATGATGCAACATAGACACAACTCTATCTTGAATAGTTCTATTAATCCTCTCAGCTACACCATTCTGTACTGGGATATAAGGAGCAGTAAACTCTCTACGAATCCCTCTAGATTGACAGAAAAGGCTGAATTCATATGAGGTATACTCACCCCCATTATCTGAACGTAAAGCCTTAAGCTTAGTTCCTTTTTCAGTCTCAACAGAAGCAAGCCATTTTCTGAAAGTAGGGAATACCTCATCCTTTGATTTGATAGGATATACCCAGACTTTTCTAGTAGCATCATCTATAAAAGTGAAAAAGTAAAGAGAACCACCTAAGGACCTAGTGGGCATAGGACCACAAACATTTGTATGGGCGAGATCTAAAGGCTGAATTTAAGAGTCAATGTGCATTCTATGCACATTTCTGGTTTGCTTTCCATATTGATAATGCTCACAAAATGAAAAATAAGAGAAAGATAACACAGGTAAGTAGCCAGAACGAGAAAGATTTTCCATTCCACTACAAGATATATGGCCCAAACGACCATGCCAAATACAAGCCATAGGCTGTTTAGTAACAGCTAACACGTGTTCTTTCTGTGATACTGTTGCAGAGTAAAGGAGCATAAGAGGAGAGCCCCAAAATTTTCAAAATGATGGGCATAATTTTTTTTTCTTCTTTCTTTTCTTCGAGGTCTTCAAGAATTCCCTCAAGCCATGTAAATGCACTAGAGGATTCCTCTAGTTGCATAATCCCAATTTGTTGTAAAATATCCCTTGTAAATTAGTAGGAAATTCACTTTTCTAGTAATAAAGTGCCGGTCTCTTGTGTGAAAGGACCAAACTTAGGGCACATGTATATAAGTCACTTGGTGACTCTTTGTAGAGACTTTTTTGTCATTGTGAAGAAGGAGCTCTTCTAAAATCTCAAATTTGCCTCTTTCCTGCATTTTTCTATCTTCTCTTTGATCTTGTATGTATGTGTAATGGTTGGAATGTGTGTGTAGGACTGTTGTCTACCCCTCCCCACTATTTTTGAGCTACTATAGTGTGAGTGTGAGCTTGTAGGAGTTGTGGTGTGAGTATGGGTGCTTCCTGCCATTCACCATTTTGGCCATAACTTGAAGCAGAGTTATCAAAATCGAGTGAAACCACTTCCAATAGATGCGTCTCGTTGAGAGCTTCGAAAGGAGTACCCTATTGACTATATTCGGAGTTCTGAGCTGGGAGAAATCCTTGAATTACTGAAAATTGTTGTAAGAGGTATCGCACCAAACACTTTCAGGATTTCAGTGAGTTTGAGAGGTGGATTAGTCTTTTCTCATGCATGCAAGCTTAACCACTTCATTTTCCATCATGTGTGCACATGTCTTCATACACTTGGTTAGGTTGTTTGATCGGATTGACATTTAAATGTGTGTTGATTTCCCACTATATGCACTTGTGTGGCAATAGAGGTACAGTCTCATTGGCACAAGTCCTTGAGTCTTCTTGACTTGAGTACACACGTTTTTGGCGCCGTTGTCGGGGAACACTCAACTAAGGTGCCTTTGTGATGGTTATAGATTGAGTGTGATAGAATCGTACTTGTAGAAGTGAATTTGTCTTGTGGCAATTAGTCAATCACTTCAACACTTGTTACTTCACATCTCAAAGGTGTGTGTGATAAGTTTTAGGTTTAGGGTTAGGAGGAAGGGAGAGAAGGAGGAGTTAGGGTTAGGTTAGATGGAGAGGAGGAGTGAAGAAAGGTGAAGTAGGAGTAGGCCAAGACCACCAAAAATGTCCAAAAAAATCACCCAAAATTAGCTAGGATCAAATTCTATCCAAAAAAGTATAAAAACCAAAAAAATTGGCTCATTTGACACTTGTTGGTGTTCTGGTATCGTGGGCGAGGAGCGACCAGTATCATGAGTTTGGTATCGGGTGATTCAGGCTTTCAAAGCTAGAGAGTGAGCTCAAGGTGCAAGCAGAACAATACACTGGTAAGATTTCACAAAGGTTATCTGACAAAAACACACTTAAAGTGCATAAACGACTGATTAAACGCATGTGCAATATTGCGGGGGGGAAAACCAGAGTCATTATACATTCTTTGTGAGGTAAAGGGGCCTAGGAGTGAAGAGGTGGGTGAGGAAGACAAGGGGGTGAAAAATTTCTTGAGTTTAGAAGTATTTTGGCTTGAGTATCGCGATCGGTTGAGGTTTGGTATCGCGATACCAAAATTCCCTTGTATCGCGATACTCACCGTAGTACCGTATCGCCTGGTACCAGTGCTGGTATCGCGATACCATTTTGGTATCGTGTCGCCGGATTGGTATCGCGATCTCACTTTACTGCTGTGGTATCGTATCGTTACCTACAGTGGTATCGTATCGTCTCACTTGGCATCAAGTATCACGACACCATTTCGGTATCGTATCGTGCGCTCACCTGGTTAGTATCGCGATACCGTCATAAGTATCGTATCGTCTAGGTTCTGCGGTATCGTATCGTGTGAATCGGGATATCGTATCGTCTTGTATCTTCGCATCGTATCGTTGACCCCTACAAGTATCGTATCACCGTATTTCCTAGTGAAGTATCGCGACACCTTACCTGGTATCGTATCGTGCAAGCAGGTGGTATCGTATCGCCTCTTGTCCTGGTATCGTATCGTGCAAACAGGTGGTATCGTATCACCTCTTGTCCTAGTGTCGTATCATCTGTGGCAGATAGTATCGTATCGCCTAGAATTCTGGTATCGTATCGTCTCCTTACCAGGAATTGTATCGCGATACCACTTTTGGTGTCGTATCGTGGCAGTCTTCCAGTATCGTATCGCCTGCGGAAGACAGTATCGTATCATGTTAACATCAGGTATCGTATCGCGGCCAAGGCAGTATCGCCTAGTGTGGTATCGCCTGGAAACGGTATCGGCCAGATTGACACTAGTATTTTTGTTAGACAATTTGAGGCATTGGAAGAGCCACTCAAGGAGAATCTCTGGGACTTCTAGAGAGACTTAGGTGAGTGAATGAACTTGAGGTCAGGAAGAGTGCTAAGTAGCCGAAGAAGCGTCATATCTTCTGTGGGAAGTGCTGCTCATGTTAGTCATCACTCCATCTACTCAGAGACTTCTAGTGATTCAGAGGAGGAAATACCCATGGCTTCGGAAGACATGCAGGGTCCAACACCGAATAGGAATTTCATGTCTACTGTTGAAGGAGATTACCGTACCTCCTTACAGTATGTGTCCACTAACGCCCAGGAGATCCCCATCTACCTGGATGGCTTAAATAGATCTGTGGCGAGGATGGTAACTTCCCTGAATGCCACAATAGTACCCCGACCTGCTATCAAGTACGAGGGAGGTGTGTATGTAGACAAAATTGGTCATATCTACATTGTGACTGAATTTCCTGAGAGGGTCAACGAGAGGGGAGAGTTTGTGGACCCAGACAACTCCGAAAGAACACACCATGAAGAGTTAGTAACCACCCCTAGAGGCAGATCCCAAGTATCACGGGTCTTGAGAGGGGACTTGATTCCTCAAGACGACTACTTGTTGGAAGTCTATATGATCCACGGATCAGACCTATTGCTTCAAACAGACTTACCTGCCCAGGGAGAGAAGAAAGCCCCATGACATTCTATGAGCTAAAAGACCCAGATGATGAAACTAGACTTACATACTTGGATAAGGATCAAAGGAGATACTGGCCTGTGAGTGCCTTAGACAGGGCTTGACTGAGATACATGGGTGCACCTGTATTTCCTCAGAGAGATCAGGCAACTACCTCACAAAATCCTTTTGGAAATCAACAAGAGACGGAACATACCACATCAGGACAGACCAACCAACGAAGTGTGCCCAACCGTACTCATGTACAATTTGCAACTCCAGGAGTGCAAACACACCATCAGACCCACGCAGGGATAGGTAACCAGTACCGACCACCAGTTAGACCACGACCACCGGTAGGAGGACAGCCTGGAATACCTCCATTACGACCAGCTGCCCCAGTTTTCCCTGTAATGCCCAGACCTCCTGAACCAATGAAAAGACTGAGACCTATCCAAGTAGCTAAATGTGTGAGAAACCATTATGATCGATTGGGGGAACCCTATGATCATATCGCTGAATTTAAACAAGTTCTAAGAGCGGAGCAAGTAGATGACTTCTTTGTGCAGTACGAGTCTTTTGGACTCACCCTCACAGGGACAGCTCTAACTTGGTTCCAACCCTTAGACCCAAATCAATTTGGAAATATGGAACAGTTCTTTCAAGAATTCATTGGGGAATTCACAAAGAGAGGGATTAAACACAATTCAGCGTCTTTAATCCATAGCTTTAAACAAAACCCTAATGAAATTGTGAAGACTGCGGCCAGAAGATTCAATCAATATGTGGATAGATGCCCAATGGCTGAGAGACCCACTCAACAAAAGATGATTTCATTATTTTTAGATGGGCTCACTAACGGAACTCTACGAACACTAGTGTATGTGAAGAGGCTACAAACATTGAGTGAGTGTCTTCAAGAGTGCATTGATTTGGAAGATAACCTTGCCGAGGATCTCAAAGGTACAACCGACCTCACTAAACCAGAAGATTTAAGGAGCACTGTCACATCCAACTCCAGTAACATGGAAGAATTAGCAGAATTATTAGCAAAGAAACTAGGAGTCCAAGGGCAAAGAGCTTACCAAAACCCAACTCAAAGAGTGCCTATGCTACGGAGATGTAACTTATGCAGAGGAGATCATCCCACACACTTATGTGCGAGAGGAGGGGCTGGTGCACAACCTATGTATCCATACCACATACAGCAACAACAAGGAACTTCTTGGTACTGTTACATAGAACAAAAATATACCAACCACACTACTGAGAATTGTCCCTTCAATAGGCAAGCACGCCCTTTTCAACCACCGCAGTATAGACGGGTAGTCGAGGATTCTGAGAACCCACGTGAGAACTCCCAAAACACAAGAGTACAAAAATGGAAGGAAAGGCGAGAAAAACTCAAAAATAAATGGGCGAGAAATAAGAGTCAAGACAGTAAGAAACAAACTAAGGACTTGAAGGAGCATAAAGAACAAAAAACTCATAAGGAGATCCCTGAGCCACCACGGATTAGCTCAGAGAAAGAGAAGCCAGGATCAATTCTAGCTGACCCAAAGCCAGACGACTTGGACATGTGGTTGAAAGCTTACCAAGCTAGAATCAAAATGGGCCCCAATATAGAGCAACATGAAAAACTCTACCCTCAAGGGGAATTAGAAAAATAACGATTGGCAATATGCAGGAAACTTATCGAGGTAGCACAAGCAACCCTAGAAAAAACTATCCCAATTTTACCAGGGACAAGGATTGCACATGGTCTATACGAAGAATGCATCAAATCCAAGGATAAGGAACCTAGAGAGGAAGCTGATCAAGGTGAACGAATAAAAGCTCAAGATGAACAGGTGTCAATGATACCAGACCTAGAGGCAGATTGGCCAGAAGACTTGTGGAATAGAATCAGAGAAGAGCAATGGAAGAAGAATGGAGTCAGTCCACCTCCTTTTGATGAAATAGATGTGGAAGATTGTCAACCCCATCCCAACCTGGAGGAAGTATATGAGGAAGTATCAAGACTCGATAGAGGTAGAGAGGAAACCCTGAGCATTTCAACATTGCCTAATTACATGGGAGAATACGAAAGGGAGTCTCTAATAATACGAGCACCCACAGTACATGGAAAAGGAAAAGGAAATTCAGAAGAGAGTTCACACAATCTAACAGAACTAAAGAAAACAAAGGTGCAATGCAAATTGACGATGGAAGAGTTGCTTCAACTTAAACCACAATTATGGAGGCAGTTAGCAAACCAATTAGAACCACCACCAGAGAAAGGAGAAACAAAAGGAAATGAAAAGGAAAGAAAATCAACGATACAAATTCCAGTTGATAAAGTGGGAGAGTTTAGTGAAGGAGACGAAGGTAATACATGTTTACCTGTCACCCACAATGGGTACATGACCAAGGCTATTCTAGATACGGGAGCCGGGGTAGGAATTGCCACCAAGGAGATATGGGAAAAGTGGGGAAAACCTGCCTTGCGACCCACACGCATGAAACTCCAATTAGCAGACGGTCATGTGGAAAGACCCTTAGAAATACTGGAAAGAATCAAATTAACCACCTGTGGAGTAGAATTTGAACATACATTAGCCATTTGTAAGTTCGAGAAAGCGAACAACTATGAAATGATATTAGGGTGACCATTCATGAGACAAATGCGGGTAGTACAAGATTGGGGAAGAGATTCATTATACCTGCAACATCAAGGAAACACCACCAAGATAAATTTGCACACGTTTGCCTATCGAGATGTCCCTCCACTACAATGAAATCCAGTTCACAAGGAAGAAGATGACCTATCCATTCACAGTGCTGGATCAAGTGATCAATCTTGGATACATGAAGATGCCCAGTTATGGATGTGTAAAGAAGCTAAGAAAGAGGAGTGTAAAAAACAACTGTGGCCAATAGGACACCCTAACTATCGATCAGTAGAAGACCCAAATTACATGCCTCAAATCTTTCCTGATGAGATTTTTGAGCCACATGGATGGATGGAAATTTTGGCAACCTTAGATGTGTGCGTAAACGAAGAAGTTTTGACGATGAACGAATGCATAGATGAGGAAGGCTATGATGTAAATCTCTATATGGTTGTCCTTCAAGAAGTAGAAGAAGGGGAAATCTTGGAAAAAGAATGGAAAGAGGAATATGAAAGCATAGAAATGGAACCAGAATTTGACTCCGAAGAAAGCTACTTAAACACTATTCAGAACAAGAAGGAACAGGAACCAACAAAAATCTTAGCAATTGAAGCTGCTCTGTCAATACGCAGGCAGAGGGAAGACGTGAGTAAGGTAGAGCCGAACCCAGATCTTTTTGAAGTTCTTGCACACTTTAAAAAATACAAAGTAGAAGAGAGAAAATTAGCCATGCAAATGCCTAGACAAGAGGCACGAGACAGAGAAGCGTACGACAACAAAGAACAAACCAAAAAAATTGTGGTAACAGTAGAAGATGGAGAAGAGCGGTGCACATATATTGGAAAAGATGTATCTGAAGAGGAGGAAGAGGAACTCATACACCTTATCCGAGAGTACGGAGACGTATTCGCATGGACCTACAAGGATCTCAAAGGCGTAGAACCCACCATTTGTTCCCATCGAATACCAATGATGGCCGACGCAAAACCTTCCAAACAACGCCCTTATACGTATAATGAGGTTTATGCAGCAAAAATTAAGGAAGAAATAGACAAACTACTAGCGGCAGGATTCATATATGAGATAGAACACACCGAGTGGGTATCGCCATTAGTAGTTGTGCCTAAGAAAAATGGAAAATTGAGAGTGTGCATAAATTTGAAGAAGGTGAATGCAGCCACCATACGTGACAGCTACCCATTGCCCATCACGGACCATCTATTGGAGAGGGTAGCCGGAAAAGAGGTCTATAGTTTCCTAGATGGATTCTCCGGATACAATCAAGTAGCTATCGCGACCGAGGATCAACATAAGACCGCATTTGCAACCGAATGAGGTGTGTATGCTTTCAGAGTGATGCCTTTTGGACTCACTAATGCTCCGGCTACTTTTCAACGATTAATGTGTCATGTTTTCAAGGACTTTCTGAAAAAAAGCATGGAAGTATATGTAGACGACCTTTGCACGTACTCCAATCAAAGACATGACCACATTCCTGAGTTGAGGAAGATATTTAATAAGTGTAGACAGTACAGAGTCTGTTTAAACCCTGAGAAATGTGTCTTTATGGTAAGACAAGGGAAAATCTTAGGACACATAGTCTCAAGGAATGGAATATCCACAGATGAGGATAAAATAAGAGTCATCTTAGACCTACCAAGACCTAAAAATGTGAAGGAAGTACAAGCCTTTATGGGACATTGTGGATATTACCGTAGGTTTATTCACATGTATGCCATAATAGCAAAACCCTTGTATGGTCTCTTGACTCAATTCACTTGGACAGAAGAGTGCGAGAAGGCATTCAATGAGTTAAAAAAGAGGCTGAGTACAGCCCCAATTCTGAAATCACCAAACTGGAGCAAGCCTTTTCATATTCATGTTGATGCTTCTAACTATGCCATTGGATGTATCCTACCCCAACCAGCTGATGAAGGTAAGCTTGATCATCCAATTGCCTACGCTAATAGACAACTGAATCAAGCGGAACAAAATTATACCACTACGAAACGAGAAGGGTTAGGAATGGTATATGCAGTGAAGAAATTCAGGCACTACCTCTTAGCCAACAAGTTCAAGTTCTTCATAGACCATCAGGCTTTACTGTACTTAGTCAATAAGCCTTGTAACACGGGAAGATTGGTACGTTGGTTCTTACTACTGATGGAGTTCGACTTTGAAGTGGTTGTGAAGAAAGGAAACACTCACGTAAGAGCAGACCACCTTGCTAGGTTAACACATGGGGAGCCACCAAGTGGAGTGCCCGATGATTTGCCAGATGCTTATTTGTTTAATCTAGAAGTTTGCCCAAAGTGGGCAGAGAAATTGATCCCTATACTCACCCATGGGCCTCAACACTCTATCAGTAAGACTAGCAAAAAGGAAATTCTTCAATCAAGGAATCTACACATTGTTGCTGGAAGCGTGTATTATAAGGAACCCAATGGAGTACTGCTAAGATGTGTCGAGGAGGATGAACAAAAACAACTAATCGAGCAAGCACATGTGAACAAATGGAGAACATACCAAGGGACTCATGGAACCATTCGAGAATTAAAGAGATTAGGAGTGTACTGGGCTGACATGTCAAAAGACGTCCATGACTATGTAAGTAATTGTGCAGAATGTCAGGAGACGAGCCCAGAAGATCATATGTCCACACCATTTTCCACCATAGCACCCAAATGGAGTAAAACATTAGTGAAATTCTTAAAAACAAAAGAACATGAGGTAGGGGCTAGTTTGGAAAGAAAACGATCCCTAGAAGAAATCAGCAAGGACTATACACTCATGGGAAAACAATTGTTTAGACGAGGAAAAAATAACCAAGTCCGATTATGTGTGCACGAGGGAGAATATCTACCCATATTAGAGATGGCACATGCAGGTGCTACCGGAGGTCATTTCTCGGCGGAGAGAACGGTCAAAATGATTCTCTTTGCGGGCTTGTGGTGGCCAACCCTACATATGGATGTTGAAACATACGTACGAAGTTGTGAAACCTCAGAGAGCTAAATACCCAATTCGGAGAGATGACATGCCATTAAGACCCATGGTCTGTGCAAGGGCATTCATAAAATGGGGTATTGACTTCATAGGACCTATCAATCCACCTGCCAGAGGATCACATGCGGAGTACATCATAGTAGCAACTGATTACTTGACCAAATAAGTAGCCACTAGAAAGAATGATGCTCAAACTACTGCCAAGTTCCTTTTCGAGCATATTTTCACCCGCTTTGGATTACCCATCGAGATTGTGAGTGATCGGGGAACGCACTTCCTCAATGAAGTAATCGAGTCTCTAATGAATGAGTTTTTAGTGATTCATAAAAAATTAGCCCCATACCATCCCCAAGCCAATGGACAAGCGGAGAGTTCTAATAAGGTACTCTGTACAGTATTGACAAAGATTGTCAATAATGGAAGGTCAGATTGGGACAAACAATTGCATCACGCAATTTGGGCCTTCCGAGTTGCATATAAAACGGCTATTGGAACTACCCCATTTAACTTAGTGTATGGGCAAAATGCAATTTTGCCAATTGACTTTTTAGTACCAACACTGAAAGTGGCCCAACAGTATGAGTGGAACGGACATGAACTATCCCAACAACTAGACCAAATAGAGAAATTACACGAGACTAGGTTACAAGCAGTGGCAGGAATTTATGCAGCTAAAAGGAGACAAAAAGCATATTATGATGCACATATAAAAGACAAGGGACTTAAAGAAGGTGACTTAGTCTTAGTGTACACATTAAAACAACACGCCAAGAAGTTACAAAAACGCGGATATGGATCTTTGATCATAAATCGAATCTCGACTGGTGGAGCAGTCAATCTAGCCACCCTAGATGGCGACATTCTTCCCAACTACATCAGCGGATGTAGAGTGAGACGATTCATGGAGCCTTTGACTGATCAAATGCTAGCACGATTAGTAGGCGCCCAAAATAGGAAGAGGGAAGAGGAACAGATTAGAGAGGAAGCTCGACAAGAAGCACTGGAGCGCATTAGGAAACGGAAAGAATGGATTAGGCAACGAGATGAACGCTATCTCTAAGGAGAAGAGCCTATCCCTATGGCTAATTACCAAGTCAATGATCCTGATACAACGGGTGTGTGTAAAACGCAACCTTACCTAAACCTAGGGATTGGCAAGACAGAGTACAAGTTGATAGACGCACACATTACAAGGCCATGCATTCGGCACATATTGCACATGATAAAGTTAGTGGTGCACATTCTCCATGAGAGATTAGATCTTAGCCTCAGCTATCCTAGGAATGAACATATGGTGTACTTAAATAAATGCTTCGGCTACACTAACGATGGTTTTCTTTCAGGATTAAAAAAAAAATTTGAAAAATGTGTATGGTAAGAGATCTCACCTATGGAATCATGGGAAACGGAGTGATGCACAACAACAAAACATTGCAATTACTACACTAATGGCTATACTTCCTGTGAAGCTAACACACTTTTCCTTACAAGTGCAGATGGCTTCTGAAGATTCCGAAGCAACTGTACTAGAAGAAGTAATGGAATTCCCACCCCAGAGTATTACTAAGGCAAAAGGACATTGGTTCCGTGAAGATCAACCAGCGGGGGATTACCTGTTCCTCGCAACAATCAAAATTATGGATACTGATCACCAGTTTCCAATCATGTCACAGGATTTCCGCATACTCCACACACTCCCATCCATTGAAGACATTTTGAAGAAAGCGGGCATTCATAAGTACTTTGAATTGCCGATATATAAGCCTGACTTCCAAAGATGCACACAGGTCATGAATACCTTACAGCCAGCGCTTCACGATCCATTGGTCCCAGAGGCTAGAGTAATGGATAAAGTGGGAGAATGGGTGATCATTCAATTCACACATGACTTGATTAAGGAAGCCTTTGAATGGGAAAAGGATGGAACTACAGTAGTGAAAGAAGAAAGCCGAGGTGCCAAAACCAGGACATTCACGGATATTAATCACGTAGACATAGAAGAGGGAGTAAGACTAATCCACCAGCATTTCTGCTTCCCTAATATGCACCGATACACGGCACCACAGAAGATTATTGTCCAATTACTCTCCCATGCCATCAAGCAAATCGGAAATCAAATTAATTTGACACCATATATTCAAGAAAGACTGTTCGAGGCTAAAAAGCAATGGAATAATAAGAAGTTCCTCAATGGCAGTGTGGCCTTGACAATATTGATTTACCATGCTTTGGGCATAAGAGAACACTTGCAAAAAATGCCCTCAGCCACTGCTCTGGCACAGTATGTCAAAGTCGCCAGCGTACCAAAGAAGAAAAAAGGAAGTAAAATTGTGGAAGTAGCAGAAACAAGCTCTCAACCCAAAATGAGATGCACAAAAAGACTCCGAGAAGTCAAATAAGCTGAAGAAGAAGCACCAATGACAAAAATAATTCATGTGCTCCCCAAAACAACTAGGGAAGGACAAACAAAAATCACAGAGGAAGACTTAACAAAAGCCCTGGAGGAGACACATCAATATACAGAAGGGCAAATCAATTTACCAGTCCAAGGTCATCACTATCAGCAATCACAACAGGCATTGGACTCGAAAAGCAAACTAACCAAAGTCCACAGGTACCGAGAAATAGGGTTGGCGAATTCTAGTTCTTTATCGGAGGGCCAAGAGGAGCCAAATACTTCGTTATTGGATATCGATATTCAAAGTGAATCAAAAGATGACGGACAATGGGAGGAATTGAATGAAGTGGACTATAACGAAGAACAAGAAGACCTCAAGCAGGATGATCACGCAACAAAGGTTGATCCAAGTACCAAAAGCAAGGAAGCAGAAATGGAAGGTCTGCATACTATGAAAATGAATGATGCCACCACCATTCAAATCAAGGAGGCCACATCACCTCGTAAGAAATCCATAAAGATATCAAAAATGGAGCCTCAGGATGAGAATATGGAAAATGAAGAACCCTTCACACCAATCAGGGTTGTGGCAGAACCCTCCCCCATGGATGTCACATTTCAAGGGAGTGCCACTAAAACTAATGAAGTGGATAAAGACGACAAGGATCCCAGAGTACAGATACAGGTTAGACAACCACACAATGCAACTATCCATGTCGCACAAGGGAAAGATGTACAAACAGGAGAAACCCCAGATATACCCAAGACATGGCTGAATGTGGATATCGCTCAGCTCAAGCCTGTGGTGCAAGATATGATTTGAACCGCACTAGACACAGAACAATTAATGCTTGACGCTGATGAAGATTATGACCAGGCCATGCGAGATAAGAAGGAACTTGAAAAATTGGGTAAGAACCTTTCCACCGAGTTATCAACAGTAAAAGAACGAGTTTTGAGGAAAGAAAATGAACTTCAAGAAGTCAAAACACAATACAACATACTAGAAACGGCGAATACAAAACTGAAAGAATAGGTTCAGGAACTCACAAAGAAGTTAGAAGTGAATGAGACTGAGAAGACACGAATCAATGCCCGCAGTAAAATCTTGGAGTCTCAGCTCAAAGTATACATGGAGGAAGCAGAGAATCTACGACAACAAAATAAAGAACTCATGACAGCTCTTCTGAGTGATCAGCCAGTCGAAGTGCAACCCAAGCCAGAAAAGAATATACTAGAATTGGAGGACAAGGTAGCTAAGTATGAAGATCAGCTCACAAAGGAGCAAGCCACAATTGCCGAATGGGAAAAGAAATACATGGACGATACGGCTGCATTGAGAGCCAAATGGAAAAAAGCAGAGAATAGTTATCTGCGGCAATGTAAGGAAGACACAGATCAGATGAATATCGTGGCCCAAGAATTGATCAAACACCAGGACACCATTGCAAAAGCTGAGGAAGAGATTAAGCAAAAAGATGAAATAATTAAATAGCTTCAGGAGCAGTTAGAGCAAAAAGCAAAGCAGGGGACACCAGTAGTTCCACGATCTGCAGAAGCTACTGTGGAGACTGAGGTACGTCCTCTCTCTCCCCCCTCATATCATTCACCGATAAGGGAGGAAAAGGAGGTTCCCATTGAACCTAACACTCGAGAAATTGCAAAACTGAGCCGACCAGAAAGGGCACTACTGGTGTCCCAGCTCACTGCCAATTTTGAAGACCAAATAATACAGATCTAAAAGGAAGCTCACATAGAAAACAACCAACTAGAACAAATTTTGAAGCCCTTCAATGTACCATATGGTCTTCTAAAGGAACAAACACAACATTACATAAGAACCGCCACTAATAAAGAACCCGATAGCAACCTCCAGCTCGACAAAAATACTTTCAATTACACTCAAGAGGAGTTCGAGAAAGCGGATCCCATATGGAGGAGGAAAATTTTGGAAAAGAATCCTACACTGCGGGTACAGTGGGAAGCATCACCGTATGTACTTCAAGTCAACCCGTCATTTTGTCCTGTGCCTCGCAGACGCTCCTGGACGCAATTTTGGGAAAGTCAGCGCCAGGGTAGTATTAATAATCAGTGGCTCAATTACCCTTTGTTACCTAGTCTGCCACATAACTATCTACCGACAGAAGAATATATGGTCAAAACTATGGAATTTTGGATTGCCAGATATGCCACAGTACCCGATTTAGCGGTAAAAATGACCAATAAGATATTCAGCATGATGCTTACGGTAATTAAGGTGTTCCAACACGCAAAGTACACATTTTTTAATTTCATCGGCATTACGCAAGGCTCAGAGGAACTCATTTTTTATTTATCCACTATTCCCAGCCGATTAACACTCATGGCATATTATTCTCGCCTAATGTTTTTGCCATCGACATATATGCAAACTTTTGAAGAAGCATTTTTCACCGGCTTCTTTGAAATTGACTCCAAAATTTTTGTAAAAATGACTTCTAATTTGAATGCGCGACTGGTAGCTTATGAAACCAGTTTCTTTGCAGATCATCAGAAAGCGCCAGAAGACGGAGTAAAATCTCAGCAATGGAAGGAGTTCATGCTGTATCATGCTAATCTGCTAAATCAACGAGAGCAAACGGCCATCCAAACATACACACGTCACCACAAAAAGCCTGTCGGGGACGACAGAGTTCAGGAGGAGGGACGTGTAGAGGGACAATCAAGCAAAAAGAAAAGAAGAAGAAAATCAAAGTCTAGAACGGCTCAATAGAGATAAGGATAAAAAGAACAAGTCCCTGCAAGAAGCCCCGTAGGGGCGCATCACCCATCTCTGCACAGAGCCCTGGAGGGGCACACACACCAAGGAAAAGCACGCAGCCGAAAGGAGGAACCAGGGCCAACAAGTATCCATGAAGAAGTGCAAGAAAGCATCAGGTGGTTCCGTGGCCATATGAGGGTGCTTCAACTGAGTAACAGAGGATTCTGATCAAGGCTTACGAGCTACATCCTCATATGTGCACTGATGGCGTGCGTGGCAAACCGAATTAACAAGCTTTGAGTAATATAGTAAGGTCCGATGAGTGCAACCAAGACAAATCAGAGGGCCACTAAAACGTAATGCAAGATCAAGAATCAAGCAGAACTGACCAAAGGATGCGTGTGCTGATCGAGACAAACAAGAAGTAAAGCCTGTCAAGGGACGACAGAGACAAAGAGGGGGAGAGTGTTGCAGAGTAAAGGAGCATAAGAGGAGAGCCCCAAAATTTTCAAAATGATGGGCATAATTTTTTTTTCTTCTTTCTTTTCTTCGAGGTCTTCAAGAATTCCCTCAAGCCATGTAAATGCGGAGTCCTCTAGTTGCATAATCCCAATTTGTTGTAAAATATCCCTTGTAAATTAGTAGGAAATTCACTTTTCTAGTAATAAAGTGCCGGTCTCTTGTGTGAAAGGACCAAACTTAGGGCACATGTATATAAGTCACTTGGTGACTCTTTGTAGAGACTTTTTGTCATTGTGAAGGAGCTCTTCTAAAATCTCAAATTTGCCTCTTTCCTGCATTTTTCTATCTTCTCTTTGATCTTGTATGTGTGTGTAATGCTTGGAATGTGTGTGTAGGACTGTTGTCTACCCCTCCCCACTGTTTTTGAGCTACTGTAGTGTGAGTGTGAGCTTGTAGGAGTTGTGGGGTGAGTGTGGATGCTTCTCGCCATTCATCATTTTGGTCATAACTTGAAGCAGAGTTATCAGAATCGAGTGAAACTACTTCCAATAGATGCGTCTCATCGAGAGCTTCGAAACGAGTACCTTATTGACTATATTCGGAGTTTTGAGCTGGGAGAAATCCTCAAAATACTGAAAACTGCTGTAAGAGGTATCGCGGCAAACACTTTCAGGATTTCAGTGAGTTTGAGAGGTGGATTAGTTTTTTCTCATGCATGCAAGCTTAACCACTTCATTTTCCATCATGTGTGCACATGTCTTCATACACTTGGTTAGGTCGTTTGATCGGATTGACATTTAAATGTGTGTTGATTTCCCACTATATGCACTTGTGTGGCAATAGAGGTATAGTCTCATTGGCACAAGTCCTTGAGTCTTCTTGACTCGAGTACACAGATACAAATAAAAGATAAAGTGAGCCAACTTTGCTTCCTTTTGCAATAACCATATTGCCGTTTGATATACAAAAGGACTCAGCATAGAAGACTACCTTGTAACCAAGGTCATCAAGTTGACCAACTAACATTAAACTGCGTGATAACTCAGGTACATGGCGTACATTATGCATAGTAAATTTTGAACCATCAATGAACTGCACAACCACATCTCCAATCCCCACAACGTCACACTGGTAAGAATCACCAAGTCTCACGGTACCAAGAGACTTTGCTGCATAATTAGAGAACCATTCTCTGTGTGGTGTCACATGGAAAGAAGCACCAGAATCTAGCAACCAGGTGTGCAAAAGAGAATCAGCCATAAGTGCCTCAGTTGGCAGAGTACTATCAAGTGTCATCACATCAGCATCATCAGAAATAGCATTAATTTCTTCAATCTTCATAGTCGAAGTACATGGTGTAGGTAACTGTTTAACAGCCCATCAACATTCTATCCTTTACCTTTAGCATTCTTTAATGCATAACAATCTTTCTTCATATGTCCTTTCTTATGACAATAATGACATTCCATATCCCTCTTCTTTGATTTACTTCTACTCTTATTCCGTTGACCATTCTTTTCCTTGTTCTTGCTCCTGCCACGTTGCTGATTCTTTCCTTGGTAAGAATCACGAACCTTATATGCATCTCCACTATGAGTGCCAACCATAGATTTTCTACGAATCTCCTCACTCAAGAGTGCTCCACATATGTCATCATAGATGAGTTTACCATCATTTCATTATCCATAATACATATCCATTTTCTGAGCCTGTAATTGGGAGAATATAGCATCAAACTCATTCAGATGAGCAGCAACACTATGTGTGTCCTTCATACGAAGGTCATAGCACATCTTTAATCTGATTCTTCCATAGAGAAAAGTTTGTGCCATCAAATTTTTGGATCTCAAAATAGTATTTGCCTTGCAAGTTATAGCTCCTCCTCAGAACACTTGCACTAGACCCTGATCTACTGGATGTGTCCCACCAAAACTGAAAACCTTTCCAGAAACCTATAGTTTTGCAAGTGTGGCTGAAAAACATAGGCCCAAAAGTTGATATTTATTGGCAGAGAAGTACAAAGAACACTCTTCTTGAAGTTGGCAGACCTATGTGAAGAGAACTATGTGCAAAAGTACTCCAAAATGGCTCCAAAAGATGCCCAAAAATGCTTCAAAAATAGGCTTTGAAAGCAAAGAATGAAGCTTTGAGGGACCAAAACATGTTCAAGGTAATGTCAACCTTAGTCTTTCCCCTTCTTTAGAAACCACAAGGGTGTAGCTTAGTGGCAAGAGATTGCCACGGTTAAGCGAGCTCTGGGGGGAACAATACTGGGATGGGTGACCTCCCGGGAAGTACCAGGAACCTCTATATTCCTTGATCGTTTAGGTCCTCCCTCACACGCAGCCAATGGTGACTTCGGTGACTGGGATGACAAGGTATGCCTTGGTCACTGTTGGAGTTAGACGTCTGCGGAAGCACGCAAACAACACAAGGAAGAAGAAGAAGCTTGGAGCATAAACACACAATCCTGAATGTATTACTAGAGAATGTACAAAGATAAGTAGCCCATTAGGGCAATAGGCGTATATATAGAGCCGGGGGAAAAAAACCTCCTAAAGAGGGAAAAAAGTGCCCCGGTAGTCCTAGTGTGTTCACACACATCACTACCTAAATATATCAACAAATCCCCCCTGGGAGTGATGCGGTGAACAAGCAGCTGGCACTCATGTATAAGGAAGTGCCAAGCTATGTGGAAATCACTCCACAAAAGGAAGTAAGCCCAAAGCTTTGCGAAAAGCTTCAAACTTCTCCCTAGGCAGAGCCTTCGTGAAAAGGTCTGCAATGTTCTCCTACGTGGGCACATATGCCAAAAGCTGATCTCCCCAGCAGAGAACCTCTCCCTGACATAGTGATAATGCACCTCAATGTGCTTAGTGCGAGCATGGAACACAGGGTTCCTCGCAACTGCCAATGTGCTCTGACTGTCAGTGAAGATGGTGGTGGCAAAAGACTGGCCAACACCCAAATCAGCCATAAGGCGTCTGAGCCACACACACTCAACAGTCACTGTGAAAGCTGCCCTATACTCAGCCTCACAACTGGAAGTGGCCACAGTAGGCTGCTTCTTGCTCAACCAAGATATACATGAGCTACCAAGCATGAAGCAAAAACCACTAGTGGACACACGAGTGTCATAGCAACCAGCCCAATCTGAGTCAGAAAAAGCATGCAAATCTGGCGGTAGTGATCCCCCCTTGGGATAAAACAACCCAAGTAGCCAAGTACCACTCAAGTAACGAAAGATGCGCTTAACTGCCTTCCAATGCATGACTCCTGGGCAATACATAAACCTGCTCATCTGTGAGACAACAAACTGAATATCTGGCCGAGTAATGCATAAGTAAATAAAGCATCCAACAGCATGCTGATAGAGAACAACATCAAATGCATCTCCAGCATCATGAAGACTCAATCATAAACTTGTCTCCATAGGAGTGGCAATAGGCTTACAGTCTCCAAGGCCAAAACGCTGCAATAATGTGTCAATATATTTCGTTTGACACAAAGCCATTCCACCATCAACTTGCATAAACTGAATGCCCAAATAGTGATGCAAATGCCCCAAATCAGACATCTCAAATGAGCAATGAAAATGAGCCTTGAAATCAGCAATATGCTTCTCAATAGGACCAGTGAGCAGCATGTCGTCAACATAGACGACAATGATCAGAAGCACATCATTAGCACGCTTAACATATAAGGTGCTTTCAGTTGGACTGTTCTCAAAACCATGTGCAACCAGATAGGCATGTATCTTCTCATACCAAGCACGTGGTGCTTGCTTTAAACCATATAATGCCTTCTTTAACTTGCACACCTGGTTTTCATGCCCTTTCTGCACCTAGCCACGGGGCTGAAAAACATACACTTCTTCATGCAAGTCACCATTCAGAATTGTTGTTTTAATGTCCAACTGATGTACATTCCAACCATGATGGGCTGTAAGTGCACAAATACTCCGAAAAGTAGTCATACGACATGTAGGTGCAAAGGTCTCATCAAAATCAATGCCTCTTTCCTATGGATAACCCTTTGCAACAAGCCTAGCCTTATACCTGTCAACTGTACCATCAGGTTTACGCTTCAGCTTGTATACCCACTTAGTGCCAATGGCCTTCTTGCCAGGAGGCAAGTCACATAAAGACCATGTACCATTCTTCATTATAGCATCATATTCAGATTGCATAGCAGCCATCCAATTTTCTGAATTCTGTGCTTCATCAAAAGAAACAGGCTCATTCTCATCATAGAGACTAGACGCGGCCATGGCATAGCAATCTGATGCAAAGGAGGCACTATGAGAGCCTGAACGAGTACGATATGACAAAGGTGCATCTAATTTGCTGTCACACAAAGTCTGCACCAACCATTTTGGCATAGTTTTTGCCTGTTCAATATCAGCTCTCTCATACACAAGTGCATCATGTAAATATGCATCAGAAATGGAATGATCTGCATCATCATATGAAACTTGCAAGGGTTGAGAAGTTGCCTCATTAGGACCAACACTAGACTGTCCACCTGTAAAAAGAGGCATCAAAGTATCATTCATGTCTTTGGAGCTAACAGATGTCTCCTTAGTACATGAAAGCAATGGTTGAATAGCATCTTCCACAAAGACAATATCACGGCTAACCAGAATGCGTTTAGTCTATGGATGATACAGATGATAGCCTTTACTTTTAGAACTGTACCCAACAAAAATACATTTTACTGCCTTATCATCCAATTTTCTGCGATGTTGTTCAAACACTAGTGCATATGCCAAACAACCAAAAACCCGCAGATGAGCAACAGATGGCTTGCGATCATGCCAAGCCTCATATGGAGTGATAGACTGTAGCGCTTTAGTGGGACACCTGTTAAGTATATATGCTGCACACATGATAGCCCTCAAGCCAGAAACTATGTGGTAAAGCCTGACTCTTGACCATACACCTCGCCATCTCCATGAGTGACCTGTTCTTTCGTTTAGCAACTCCATTCTGTTGAGGTGTATATGGCACTGTACACTGGTGTTTTATCCCACGTTCAGCCAGAAATGCATTAAAATCAGAAGACATATATTCCCCCCCCTCGATCAGAATGGAGGGTGCCCATTTTACATGCTGACAGATTTTCAACCAAAACCAAAAACTGTTTGAAGCACAGAAACACTTCGGACTTTGCCTTCAATGGATATACCCATGCATGCCTGGAAAAATCATCAATGAAAGTCACGAAGTAAAGATAGTTTCCAAAAGAAGGTGTCTGCATATGACCACATACATCACTATGTACAAGCTACAATTTCTGCGTAGCTCGAACTGAACGATCTTTTGGAAAGGAGGAACGCTACATTTTGCCCAAAATACAACCTTCACATACATGTTTTCCAGGTGCCTCAAGCTTGGGCAAAGAAGACACCATATCAGATTTCTGCAGGCGTAGCAAACTAGCAAAATTCAGATGACCAAAGCGTGCATGCCAAAGCTTTGCATCTGAGATAGCCTGAGAATCATGAACTGCACATGCCGAATCATTCACAGATCTTTCATAGTCTATGAGCTTATATAGCCCACGACATAAAATGCCAGAAGCAATAATAACATCGCGATTTGACAGATCATGAACTGTACATCTGTCATCAACAAATTTCACAACCAAGCCAATCTTGGCTAATGCAGAAACTGATAACAGATTCTTCTTGATCCCTGGCACAAATAAAGCATCTGACAAGGTGAAAGAACTACCATCAGTAGTAGTCAGAATGATCTTACCAACTCCCATAATAGGATAAGAGGAGTTGTTGGCGCATGTGACAGTATTCCCTATAGAGGCAGGCTCGAGCGAAGAGAAGAAACTGCACTGCGAGGTAATATGTTTGGTTGCCCCACTGTCAAAGTACCAAACATCTGAGTCCACTGCAGACATGCACTGATCATGAGAAGATGGGTTAAAACTACAAACAGTAGTAAACGCCCATTCTTCTTCCTGCACAAGATTAGCAGACTCTGTTTTTGGTGTAGAGGCTTCTGCAACAACCATTCCACACTCCTTTTTCTTTGCCTCTTTTGCAGCCAGTTTTGGACAGTTCTTTATGATATGATCATTCCCTTTACAGTACTTGCAAAACAATTTCTGCTTTTCTGATTCCTTCTCATCTTTATCCTGGTTCTTCGAATGTGCAGCATTTGCAGATTTCTGCTTACTAGTAGAAGAGCTCCATTTTCCTTTGCCCTTCTGACTAGCTAGGAAAGCTTGATCTGCAACACGCATAATGGACCCGTTCTACCTGGACTGATCTTCCTGCAACAGAACAGAGACTAACTCCTCAAATGACAAGGCATTTGTATTGCCTTTCATCATCAACCGAAGAGTAGAGGCAAAACTCTGATATGAATCAGGAAGACCATTCAGAACGGTCTGCACAAGTGAGCTATCTGGTATAACCTCATCAACAGAAATCAACTGTTCCTTCAAGTCTTTGATCTTTGTGAGGAAACTGTCCATAGAATCACCTTCATTCATGTGCTCACTCTCCAACTGTTTTCGGAGGTAAGCAACGCGAGCCTCATTCCTAGCTTGGTACAATGTGGTAAGTGTATCCCAAGCATCCTTAGCTGTTCTACAAGAGCGAATATGAGGAATAATGGCACGTTTGACAGACAAAGCTATCAATGCATGTGC
Organism: Ceratopteris richardii; assembly: GCA_020310875.1. Classification (NCBI taxonomy): domain Eukaryota; kingdom Viridiplantae; phylum Streptophyta; class Polypodiopsida; order Polypodiales; family Pteridaceae; genus Ceratopteris; species Ceratopteris richardii. The sequence continues at coordinate 65,053,259 of CM035408.1, forward strand.
CTGGGCATCTCTGCCATCCCAACAAATATGCTCTACAGTAGGTGCAGCAGAAACAGCAGCACGAACATGAATCTGCACAATATCATCTTCGACACCATCTTCATCAGCTCCAGCACCTGTATTTGCAGTACTTGTTGTTACAGGTGTAACAAGATGTCTTTCAACACCCTGCACAATGTTCCACAATCCTTTTGCAACCAATACATGTCGCATCATATAAGCCCATAATGGGTAGTTGGTACCATCCAAGTTACCCTCAACAGCCAACATACATAATACATCACTTCTTTCAGCCATGGCCGGTGACTAAAATACCTTGATGCAGAAAATTGACTGTATCTCAAAAAGTTGAACAGAACTGCCCAGACGAGTTCTGCTAAACCTGTAGCAAACTTTGAGATGCTTATACTGGCAAATCGAAACAAGTATATACCTTTGGCACAAAAGGACAAAGTAGACTACACAAGCGCTGTGATAGTGCGTTCGGAGGCCGAAACGAGCTCAAATTGCAATTTCGGAACCATACAACGAAGTTGTTTTGATCTCTGAAACACCTTGAGTATGCTCACCAAATTTCATGCGAATCTGAGACTGCAAACGGAGGAGTGTCGACGGCGCCCTAGATGAAGCGACGACCTGCTCTGATACCAATTGTTGGAGTTAGACGTCTGCGGAAGCACGCGAACAACACAAGGAAGAAGAAGAAGCTTGGATCACAAACACACAATCCTGAATGTATTACTAGAGAATGTACAAAGATAAGTAGCCCATTAGGGCAATAGGTGTATATACAAGCCGGGGGAAAAAAACCTCCTAAAGAGGGAAAAAAGTGCCCCGGCGGTCCTAGTGTGTTCACACACATCACTACCTAAATATATCAACAGTCACCGCCTTAGTCGTAAGCTCTGGAGAAAGCCTTGGGGGGGGTGCTCGCTTCGCTCACACAAAAGGAACAAATATTTTTCTGTCGAACTGCTTTCATACCAGTGAAGGAATTCGATGGTGATGCACCATGATGCGCTCTCCTTATCGAGAGCTCCACGGCGATATCCTTGGAGTAGAAAATGAATCTCCTAAGGCCGCATACGGTACTCCGCATAGAGACTGTAGAATATGCTGTCGGGATTAAATCCCGCAGGGAAGTATGCCTGATTTTTTTTCAAAGTTGATTATTTTTCTAGGTTTTGTGTGATGTTTTGATTGAAAAGATGAGATATTTTGTACATGTTTTGGCCAATTTGATTGATTGTGAGATGTGAAACCATAATAAATATGTACATTAGACCAGTGTATGTAAATATCTAACTTTTGACCCATAAACCCCTATGTTTGATCCTTGAAAACCCCTAAAAATGTGACTTTACCCCATGAAAACCAAGCCTGAACCCTTAGAAAACCCTGGGATTTTTGAATATAATTGTAAATAAAGCCTTGAACTGACATGCTTGAGATTAATTGTAGGAAACCCCTAATTTCCCTGACCAAAAACCCTAGCTTGGACCCTTAGAATTGGCGTTTACCCTAGGTCAAACCGTTAAAAATAATTAAATTGTATATATCCAGTGTGAAACCAAAGAACCTTAGTCTAGGAAAAATAAAAAAGAGAAAAACCAAAAATAGAAATAAGAGATGGGATTTTCCCAAAATAGCAGAAGTACATGCAAGATGATTCTGGAATTAGAAAGTTGAGTAAGGAGGTTAGAAGATTCTAGAGAAGTCTAGAGGGGGGAACCTATAAATAGGGGGCCAAACCTTATTTGTTTCTCCCCATGGACATTTCTGTGGAGCTTCTTTTCAGGTATGCTCCTTGTCCATTTTTGTTCATTCATGTTCTTGCTCGTACTTTGGTAATGCATTTAGCAAGAGAGATTCTTATTGTTCGTTCATAGAGAGCAAGCGAATTCAAGAGTTTTCTAGCCATTGCCATGTGGCTCTGTAGTATACACTCGGTCCTCCTTCTGATGTTGTTCGTCCATATTGATAGAGCTTGATATTTTTCCTATTATTGTTGACTCTAATGGTCAATCTACTATATGAAATGAGTGCCTTTGCAGAGAGCACAGCTATTGATGCACGGAAAACAGAAATGTAGAGAGAGAAAGAATAATGAGGGGAATGGACTTTGACAGATGGAGGTGCACAAAGGGGAGAGATTGATGGAATTCCGGTCTGTTGTATCGCCATGTAGAGAGAGATAGATCCTAGTGGCACCAGAGATGGCGGAGGAAGGAGAGAGGGAGACCATATGACAGCTACACAGATGGTCATCACAATTGGAGAGAGCTTTTAGGCGGCAGTACGCAAAGCAATCTAGACGCGATAAGAGAGACAAAGGGCTCTTTGCTATAGCGTAGCCAGATAATAAGATGACTAGCTAGTCTGCTCTGTCGATGGAGTTGACATGTAGAGAGAGACATGTTGCTTAGTCTACAGAGCAAAGTCGGCCTGGCTAACGTGCACCGATAGAGAGATGGATAGACATGGCAGCACGAACGTTGAATTGAGAGAGAGAGAGATGTGGGGAAAGATCGACGCTATAGATAGCTCTTGCACGTTAGAGGAGAGAGAGGGGCGTGGCCCCAGGGTGTCTGCCGCCTGCTGGCAGCACTAGAATCTCGAGGAGATTGGCGCCATCGCTTGCGTACGTGGCTGAGAAAGAGAGAAAGGAGGAGCTGCTTGCGCGCTGGATGATAGCTACTCGAGGGCAACGAATCTACAGCAGCGCGTGGAGGAGAGAGATAGACACAAATAGAGAGAGAGAGTCAGATGGCCGATTTGTAGGTCTGATGACGCGTAGAGAGACATAGAGATCTTGTCAACGCAGGAGAAAGAGTTTGATGTCGGTGACGGCCGAAGAGAGAGAGAGAGGGGGAGGGAGGGAGGGAGAGAGAGAGAGAAACATGGTTGGCAGCACTTCCTATAGATAGTTGTGGACCTGAATTTGGGAGAGAGAAGAAAGAGAGAGTCATATGGTTATGAATAAAAAGCATACATCATTTTATTATGCATGTCCAGATACCATACTCAAAACTTTTGAAAGATCGATCATGAAAACATTGAGAGGATGCTAATGCATTTATCAAACTCACAAATCTCTTTTAATCAGCATTTGATCTAGATAATGAAGTAAACAATTAAAAACTTTGACTAAAAGTGGTGTTGGTATGAAAGAACATTTATTCTTGATTGTCAAACTTATGCTTGGCATGAGAAAGGATAACTGAACAAAAGAATTAGTTCATGAGAAAGTATGTGTTTTATCCTTTGCATTGGAAGGATTGACCCTTGCTAACTTGTTCAAATAGAAAGGAAGATTTGACCTTGAATGTTAATAGTTTGGTCTTTATGATTGCCAAATTAATAACAAATCATTATGAAAGAAGTGAAACAAAAGCATTACTTTATTTAAGAAAGTACTCTACTTTTTTTCAAAATTATCAATGATGTTTTGTTTACCCCTCTCCCCCCGTGGACATTTCTGTGGATCTTTTTTCCAGGTTTAGGTGGTTTCTCATGATTTGTACCTTTCGAGATATATATGAAGTGAAGTTGAGGATTTGAAGAGTAAAGTGAAGAATTATACCCCCGTGGATATTTTTGTGGATCTTCTTTCCAGGTCTAGGTGGTTTCTCATGATCTGTACCTTTCAAGATATATATGAAGTGAAGTTGAGGATTTGAAGAGTAGAGTGAAGAATTATACCCCTGTGGACATTTCTATGGATCTTCTTTCCAGGTCTAGGTGGTTTCTCATGATCTATATCTTTCGAGATATATATGAAGTGAAGTTGCGGATTTGAAGAGTAAACGATTTGAAGCTGTGTCACGCTAATCTGCTAAATCAACGAGAGCAAACGGCCATCCAAACATACACACGTCACCACAAAAAGCCTGTCGGGGACGACAGAGTTCAGGAGGAGGGACCTGTAGAGGGACAATCAAGAAAAGAAGAAGAAAATCAAAGTCTAGAACGGCTCAATAGAGATAAGGATAAAAAGAACAAGTCCCTGCAAGAAGCCCCGCTGGGGCGCATCACCCATCTCTGCACAGAGGCCCGCAGGGGCACACACACCAAGGAAAAGCACGCAGCCGAAAGGAGGAACCAGGGCCAACAAGTATCCATGAAGAAGTGCAAGAAAGCATCAGGTGGTTCCGTGGCCATATGAGGGTGCTTCAACTGAGTAACAGAGGATTCTGATCAAAGCTTACGAGCTACATCCTCATATGTGCATTGATGGCGTGCGTGGCAAACCGAATTAACAAGCTTTGAGTAATATAGTAAGGTCTGATGAGTGCAACCAGGACAAATCAGAGGGCCACTAAAACGTAATGCAAGATCAAGAATCAAGCAGAACTGACCAAAGGATGCGTGTGCTGATCGAGACAAACAAGAAGTAAAGCCTGTCAAGGGACGACAGAGACAAAGAGGGGGAGAGTGTTGCAGAGTAAAGGAGCATAAGAGGAGAGCCCCAAAATTTTCAAAATGATGGGCATAATTTTTTTTTCTTCTTTCTTTTCTTCGAGGTCTTCAAGAATTCCTTCAAGCAATGTAAATGCATTAGAGGAGTCCTCTAGTTGCATAATCCCAATTTGTTGTAAAATATCCCTTGTAAATTAGTAGGAAATTCACTTTTCTAGTAATAAAGTGCCGGTCTCTTGTGTGAAAGGACCAAACTTAGGGCACATGTATATAAGTCACTTGGTGACTCTTTGTAGAGACTTTTTGTCATTGTGAAGAAGGAGCTCTTCTAAAATCTCGAATTTGCCTCTTTCCTGCATTTTTCTATCTTCTCTTTGATCTTGTATGTGTGTGTAATGCTTGGAATGTGTGTGTAGGACTATTGTCTACCCCTCCCCACTGTTTTTGAGCTACTGTAGTGTAAGTGTGAGCTTGTAGGAGTTGTGGGGTGAGTGTGGATGCTTCTCACCATTCACCATTTTGGCCATAACTTGAAGCAGAGTTATCAGAATCGAGTGAAACTACTTCCAATAGATGCGTCTCATCGAGAGCTTCGAAACGAATACCTTATTGACTATATTCGGAGTTTTGAGCTGAGAGAAATCCTCGAATTACTGAAAACTGCTGTAAGAGGTATCGCGGCAAACACTTTCAGGATTTCAGTGAGTTTGATAGGTGGATTAGTTTTTTCTCATGCATGCAAGCTTAACCACTTCATTTTCCATCATGTGTGCACATGTCTTCATACACTTGGTTAGGTCATTTGATCGGATTGGCATTTAAATGTGTGTTGATTTCCCACTATATGCACTTGTGTGGCAATAGAGGTATAGTCTCATTGGCACAAGTCCTTGAGTCTTCTTGACTCGAGTACACAGATACAAATAAAGGATAAAGTGAGCCAACTTTGCTTCCTTTTGCAAGAACCATATTGCCCTTTGATATACAAAAGGACTCAGCATAGAAGACTACCTTGTAACCAAGGTCATCAAGTTGACCAACTAACATTAAACTGCGTGATAACTCAGGTACATGGCGTACATTATGCATAGTAAATTTTGAACCATCAATGAACTGCACAACCACATCTCCAATCCCCACAACGTCACACTGGTAAGAATCACCAAGTCTCACGGTACCAAGAGACTTTGCTGCATAATTAGAGAACCATTCTCTGTGTGGTGTCACATGGAAAGAAGCACCAGAATCTAGCAACCAGGTGTGCAAAAGAGAATCAGCCATAAGTGCCTCAGTTGGCAGAGTACTATCAAGTGTCATCACATCAGCATCATCAGAAATAGCATTAATTTCTTCAATCTTCACAGTCGAAGTACATGGTGCAGGTAACTGTTTAACATGCCCATCAACATTCTATCCTTTACCTTTAGCATTCTTTAATGCATAACAATCTTTCTTCATATGTCCTTTCTTATGACAATAATGACATTCCATATCCCTCTTCTTTGATTTACTTCTACTCTTATTCCATTGACCATTCTTTTCCTTGTTCTTGCTCCTGCCACGTTGCTGATTCTTTCCTTGGTAAGAATCACGAACCTTATATGCATCTCCACTATGAGTGCCAACCATAGATTTTCTACGAATCTCCTCACTCAAGAGTGCTCCACATATGTCATCATAGATGAGTTTACCATCATTTCATTATCCATAATACATATCCATTTTCTGAGCCTGTAATTGGGAGAATATAGCATCAAACTCATTCAGATGAGCAGCAACACTATGTGTGTCCTTCATACGAAGGTCATAGCACATCTTTAATCTGATTCTTCCATAGAGAAAAGTTTGTGCCATCAAATTTTTGGATCTCAAAATAGTATTTGCCTTGCAAGTTATAGCTCCTCCTCAGAACACTTGCACTAGACCCTGATCTACTGGATGTGTCCCACCAAAACTGAAAACCTTTCCAGAAACCTATAGTTTTGCAAGTGTGGCTGAAAAACATAGGCCCAAAAGTTGATATTTATTGGCAGAGAAGTACAAAGAACACTCTTCTTGAAGTTGGCAGACCTATGTGAAGAGAACTATGTGCAAAAGTACTCCAAAATGGCTCCAAAAGATGCCCAAAAATGCTTCAAAAATAGGCTTTGAAAGCAAAGAATGAAGCTTTGAGGGACCAAAACATGTTCAAGGTAATGTCAACCTTAGTCTTTCCCCTTCTTTAGAAACCACAAGGGTGTAGCTTAGTGGCAAGAGATTGCCACGGTTAAGCGAGCTCTGGGGGGGAACAATACTGGGATGGGTGACCTCCCGGGAAGTACCAGGAACCTCTATATTCCTTGATCGTTTAGGTCCTCCCTCACACGCAGCCAATGGTGACTTCGATGACTGGGATGACAAGGTATGCCTTGGTCACTGTTGGAGTTAGACGTCTGCGGAAGCACGCAAACAACACAAGGAAGAAGAAGAAGCTTGGAGCATAAACACACAATCCTGAATGTATTACTAGAGAATGTACAAAGATAAGTAGCCCATTAGGGCAATAGGCGTATATATAGAGCCGGGGGAAAAAAACCTCCTAAAGAGGGAAAAAAGTGCCCCGGTAGTCCTAGTGTGTTCACACACATCACTACCTAAATATATCAACAAATCCCCCCTGGGAGTGATGCGGTGAACAAGCAGCTGGCACTCATGTATAAGGAAGTGCCAAGCTATGTGGAAATCACTCCACAAAAGGAAGTAAGCCCAAAGCTTTGCGAAAAGCTTCAAACTTCTCCCTAGGCAGAGCCTTCGTGAAAAGGTCTGCAATGTTCTCCTACGTGGGCACATATGCCAAAAGCTGATCTCCCCAGCAGAGAACCTCTTCCTGACATAGTGATAATGCACCTCAATGTGCTTAGTGCGAGCATGGAACACAGGGTTCCTCGCAACTGCCAATGTGCTCTGACTGTCAGTGAAGATGGTGGTGGCAAAAGACTGGCCAACACCCAAATCAGCCATAAGGCGTCTGAGCCACACACACTCAACAGTCACTGTGAAAGCTGCCCTATACTCAGCCTCACAACTGGAAGTGGCCACAGTAGGCTGCTTCTTGCTCAACCAAGATATACATGAGCTACCAAGCATGAAGCAAAAACCACTAGTGGACACACGAGTGTCATAGCAACCAGCCCAATCTGAGTCAGAAAAAGCATGCAAATCTGGCGGTAGTGATCCCCCCTTGGGATAAAACAACCCAAGTAGCCAAGTACCACTCAAGTAACGAAAGATGCGCTTAACTGCCTTCCAATGCATGACTCCTGGGCAATACATAAACCTGCTCATCTGTGAGACAACAAACTGAATATCTGGCCGAGTAATGCATAAGTAAATAAAGCATCCAACAGCATGCTGATAGAGAACAACATCAAATGCATCTCCAGCATCATGAAGACTCAATCATAAACTTGTCTCCATAGGAGTGGCAATAGGCTTACAGTCTCCAAGGCCAAAACGCTGCAATAATGTGTCAATATATTTCGTTTGACACAAAGCCATTCCACCATCAACTTGCATAAACTGAATGCCCAAATAGTGATGCAAATGCCCCAAATCAGACATCTCAAATGAGCAATGAAAATGAGCCTTGAAATCAGCAATATGCTTCTCAATAGGACCAGTGAGCAGCATGTCGTCAACATAGACGACAATGATCAGAAGCACATCATTAGCACGCTTAACATATAAGGTGCTTTCAGTTGGACTGTTCTCAAAACCATGTGCAACCAGATAGGCATGTATCTTCTCATACCAAGCACGTGGTGCTTGCTTTAAACCATATAATGCCTTCTTTAACTTGCACACCTGGTTTTCATGCCCTTTCTGCACCTAGCCACGGGGCTGAAAAACATACACTTCTTCATGCAAGTCACCATTCAGAATTGTTGTTTTAATGTCCAACTGATGTACATTCCAACCATGATGGGCTGTAAGTGCACAAATACTCCGAAAAGTAGTCATACGACATGTAGGTGCAAAGGTCTCATCAAAATCAATGCCTCTTTCCTATGCATAACCCTTTGCAACAAGCCTAGCCTTATACCTGTCAACTGTACCATCAGGTTTACGCTTCAGCTTGTATACCCACTTAGTGCCAATGGCCTTCTTGCCAGGAGGCAAGTCACATAAAGACCATGTACCATTCTTCATTATAGCATCATATTCAGATTGCATAGCAGCCATCCAATTTTCTGAATTCTGTGCTTCATCAAAAGAAACAGGCTCATTCTCATCATAGAGACTAGACGCGGCCATGGCATAGCAATCTGATGCAAAGGAGGCACTATGAGAGCCTGAACGAGTACGATATGACAAAGGTGCATCTAATTTGCTGTCACACAAAGTCTGCACCAACCATTTTGGCATAGTTTTTGCCTGTTCAATATCAGCTCTCTCATACACAAGTGCATCATGTAAATCTGCATCAGAAATGGAATGATCTGCATCATCATATGAAACTTGCAAGGGTTGAGAAGTTGCCTCATTAGGACCAACACTAGACTGTCCACCTGTAAAAAGAGGCATCAAAGTATCATTCATGTCTTTGGAGCTAACAGATGTCTCCTTAGTACATGAAAGCAATGGTTGAATAGCATCTTCCACAAAGACAATATCACGGCTAACCAGAATGCGTTTAGTCTATGGATGATACAGATGATAGCCTTTACTTTTAGAACTGTACCCAACAAAAATACATTTTACTGCCTTATCATCCAATTTTCTGCGATGTTGTTCAAACACTAGTGCATATGCCAAACAACCAAAAACCCGCAGATGAGCAACAGATGGCTTGCGATCATGCCAAGCCTCATATGGAGTGATAGACTGTAGCGCTTTAGTGGGACACCTGTTAAGTATATATGCTGCACACATGATAGCCCTCAAGCCAGAAACTATGTGGTAAAGCCTGACTCTTGACCATACACCTCGCCATCTCCATGAGTGACCTGTTCTTCCGTTTAGCAACTCCATTCTGTTGAGGTGTATATGGCACTGTACACTGGTGTTTTATCCCACGTTCAGCCAGAAATGCATTAAAATCAGAAGACATATATTCCCCCCCCTCGATCAGAATGGAGGGTGCCCATTTTACATGCTGACAGATTTTCAACCAAAACCAAAAACTGTTTGAAGCACAGAAACACTTCGGACTTTGCCTTCAATGGATATACCCATGCATGCCTGGAAAAATCATCAATGAAAGTCACGAAGTAAAGATAGTTTCCAAAAGAAGGTGTCTGCATATGACCACATACATCACTATGTACAAGCTACAATTTCTGTGTAGCTCGAACTGAACGATCTTTTGGAAAGGAGGAACGCTACATTTTGCCCAAAATACAACCTTCACATACATGTTTTCCAGGTGCCTCAAGCTTGGGCAAAGAAGACACCATATCAGATTTCTGCAGGCGTAGCAAACTAGCAAAATTCAGATGACCAAAGCGTGCATGCCAAAGCTTTGCATCTGAGATAGCCTGAGAATCATGAACTGCACATGCCGAATCATTCACAGATCTTTCATAGTCTATGAGCTTATATAGCCCACGACATAAAATGCCAGAAGCAATAATAACATCGCGATTTGACAGATCATGAACTGTACATCTGTCATCAACAAATTTCACAACCAAGCCAATCTTGGCTAATGCAGAAACTGATAACAGATTCTTCTTGATCCCTGGCACAAATAAAGCATCTGACAAGGTGAAAGAACTACCATCAGTAGTAGTCAGAATGATCTTACCAACTCCCATAACAGGATAAGAGGAGTTGTTGGCGCATGTGACAGTATTCCCTATAGGGGCAGGCTCGAGCGAAGAGAAGAAACTGCACTGCGAGGTAATATGTTTGGTCGCCCCACTGTCAAAGTACCAAACATCTGAGTCCACTGCAGACATGCACTGATCATGAGAAGATGGGTTAAAACTACAAACAGTAGTAAACGCCCATTCTTCTTCCTGCACAAGATTAGCAGACTCTGTTTTTGGTGTAGAGGCTTCTGCAACAACCATTCCACACTCCTTTTTCTTTGCCTCTTTTGCAGCCAGTTTTGGACAGTTCTTTATGATATGATCATTCCCTTTACAGTACTTGCAAAACAATTTCTGCTTTTCTGATTCCTTTCATCTTTATCCTGGTTCTTCGAATGTGCAGCATTTGCAGATTTCTGCTTACTAGTAGAAGAGCTCCATTTTCCTTTGCCCTTCTGACTAGCTAGGAAAGCTTGATCTGCAACACGCATAATGGACCCGTTCTGCCTGGACTGATCTTCCTGCAACAGAACAGAGACTAACTCCTCAAATGACAAGGCATTTGTATTGCCTTTCATCATCAACCGAAGAGTAGAGGCAAAACTCTGATATGAATCAGGAAGACCATTCAGAACGGTCTGCACAAGTGAGCTATCTGGTATAACCTCATCAACAGAAATGAACTGTTCCTTCAAGTCTTTGATCTTTGTGAGGAAACTGTCCATAGAATCACCTTCATTCATGAGCTCACTCTCCAACTGTTTTCGGAGGTAAGCAACGCGAGCCTCATTCCTAGCTTGGTACAATGTGGTAAGTGTATCCCAAGCATCCTTAGCTGTTCTACAAGAGCGAATATGAGGAATAATGACACATTTGACAGACAAAGCTATCAATGCATGTGCCTGGGCATCTCTGCCATCCCAACAAATCTGCTCGACAGTAGGTGCAGCAGAAACAACAACACGAACATGAATCTGCACAATATCATCTTCGACACCATCTTCATCAGCTCCAGCACCTGTATTTGCAGTACTTGTTGTTACATGTGTAACAAGATGTCTTTCAACACCCTGCACAATGTTCCACAATCCTTTTGCAACCAATACATGTCGCATCATATAAGCCCATAATGGGTAGTTGGTACCATCCAAGTTACCCTCAACAACCAACATACATAATACATCACTTCTTTCAGCCATGGTCGGTGACTAAAATACCTTGATGCAGAAAATTGACTGTATCTCAAAAAGTTGAACAGAACTGCCCAGACGAGTTCTGCTAAACCTGTAGCAAACTTTGAGATGCTTATACTGGCAAATCGAAACAAGTATATACCTTTGGCACAAAAGGACAAAGTAGCCTGCACAAGCGTTGTGATAGTGCGTTCGGAGGCCGAAACGAGCTCAAATTGCAATTTCGGCACCATACAACGAAGTTGTTTTGATCTCTGAAACACCTTGAGTATGCTCACCAAATTTCATGCGAATCTGAGACTGCAAACGGAGGAGTGTCGACGGCGCCCTAGATGAAACGACGACCTGCTCTGATACCAATTGTTGGAGTTAGACGTCTGCGGAAGCACGCGAACAACACAAGGAAGAAGAAGAAGCTTGGATCACAAACACACAATCCTGAATGTATTACTAGAGAATGTACAAAGATAAGTAGCCCATTAGGGCAATAGGTGTATATACAAGCGGGGGAAAAAAACCTCCTAAAGAGGGAAAAAAGTGCCTCGGCGGTCCTAGTGTGTTCACACACATCACTACCTAAATATATCAACAGTCACCGCCTTAGTCGTAAGCTCTGGAGAAAGCCTTGGGGGGGGGGTGCTCGCTTCGCTCACACAAAAGGAACAAATCTTTTTCTGTCGAACTGCTTTCATACCAGTGAAGTAATTCGATGGTGATGCACCACGATGCGCTCTCCTTATCGAGAGCTCCATGGCGATATCCTTGGAGTAGAAAATGAATCTCCTAAGGCCGCATACGGTACTCCGCATAGAGACTGTAGAATATGCTGTCGGGATTAAATCCCGCAGGGAAGTATGCCTGATTTTTTTTCAAAGTTGATTATTTTTCTAGGTTTTGTGTGATGTTTTGATTGAAAAGATGAGATATTTTGTACATGTTTTGGCCAATTTGATTGATTGTGAGATGTGAAACCATAATAAATATGTACATTAGACCAGTGTGTGTAAATATCTAACTTTTGACCCATAAACCCCTATGTTTGATCCTTGAAAACCCCTAAAAATGTGACTTTACCCCATGAAAACCAAGCCTGAACCCTTAGAAAACCCTGGGATTTTTGAATATAATTGTAAATAAAGCCTTGAACTGACATGCTTGAGATTAATTGTAGGAAACCCCTAATTTCCCTGACCAAAAACCCTAGCTTGGACCCTTAGAATTGGCGTTTACCCTAGGTCAAACCGTTAAAAATAATTAAATTGTATATATCCAGTGTGAAACCAAAGAACCTTAGTCTAGGAAAAATAAAAAAGAGAAAAACCAAAAATAGAAATAAGAGATGGGATTTTCCCAAAATAGCAGAAGTACATGCAAGATGATTCTGGAATTAGAAAGTTGAGTAAGGAGGTTAGAAGATTCTAGAGAAGTCTAGAGGGGGGAACCTATAAATAGGGGGCCAAACCTTATTTGTTTCTCCCCATGGACATTTCTGTGGAGCTTCTTTTCAGGTATGCTCCTTGTCCATTTTTGTTCACTCATGTTCTTGCTCGTACGTTGGTAATGCATTTAGCGAGAGAGATTCTTATTGTTCGTTCATAGAGAGCAAGCGAATTCAAGAGTTTTCTAGCCATTGCCATGTGGCTCTGTAGTATACATTCGGTCCTCCTTCTGATGTGGTTCGTCCATATTGATAGAGCTTGATATTTTTCCTATTATTGTTGACTCTAATGGTCAATCTACTATTATGAAATGAGTGCCTTTGCAGAGAGCACAACTATTGATGCACGGAAAACAGAAATGTAGAGAGAGAAAGAATAATGAGGGGAATGGACTTTGACAGATGGAGGTGCACAAATGGGAGAGATTGGTGGAATTCCGGTCTGCTGTATCGCCATGTAGAGAGAGATAGATCCTAGTGGCACCAGTGATGGCGGAGGAAGGAGAGAGGGAGACCATATGACAGCTACACAGATGGTCATCACAATTGGAGAGAGCTTTTAGGCGGCAGTACGCAAAGCAATCTAGACGCGATAAGAGAGACAGAGGGCTCTTTGCTGTAGCGTAGCCAGATAATAAGATGACTAGCTAGTCTGCTCTGTCGATGGAGTTGACGTGTAGAGAGAGACATGTTGCTTAGAGAGAGACATGTTGCTTAGTCTACAGAGCAAAGTCGGCCTGGCTAACGTGCACCGATAGAGAGATGGATAGACATGGCAGCACGAACGTTGAATTGAGAAAGAGAAATGTGGGGAAAGATCGACGCTATAGATAGCTCTTGCAGGTTAGAGGAGAGAGAGGGGGGTGGCCCCAGGGTGTCTGCCGCCTGCTGGCAGCACTAGAATCTCGAGGAGATTGGCGCCATCGCTTGCGTACGTGGCTGAGAAAGAGAGAAAGGAGGAGCTGCTTGCGCGCTGGATGATAGCTACTCGAGGGCAACGAATCTACAGCAGCGCGTGGAGGAGAGAGATAGACACAAATAGAGAGAGCGAGTCAGATGGCCGATTTGTAGGTCTGATGACGCGTAGAGAGACATAGAGATCTTGTCAACGCAGGAGAAAGAGTTTGATGTCGGTGACGGCCGAAGAGAGAGAGAGGGGGAGGGAAGGAGGGAGGGAGAGAGAGAGAGAAACATGGTTGGCAGCACTTCCTATAGATAGTTGTGGACCTGAATTTGGGAGAGAGAAGAAAGAGAGAGTCATATGGTTATGAATAAAAAGCATACATCATTTTATTATGCATGTCCAGATACCATACTCAAAACTTTTTAAAGATCGATAATGAAAACATTGAGAGGATGCTAATGCATTTATCAAACTCACAAATCTCTTTTAGTCAGCATTTGATCTAGATAATGAAGTAAACAATTAAAAACTTTGACTAAAAGTGGTGTTGGTATGAAAGAACATTTATTCTTGATTGTCAAACTTATGCTTGGCATGAGAAAGGATAACTGAACAAAAGAATTAGTTCATGAGAAAGTATGTGTTTTATCCTTTGCATTGGAAGGATTGACCCTTGCTAACTTGTTCAAATAGAAAGGAAGATTTGACCTTGAATGTTAATAGTTTGGTCTTTATGATTGCCAAATTAATAACAAATCATTATGAAAGAAGTGAAACAAAAGCATTACTTTATTTAAGAAAGTACTCTACTTTTTTTCAAAATTATCAATGATGTTTTGTTTACCCCTCTCCCCCCGTGGACATTTCTGTGGATCTTCTTTCCAGGTTTAGGTGGTTTCTCATGATTTGTACCTTTCGAGATATATATGAAGTGAAGTTGAGGATTTGAAGAGTAAAGTGAAGAATTATACCCCCGTGGATATTTTTGTGGATCTTCTTTCCAGGTCTAGGTGGTTTCTCATGATCTGTACCTTTCAAGATATATATGAAGTGAAGTTGAGGATTTGAAGAGTAGAGTGAAGAATTATACCCCTGTGGACATTTCTATGGATCTTCTTTCCAGGTCTAGGTGGTTTCTCATGATCTGTATCTTTCAAGATATATATGAAGTGAAGTTGAGGATTTGAAGAGTAAAGTGAAGAATTATATCCCCGTGGATCTTGCGTGTGGAACTTCTCTCCAGGTTGCGATTGATATTTGGAGATATTATATAAAGTGATTGTTGGATTTCTAAAGAAAAAAAGAGAAGAAAAGCTATTGTCGAGAAGACTTGAAGAGAAGCCTTGAAGTAAAAACCGAAGACATAAAGTAAAGGAAGGCTGACTGAAGACCGAAGTCGAGTCCCCTGGGCAGCTTCTCACACTGTAGCGAGAAGCCTACCTTATATTTGGCCGATCCGCACTGTAGCGGTGGCATATATTTGTATTCACTTGTTCCGCACTGTAGCGGATTTCCGTATTACTGACCCACACTGTAGCGGGAATCTTTGTATCATTAAGATTTTAGTGGACGACTTCCGCATTGTATCATTGAGCTTGTCTGCACACCGATCCTACAGCTTTTGTATTTTACTGCTGTATTTGGATTTTCTCTTCCCGACGTCTACGATCTTACGTGTACGCACGTTCGCTCGTCTCTTCTGAGAGGGGCAGGGGCCCTACGACGATCGCCACGCCAGGGAGAGGGCGAGGCAACCAGCGTGCAGATGCTGCTCGCCGGACGTGGGAATGGCACGCACCGATGCCTGATCCAACCCCGTGGTGGCTCTTCCCATCACCTGCTTCCTTTCTCGACACTTGAACTGGACGTGAAGCGATGCGGTTACATGAAGTGAAAATAAAAGAAAAGAAAAAGAGAAAAGAAAAAGAAAAATGAAAAAGAAAAAGGAAAAGAAATGGATCTAATAGAGAGTTAGACAGTAGGAGATAAATAGGGAAAACAATGCATTTTCTACAAACTGAGTTAGTAGAAACTTAGTATATACTAGTACTCAGAATGAGCTACTGGATCTGAACCAGTTGAACAAACAGAAGATCTAGAAAGCCAATGGTTTGTTCATATGGTTACTTGTCAGATTGCAGACACAGAAACATAGTATGATGTTTGTGAAGCTTGAATCTTCTTACTTTTCTAAAATTTGTACTAATCTTTATAGAAATTGCATGAACTACATGAGATCACGCTTTGATTTTGAAAAGAAAAACATAAAAAGTAAAAAAGAGTTTTCAAAAGAACCCTGATACGCTTCTGTTAGATCTTGCAGGTTGGCCCATCGGGACGATGTGCAGGTTTAGTGGGTGCAAATGTCGAGATGAAATCCCCCAGGGAAGTGTGCCTAATTTTTTTTCAAAGTTGATTATTTTTCTAGGTTTTGTGTGATGTTTTGATTGAAAAGATGAGATATTTTGTACATGTTTTGGCCGATTTGATTGATTATGAGATGTGAAACCATAATAAATATGTACATTAGACCAGTGTGTGTAAATATCTAACTTTTAACCCATAAACCCCTAGGTTTGACCCTTGAAAACCCCTGAAAATGTGACTTTATCCCATGAAAACCGAGCCTGAACCCTTAGAAAACCCTGGGATTTTTGCCTGTAATTGTAAATAAAGCCTTGAGCTGACATGCTTGAGATTAATTGTAGGAAACCCCTAATTTCCCCAATCGAAAACACTAGCTTAGACCCTTGGAATTGGCGTTTATCCTAGGTCAAACCCTTAAAAATAATTAAATTGTAAATATCAGTGTGAAACTAAAGAACCTTAGTTTAGGATAAATAAAAAAGAGAAACACCAAAAATAGAAATAAGAAATGCGATTTTTCCAAAATAGAAGAAGTACATGCAAGATGATTCTGGAATTAAAAAGTTGAGTAAGGAGGTTATAAGATTCTAGAGAAGTCCTAGAGGGGGGAACCTATAAATAGGGGGCCAAACCTTATTTGTTTCTCCCGGTGGACATTTCTATGGATCTTCTTTCCAGGTATGCTTCTTGTCCATTTCTGTTCATTCATGTTCTTGCTCGTACTTTGGTAATGCATTTAGCGAGAGAGATTCTTATTGTTCGTTCATAGAGAGTAAGCGAATTCAAGAGTTTTCTAGCCATTGCCATGTGGCTCTGTAGTATACATTCGGTCCTCCTTCTGATGTTGTTGATGCTATTTGTTCGTCCATATTGATAGAGCTTGATATTTTTCCTATTAATTGTTGATTCTAATGGTCAATCTACCATATAAAATGAGTGCCTTGGCAGAGAGCGCAGCTATTGATGCAGGGAAAAGAGAAACATAGAGAGAGAAAGAATAATGAGGGGGATGGATTTTGACAGATGGAGGTGCACCAAGGGGAGAGATTGGTGGAATTCGGGTCTGCTGTACCACCATGTAGAGAGAGATAGATCCTAGTGGCACCAGAGGTGGCGGAGGAAAGAGAGAGGGACACCATACGACGGCTACGCAGATGATCATCGCAATTGGAGAGAGCTTTTAGGCGGCAGTACACAGAGCAATCTAGACGCGACAAGAGAGACGGAGGGCTCTTGGCTATAGCGTAGCCGGATAAAGAGATGACTAGCTCGTGTGCTCTGTCGGTGGAGTTGATGTGTAGAGAGAGACATGTTGCTTAGTCTACAGAGAAAAGTCGGCCTGGCTAATGCGCACCGACAGAAAGATGGATAGACATGGCAACGCGAACGTTGAATTGAGACTCGAGAGAGAGATGTGGGGAAAGATCGGTGCTGCAGAAAGCTCCTGCACATCAGAGGAGAGAGAGGGGCATGGCTCGTGGGTGTCTACCGCCTGCTGGCGGCGCTAGAATCTGGAGATTAGCGCCGTCGCTTGCCTACCTGGCTGTAAAAGAGAGAAAGGAGGAGCTGCTTGCACGCTGGATGATAGCTGGTCGAGGGCAACGAATCTGCAGCAGCACGTGGAGGAGAGAGAGATAGACACAAATAGAGAGAGTCAGATGGCCGATTTGTAGGGCTGATGACGTGTAGATAGAGCGACAGAGATCTTGTCAACACAGGAGAAAGAGTTTGATGTCAGTGACGGCCGGAGAGCGAGAGAGAGCGAGAAACACGGTTGGCAACACTTCCTATAGATACTCTATAGTTGTGGACCTCAATTTGGGAGAGAGAAGAAAGAGAGAGTCATATGGTTATGAATAAAAAGCATACATCATTTTATTATGATACCGTACTCAAAACTTTTTTTTTTTTTTTGAACACAACAGAAAGTATAAAATTGATGCTGGAAAATAAAATACAACAGATGCCACTTCTACCCTGACAGGGAGGGCAGAACTGGATCACCCAAGTATAGTGTTTACATAATCACCAAGGAAGGTAATCATGTCCAATCTGGACTTGGAGTACAAAGGGAGAAGCTTAGCTTTCCAAGCATTAAAATGGTTTTTCTTCATGATTTCAAAGGGACTCAGGGGGATCGATTGTGTACTTTGATAGGCAGTGAGACAAAGGTTGATGATGGTTTTCAACCCATATATACAAGAGAAGAAGTGGTCTTTGTTATTCGTTCTAAAAAGGACATTGTTTCTGTTCTTCCAAATAGACCAGAAGAAATGATTCCTAATAATCTGCCACAGGAGAATGTCAAGGCCACATGATTCACCAATAAGGATTTCCTTACAGCTGGGAATTTTTAGACCCTGCAACTGACTGAAAGACCAAATGCAGCTCCAAAATCTTGCAGCAGATTTGCACTTTACAAACAAATGCTCCAAGTCCTCTTCTTTATCACAATTTTTACAGAGACCAGCATCAATTTTATACTTTCTAGCTTGACTTCCCGTCCAGATTCCTTGATGGAGAATTAGCCAGTTTAGACAAGAATGCTTGTTGGAGATAGGGAAGGCCCAGCAACACTGGAATCTGTACTTCCACTGTAAATGGGACCATTGCAAGTCCCACTTCTTGTTGAGTTTCCCAGTGATTTCTTTTACACTTCTGGACTTCCTTCTGTAGCAGCTTAGCATATCTCCAGCAATGTCATGGAGAGTAATCTCTTTCTTCCACAAGTTGACCTCCAATTTTTTCTGCAGTTGCTCTTTCTTATCCAGAAGAATCTGTTTACAGAACACAGACAATCCATCAGTATCAAGAATAACATTGTCATCCAGCACTTCTCCTCCATTTATCAAGTCTTGCCAATGGGCAAAGCCTTTTTTCCTGCACTTATTCCATCTGATGGGGAAGGACAGATGGTTGTTCCTTGCAGACCAGCCCAGCCAAATGGAGTCCTGAACCATGAATGTAATATTGTTAGCAAACCATAACGGAGAATGTAGTTAGATTTAACTGTCATCCAAGCCTTCTAAAAGTTACATATAAGTTGGCTGCCCATAGGCACAAACTCAACAGGAGAAGAGATCACATCCCACAGAGAGCAACCATCCCAGCTTTTGTTGTTCTTGACTCTAAATCTATTGACATTTCTTTTAATCAAACAAGCCCAGTAGTCATTAGAGGAAACAACTCTAACAAGCCACTTGGCAGACATTTGAGTGGCCATCCTAGAGGGACAAATGAGACCAAGGCCCCCTTCACTCTTCTTCATACAACAAATTGACCAAGCAACTTTAGGGATTCTAGATCCTCCCCATAAAAACTTCCTAGCCAGAGAAATGACCTGCCCAATCTGCTTTTTGTTAGGCCTCCAACAGGAGAGAAAGTAAGTCAAAGAGGGGAGGATATAATGCTTCAAGGTAAAAGTTCTATGAGACAAATTACTATTTATATCATTCACTTGAAGATTTTAGATCTGAATTTATCAACAACCCACTGCCACCTCTGCTCATAAGAGACACCAAATCCCATGGGAATTCCTAACAGCCTGAAAATGGAGCCTTTCTTAATAATCTCACAACCAGCAGACACAACACACTGAGGAATCTTATTATCAGTGGAATAAAAACCAGTTTTATTATGATTGACTACCGAGCCACTAGCAAGACAAAACAACTTAAGACAGTTGAGGAAATAGTAAGCAGAGGTTTCCCCAGCTTGCATTAACATATTGGTATCATCTGCAAACATCTGCAGACCCAGGGGAGAGGCAGCCTGGGGGATATCTAAACCAATAATGTTACCTTTGGAGATGCAATCTTTCACCAGCCAACCTAAGGCATCACTAGCAATAGCAAAAAGCAAAGGTGCCAAAGGGCAACCTTGCCTAATAGACCTGCACAACCTGAAGGGGTTAGAAAGACAGCCATTTATAGTCACTTTAGAAAAGGCATTACCAAACAAAATGCTGACAAATTTGATGAATTTTCTTCCTAAACCAATATCCTGTAAAGATTGCAGAATGAAATCCCACTCTATCCTGTCATAAGCCTTATCAAAGTCAATTTTAAAGAAGTAAGTATCAACATTGAGCTCATTGTAATACTCTAGACCTTCCCATATAGTGATAATGTTGTCAAGGATAAACCTACCTTTTATAAACCCTTTTTGCTCAGGGAGAATGATGCTATCCATGAGAGGGCTAAGCCTTCTGGCCAAAATAGAAGCAAATATTTTATACAAAAAAGTCAGACAGGAGATGGGTCTCCAATTGTTCAAATCATCTTTGGGACCTTTTTTATGGATAAGCTTGATCACTCCAGTGTTAATAAAAGGGGAAAGGGAACCCCTTCTAGAGGCCTCTTGCCAAATTTTGAGAATAATGGGCACCAAATCTTCTTTGAATTCCTGAAAAAACTCATTGGGTAAACCATCATGACCAGGAGACTTTCCAGGCTTCAATTTGTTAATGGATTCTCTAATCTCACCAGCAGAAAGGGGCATGTCAAGGAGGGAGTCCATTCCCTGAGGAACCATTTTTTTCCTACAAAGGGCAATGGCAGCTCTTGCACTCCACATAGAATCCCCTCTCTTGGGAGGTTGAGAGAATACATTGGCAAAGAACCTGTGAGCAACCTGCAGATTTTCCTTCATACTGGTAACATGCAAACCATCATTGTTTCTAAGCAGGGGAATGAAGTCCCTGACTTTCTTCTTTTTCAAAAGCTCAAACATATGTTTATTCGGTTTGTCTATCTTACCTGCCCAGAATTCTCTAGAAGAGGCAAGGGCACCTCTAGCAAGGAGGTAGTCCACTTTCTTGACTTTTTCCTGAAGATCAAACAACTTAACTCTTTTGGTACACACATCAATATTAGATTGCTCAAGTAATTTAATCTCCTGTATGATCATCATCCTTCTTTTGTATCTTATATTCTTGGCCCTATTTTTATAGTGTTTAATAATATCTTGAATTTCTCTAACAGCTCTTTCCCAGGCCGCAAAAGGAGGCAGATCCGAGTCAAAGTACATTAACAGAATTTCAGAAATTTTATTCTTCACAACAGGTATCTTAAACAACGAAGAGTCCAGATGAGGCCAGCCAGCCCTATAATTGGGGCTGTTATTGAACAACTTGACAGTCAAAGGCAAGTGATCAGAAAGCAAAAGAGATTGATCAATAGAGCAACAGAAATTAGACAATTCCCGACTCCTGCCTGAATTCATGTAGAACCTGTCGAGTCTAGCAGACAAATAGTGCCACTGCCCCCTGTTATTCCAAGTATGCGCGGTATTAGCAGAGAGATCCACTAATTTATGCTTATCTATCAAATTATACCAACTCTGCTTCTCACTACCAGACACAATATTTTCACTATTACCAGTTCTGTCACAATTAGTAGTGACCATATTAAAATCTCCAGTCAGCCAGATGTCTCCTTTGATCCTAGATATCTCATCCCAACAGTTGGTTCTCTGAAAAGCATTGTTAGAAGCATAAACACAAACTATGGTGACATTGAGAGGAACTTTACACTTAACCGCAATCCATTGATTAGAAGGGCTCGACTGCACTTCTTCAATGAGGTGTCTAATTCCGTTAGCAATTCCAATAGCCGCACCTCCTTTGCCCATGTGGTCAGTATACAACCAATGACAGTTGCTCGATACAATTCTCAGATTCATCAATAGAGGGTGGCCACCTATCTTAAGCTCCTGTAAGCAAATAAAGTCAGGAACGAAAGAAGCGTCCTTCAGCCAGTTATTTAAAACCTTGCCTCTAATCGGATCAGAAAGCCCTTTTATATTAAAAGATACCAGTTTGATGCAATCCATAAGAAAAAACAGAAGGGAGAAGAGACTTACTTCTTGAGGTTCTTACCAGCCTTCACAGCGGAGAAGGAGGTCCTTACCATTTCTTTCCTCTTGGCATTGCTTTTACCTTTCCCTTTAGGACTAGGGGACCTGACATTGGCCATGTTGACATCATTTTCAATGGAACAGACATTATTAGCTTGGTTACAAGTAACCTCATCAGCACAGTTAATTTGCTCCACAAACATATCATCACTATCATCTTCTTCAGAAGACACAGAGACAGGAGTGGTGCTAGTATTAGGTATTTTTTCATACTCCTTAGTGTCGATACTATCACTGCCAGCCTGATTTGTACAAGTATTTTGAGTACATTGATCAAATCCTTGTTCTTTTGTTCCACAGAAGTATCTGCATCCGAGGTATTTAGACCACTATCCCGCTCGTTTTCTAAAATCTGAAAAGGATTAAAAACCCCCTTGACAAGAGGCTCATTTCTGGCAACCATATTAGGTTTTTTTTTTCTTTTATTGTAGGAAACCTTTTTGAAGACCTGATTCTCTTTATGATGGGCCGAACTGGAGGGAGTAGGTTCAGCTGGGGACACTTCATCACTTACCAACCCTTTTTCTTGCTTTTTAGCCAGCAAAGGGCAATCTCTTATTAGATGTCCCTGTTTAAAACAATTAAAACAGGCATTTGGCAAGTTCCTGTACACAACACATTGAGTATGCATCTTATAACCCTCTGAATTTTTTATTATCAGTTCTGTTTTAACATCTTTGGAAATATCAACCTCAATAAGTAACTGAGGATCCCATTTAGGGTTAAACTCTTTCTTAGGCTTCTGACCAAGCACTTTCCCTACTAAAGATCCTAATTTATCAAGCCAAGGGTAATATTCCACCGGAAAGTCAGGGAATTCCACCCAAACCGGCGCTTTGGTCGGCTTATTGTTCCTAGGATTAAACCCAGGGTACCACTTGTAGAAGGACAGAGGAGTATTCCTAATGATCCAGTGGCCCTCTGCTAAAACTTTGATAGCATTGTTCACATCTTCAAAGAAGAAGAGAAAAAAATTATTGGGAAGGTATTGAACATGTCTAACAAATAATCCCCTACTTTCCCAATTAATTTTGATCCAGTTTTTAAGGAAATCCTGAGCAGGGCGCGGTCCATGACAATGGGCAATCACTACTTTGTCCTCAAGGTGTAAGTTCCACCTATCAAGCTCAGAACTCTCAATGATGAGAGTACAGTCATCCTTATCAGGCTCTTCACGATCTAGATTAAGCGCGTGTTCATTTCTTACAACCGGAACGGAATCATCTATCGTATTAACAACAGCAGGGACCTTACCTTTTCCTTTATCTTCACACATACCAGACGGAGAGCAGAGATTACCTGACATCTCGTGATCAACGAACATGGAAACGAAGTCATGTTTCTTACTCTGGAGCTTTTCAGCATATGTCATACGATCATTACGGTTGCCTTCCGTCTGTTGGATATGGACCTTCGCACCACACGGGAGAGCCTCCACAGGACGGAACGAACCAGCACCAGCATCATAGACCGGGTTAATCATTGTCTTCAACACATATTCTGGATATCCAGAGCTCGAAGGAGGTAAACCATCACGAAGAGCATCGTGCAGAGACATGGCGGGAACCAAGGAGGAACCCCCCCTGTCGGGGGGAACAAGAGAATGGCGAGGAGGACAGGGCAGCGCCGCGAGAAAGAGACACCAAGGGGCGGTAGAGGAGAACCTCGCAGTTACTCCCCCACTACGCACGACGGAGGGCAGACGCAGCACTCATCCCACTTTCTCCGTACTCAAAACTTTTGAAAGATCGATCATGAAAACATTGAGAGCATGTTAATGCATTTATCAAACTCACAAATCTCTTTTAGTCAGCATTTGATCTAGATATTGAAGTAAACAACTAAAAACTTTGACTAAAAGTGGTGTTCCTATGAAAGAACATTTATTCTTGATTGTCAAACTTATGCTTGGCATGAGAAAGGACAACTGAACAAAAGAATTAGTTCATGAGAAAGTATCTGTTTTATCCTTTGCATTGGAAGGATTGACCCTTGCTAATTTCTTCAAAGAGAAAGGAAGATGTGACCTTGAATGTTAATAGTTTGGTCTTTATGATTGGAAAATTATTAACAAATCTTTATGAAAGAAGTGAAACAAAAGCATTACTTTATTTAAGAAAGTACTCTACTTTTTTCCAAAATTACTAATGATGTTTTGTTTACCCCTCTGCCCCCGTGGATATTTCTGTGGATCTTCTTTCCAGGTCTATGTGGTTTCTCATGATCTGTACCTTTCGAGATATATATGAAGTGAAGTTGAGGATTTGAAGAGTAAAGTGAAGAATTATATCCCTCTGCCCCCGTGGATATTTCTGTGGATCTTCTTTCCAGGTCTAGGTGGTTTCTCATGATCTGTACCTTTCGAGATATATATGAAGTGAAGTTGAGGATTTGAAGAGTAAAGTGAAGAATTATACCCCCGTGGATATTTCTATGGATCTTCTTTCCAGGTATAGGTGGTTTCTCATGATCTGTATCTTTCGAGATATATATGAAGTGAAGTTGAGGATTTGAAGAGTAAAGTGAAGAATTATACCCCTGTGGATCTTGCTTGTGGAACTTCTCTCCAGGTTGCGATTGATATTTGGAGATATTATATGAAGTGATTGTCGGATTTCTAAAGAAAAAAAGAGAAGAAAAGCTATTGCCGAGAGAACTTGAAGAGAAGCCTTGAAGTAACGACCGAAGACATAAAGTAAAGGAAGGCTGACTGAAGACCGAAGTCGAGTCCCGTGGGCGCCTTCTCGTACTGTAGCGGGAGGCCTATCTTATATTTAGCTGATCGGCACTGTAGGGACGGCATATATTTGTGTTCACCTATTTCGCACTGTAGCAGATTTTCGTATTATCGACCCGCACTATAGCGGGAATCTTTGTACCATTGAGATTTTATTGGACGACTTCCACATTCTATCATTGAGCTTGTCTGCATACCGATCCGGTGACTTCCATGTGTTAGCGTGGTACTTGGATCTTCTCGCTCCTGACACCTATGGTCTTATGCGTACGCACGTTTGCTCATCTCTTCCGAGAGGATAGGGGCCTTACGACGATCGCCACACCAGAGAGAGGGCGAGGTGCCTAGCGCGCAGATGCGGCTCGATGAACGTGGGAACAGCGCGCACCAGGGGCCTGATCCAACCCCGCGTCGACTCTTCCCATTCAACCGCTTCCTTATTCGACAACGCAGAGGACACAGTACACAGGGAGCACGAAGACAAACCTCTTAGTTCTTACAAAATGCGATCGAACTTACAGTCTGTGGCTGACCAAGCCACTATATGTTTTATTAAAGAACATATACAAAGAAGTATCCGGTGGCCATTTGGCCTTTCACATGGACGCTAACGGTAACACTAATTAGTCAATGAAGGAAAAGTGCCTAACCATAAGTATTCAACCAATTGAGTGCTTCACTTTGGTGCTAAAGAGACATGGTAGAGGGTAGCATGTTTTGTTGGGGGTTTGGTAGTGCACACAAGGCATTACTTCAAAAGCAATTGTGCATCTTTTTCCATTTAGGGCCAATACACTACTAAGTACTTAAGATTTCGTAGTGTTCACTATTTAGAATGGTGGTTACCTTTCAATCCTATGTGCGCTCATTGTAGTAGTATTTCATGTTCTTAAATGTTCACGCAATAAGATAAAATACCTTTTTTGTCCTTTTGATATAGTGTATTGGCTCTTTAGACAAGCAAATGTGCTTGGCCTAATGGTTAAGTCATATGGATGAGAAGGAGGAGATCTTGGGTTCAAGTCTTATAAAGAGCTCTAGAGCTTTGTAGAAGCATCCACTTGAGTTAACTCTAGTTAGCTAGGACACTTGGTGCTCATTTAGTTACATGGCCGACACTTGGATGGTTAGTATCCACCTGCCATAGTAGGCAGTCCCTTGGAGAGAGCTATATATAGAGGCATAAGGTTGGGAGGAAACTCATCTCTCTAGCATGTGGTTGTCGTAATCGTTAGTTTCTTGCATTGGTATCAAAGCATACTACTAACAATTATGACTACCACGTGCTAGAGAGATGACTCTCCTCCCAACCTTGAGCCTCTATATTTAGCTATCTCCAAGGAACTGCCTACTATGGCATGTGGATAGTAACCAGCCAAGTGTTAGCCATGCAAGTATATGTGTGCCAAGTGTCTTAGTTAATTGGAGTTAACTCAAGTGGATGCTTCTAGAAGGATCTAGAGCTCTTGGGGCAAAACACTCTCCCATGTCTCTCATAGGACTTGAACCCAAGTCCTCCCCCTTCTCATCCATACGACTTAACCACTAGGCCAAGCACATTTGCTTGTTTAGAGAGCATAGGCACTTTTGTTTAAGTGTATTCTTGAGAAATCTGCCCTACACTTGAATGATCAAATGATGTCCGATCCCAGATCCATCTGAATTCACCTTCATGTCATAAAATTATATAACATTCTTCCCCTTGGAAAATATTTTCATCCTAAAAAATAGAGCTATATAAATACTCTAGCCATCCCCCGAGCCTCATGTTCTAATTTGGAAGAACATGTTTCATCTCTGTGGTGGGATCCTTGCCCAAATGATTCAAAACACCTTCTAGCTTTGCACTTGATAAACTAGTCTAAGTACAAATTAGTAATGAATAACAGGGCTGGATTAAAAAAATTCCTCACCCAATTCACAATCTTCACTATGTGCTATCTGTGCACTAACATGATGGGTGGATTCAAATTACTAGTCCATTTTTTGGCATCGTTTGGGCATGGACTTAGTAACTAAGGTGGGATTCTTATCCCTGACAAGACTTTGAGAAATCTTGATTCACTTGAATTTTTGAGAAATCTTGATTCCCTGGAATTTGATTTGGAAAACTATAAGTCTGGTTGTGCCAAATATCTAACTTGGATGTGTGTAATATGGCTCACTCCCAACCAACATTTACTTGATTTCTTCACCCGACTAGAGGACTACTTTGTCCCAATGGGCTCGAAAAATCTATGTAGTGTTGGGAGTGATGGTTGGATGCACTCAGAAGTTTGAGTTGGTACTGCTAATCCTGCTTTGTACCAGCCCTCTTTGATCTTTTTCTTTGTTTCTACTCCTTGATGACGCGATGAGGATTGAGCCTTGCGGAAAAATATAAGACTGTGCTCTAACTTTTCTGGAAAAAATTCCACCGAAATTTCACTGGACCGAAATTTCACCAGACTGCCACTGTACCGTCACCGTAATTGTACCGAAATTATACAGGAATGAACTTCAATTCTGTTTATAATTACTTCAAGTGAACATACATGAAGTAAGGAAGTGACACATGTACTCTCTCAACTAACAGAACTTTTTCTGAAGTTTAAGAAAAAACTTCTCTAGTTCAGACAGCCTCTTTTCGGTCAGACTTTGTACAGTGTATAGATATCTTTTTCACCGGAAAGATTGATTAGCTAAAAGTAGAGATGTCTGGCTATAGAGTGAGCTATCTCTCATAAGAAACTTCGCATTACTCTGCAAGATCTACTTCGTTCTTCTACCGGAAAAATTATTCGTTTACCGTAAGAACTGCAACAGTGATCACTTTGACTGTAATTTCTTGAAATTGACTGAATCAGGTTGTTTCAAAACTTTGTGTGTTTGTGATATGCTTAGAGCTGAATCTATCAAGCTTTGAATCACTTGATTTGGTTCAGTAGATCCTGAGATATACTTCTTCAAGGTTGACAGACTTGAAGATAATGACTCAGAGAATCACAGAGTAAATGAATGTAAGTATTTGTATTAGATCATGTAAATGTACATTCCCATTGGTATGATAAACATAGCTCAATGGTACTCAGAGGTGTAGGCTATATAGTAGACCTCACAACCTCAGTGATTGATACAGTAATGCTTCAGGGTTATTGGAGCGCCCCCGCGACATTTTCCCTTGTAGCTTTTATAGGAATTGAGTGATGACTTGAATTAGAATTCAAATCAATCTCCAAAAATTTCTCACCTAAAAAATTGATTGAGATATTCTCTCGATCAATCAACCGCCTTTTCACGATTTCCAATCAATTCGGCGTGATTGCATAATGATGCGCCAGGTCATTTATATTTTTACAATAGATAAACAGGTAAGAAATCATAGGCATAAGTCCCTATGGTCTTTGCGTCATGTATAGTCTTCAACGTAGATATCCAGGCCAAATGTGAAGGCTTGTGTTACACCAACAGCTCCCCCTCAAGCCAAACACTTTGGCTCAAGTCTTTAGCTCAAGTCTTTATCTTTAGTCTTCAATTATTTCCTGCAATCCAATCATGGATTTAAATCTGCATAGCTTGCTTCCATCCAGAGCTTTAGTAAGCAAATCTGCACATTGTATATCAGTAGACACATATGACAATTGAATTTCTTTGCTAAGTAACTTCTCTCTCACATAGTGGTAGTGAACCTCTATGTGTTTTGTCCTAGCATGATAAATTGGATTAGCCGCAAGGTGAAGAGAACTTGTGTTATCCCCAAATATGATTGGTGGTCTAGTATATGAGCCTAACTCTGTATACAAAAGCTTCAACCAGATAGCTTCTTGAGTGGCATTTGCTAGTCCTCTGTACTCTGCTTCAGTAGATGACAAAGCTACTGTGGGTTGTTTCTTGGATGACCAAGAAATTGGTTTATCACCTGCAAAACATATGTAACCAGATGTACTCCTCCTGTCATCCTTGCAACCTGCCCAATCTGCATCTGAATACACTTTAATATCAATATCTGATGTATAAGGAAAGTACAAACCATGGTTCTGAGTTCCCTTTAGATACTTCAAGATCTTCTTAGCTGCTTCTAGGTGAGGTACCCTTGGTTTGTGCATGAATTGGCTAAGCACACTAACACCATATGATATATCAATCCTGGTTAAGGTAGCATAATTTAAACTACCTACCAAACTTTGGTAACCTGTAATATCTTTGAGTTCTTCTCCTTCATGTGCACTGAGTTTGTGGTTGACCTCCATAGGAATGTTTGAGACTTTAGCTTCCTGCAATTTAAATTTCTTGACCATGTCCTGTATGTACTTCTTCTGAGTAATATAGATACCTGAATTTGTGTAGATCAATTCAAGTCCTAGGAAGTATTTCAATAATCCAAGATCATTGATCTTGAATTCCTTCATCATCTGTCCTTTGATGTGTCTAATTCCCTGAACATCATTTCCTGTAATAATGATGTCATCAACATAGACACATAAATATATTACTTCTGTACTGCTCCTCTTTATGAACAGAGAAGTGTCTGCTTTACTCATCACAAATCCTTGATCTTGGAGATATGTTGTCAACCTGTAATTCCATGCTCTAGGTGCCTGCTTTAAACCATACAGAGCCTTCTTTAATTTACAAACATGATTTACCTTATTGGGAATTTCATAGCCAGGTGGTTGTGCCATGTAGACTTCTTCAGATATCCATCCATTCAAGAATGCATTCTTCACATCCAATTGGTACATGTTCCAGTTCTTGGATGCAGCTACACTCACCATAACTCTGATAGTTGGCATCTTAGCCACCGGAGAAAATGTTTCCTCATAATCAATGCCTTGGGTTTGTGCAAAACCCTTGGCTACCAACCTAGCTTTATACCTGTTTATTGTACCATCTGAATTTCTTTTGAGTTTGTAGATCCATCTGGATCCTATCACCTTCATAGAGTCCTTCTTGGGTACCAAGTCCCAAGTATCACTCTCTTTGAGAGCCTGCATTTCTTCATCCATTGCTTCCTTCCATTCTGGTTTAGTGATTGCTTCTTCAAATGTACCTGGTTCTTCATTCAAGAGATCCTTTGCAAGATATACAGAATGCTTGGTTACCAGTGAAGTATCATACCCATACCTAATAGGTTTTTTCTTTTCTCTTTGAGATCTCCTCATAGCTTGAGTTGAGGATTCTGGATTATCTTCTAGTTGCTTCATCTTCATCTTCCCTTTGGATTTCCAGGCCTTGAACTCTTCAATGTTGATGGTGTCTTCATCATCTGAGCTTGTGTCCTCTTTCTGAATTGGTTCTTGCCTGATAAGCTTGGGAAAGTCTTCTTCCATGTCATAAGGTAGACTAACCTTCCTGCACTCATTTTCATACCATGAATCATTTTCATCAAAGATGACATCTCTGCTTACCTTGAAGCCTTTGTTTGAGGGGTTGTAGAATCTGTACCCTTTCTGGTTCAAGTCATAACCAATAAAGATACACTTTTCAGCCTTAGGGTCTAGCTTTCCCCTTACCTGTGAGGGAATATGCACATATGCAACACACCCAAAGATTTTGCAGTGATCCAGAGATGGTCTCTTACCATGCCAAGCCTCATAGGGTGTCATTCCATCAAGTGTCTTTGATGGCAACCTGTTAATTAAATATGTGGCAGTAGATACACTCTCTGCCCAAAGATAATTTGGCAACTTCTTTTCATTAAGCATAGACCTCGCTGTTTCTACAATGAGTCTATTCCTTCTTTCAGCTACCCCATTTTGTTCAGGTGAGTACCTTGTAGTAATCTCCCTCTTGATGCCTCTTTCCTGCAAGAAATCTTCAAAGTCATTGGAGAAGTATTCTCCACCACCATCTGACCTTAGCCTCTTCAAATGTCTACCTGTTTGATTTTCAACTAATGCAAGATACCTTTTGAAACAATTAAATACTTCATCTTTATGTTTCATGAAGTATAAGACAGTCCACCTGCTATAATCATCAATAAAGGACACATAATACCTTGATCCCGATAAGGATGGCTCCTTGCTAGGTCCCCAAACATCTGTATGCACCAATTCTAGATAATCTTTATGCATGAAACCTTTCTTGGTATAAGGCAACCTGTGTGACTTACCGAATTGACAAGCCTCACACTTGTATATCATGTGTTGCTTGGATATATTAGGTATCCCAAGCACACATTGATCCCTGCACATTTGCTTTAAGGTCCTTTCTCCAATGTGACCTAACCTCTTGTGCCAAATCTCCAATTCCGATAGCGTTTGATCCTTGTAATTGTACAGAGCAATGTTTTTGGTGTCTTCAAGCTCAAAAGTAAATAGCCTACCTGATTTTTCTCCCTTTGCTATTCTTCTGAATCCATGTCTTGGATCCTCCACATATGCTCCATGTTGTGTGAATCTGACCTGTAGACCTTTTTCCACAATCTGACCTACACTCATCAGATTCTTGGTGATTGTTGGAACATACAACACTCTGCTTAATAAATTCTGATTACCATCACTTGTTTTGACATTGCCTACTTTAATAACTGAATGTTTAGTGTCATCACCTGTCTGCACTTGATGTTTGCCCTTGGGTTCTTCCAAATCAGAAAGTAATGCAACATTTCCAGCTACATGATTAGAGCAACCTGAATCAATATAGAATAAGTGATCATCATTGATACCTGACTTAGATGTCATGTTCATGATCAACAAGGAATCATCTTGCTCCTCTGCATAATTGTTGTAGTCTTTCCTATTTCTGTATCCACCTTGATAGTTGCTATTGTGATTGTAGTTGTTATAATTATTGTTGTAGCCATGGTAGCCTTGAGATTGGTTAAATCTGCCTCTGCCTTGAGAGTATCCTCCTCTAGAGTAGCCTCTTCCTCTCTGATTCTTATAATTTCTGTAGCACTCATCTGTGGTATGGTTAGACAAGCCACAAATATTGCATGGAGATTGATTGTAGGATCTCCCCCTACCTGACTTACCTCCTCTGCCCCTTCCTCTAGATGATCTACCTCTCCCTGCATAGTTTGCTTGGGAGGTAGAGCCTTCTTCATCAACCTTCTTATTTTTACCTTTGTCTTTTACCTTTTTATCAGTATAAAGGGCAGAAGAGTTGTTACCTTTTGATTGTTCTCCATTCTTTGTGATCTTTGCTTCATGTGTAAAGAGTTGTCCAATCAGAGTTGTTAGATCAGGTGCTTGGATGTCCATGTACAAGTCCATTGCTGTGGTAAAGCTCTCCCACTTGTCATCTGCCTTTAGTCCATTGATCACTTGTCTGACTATTTGCTCTTCCTCAATTTCTTCTCCAACACTTGCAAGTTGATCTGCAATGTCCTTGACTTTGGTGACAAAATCTGAGACACATTGTTTTGATTGCTTTCTGAGAGTTGTAAACTCAATCCATAGCTGATTCTTTCTGGCCCTTGTGCTTGATGAAAAATATGTTGACAAGGTTTCCCAAGTCTCTTGGGAAGTTTTGCAATTCCTTACATGAGGTAGAAGGAAATCAGAAATAGAGTTTAGAAGATATGACCTTGCCAAAGCATCTTTTGCACACCATTGATTTAGCTTCTCATGTTCATCCTTTGTAGGTAGGCCTCTGGTCTTGAACGAGGGCAATTCCTCATCTCCTGATATGTATCCAAACAAGCTCCTTCCTTGTAGATAGGTCTTCATCCTTAGAGACCAAGCTTGGTAATTGTTCCTGTCCAATTTGTCAATGAATGAAGGAAAACCATCACCCATGATTACCTTATTCGCTCTGATACCACTGTTGGGAGTGATGGTTGGATGCACTCAGAAGTTTGAGTTGGTACTGCTAATCCTGCTTTGTACCAGCCCTCTTTGATCTTTTTCTTTGTTTCTACTCCTTGATGACGCGATGAGGATTGAGCCTTGCGGAAAAATATAAGACTGTGCTCTAACTTTTCTGGAAAAAATTCCACCGAAATTTCACTGGACCGAAATTTCACCAGACTGCCACTGTACCGTCACCGTAATTGTACCGAAATTATACAGGAATGAACTTCAATTCTGTTTATAATTACTTCAAGTGAACATACATGAAGTAAGGAAGTGACACATGTACTCTCTCAACTAACAGAACTTTTTCTGAAGTTTAAGAAAAAACTTCTCTAGTTCAGACAGCCTCTTTTCGGTCAGACTTTGTACAGTGTATAGATATCTTTTTCACCGGAAAGATTGATTAGCTAAAAGTAGAGATGTCTGGCTATAGAGTGAGCTATCTCTCATAAGAAACTTCGCATTACTCTGCAAGATCTACTTCGTTCTTCTACCGGAAAAATTATTCGTTTACCGTAAGAACTGCAACAGTGATCACTTTGACTGTAATTTCTTGAAATTGACTGAATCAGGTTGTTTCAAAACTTTGTGTGTTTGTGATATGCTTAGAGCTGAATCTATCAAGCTTTGAATCACTTGATTTGGTTCAGTAGATCCTGAGATATACTTCTTCAAGGTTGACAGACTTGAAGATAATGACTCAGAGAATCACAGAGTAAATGAATGTAAGTATTTGTATTAGATCATGTAAATGTACATTCCCATTGGTATGATAAACATAGCTCAATGGTACTCAGAGGTGTAGGCTATATAGTAGACCTCACAACCTCAGTGATTGATACAGTAATGCTTCAGGGTTATTGGAGCGCCCCCGCGACATTTTCCCTTGTAGCTTTTATAGGAATTGAGTGATGACTTGAATTAGAATTCAAATCAATCTCCAAAAATTTCTCACCTAAAAAATTGATTGAGATATTCTCTCGATCAATCAACCGCCTTTTCACGATTTCCAATCAATTCGGCGTGATTGCATAATGATGCGCCAGGTCATTTATATTTTTACAATAGATAAACAGGTAAGAAATCATAGGCATAAGTCCCTATGGTCTTTGCGTCATGTATAGTCTTCAACGTAGATATCCAGGCCAAATGTGAAGGCTTGTGTTACACCAACATGTAGAATGTAGGAGAAAGTTTGCCATTTATTTTTTATCAACCTTACTTTAACTTGATTAAATCAGATCGAAAATGAAGATTTTCCAACTTAGGATACCTTTCTCTAAGACTTTAGCTAAAAGTTCTTTGGAATTGTAAATTTTATGAGCAACTCCTAAATTTTCTTTTCAAGTGTAGTTAACTCTTGAAAGTCACTAGAGTTATGCTATGTAACTTGAAGCAAACTCAAATGAATAAATCAACTTAGCATCTTTTGAAGATTGAAAGGCTTCTTGAACAAAGCATCTATCTAGGATGTTTAATTTAGTTACCTACTTTTGATCGGCTAACCCTCGACTTTCGTGAAAAGAATCAGCTCCTCTATCTAAGTCAAATTAAAGAGATTTGTAAAGAAAAAAAAACTAAATTATGTGCAACCAATTCAATTTCTAGGATAATTGAACTTGCTATGAAATCAAAGTGCAACCAATTCAATTTATAGGATAACTAAAGTGGATTCCCAAAAAGATTCATGGAGAGCTAAACATCATCCATCCACAAGATACAAGTGTGGAATCCAATATCAGTGTGTCAGCCCACCGAGATTCCATTGATGATATTTTTACTCAATGTGCAACCAATTCAATTTCTAGGATAATTGAACTTGCTATGAAATCGAAGTGCAACCAATTCAATTTATAGGATAACTAAAGTGGATTCCCAAAAAGATTCATGGAGAGCTAAACATCATCCATCCACAAGATACAAGTGTGGAATCCAATATCAGTGTGTCAGCCCACCGAGGTTCCATTGATGATATTTTTACTCAAAACACGAATGTTTCACTTGAGACTAAGTTAATCTTTTATTCAATCTTATGAGTGCTAACTAGGAATGCGATTCTTGTGCATTTCCTTAAGTCAAGGATTGAATTTATTGAGTTACACTAGGAACTTGGTGATTGACTTAGTCAATCGAACCTTGGTTGAAAAGATCATTCCAAACTCCTACTTCTTTAGAAATGTATCAACATTTGTCGATAAAAAACACTTTATCTTGTAGTATCTTGTAAAACACTTTATCTTGAAATGATTGTAAGATCCTACTTTTATCATCCTTGAATTTAAACTTCTCCTTTAAAGTTTTAATTACCTTGAGAATGGAATCTTACTTCAAGATTCATTCTAGGACTAAAAGATACTTATCATCTCACGGTTCGATGTCCCATACTATCCTTCCTACATCAATCTGAGTAGAAAATTTAGTGTCACATACCACCCTATTTCATATTCACATTGATGTGTGAGTGATACTTATCCTAAAGTCCGAACATGTCTTTATAGAGTACCTTCTCACTTAAATTCTTTAAAAGAATTTTAAAGTTTTAAGGCATTACCTCTAACTTGATATTCTAGGTTTTGATTCCTTCACATGATTGTTTCACAATCTCTTGCTTTGCCTTGGAAATTTGAAAAACCTTTGAATGTGAACTCGATTCAGAATTTGGACATGGTAAAGTTTTATAAACTTCACTTCTGATTTGAATGTGAGAGAAAATGTCTCCTTCTTTTCTTTATCCTTTCATCAAGTGGTTTAAGTACATTAGCTGAATTCACTTTCTTAAGCAAGAAATAACTTGAGTGATGGTTTTTATGAACTATGAGTTCTTTTCTTTGTGGCCATCAAAGAAAAATTCTCAAAAGGAGTTAGCATTCCACCATCCCATACCAGTGAATACTTTATCCTGTTCACAAAATTACATCCTGCGTTTAGCCTGTTTGTTGTTTCTTTTAAATGCCCTCATGATCATTTCTAATGATCCTTCTCAAAACTTGTTGGCACCAATATTGAGAGCTAAGATGAAGTTTTTATATTCAATTTATACACCTACTAGGTCTTGCAAATAAATTTTAAGAACAAACATCTAGGGCATATATAGACTATTTTACCTCTTTATGCCTTGATTTCTAAAAAATATTGATTCCAAAATTTAATCCAACTGAGGACTTAGTGCTAAAAGAGGTAACACTCATGTGTCATGCATGAGATTTATTGTCAATGCTTGGGCAAACTTCGTATTAGTTCCAATCGTAAGTACTTGGACAAACCTTGCCAAGCCTGATCAACTCTTATTGATCCTGTGACAAGAATAAAGACTTAGTCTTTACCTTTAATATCTCTCAAAATTGTCTAAAGCTTTTTGTCTTACCAATGGGATTTGTAGAGATCTTTCCCTCAAATCAAGTCCAAGAATATGCTAATGCCTTTTAGATTCCAAAGCTAAGAATCTCATCAAGGTTGATGCACCTGTGGATTATATTAGTCATTGGACTTTAAGTACCACTATTGGTGGTTTGAGACTTCTTGGGAACTACTTGTTGTCTATTAACTAGAAGAATTCCATTATCACTCCTAGGAAGAATTTTATTCTTCAAGTACTTGAGATTCCTCCTAAGGAATCAACAACATGAGAAAATGATTCATCTTGGAATCTTTTACACTATTCGATCGATGTTTGAAAGGAGTTTTAGACTTTTGGACAATACTCTTGAAGCTTTATTGCTTGAATTGTGTTCATTTCTTAAGTGTCAAATGAAAGAATAAATAACCTAGGATATGGTTTCCCATTCTACCATGAAAGTTTGACTTGAACTTTCATTTATATGTGATATATATGCCTTTTCTTGAATTTGAGAAAATATTATAATTGGTAAATCTTTCAATGTTATTGGAGTACTTTAAACGTATTTCAACAACTGATTGTGGTTGCATAGTTTAAAGTACAAGCATCTCTTAATCATTGAACCAACGTATAATAATTTACCTATGAACACATCATTGTCTTCTTATCACTTAAGAAATCTAATGCTTTGATCCTCATACTAGGTAGAATTTGATCATGAACTTGTAGCTATCTTTGTGGTTTCCAATGACCTTTAGGTTTAGGGATCCCATATTTCTAAACTTTAGCATGCCAAAAACTTATGTTTTAGATAATTTTTTTGGATAAACATCTATATCCTGAATATGTTTACTTTCCCTCTCCTAACCCATCAATTAGGTTTAATGGTTTGCTCCTTTTGACTAGAAAAATATACTTGAAAAGAAATCAAAGCTTACATCATGTGATGGCTTCTATCTTTATAATATTTTTCAAAAGGAGTTATTTACTTGTCCTAATATATTTATGAACTTAGTTCTTGTTGTGGGAAAAGTTCATGGGTCAATAGATATCCATTTATTAGAACTTCTTGTATTCCCAAAAGAGAAGTTCACCTTGAATATGATAGGAAAACCGTGTGCTTCATGAAATAGAAGACTAGACTATTTCATTTAAGTTCTTGTCTTTACAAACTATTGCATTTCCTAAAGATCACTTGTCGAGGTTTCCTCTTGAAATTGCAAATATCTTAGATGAAATCACAAAGTAACTCTAGCTCTTATAAGAGGAAGAGATCTTTCAAATCTTCCATGGTTTTCTTGGCACTTTGCATCCTTACTATGGATGCAACTGTAGAACATAATAAACATCTATGAACTTTGAAAGTTCATATTTATGTTAAGTCCCATCACTCTTTGATTTCCATCACATTTTGGGATAGAATCAAGTGAGAGCATTCACTTCAAAGTTCTCATGGAACTTTAAAAACTATATTAGGTTATCATCCTACTTGGATGTATGAGAAGTTACACAAAAAAGTGTAAAATCTCACTTTAAAGTTTTCTTTGTGACTCTCCAAGTATCTCCTCGACTTAGAATCATCGTAGATCTTATAAGTTTGCAAGTAGTTATATATTCTTTTTGATCAAGATGGAAAGAAAACTTAGTGCTTGAATTTATTCTTAGACCTACTTTTACTAAGAAAGACATATTTACATACTTAATGTAATCTTCATTAAGTATGTGATATCTAAGTTTCACCTTGGAAAAGAATCGATTAGTTACTTGAGTTGCAAGGTTGTAGCTAGCATAACTTTGCAACTAACTAGTTTTTCGTCTTCCCAAATGTCAAATGTGAGCTTTAAATAGCAAGCACTTTGCACTTTCATTTAAGCTATTTGTGGCTTCAAGAGGAAACCTAAACAAGTGATCTTTAGTAAATGAAATAGTCCTTGCAAATAAGAAATTAAAAGAAATAGTATGGAATTCTATTTCATTAATCATGCCATTTTTCTATCACATTCAAGGTGAACTTTTCTTTTGGGAATACAAGAAGTTCCAAGAAATGGATTTCCATTGACCCATTAAATTTTCCCAAAATAACCAATAAGTTCATAATATGTTAGGACAAGTACATGATTATAACAATATGAAAAAATGTTCTAAAGATAGAAACTATCACATGATAGAAGCTTTGATTTCTTTTCAATAATGTTTTCTAGAAAAAAGGATAGAATCATTAAGTCTAACTGATGGTTAGGAAAGGGAAAGTAAACATCTTCAAGATATATATGTTTATCCAATAAAGATAATTAGAAAATTATTATATGGCATGCTAAAGTTTAGAAATATGGGATCTCTACACCTAAAAGTGGTTGTAAACCACAAAGGTAGTTCCAACATGCCTAAGTTCTACCTAGTATGAGGAGCAAAGCATTAGCTTTCTTAATTGATTAAGAAGACAATGATGTGTTCATAATAAAATTATTGTATGTTGGTTCAATGATTAAGAGATGCTTGTACTTTAAACTATGCAATCACGGTGGGTTGTCAAAATATGTTTAAATTACTCCAGTAAGGTCAAAAGATTGACCAATGATAATAATTTTTTGGTTTAAAGTCAAACTTTCATGGTAGAATGGGAAACCATATCCTAGGCAATATTTACTCTTTTGTTAGACACTTAGGAATGAGCACAACTCAAACAATAAAGCTTCAAGGGTATTATCCAAAGGTCTAGAATTCATTTAAAATATCATTTCAACAGTGCAAAAGATTCCAAGATGAATCATTTTCTCATGTTGTTGCTTCCTTAGGAGGAATCTCAAGTACTTGAAGAATAAAATTCTTCCTAGTAGTGAGAATGGAATTCTTCGAGTTACTTAGGTAGCAAGTAGTTCCCAAGAAATTCCTAAAACATCAGTATTGGTACTCAAAGCCCAATGATTGATATAACCCATAGGTGTATCAATCTTGATGAGATTCTTAGCCTTGAAATTTCGAAGGCATTACCATATGCTTAGACTTGAGTTGAGGGAAAGAGCTCTAAAACCCCACAATTAAACCAAGAAGCTTTAGACAATTTTGAGAGATGTTAATAAAAAAGACTAAGTCTTTATTCTTGTCATGAGGTCAATAACACTTGATTAGGCTTGGCAAGGTTTCCCCAAGAATTTGCGATTGGAACTATTACAAAGTCTGCCCAAGCATTAGCGATAAAGCTCATGCATAACACATGAGTATTACTTCTTTAAGCACTAACTCCTCACTTGGATTAAAATTTTGGAAATATTATATTTTAGAAATCAAGGCATAAAGAGGGAAAAGGGTTTAGACTCCCTAGATGTTTGGCCTTAAAAGTTCTTTGCAAGACATAGTAGGTGTATAAGTTGAATATGACAACTTTGTCTTATCTCTCAATATTGGTTCCAACAACGGTTTGAGAAAGGATCATTAGAAATGATCATGAGAGGATTTAAAAGAAACAACAAGCATTCCAAACTCAGGATGAGTTTTTGTGATTTGGACAAAGTATCCATTGGTATGGGATAGTGGAATGCTAACTCCTTTTGAGAAATTTTCTTTGATGGCCAAAAAGAAAAAGAACTTGTGGTTCATAAAAAGCATCGATCAAGTTATTTATTTCTTGGGAAAGTGCATTGAGGTAATCTACTTAAATCACTAGACAAAACTGATAAAGAAATGGAGAGTTTTTGTCTCACATTCAAATCGGAAGTGACATCTATAAAACTTCATGATGTCCAAATTTTGAATCGATTTCACATTCAAAGGTTTTTCGAATTTCCAAGGCAAAGCACAAGATTGTGAAAGGATCATGTGAAGGAATCAAAACCTAGAATACCAAGCTAGAGCTAATGCCAAACACATAAGATATGTTTGCACTTTAGGATAAGTATCACTCACACATCAATGTGAATATAAAATAATGTGGTAAGATTGAAAAGAATAAATTAGTTTGGTAGCACCTGATTCATAGTGTAACTAGATGGCATCAATCCCTTGGCTAGTAATGCATAAGAATTGCATTTCAAGTAATAAATCATAAAGATATTGAAAAGGAAATATTAACTTAGTCTCAAGTGAAGCATTCATGTTTTGAATAAAATGTCATCAATGGAACCTCGGTGGGTCGACACAATGATGTTGGATACCACATTATTATCTTATGGCTAGATGATGTTTAGCTTTACTCCATCAATCTTTTTGAGAATCTAATTTATTTCTCTTAAAAATAGTGGACTTGCTTCAATACCTTGTTGAAATAGATCTTTCAAAAGTTGAAGTCTCGAGTCATCTAGAATTTGACTCATAGCAAGTTCAAGTATCTTAGAAATTTGAATTGTTTGCGCATCATTTTAGTTCTTTCTTTTCGCTTTCCAAATCTTTTGGATTTGGCTCAGATAGAGTATCTGATTTTAGGAAAGTCCAAGGTTAACCAGTTGGAACTAGGTAACTAAATTAAACATCCCAACGAGATGTTATGTATAAGAATCCTTTCAATCTTCAAAAGATGTCAAATTGATTTATTCATTTGATTTTGCTTCAAGTTGAAAACCAACTTGTAAACAAGGTCATCAAGTTGACCAACCGACATCAAACTATGTGATAACTAAGGCACATGGTGTACATTATGCATAGTAAATTTGAACTATGCATAATTATGCATAGTATAATGAACCATCATTATACATCTCCAATCCCAACAACATTACACTGGTAAGAGTCACCAAGTCTTAAGCTACCAAGAGACTTTGCTACATAATCAAAGAACCATTTTCTATGTGGTCTCACATGGGAAGAAGCATCAAAATCTAGCAACCACATGCGGGAAAGAGAATCGGCCATAAGAACCTTAGTGGGCACATTATTGTCAAGTGTCAACACATCAGCATCATTAGAAATAGCATTAAGTTCTTCAAACTTCACAAATGAAGAAGATGGTGCAGGTAGCTATTTAACATGCCCATCAACATTCTCTCCTTTACCTTTATCATTCTTTAATGCATAGTAGTCTTTTTTCATGTGTCCTTTCTTGTGAAAATAATGACATTCGATATCCTTCTTCCTTGATTTAACTTCTACTCTTATTACGTTGACCATTCTTTTCCTTGTTCTTGCTCCTTCCACATTGTTGATTGTTTCCTTGGTAAGAATCACAAACATTATATGTATCTCCACTTTGAGTGCCAGCCATAGATTTTCTACAAATCTCCTCACTCAAGAGTGCTCCACATATGTCATCATAGAGCAGTTTACCACGAGATGCACTATTGCTAATAGCTGTGCAAAAGGTATCCCATGATGATGGCAAGGTGCATAGCAACAAGACTACTTTGATTTCATTATCCATGTCCATTTTTTGAGCCTGTAACTAGGAGAATATATCATCAAACTCATTTAAATGAGCAACAACACTATCTGTGTCTTTCATGCAAAGGTCATATAACCTTCTCATCATATACACTTTATTTGATGCTGTATGTATTGCATAACTTCTTCCAAAGCTCCTCTGCACTTTCATAGTCTAATACTGTAAATCAAACATTATATGTCGGGCACAATCGAATAGTAGACCTGGCCATTTCATCTAACTCACCCCAATCATCATCATCCATATCATTAGGATTCTTTGAGATTCCATTTACTTGCTTCCACTATCTCCTCTGAATCAGCTCATCTTCAATATAATTTTTCCATAGAGCAAAGTTTATGTCATGAATTTTTTGGATCTCAAAATGTTCTTTGCCTTGCAAGCTATAGATCCTTTTGGGAGAACTACAAGTAGACCCAAATCCACCAGATGTGCATGAGATTTTTGATGCCATGATTATAGAGAACTGACTAGAATGAAAATGGAGCTAGAATAGCACCACTAAGGCTCAAGAAAGGATGACAAAGTGTTAGATTTTGGGAAAAAAATCAATTGTCTCCCCAAAAAAATGGATTAATGAGCAACAATGACGAACCAAAAGGATTATACGAGACTGAATGTGCTCACATAAATAAGTGTATCAAGGAGTAAATCGACCATTGTATAGTTGGCAAGACCAAAAAATCTAGAAAAATTTTGCCAAAGTCTCCTTTGCAAAATGAGCATATGACTAGTGTTAAAATCTCATAAAATTGCTAGTACTGACATGGAAACCTACATAGTGAATCATTGAATCTACCATATATAATCAGTTACCCAAAAGATGCCAACTTGGCTTATCGAGCACCTATGAACAACTAAGATACATCTCCTATGGCGAGGTTGGGTAAGTCTTCCACTTGCATCACCAAAGAGACCACATGAACACATGTACATACATAAGTGATATCCATAGAAGCCTACATAGTGTGTACGTGCTCAATATATTTAGTAAAATGGCACTGAAAAGGCTGAATTCACAACACAAACAAAAACTTGCATAGACTTGTGGTGGCTGCTCCCACCACAACTAAAACCTTTCAAGAAACCTGTAGGTTTACTAATGTGGCTGAAAAGACAGCCCCAAAAGGTGAATATTTGTTATCGAAGAAGTACAAAGAGCACTCTTGTTGATGTTTTTGAACTTGTGTTAAGAGAATTATGCACGAAAGCACTCCAAAATGGCTCTAAGAATCAACCTAAAAATGCTTCAAAACAGGCTTTGAAGGAAAAGAATGAGGCTTTGAGGGCCCAAGACATGCTCAAGGTAATGTTAACCTTAGTCTTTCCCCTTCTTCAAACACCACAAGAGTGTACCTTAGTGGCAAGAGATTTCCGGTTAAGCGAGCTTTGGGGGAATAGTAATGGGATGGGCGACCTCCTAGGAAGTGTCGTGAACCTCTGTCTTCCTTGATCATTGAGGACCTCCCTCGTGTGTAGCCAATGATGACTTCGATGACTTAGATGACAAGGTATGCCAAGGTTTATGCCTTGGTCACCGCCTTAGTCGTGAGCCTTAGAGAAGGAAGAAGATTTTGCATCCCAACGCCCTTATAACAATGAAGTATTCCTTTGGGGAGGCACGATGGTGGAGTCTCCTTCTTGACAGCTCCAAGACGATACCCTTGAATTACAAAGTACAATAATGCTTGATGATCTGCAAAGAACTTGAACTTATTTGCCAACAAGTAATGCCTGAATTTCTTTATTGCGTAGATCATTCCTAATCCTTCTCGTTATGTAGTGGCATAATTTCTTTATACTGCATTCAACTGTCTACTCACGTATGCTATGGGGAGGTCTATATTACCTTCACTTGAGGGTTGTGCCAACACACATCCTATGGCATAGTTGGATGCATCCACATGTACATGAAATGGCTTGCTCCAATCCGAGGTTGTCAATATAGGTGCCAAACACAAACGTCGTTTAAGTTCATTGAATGAATTTTCACACTCATCTGTCCATTCAAACTTGGTCAAAAGAGAGTAGAAAGGTTTGGCTATGATTGCATACATGTGTATGAATCATATGTAATAACCACAATGGCCCATAAATGCATGTACCTCTTTTACGTTATTTGGCCTAGGTAGTTCTGCAATTACTTTCACCTTTTCTTCATCCGTAGAGATTCCATTCTTTGACACCATGTGTCCTAGAATTTTGCCTTGTCTAACGATGAAAACACACTTTTCTGGGTTGAAACAAACTTGATATTCTCGACATTTGTCAAATACTTGCCTTAGTTCTAGGATATGTGTCTGCCTCATGTTCGAATGAGTACATATGTCATCGACATAAATTTCCAAATTCTTGCATAAGAATTCTTTAAAAACGTGACACATGAGTCATTGGAAAGTAGCGGGTGCATTTGTGAGACCAAATGTCATTCCACGAAATGCAAATATGCCCCATTCTGTGGCAAAAGCCGTCTTGTGTTGATCTTCTAGTGCAATGGCTACTTGGTTATAGCCTGAGAAACCATCAAGAAAGCTGTAAACTTCCTTGCCCACAACTCTTTCCAATAAATGTTCCTTGATAGGAAGAGGATAACTGTCCGTGGCGGCATTAACTTTTTTAAGGTTGATACACACACACAATTTTCCATTCTTCTTGGGCACAACCACAATGGGGGATATCCATTCAGTATGCTCAATTTCATAAATGAATCTTGCTTCTATCAAACGATCTATTTGTTCTTTAATTTTCACAGCGTAGTTATCATTGTACGTGTATGGTTTCTATTTTGTTGGTTTTGCATATGGAGTCATAGGGATTCTATGGGAACATATATCTGGGTCTACTCCTTTCACGTCTTTGTAACTCCAAGCAAATACATCTCGATATTCACGTAGTAGGGCAACTAACTCTTCTTCTTCTTCATTCATCAAATCATGCCCTATGTATGTACATTTTTCTTCTTCTCCTTCTATGGTGACTATGATTTTTTTGGTTTTCTCTCAGTTATCATATACTTCTCCAACATCCACTTTTCTTTAGGCATTTGTACCATAATTCTTCTATCTTCTATTTCATACTTCTTGAAGTTCTCCAGTACTTCCATG
This sequence comes from Ceratopteris richardii, assembly GCA_020310875.1. NCBI lineage: Eukaryota > Viridiplantae > Streptophyta > Polypodiopsida > Polypodiales > Pteridaceae > Ceratopteris > Ceratopteris richardii. Next base: position 65,097,615 of record CM035408.1, read on the forward strand.
AGTGGTTCTTCTTTTTCTTCTAGTTTTAGTTGATTTCTTTCTCTTCTTTTGTTTGCTCTCTGTATCTTATAAGGATGGATCAAGTTGTTCCATTTGGCTTTCCTTTTCCTCTTCAGGGGTTTTGGCTTCTACAAAATAAAGATACTCCTCTTCTGTGGAACAGAAGGGTTCCATGATGATGGATTCTAAGTCCTCGTCATCACTCTCGTCTTGGTCTTGGGTCTCTTCTGTGCATTCTTCTAGGATAAAGTCTTCCTCAACAGGTTCAATCATGAAAATGGAAATATCATACCTGTCCTCATCACAATGAGGGGTCCATTGTTCTTCATTCACTACTATGTCCATTGTCGCTAAGATTTCTACCCAACCATGAGGCTCAAATTCCTCATCTGGAAATACTATAGGTGCATAAACTGGGTCTTGAAGAGTTCGTGGATGTTGTTATGAACCTAAAGTTCTGGCTTCTAACCGTTCTTCCTCTTGTTTTGCTACTTTACACATCCATAGATGAGTATCCTCGTGCAACCATGAGGGGTCTGATTCCAATGAGTGTACTGATTCTGTTTCTTCTTGTGTCTTATGGATGGTATTCCATTGTATTGGGGGTACATCTCGATGAGAATAGCCTTTAAGATTGACTTTTGTAGTCACCCCTAAATGTTGCAAATACAATCAATTAGTTCCCCAATCTTGTACAATTTGCAACTGATGCATGAATGGTCGTCCTAAAATCATCTCCTGAGCATGATTTTTCCCAAAATCACAAATGGCAAAAGTATGCCAAAACTCCACACCACAAGTGGTGAGAGATATGCCTTCTAGTAAGGCTAATGGTTTTTCTATATGTCCGTCAGCCATTTGTAGCTTCATCCTGGTGGGTCTTAATGCTGGCTTACCCCAATGTTTCCATAAAGCGGTGGTAGCGATGGCTACTCCGACTCCTGAATCTAAGATGGCTTTGGTGATGTAGCCCTGATGGGTTATTGGAAGATAAGTGTTACCCTCCTCTCCTTCGCTTACATCTCCAATTCTTTCTATGGGTATCTCTAGTACCTTCTTGTGTGATCCTATCTGGAAGTGAGTAGTAGCAAGCTCAGGGAATTGATTTGCTACATGTTTCCACAATTCTGGTTTAACCTTCAACAATTCCTCTAGAGTAAGATGACACTATACTTTGGTGTTTTTTATTACTTCCGTGTTTCTAGGGATTACTGATTCTTCGTTCCTCACTATTATCATGGGTGCTCTCATGATAATAGACTTAGCTTCCCAAGGTCCTGTGAACTGAGGTAATTCTTGCAAAGAATTAGATTCAAAACCTGTGTGTTCACTTAGTTGTTCTTCCTCTACATCATCGTAGATAGAGGGAATGTCTTAGGGAGATTGCTCTTGCAAGTCGTCTATTTCTTGAATAGGAGGATGGGTTCCTTGTTCTTTTCTCCACTTCTCTTCTTGGATTTCTCTTAGAAATTCATGTGAGTACTTATGTATGGAAGACAAGTTGTTTCCATCTTCTGTGTTGGGTACTTGAGACAGGTATGGTGCATTCCTTTCCTGTGTCTCTGAGACAATAGGGTTCCTATGCTGATTCTTTTTCTCCTTGCTATCGATCAAGTATTCTAAACTCTCCAATAGTCCTTGAAAGTGTAACTCTGGTTTTGCCATGTTATTCCTATTAACGAGAGGCTTCGAACATAGTTTGTGCTAATTCTACCATCTTCATGCAAAGTTTAGTTCTCTCAATTTCTAAGTCTGGTCGAGGGTAGTTGTTACTCATTTCAGCTATCTGGGGTCCTTCTTTTAATCTCGCCTGATATGCACGAAACATCATGTCTAGGTTTTCTGGTATGGGTTCCGTTAGAACTGATCCTGGTTTTTGAGCTAGGTTTTCCTGATTCAATTCTTGAGAAGTTAATTCTAGGATTTTAGCTCTGGATTCTTTTAAACTTCCTTCCAACTCAGTTATCTTTTTACTCCACTTTCTCTTAATTCTTTCTCTAGAATCTTTCCAAGATTTTGTCTTTTTGTTACTAGAATCTCCAACTTCGCTAGTTTCGGCTATTTTCTCAGGATTAAGCTGTTGATTTTGTAAGCGCGCCTGGGCTCTCGTTATAGGTTGGATATGCACCTATGTAGGGTTGGATCCATCTGCATTGTGTACAATACCTATCACGTTGATCGGTGTTACTTTTGAAGCATTCATGGGGTTCTTGGGACACTCTTTTATGACATGCTCTTTACCACACTCGGCACAAAAGCCTTGTATGTTATAGTATTGTGACTGTCCTACTATCGGAGGATGTGGACAAGCCTTTATGAAATTATCTCCTTGGCACCTAAAGCATGGTCCTGTCACTACAAGGAATATGGGCGTATAGCGACGGTCAAGGCGACACAATTTCGTCACTATAAAATTGCAAAATGCATTGTAATGAGCGTTGCACGCGGACCATCGATTAAACGACGAGCCAAACGATGTTTTTTGTGACTTGTGGCATGACGGGGTCTACGATGCTCACATAGAGCGTCACTAACATGACGGTTTTAAAAAGCGTCGCATAAGCGATGCTTTGTATGTAGCATAAGTGATGCTTTTTGGCGTCGCTTATAACATGTCCCTTATGCGACGCCAACTCGACGTGTAGCATCGCTTACATGACGGTCTGTTGACAGAAAAAAATTAAAACGTTGGAGGCTCTTCGATCGACATTTTCACGCATCTCATCGAAGAGCTCTCCAACGTTCGCAATTGCGCTGTGCTTACGAGCTGAAGCAAGTATATGCAAAATTGTTGTTTTGCCTAAGCTCTCTCTTATTGCCTCCCTCTGTCTCTGTTTCTCTCTTTCTACATCTTTCTCGATTTGAATTCTCTCTCTCTCTCTCTCTATTGCAGGTTATTCAAGAAGCTAACCAAGGAAAAAGTATGGCTAACTATTGTAAGTACAAGTTCTATTCTTTGTATATCAATTGAATTGTGTTATTTTCATTAGATAGCATACTCACACTTATTGATATGCAGTTATACACTTATACATGATGAAGATGCACTTTCACACATATACACATATACACACACATATATACACATAGATACATGTGCACATACACTTAGACATACACATATACACGTGCATATGCACAAACATTTCTACAACCACATAAAAAGACTTGCATGCATGCATTATTGCATATGCATATATATATGTATACATATATATATATATATATATATATATATATATATATATATGTATATATATATATATATATATATATATATATATATATATGTATACACATACACACATTAACATATATGCAAATACATGTATATGCACATCCACATGCATGCACATTCACATGCATGCACATGGATGCAAATGGAAATGCATCCACATACACATGCATGTTTCATACATATACACATGCATATACATGCATTATACACATATATACACATATATATGCACATACGTACACACACATATACACATGCACACACACATGCACATACCTACATATACACATATACATGCACATACACACATATACACATAGAGTTACACATATACATGCACATACATATACACACATATACACATGCACATGCACATACTCATATACACATATACACTTACACATGCACATGCACATACATACATATACACACACATACACATGCACATACATACATATACACATAGAGAAGAATGCTGAATCTAAAGCTTACTTGGAATCCTGGGCTTGGTTTTATTTTACGGACGCCCTTATGCATGAACAGTAGCCATAGAATGCCTTCATTCATAAAAAATGTTATTATGAAAGTGTTATTGTAATTAATACACATGTAGCATATGATATCATTACATAAATTTGTAATTCACGTTTTCCAACAAACTTTAAAATTACTCTTACAAGTCTCATTGCCAGCGGAGTGCTTCTGTCATGGGAGCTGGACGTAAGACCGAAACATACAAAGGCCTTCATTCTCCTTCCTCTGGGGCTAGCCATCCTCATTCATCACCGCTCCTGTTCTTGAACCTTCCGACGGAGGAGCTTACTGCTGTGATTTTTGGCTGTGACCATGTGACTTACAATGAATGTGTCACATAGCTTCTGTTTGGTATACTTTATCTATCCTCTTACTTTCTATCACAGATATACGTCTCTCCCTTCAAATAATGCATCATATCATGGTTTGGATTTCTCATTTTGAGATTCCATTGTGCTTTCGATAGTATGTTTTTCCACGTCCTGGTCATATGGACACCATTTCCTTTTGTGCCCTTATTTCTCTCGCTCTCTCTCTCTCTCTCTCTCTCTCTCTCTCCCTCCCTCCACATATTATTGCATGTTCATGTGTGTGCATGTTTTTGGTATGGCTTTTGTGTGAACACAGAGAAGAATGCTGAATCTAAAGCTTACTTGGAATCCTGGGCTTGGTTTTATTTTACGGACGTCCTTATGCATGAACAGTAGCTTGATCATTAGCTTTTGTGCATGTCCAAGCCTTCGAGCTTCTCATATCAGCTATGTAAAGAATGTCCAACCAGGGATGCCACTATTTTTGTTTAATTACATTGATAAAAAGTTGCATGGTATTTTTGAGGCAGACAGCTATGGAGAGATGAACATCAATCCATATGCCTGGACTGATGGGAAGCAGAAGACACAGTTTCCAGCTCAGGTTCTTTGCTTAGATTTAATAATCTTTGATATTACATTAGGTCACTGTCTGAGGTGTAATGAGGTTTTGTTTACATGTAGGCACACGTACGGGTGAGATGTCAGTGTGCACCATTGATAGAAAGCATATACACGGGAGCATTAGCAGCGAATTATGTGAATTATTCACAGGAGAAAATCCTATTTGAGTTAAATCATGTGCAGACATATAAGCTTATATCTCTTTTCATGAGAAACTCGTTGAGTGTCAGTAAACAGGTTGTGGGTTTACAACGTGGGTCCATGTCAGGGGACAAAGGAGAAGATGTTGGCGCTTGCATACAAAGGGCTTCATTCTCCTTCCTCTGGGGCTAGCTGTCCTCCTTCATCACCGCTCCCGTTCTTAAACCTTTTGATGGAGGAGCTTGCTACTGTGATTTTTGGCTGGATCAGTTTCAGTCCCTTTTTGATAGCAAAGACTTGGGACAATTCCCGTATGGCAATCTGTTAATCATTTATTGTCAACAAGACACTCCATTATCTCGCTGTCATGCACAACTACACTGCCTAAATATGTGTACTCTACACCAGGGGGAAAGGTCATATTTAAGACCTGTATCCCTGTGTGAAGGCATGTGTATGTGTGTGAATGCATCATTATGTGTGTACGCATCTGTATGTGTGTATGCATGTGTATGTGTGTGAATGCATCATTATGTGTGTATGTGTCTATGTGTGTACGTGTGTGTGTATGTGTGTGCACATCTATGTGTATGTGTGTGCACGTCTATGTGTATGTGTGTGTGTCTATGAGTGTGTATCTGTTTGTGTGTGTATATGTCTATGTGTGTGTATGTGTCTATGTGTGTATGTGTATGCATGTATGTATTCATATGTGTGTGTATGCATTATGTATGCATATGTGTGTGTATGCATTATGTATGTGTATGTATGCATGTGCATTATGTATGCATATGCATTATGTATGTGTATGTATGCATGTGCATTATGTATGCATATGTGTGTGTATGCATGTAAGTATGTATGTATGTATGCATATGCATATGCATTATGTATGCATATGTATGCATGTATGTGTATGTGTGTGCATGTCTCTCTCTATGTGTGTGTGTATGCATATATATGTGTGTATGTGTGTGTGTATGTGTGTGTGTATATGTGTGTATGTGTGTGTATGTGTGTGTATGTGTATGTGTATATGTGTGTGCATGTGTATGCATTATGTATGTGTATGTCTGCATGTGCATTATGTATGCATATGTGTGTGTATGCATATATGTGTGTGCATGTATGTGTGTGTGTATGCATGTATATGTGTGTGTATGCAACATTATGTGTGTATGTGTGTATATGTGTGTGTATTTGTGTGTGTATCTATGTGTGTCTATGTGTATGTGTGTGTGTCTATGTGTATATGTGTGTGTATGCATATGTATGTGTGTGTAAGTGTGTGTGTGTGTGCATACCTGGTCTTTTACTTTGCTCTCTCTCTCTCTCTCTCTCTCTCTCTCTCTTCTCTCTCTCTCTCTCTCTCTCTCTCTCTCTCTCTCTCGTTCTCTTGCTCTCGTCCATATCTCGGCACAAATGTGCTAGGAGAATTCGAATATTTTTTTTAACATTCCAGAGCGTCGCTTATGCGACACTCTAGAAAGGACGCCACATATGCATCGTTATCCAGTTTGCCCACGTCGCAAATAATGTCGCTAGGCAGCGATGCTATTTGCGACACAAAGATTTAGCGTCGCATAAGTGACGCAGGCATTGCTTTAGCGACGTATCCCCTAAAAAAAAAATTCAAAAACAGCACCGTCGCTTATGTGACGCTAGCGTCGCATAAGCGATGGTGCTCATTTTTTTTTTCAATTCGGGGGCATCGCTACGCCCCCCTATTTCTTGTAGTGTCTAGGGCCCTATGGTCTTTGTTGTCTCAATTGGGGTTGCGGGTTAGGGTTGGCATACATCACATTAGCATAATCAAGCTCCCAATTGGGCTCCAATGGTGGACTATCATATTGATATGTTTCCACATGTTTTGGTGACTCTGTATAATATGCAGGTGGACTATCTACATGAGTAGAGTCAAAACTGTTAGAATTAGGGTCACTGTAAGTAATTAAGGGTCAAGAGGGAGCTAAAGCCCTATTGAGGTTTTCTTCTGAAGCAACGTATTTAACTGGGATGACATTAGCTGGTGGGGATGGCTGCTGAGCTAAAACAGGTTGTGGTCTTTGTTGAATCTGATAAGGATAGTTCTGAGGAGGCCTATAGTAATGAGGCTCAGCATTGTACTAACCTTGATACCTACCTGGCTGTGGGTATGCTTGCGGGTAGTTCTGTTTTACTAGTTTGTTGTATGGGTAGTCTCGAGCCGTGTGATTCGTGTATTGTCTTGCAATTGTACAATACTGGCCACTAGGGTTGGCTTGCAGTTGTGTTACATTGGGACACACATTCGCCATATGATCACCACCACAGGTGTAACAACGCTTGTTTGTTGTTAACCTAGGCATCTGTTTACTAGAAACTCCTAGTTTCTGGGCCACTTTTTCTGCTAGGTCCTCTATCGAGCTAGACAACTTTGAGGATGCTAGAGATGAACAATCTGAGTCCTTATAAACTTTTGAGAGTTCCAACTCATCTCCAAGGTTGTCCTCAATGTCTATACAAATTCTTACACATTGCTCTAATGTTATGGGTTCCTTCAAGTACACATAAGAGCGTAGTTTAGGGCTCAAGAGGCCGTCTAAAAACAATGACACTTGCTTGGCCTGTGCAGGTAACTCTTGCATTGGACATCTCTCAACATATTGTCTAAACCTACATCCCGCCAATCTAACTGTTTTCTGAGGGGTCTGTTTGAAGCTATGAATCAACGAAGAAGTATTATGCCTGATTCCACTTTTAGAGAATTCAGTGATGAATGACTCTACGAAGTGATGGATATCTCTAAATTGCCTCTGTTGCAATGGTTGGAACCAAGTTAGTTCTTTAATGTTAGTCCAAAAGCATTATATTGTGTAAACATGTCTTCTACTTGCTCTGCTCTTAGCACTTGCTTAAATTCCGCAACATGGTCATAAGGATCTCCTGTCCCATCAAAATAGTTTTTCATGGACTTTATTAACTGAGTGGGTCTTAGTACCCTGGGATGTTCACGTGGCCTAGGTAGAGGAAAATCATCTCTACCACCTGGTACTCTTGGTCCCCTTTGTCTTTCCACTCTATCAGTGTCCATGGTGGTTCTGTCTCTCCCTATGGGATGAGTAAAACTTACTTCTGGTCTGTCTTTGTTCTTCTCTCTTTGAGTACAATGGGCTGAGGATGTTCCCAGCACCTTGATGACTCGTGTTTACATTTGCTCGCGATGGAGGGAAGACTAATTCACCTCTCCATGTGTAGGTATTTCTCACATGGTTTGGTACTACAAATACTCGTTCCAAAGAATCATCCAGATATACAACCTTTCTAGGAGTATCTGGGTCCTTGAATTCATATATCATGATGGAGCCTACCTCACGAAGTTGTTCCATTCTGTACCTCCAAAATGCTTCGTCAGTTTCCTTATTCAAAAATAACTCTATGCTTCTATTATCGTGAGGGATCCAATCTGGGATTAGAACTCTTGTTAGTACAGATTTCCCTCTAGGTGTCCTAGGTTCTTGTCCTACTGGTTCTTTTCCTTGGGCTCTTGTCTCCATTTCTGGCTGAACTACACCAAACTCATTTGTATGGTTTGGTTGAGTACTTATGATGTACATGGTTCCTTCTTTGTCTATGTACGCATCTGTCTCAAATTTCACCACTGGACGATCCAATCCAATGGGTTGATCACGATTGTGCATTTGCACCACGGATCTTCGCAAACCATCCTCATAGATGCGAGCACTTAAGTGGTTGGTGTGGACATATTCTAATTGAGTTCTGTATTGTCCTTCAGGTCTTTCCAGATATGCGATGTTTGACCCTCCTTCTGGTCTTTCTATGCTAAAGGCCATTTCTGACTCACTAGTATCTGAGCTCAACTCGTAAGGGTAGCTATTCAATTGTTGAGCCCACGAACATGCAGTAGTTCCTACACTTGCCTCTGATGATCTAAGGCTTCATCGATCTGACTTACCTGTATGCTTGCCCGATCTAAGGTTCATGAATTTACTTCTTGGCACACTCTGATCGTCAATGGTTCTTTGTTCTTTATTGCTTATTTCCTTTTAAATTCCTTTAAATTCTTGTCTCAATGTATGCGTCAGGAATCGACTTTTTGTTTTACTTTTGAGTTCTCGTTCCATCAGTCTTAAGTTCTTTCCTTTAGGTTTTTGTATCACACACTTTTACTTTAGTCTTGGACTTGAAAATTTAAGTCTCTTGAACTTGATGCATTCCTATCGTCTTTCTAATTTACTCCACAATGCTAAATGTTTAGCCTAAGCTAATAATTGACTGAGGGGGTTGAGTATTCTTCCAACCTCGAGTCAGCTCCTTTGATTGATCTAATGCCCAAGAAGTCGCACTTCCCAAGCCTTGCGTTCTTCACTGCATTGCTTTGATTGTCCTGGATAGCTCTTGCTAGACCTATAAAAATCCAATGTTTAGACCAATTCTAATATGGATGATCAGGCACTTTGATATATACACCTTTAAGGTCCTTTCTCCTATGCCCAAAATTTTTTAATGCCCCCTTTCTTTTCTAGCCACAACAAGGGGTCAACTCGTAAAGAGCTTTCTAACAAGCTATAAAGCTCAAAAAACGAACTTCAAATGAAAAAGATATGAGCATTTAGGCCCTCCGGGGTAAAAACTGGCTGTGTACTTGAGCCACGAAGACTCAAGGACTTGTACCAATGAGACTATACCTCAATTGCCATACAAGTGCATATAGTGGAGTTCTTTTCACACATTTAAATGTCAATCCTAAGGAGAGACTTACCAAGTGTATGAAGACGTGTGCACACGTGATAGAAAATGAAGTGGTTCAGCTATTCACACATGAGAAAAGACTACTACCACTCACACCTACTGAAATACTGAAAGTGTTGCCGCAAGCCTCTTTTCAGCAGTTTTGGTATTTTGAGGTTTTCTCCCAGCCCAGAACTCCGAACATAGGCAATAGGTACTCGTTTCGAAGCTCTCGACGAGACAAATCCAACGGTGGTGGTCTCACTCAATTCCGACCACTCTGCTTCAAGTTATGGCAGAAACAGTGAATTACGGGAGTCACATACACCCGCGCCACAGCTTCTCCTAGCTTACGCACGCACTACAGAAGCTCAAAACAAAGGGGAAGGGGTAGACAACATTCTTACACTTGCATTTCAAGCATCACACACACATTCAAGAGCAAAATGAAGATCAAAATCAGCAAGAAAGAGGCAAACTCGAAAATACAGAAGTGCTCCTTCTTCACAATGACAAAAAGCTCTTTACAATGAGTCACTTTTGACTTATATACTAGTGCCCTAAGTTTGGTCCTTTCACACAAGAGACCGGCACTTTATTCCCTAAAAGACTAATTTCCTACTATTGTACATGGGCAAATCACTAATCTTCTGTGGGGATGCATCTAGAGGACTCCTCTAGTGCATTTACAATGGAAAATATATACAAAAGTGGTTATGATACAAAAGTTGTGTGTCCAAATCGGAAAAATTTTGGGGCCCGTCCTTTTCTTTGCTTTGTGCGTGCTTTAGCTCTGCAACACTCTCCCCCTCTTCGTCTCTGTCGTCCCTTGACAGACTTTGCTTCGCGAACGCGTCCCGTGGGTAGTGTTGCCTGATTCTTGATCTTGCATTACGTTTTAGAGGCGCTTCAGCTTTTCTCCGCACGCTCCCCTTGGTCAGTATTGTCTGCAGTTAAACAGACATGCAGATTTGATGGCCTTCTTGATTCAAGCTCTACAGCTCGAGAGCCTGATGTAGTTGTCTTGCCTGTTGACTTGGGTTGCAGAGGTGGGTAATGCGCCCCTGCGGGGCTTCCTGCAGAGATATATTCTTTTTCTCTTCTTAGTGAATCGTTCTGGACTTTGATTTTCTTCTTCTTTTCTTTTTGCTTGATTGTCCCTCTACACGTCCCTCCTCCTGAACTCTGTCGTCCTCGACAGGCTTTCTGAGGCGACGCTGTCGTCGAGTTCGTATCAAGGAGGGTAGATTGAAGAATAATGGATACTTCTTACATATTACACTCTTTGGCTCTAAGAGAAAGCTTCAGAGTTGTGTATTAAAATTTGCAAGAGAACCAACGCGAATGGATAAAGCCTTAAACTTACTTGTTCTAGAGAATGGTGTAGGCATGAAAGGCTCGATTGATGGATTAGTTCAATCACTACTAATACAGCATAGATAAGATGCTTGGGTCGAACTGACGTGATGAAATGAAACAACACAAAATGTTAACTAACTCACTTTCGGAACTTGTTCTAAATGGCTTAATTGTTGGTTCCATTAACTATGCATTAGTCATGCATCAAAGCTTGGTAATACTTAGCGCAAGAAGAAGAGACACTAAAGCATAAAAACAAGTATGCTCGACAAACAACCACTCACGAGACATAAAAACCATTCCTTATTCTTGAGTTTATCATCAATGCATATCCATACCATGTGCCCCTATGCTAGAACAAGTTTGTGTATAAAGAAAACATCAAGTCGATGTAATAGTCGCAAGGCAATCGGTAGTTAACATATGAGCTTTAAGAGTCCCAAACATACCATTGACAATGTGAACAATTCCATCTCAAATTCTATCAATGAGTCGGAACACACTTCATAGAACAAACACAGAACAGTCGAAGTCAAATAAGTCACGTCTCTCATATAATTCATAGAGATGGTTTATTTTCAAGAAGAATCATTCACATACCAGTCAAATTCAAGCTTCCATACTTTACTGCAAGATCTCAAGACTTCGTTATTCTCTAACTCTATGGACACTGCCATACATTGACATAGTATTTAAAGCGCTGGCTACAGGTTTGTAAACTCGAAAAGAAGATAAGGTTCATTAACTACTGCTACATATATGCAAACAATGCAGTTCTCATGACCGAGATCTTCTTGCAACATTCGCAAATGATTGGAATAAGGAATTGAGTCACCGAATATCGTTAAACGTAACGGTAGTGGACCGAACCAAAAGAAAAAAAACGAATATACTATTAGTTATATGGAGCTCTAAAGCATCTACTTGCGGGTCATCTGCTAAATGGTCATATAGGATATGATATACGTAGAAAAGGGCACTCATGGCCTATATAGTGCACGAACATGCATGTACGCATATGTTACAGACTAATGATACATGCACTTCTGCGCATCTTTGAGAGCTTAAGTGAAAATAATGCGAAGCGAATAGCACAACATTTTTGAACCATAATTACTAAAGACATATTAATAAGTATTCACTCCATATAGAAAGAAATAGCGATCCAAATCTATAGTAAGATTTACAAGTTTCAACTTCATAAAGCAATAGTGCGCATGCAAGATTTAACGCTGATCTCCGTGCATGGCCAAGACTTAGTGTTGTTCTCCTTCTTTTGAGATGCTAAAGCTTCTTCTAAGGGGTAGAATAAATAGATTTTCTAACTCTCGTGGTTCAATCAATGTGTTCCTGTAGGGTTATCATGTCCGTTATCCGTGTACGTTCAAGCGCATACCAAACAAATACCTTTCTCTCTTCTAGTCGATTTTTGCTATTCTGTTGTACTATCATCAGAGCACAAAAGAGACTTTTACTTTCAATGTTAAATCCTCAGCATGACCATTAACGAATGGAATTGGGAAGCTTTAAAACATCAAATGATAAATGATCAGAACGCCACCAATAACATGTAAAATAGGTCGTTTCCTCTCTCTCTCTTCCTGCATGATACACAGTCAACAAACACCTACATCTTTGATGCGCAAAGAAAACAGCACACATTTCTCTCTCAAAATCCACTGTTATCAGTCAACATCAGAGCATAATTTCTCCCAGCGTTTATAGAATAAATACAATGCATATGAGTGCTATATTGATTCAGCGTTGATATTTATCTAGGAACCTGACTCTGTAGCAAATACGCAACCTCTGCTGCAGCTAGAGCGACGTCCTGCTAGAACTGTCTTTGGCATCTACATTGTACACATTCAATGCTCGCCTTTGATATAACAAGGCAGGAAAAAACCAGCAATTCGCAAAATGAAAAGCAGGAAAAACGTAGATGATTCTTCATCTGTTCCGATCGAGATAATTAAAAGAACATGTCGCAGAAAAGTAGAATTATCAAAATTAAGGCTATAGAACGAAAACAAATTGCGCTTCTTTCATTTACTTGTAGTATACTTCATATTTGGCTTCCGAAAAAAAAAAGATGTTCTGATGTTACCGCAAAATCCTTGGTTCATGTCCGTCAAATCGATGACTAGATATGATCTCCCAATCATCACCAATGTTAATTGGCAAACTTTCGGATCGCCTAGATATATGTGCCTCAGTTACAATTCAGCGCTTAGCAATTACTCTCGGCCTCTCGTCGAATCAGAGAACTATGCATTCCTCCTCGATATCTGCATGGACCTCCACGCCAGCCTCCTTTCCAAGCATGCGCCCTTGTCCCCCTTGTTGATAAAATCAAGCGATCGATGCTTTGGCAATACTCTCTTCCATCCTCTTGAACAGCATGTGTAGCAAGCTGCGAGCAATTCCGAATCTTCTTTTTCAGCTTTCTTTTTTCTGAATAACTCTACATGCACATAGTATAAGCAGCCATCTTCGACAATTGACTCCTGGTTCAATTTCCGTAATTCACCAAAAAAAATTATCTCCCGCAGCTCATGCTCTGATTCCCCCAAATTCCTCAAACTCTGCCCTTACGTACACACATCGCATATTGTGAGGTTTCTGCCATCTGAAGTATTCCATGATTCCCCTAATGGAAGGTGCGGTCAGCATCACGAAGAAGCCCTTCTTAGAAACTTTCCCTTTGCCGATGAAGCCAAAAAAAAATCCTTCCATGCCTTCGACATTTTTCATAAAAATCAATCAGCGCAACAGATAAGAATAAAAATCTGATTCCCACACACACTCAATAATATAACCATGAACAGATCTTCCTTGATCAATGTATCCCGCACTCGCAAATGCTTGTAGCACACTTATAAAGGTTGCAACATCCAGGTTTCGGTAACAAAACTCCATGTGCCTAAAACGATCAAGTACCTCTTCACTCTGGTCATGATTGAATAAGGTTGTCATTATATTATTCCTTCGATGAAGACGAACTCAACTGAAATATACCACACGTAAATATACAATTGAAAATTCCTTCACGGACGATTTGGTTGCTTTCATCTTGTTTGTGGTCCTCCTCTTTGGATCTTGACCACATCCACCCCCTCTGAACCTGTACATCCTCCGGATGTACCACCATCGATCTCGGTATCTGCAAGTCTTCAAGAATCCAAATGTGAGTGAAATCAAGTGCACGGGTTAAAACAAATGTGCCTATGCACGGCCATGTAATGAGCCCTACATATGCATACTCTAAGTGCATAAAAAAAACAGCATGATGCAAATAAGGGAGATATTAGGAATTCGGTGTTGAGGATGTACACTCAAATTGAACTCACATTTTCATCATCGATATACAATTCAATACAAGTGCAATCACTCGTGCAACTATGGGTTTTAACCAAAATATCACTCGTGCTCTTTACATTTCATTTATGCATGTGTTAGGTGCATGAAGGGAAACAAAATGGTGCAAAAAAATCAAGGTTTTATGGTATCTAAGCAACGCTCACATCACTCACAACTCCACTCTCTTACAGATGCAATCACTCTCCCTTACTCAGAATTATTCTCTCTTATCACTCAAAACTTGCTTTATTATTTTTCAATGATATTTACCTATCTAATTGTGCAGATGGACGTGCTTCTACGGAATTTCAAAGACGTGTTTCTATATATTTTTACATGCATATTTGGCATGCAATGCATCTCAAAGATGGTGCAAAGAAAAGATCAGGGTTAAAGCATGATAGCTAATGAAAAAGATTTTCACGGCTTTGTTCTTGAGTCATCATCTCCGTTGGCTTCGCTTGATCATTCCTGCACTCATAGAAACTAAACAAATCATGAGAAACATCACATCAAAATGACATTATATACATATGCAGTTCATGAAAGAACTTCAAAAACCATTTGCAATAAAACATAAGCATGCAACTCGAAAGTGGTTGCCTCTATACAATCTCTCAAAACTCTAGATCTTCGATCAACTCCGTATCAACACCTGTTCTCAAAACTACATAAGAGAAATTAGTAGCATCACATTCAAAAATCACATATTAAAAAACTTCATTCATTTGAACATTAAAATCTCTATTTGAATTATTTTTGACTTCAAACCACTCATCCAACATGCATTCATTACCATAGGTGTTCCCACTTTAATTTCTTGCATTTTTAGTTTTATTTGGTTTCTTCTATCTATCTTAAGATTAAAGCAAAAAACACAAGATATATACATTTTTATTTACAAATTTCCTTATGGTATTATTAATTCTCATTTATTAGGGTTTTTCCCTTCAGACCCGTCTCCCTTGATATATGGTCATCAAAGAAACTGTGCTTGAAAAGAAGCCATCTCTGAACTGCATCAATCCGTGAATCATTTTTAAAAAGATTAGATATGTGGACAAGCCATTTCATTTGCTCGTCCATTCCTTGTAGGCTTGACTGGCATACATAGCTCTTAGAAAATTCAAACATCCATGTTTCAATCGTTTGGGCATAGTCTCCTTTATTCATGATCCTCTCATGTGAGGTTACTCTCGATGAGTCAAACACACATGAATATAGAGTGTTGATTTTTAATATGCTTAAATCATCTTTAAAATTTCCGTGCAAGCATGGATTTTGATTCATTTCATGCTTAGGATCATTTGAGGAAATATCTTCAATTGCATCATTTCGAATATATTCTTCATCTTCATCGAAATAAACGTATTGATTAGATTCATTCAATTCCTTCATCAAATAGAAGTGAGCATCATGCTCAGATGATATTACATAATCATTTTTATCTTCCAATCTATCATGATTCCTTTCTACTCGAGTCCCATTAATTATGGTATCTGCTTCTTGTTCTAGTCTTTCCAGGAACTCTTCATCATTGTCTTTGTTATGTTCCCAAAATATTTCTCCCTCAATGTGAATGGAATCCATATCCTCATAATCAAGAAAATCTTGATCTTCAATTTCTTCATCCAAAATGTCATCACAGGATTCTACATCCATCTCCATCAATTCTTTCTCGTTCTCTTCAGAGGATGTACTTAGTCCACCTTCTTCAAGCATTGATTCTTCAATCACTGATTCTTGCTCAAGAATCTCATCATGTATGAGAATCTCAACATACGCATCCAAATCAACTTGAGCTTCATCGTTGCAATCGTTTGACTCAATAGTTTTACATTGGATATTCTTCAATGCTATACACGCATCAGATTTATCATATGTCACAATAAACATTTCATCTGCCACTTTATGCTCAATTTCTTCAACGTGTGGAATCAACTCAACATGATTATTTTTGACATACATATCAGTATTTAGAGGAATGATCAATGGTATTCTCTCATCCTCCTCATGTTCATTCATATTTCTCTCTTCATGGAACGTGGCATCATTTACATACATATCATTATTTTGAACTCCATCCAACTTATCCTCCTTTTTATGTGTAGGATCTTTGTCCAATGTGACATCGCTCAAAAGAATATCAGTATCTTGATCTTGATCTAGACTATCGGTAGGATTAGGATCGTGCTTATCACCATCGCCATACATATCACTATCTAGAGGACTTATCATTTGTACATCCTCTAGATTAGCATCATACTCATCTTCGTCATCACACATTTCAATCTCTAGAGGACTCATTATTTGCATGTCCTCCTTCATATAAGTAAGTTCGTTTTCTTGCATCTCTGTATGCATGTATAATGTGGATTCCTGCATATCCATTTTCTTACCCATCGGATCTTCTATTGACAGGTCCTTAGATTCAACATCATGTTCCATGGGAGTTCCTTCATGTAATTCAGTCATTAGATCAGAAGTTCTATCCGAATCTTGTGTTAGAAAAGGATCATCACCATCAAGTGACATCCAATCATACTCCACATCTTGCCCGATGTCATCATGTAAGGATGCATCTCGAGCTCGATCTTCAGACATATTTATTAGGTTCTCTATTTGTATCTCATCTTTTATCTCCATTTGGTCACCTATGAGCCTTCTAGATATCTCTATCTCTTTGTTTGCATCTTGATATGTTTCTTGATTTGTTTGATTATCTTTTATTCGATGTGAAGAATTTATCGGAGTAGAGGAAGCTTCATCTTGATTTCTTGTTGGGTTTTGTTGGTTTTTGTTTTGTTTTATGTTTGTTGTTTGTTTGGTTTGATTTTGATTTAGTTTGGTTTGATTTTGATTTAGTTTGGTTTGATTTTGATTAGCTTCCACTTGCTCTTTTGGTCCTCCCATCTTCGGGCTTTGTCCACTTATGGCACCTAAAGATATAATCATTGTAAAGAAGTCTAGGGGCTCTTGGCACCTTGTAACCTTTGAGGTTACATCGATCGCACTTTTAGAAATTTCTTCATATTTCCCATCATCACTATGGATATTAAGCCCATGCATATCTACTTCATGCCCAAATGGGGTCTCTACAACCTCATGGACTTGAACATTATCCACGATTGGTAAAATGCTTGGAACATGGTTATAATTTTCATCTGTGTAAAGATCTGTTCTCCAATCATTTAAAAATTTCTCTATTGTTTGTTGTTTCTTTACGTATTTCATCACAGCTTCATGGACGAGCATCCAATCCTCTGTGAGTCCTGAGTCGGAGTCTATATCTTGTAGAAGTGGAATTAACTCCTCTCGGGCATTAACATCGATTGTTCGAAGAAACAACGAAACTCTTTCATGACTTATGCACCTCTTATCGTGCTCAGAAAGATCATCATATTGTCGCTCAAACTCTTCTTTGATCTCAAGAATTGGTTGGTCTTTGGGCATATGAACCCACCTTAGGAAAGATCTACGAGTTACTTTATCAAGATCCTCTAGCATAAACTGCTTGAGGAGTGTCGCTTTGTATTGGGACCATGTCGTTTGATTTATTCGCATTATTTGGTCTCGCATGTCGTATCCCGACACATAGATAAAGTTTTCACATAATTCTTTTTCCGTCATCGGACTTAATCCGACACCTAGATATTTGGCCTCGAGTTCATATTCTTTGCAGAACTTTGAGACATTCTTTCCATTGAAAAAGCCACACCGATTGACTAAACGTTCATGAAGTGATTGGATGGCTTTTTGACGCCTATCCTCTTCTTGAAATCGTAGGAATTGAGCTAGGATCTCTTCCATTTTGATTATGCTAATCTTTGTGGCTCTATAACTCACTCACCCCCTCCTTTCACGTCGGGTTCACCAGGTATGTCGTCGAGTTCGTATCAAGGAGGGTAGATTGAAGAATAATGGATACTTCTTACATATTACACTCTTTGGCTCTAAGAGAAAGCTTCAGAGTTGTGTATTAAAATTTGCAAGAGAACCAACGCGAATGGATAAAGCCTTAAACTTACTTGTTCTAGAGAATGGTGTAGGCATGAAAGGCTCGATTGATGGATTAGTTCAATCACTACTAATACAGCATAGATAAGATGCTTGGGTCGAACTGACGTGATGAAATGAAACAACACAAAATGTTAACTAACTCACTTTCGGAACTTGTTCTAAATGGCTTAATTGTTGGTTCCATTAACTATGCATTAGTCATGCATCAAAGCTTGGTAATACTTAGCGCAAGAAGAAGAGACACTAAAGCATAAAAACAAGTATGCTCGACAAACAACCACTCACGAGACATAAAAACCATTCCTTATTCTTGAGTTTATCATCAATGCATATCCATACCATGTGCCCCTATGCTAGAACAAGTTTGTGTATAAAGAAAACATCAAGTCGATGTAATAGTCGCAAGGCAATCGGTAGTTAACATATGAGCTTTAAGAGTCCCAAACATACCATTGACAATGTGAACAATTCCATCTCAAATTCTATCAATGAGTCGGAACACACTTCATAGAACAAACACAGAACAGTCGAAGTCAAATAAGTCACGTCTCTCATATAATTCATAGAGATGGTTTATTTTCAAGAAGAATCATTCACATACCAGTCAAATTCAAGCTTCCATACTTTACTGCAAGATCTCAAGACTTCGTTATTCTCTAACTCTATGGACACTGCCATACATTGACATAGTATTTAAAGCGCTGGCTACAGGTTTGTAAACTCGAAAAGAAGATAAGGTTCATTAACTACTGCTACATATATGCAAACAATGCAGTTCTCATGACCGAGATCTTCTTGCAACATTCGCAAATGATTGGAATAAGGAATTGAGTCACCGAATATCGTTAAACGTAACGGTAGTGGACCGAACCAAAAGAAAAAAAACGAATATACTATTAGTTATATGGAGCTCTAAAGCATCTACTTGCGGGTCATCTGCTAAATGGTCATATAGGATATGATATACGTAGAAAAGGGCACTCATGGCCTATATAGTGCACGAACATGCATGTACGCATATGTTACAGACTAATGATACATGCACTTCTGCGCATCTTTGAGAGCTTAAGTGAAAATAATGCGAAGCGAATAGCACAACATTTTTGAACCATAATTACTAAAGACATATTAATAAGTATTCACTCCATATAGAAAGAAATAGCGATCCAAATCTATAGTAAGATTTACAAGTTTCAACTTCATAAAGCAATAGTGCGCATGCAAGATTTAACGCTGATCTCCGTGCATGGCCAAGACTTAGTGTTGTTCTCCTTCTTTTGAGATGCTAAAGCTTCTTCTAAGGGGTAGAATAAATAGATTTTCTAACTCTCGTGGTTCAATCAATGTGTTCCTGTAGGGTTATCATGTCCGTTATCCGTGTACGTTCAAGCGCATACCAAACAAATACCTTTCTCTCTTCTAGTCGATTTTTGCTATTCTGTTGTACTATCATCAGAGCACAAAAGAGACTTTTACTTTCAATGTTAAATCCTCAGCATGACCATTAACGAATGGAATTGGGAAGCTTTAAAACATCAAATGATAAATGATCAGAACGCCACCAATAACATGTAAAATAGGTCGTTTCCTCTCTCTCTCTTCCTGCATGATACACAGTCAACAAACACCTACATCTTTGATGCGCAAAGAAAACAGCACACATTTCTCTCTCAAAATCCACTGTTATCAGTCAACATCAGAGCATAATTTCTCCCAGCGTTTATAGAATAAATACAATGCATATGAGTGCTATATTGATTCAGCGTTGATATTTATCTAGGAACCTGACTCTGTAGCAAATACGCAACCTCTGCTGCAGCTAGAGCGATGTCCTGCTAGAACTGTCTTTGGCATCTACATTGTACACATTCAATGCTCGCCTTTGATATAACAAGGCAGGAAAAAACCAGCAATTCGCAAAATGAAAAGCAGGAAAAACGTAGATGATTCTTCATCTGTTCCGATCGAGATAATTAAAAGAACATGTCGCAGAAAAGTAGAATTATCAAAATTAAGGCTATAGAACGAAAACAAATTGCGCTTCTTTCATTTACTTGTAGTATACTTCATATTTGGCTTCCGAAAAAAAAAAGATGTTCTGATGTTACCGCAAAATCCTTGGTTCATGTCCGTCAAATCGATGACTAGATATGATCTCCCAATCATCACCAATGTTAATTGGCAAACTTTCGGATCGCCTAGATATATGTGCCTCAGTTACAATTCAGCGCTTAGCAATTACTCTCGGCCTCTCGTCGAATCAGAGAACTATGCATTCCTCCTCGATATCTGCATGGACCTCCACGCCAGCCTCCTTTCCAAGCATGCGCCCTTGTCCCCCTTGTTGATAAAATCAAGCGATCGATGCTTTGGCAATACTCTCTTCCATCCTCTTGAACAGCATGTGTAGCAAGCTGCGAGCAATTCCGAATCTTCTTTTTCAGCTTTCTTTTTTCTGAATAACTCTACATGCACATAGTATAAGCAGCCATCTTCGACAATTGACTCCTGGTTCAATTTCCGTAATTCACCAAAAAAAATTATCTCCCGCAGCTCATGCTCTGATTCCCCCAAATTCCTCAAACTCTGCCCTTACGTACACACATCGCATATTGTGAGGTTTCTGCCGTCTGAAGTATTCCATGATTCCCCTAATGGAAGGTGCGGTCAGCATCACGAAGAAGCCCTTCTTAGAAACTTTCCCTTTGCCGATGAAGCCAAAAAAAAATCCTTCCATGCCTTCGACATTTTTCATAAAAATCAATCAGCGCAACAGATAAGAATAAAAATCTGATTCCCACACACACTCAATAATATAACCATGAACAGATCTTCCTTGATCAATGTATCCCGCACTCGCAAATGCTTGTAGCACACTTATAAAGGTTGCAACATCCAGGTTTCGGTAACAAAACTCCATGTGCCTAAAACGATCAAGTACCTCTTCACTCTGGTCATGATTGAATAAGGTTGTCATTATATTATTCCTTCGATGAAGACGAACTCAACTGAAATATACCACACGTAAATATACAATTGAAAATTCCTTCACGGACGATTTGGTTGCTTTCATCTTGTTTGTGGTCCTCCTCTTTGGATCTTGACCACAACGCGTGTATGTTTGAATTGCGGTTTGCTCTCGTTGGTTTAGCAGATTTGCATGACATAGCATGAATTCCTTCCATTGCTTTGATTTTACTCCGTCTTCTGGCGCCTGTCTATGATCAGCAAAGAAACTTGTTTCATAGGCCACCAGCCTTGCATTTAAATTGGAAGTCATTTTCACAAAAATCTCTGAATCCATTTCAAAGAAGCCGGTAAAGAATGCTTCTTCGAAAGTCTGCATATATGTCGATGGCAAAAACATAAGGCGAGAATAGTACGCCATAATAGTGAGTCGGCTCGGAATGGTCGATAAATAAAAAATGAGAGCTTCCGACCCTTGCGTAATGCCGATGAAATTCAAAAATGTATACTTAGCATGTTGGAACACCTTCAACACTGTAATGAGCATGCTTAATATTTTATTTGTCATCGTGACGGCTAAGTCCGGAACTGTAGCATACCTTGCAATCCAAAATTCCATTGTCTTCACCATATAATCTTCTATAGGTAAGTAATTATGTGGCGGACTAGGTAGTAACGGATAATTGAGCCACTGATTATTGATGTTGCCTTGACGCTGTCCTTCCCAAAATTGCGTCCAAGAGCGTCTGCGGGGTACAGGACAAAAAGATGGATTTACCTGAAGCGTATATGGTGATGCTTCCCACTGTACCCGCAATGTCGGATTCTTCTCCAAAATTTTCCTTCGCCATATCGGATCCGCCTTCTCAAATTCCTCTTGAGTATACTTGAAAGTGTCATGCTGGAATTGAAGGTTGTGGTCCGGATCTTTGTTCGTTGTTGACTTTATATACATCCGCGTCTGTTCTTTAAGTAGACCATATGGTACATTGAATGGCTTCAAAATTTGATCTAACTGTTTGTTGTCTATTCGGGCTTCTTTCATTATTTATATTATTTGATCTTCAAAATCAGCAGTGAGCTGGGATACCAGTAGTGCCCTTTCTGGTCTGCTCAGTTCTGCAATGTCTCGTGTGTTAGGTTCTAATGGAACCTCCTTTTCCGCCCTTATTGGTGAATGATACAAGGGGGGAGAGAGAGGACGTACCTCTTCCTCCACAGTAGCCGTGGTTTCTGGTGGAACTACTGGTGTCCCCTGCTTTCCTGTTAGCTCTATCTGCTCCTGAAGCCGTTTGATGATTTCATCTTTATTCTTAAGCTCTTCTTCGGCCTTTGTAAGCTTTTCTTGATGTTTGATTAATTCCTGTGTGACTATGTGCATGTGATCTGTGTCTTCTTTGCACTGTCGAAAATAATCTTTCTCTGCTTTTTTCCATTTTTTGCGTAGAGCTGCGGTGTCATTCATGTATCTTTTTTCCCATTCTGCGATGGTCTCTTGCTCCTGTTTTAGCTGATCTGCCATCTTGGTCAACTTTTCTTCCATGTCTTTTATCTCCTCATTTGATGTGTCATCATCTGTCGGTGGTTGATCACTGAGGAGAGTTGTCATGAGCTCCTTGTTCCTGTTCCTTAGGTGGTCTGCTTCTTCCATGCTCACCTTGAGCTGTGATTCGAGTACCTTGCTACGTGCATGGATCCTCGTTTTCTCTTTTTCAGTCATGTCTAGTTTCTTTGTGAGCTCCAAAACTTGCTCTTTTAGTTGGATATTTTCCGTTTCTAATGTCTTGCACTGTGTTTTTGTCGTTTTTATCTCTTCGTTTTTCTTCGCAACTTGAGCTTCTGCTTTGGATAATTTCTTAGCCAGATTCATACCTTCTTTTCGAAGCTCCTGCTTTTCGAGCATGGCTTGGTCGTAATCTTCATCAGCATCAAGCATCAACTGTTGAGTGTCTAGTGCATTGCGAATCATATCCTGCACCACAGGCTTGAGCTGAGCTATGTCCACATTCAGCCATGTCTTTGGTATGTCTGGGGTTTCTCCTGTATGTACATCTTGTCCTTTTGCAACGTGGATCATTTCCTTATGTGGTTGTCGGACCTGTAATTGTACTTGCAATTCTGCTTCATCTTCTATGACTTTACGAACCTTCGTGGCACTCCCTTGAAATGTTACATCCATTGGGGACGGTTCTGCCACAACCCTTAGTGGGGTGAAGGGTTCTTCGTCTTCTTGTCCTTCTTCCTGAGGCTTATCCTCTGATATCATTTCAGGCTTCCCATCATCAGATTTGTCTTTCTTGTTGTGGGTGGTGGAGACATCTTTCGATGAAATAGGGTGTTGCCCTTCTTCCTCTGCCTGCTTCTTGGTGGTACTTTGGTCTACCAGTGGTGATTGAGTTTTTTCCTTGTTGTCTGCTTGGGCTTCGCCATAGTCTACTTCATTGAGTTCGGCCCACTGGCCATCATCCTTTGATTCACTTTGAATATCTACATCCAGTAATGATGTATTTTGCTTCTCTTGGTCGTCGGATCCTGAACTGGAGTTGTTTAGCCCAATTTCCCGATATCTATGTACCTTAGTAAGTTTGCCCTTTGGTCCTTTAGCTTTTGCAGACTGTTGATAATGGTGACCCTGCACTGGTAGATTAATTTGTCCTTCCGTATATTTATGAGTCTCCTCCAGTGCTTGGGTTAGTTCCTCTTCGGTGATCTTCCTGGTTCCTTGAGTAGTGGCTGTAGGCAGTACATGTACTCTCTTTGTTTTTGGTACTTCTTCTTCTGCTTGTTGGGCTTCTTGAGGTCGTTTTGTACCTCTCATGGTGCCTCTCATCCGGGGTTGCGAACTTGTTTCGGCTTCTTCAACTTGCTTGCTTCCTTTCTTCTGTTTCGGTACAGTAGCTGCTTTGACAAAATGAGCCAACTCTATTGAAGAAGGCATTTCTCGTAAGAACTCGCGCATGCCCAATGCGTGGTAAATCATAATTGTGAGGGCAGTGGTCCCATTGAGGAATTTTTTATTTTCCCATTTCTTCTTTGCCTCGAACAATCTTTCTTGCACATAGGGTGTAAGATTTACCTGGTTGCCGATCTGTTTTATGGCATGAGACAATAATTGAACAATTATCTTTTGAGGGGCCGTGTATCTATTCATACTCGGGAAGCAGAAGTGTTGGTGAATCAATCTGACTTCTTCTTCGATATCCACCCTATTAATGTCGACAAAAGTTCTTGTTTTTGCTCCACGACTCTCTTCCTTGACCGTGTTGACACCATCCTTTTCCCATCCAAATGCTTCTTTAATTAAATCGTGGGAAAATTGAATGACTACCCATTCTCCATTCTTATCCATTACATTGGCTTCTGGCACCAATGGATCATGTAGTGCCGGTCGTAGAGTGTTCATGACCTATGTACAGCGTTGGAAGTCCGGCTTGTAGATAGGTAGCTCAAAATATTTATGAATTCCTGCTTTCTTCATGATATCGATTGTAGATGGCATTCCATGTAGAACTTTGAAATCCTGGGACATGATCGGAAAGTGGTGCTCCGTGTCCATGATCTTTATGTTGGCCAAGAAAAGGTATTCTTCCACTGGCTGCTCATCTCTGAACCAGTGTCCTTTTACTTTCGTAAGACATTGGGGAGGAAATTCTTGGACCTCCTCTTGGATTGTAGCTTCAGAGTCTTCAGAAGCCATCTGCACTTACAAAGAAAAGTGCATCAGTTTGAAAGGCTTTCATGAGCCCATACGGTGTATTGTTGTGATTATGGTGGCTCGTCACTCCGTTCCCCATTATTTGCAAGAGTGGGATTTCTTACCGCCTCTTTTTATATTTTTTTTTTCTGAAAGAAGACAATCATTAGTATAGCCGAAGCATAGTTTATGTACATAGTATGTCCATTCCTATCAGTTTAAAGATAAGATCTAGTCTCACTTGGAGATCGTGCACCACTAGTTTGATAATGTACATCCTGTGCCGAATGCGTGGCCTTGTATTGCGGCCCTATCATGCTTACTTGAGGTGCATCAGACACAACATGAGTGCAATCGGGTGCTTTATCTCCTCGATCATCTGCTCCTCGTGGTAGCTTTGGTTTCCAGATCCATTTTGAGAACACTGAGAGAGGTCGCTGGGTTTTCTCGATTCGTGCAGCTGCTCGTGTTCCATTTGCTTTATCCATGGTCTGAGTGAATTTGGCATTGCTCTGCGATCTTCTCTGATGATTCTTATGTGTTGTTGACTTTTGCCTTGTTTGCTGTGGTATTTTCTCCTTTGTCCCTACATTCTGCTTAGCTACTTGTATGACTTTTTTGGGAATCCATATCTGATGTCGCGATCTTTGAGCTTCAAGCAAGGGCTTGGCAATCCATACTTGTACTGGTTCTTTTCGTTTGTAGTTCTTTGTAGCGGGTTTGGTGATGCCTGTTTCCTTTTTCAGAGCGCTTGTGGGCATTTCTTGACTCTGTATTTGATCATTGCGTACCCACATATATTTGGGTGGTTGTCGATTCGAGTATCTGCTTGTTGGTTTCCAATAGTACGATCTTTGGATGTTTTGAGCCTGTTTAGGAGAGAGCGTCTCCTCGTTGGTTGGCTTATCCTCAATTACATTGGATAACTTCGACTCTATGGTGGACGTTGCTAGGATTGAAGTTTCAGCTTCGATGCCTTTGCTTTCTGAAAGGTAAGCATAGTTGATACTTTCTTCTGTCGTTTTTTTAACTTCCTTCGATTTTGGTATTGACCTAGTTTGGTTACATGGTTTCTCTTCAAGCAAGCTGAAAATCTCTTTATATCCTATCGTAGCTGAAATATATCCTTGAGCTAGATGGATACATGCTTCTGTCTCAATGATCCAGTCGTGTCCTAGAATGAAGTCTTCTATTAAATCGTCATCCTCACATACTAGGACTCTTTGCTCCATGGAGGAATTTCCTAGGTGGAGGGATACATTCGTAGTTCCAAGACATTCTATGGTGTGACCTCCAATTCCTATTAATTTGGCTTTTGTGGGATTCAATTCTAATTGCAGCTCGTCTGCTATTCTCTTCCGCATGCAGCTAAGGCCTGCTCCTCAGTCTATCAATGCATCTATCAATTTATACTCTGTCTTGCCAATCCCTAGGTTTAGGTAAGGTTGTGTTTTACACATACCCGTTGATTCTTCATTTTTGACCTGATAGTTTGCCATAGGGATGGGCTCTTCTCCTTGGAGATAGCGTTCATCTCTTTGCCTGATCCATTCTTTCCGTTTCCTAATGCGTTCTAGTGCTTCTTGTCGGGCTTCCTCTCGAATTCGTTCTTCTTCCTTTTTCCTATTTTGAGCTCCTAACAGTCGCGCTAGCATTTGATCTGTCAAAGGCTCCATGAATCTTCTCACTCTGCATCCACTGATGTAGTTGGGAAGAATGTCTCCGTCTAGTGTGGCGAGATTGACTGCACCACTAGTAGAGATTCGATTTATAATCAAGGGTCCATATCCGCATTTTTGTAGCTTCTTTGCATGTTGTTTTAGCGTGTATACTAGGACTAAGTCGCCTTCTTTTAATCCCTTGTCTTTTATATGTGAATCATAATATGCCTTTTGTCTCCGTTTAGCGGCATAAATGCCTGCTACAGCTTGCAATCTAGTCTCGTGCAACTTTTCAATTTGATCTAGTTGCTGGGACAATTCATGACCGTTCCACTCATATTGCTGGGCCACTTTTAATGTAAGTACTAAGAAGTCAATTGGCAAAATTGCATTCTGCCCATACACTAGATTGAAAGGTGTGGTTCCAATGGCCGTTTTATACGCCACTCGGAAGGCCCAAATTGCGTGATGCAATTGTTTGTCCCAATCTGACCTTCCATTATTGACAATCTTTGTCAATACAGTACATAGTACCTTGTTGGAACTCTCAGCTTGTCCGTTAGCTTGAGGATGGTATGGGGCTGATTTTTTATGAATCACTAAAAAGTCATTCATTAGCGACTCAATGACTTCATTTAGGAAATGCGTTCCTCGATCACTCACTATCTCGATTGGTAGTCCAAATCGTGTAAAGATGTGCTCAAAGAGAAATTTTGCTGTGGTTTGAGCATCATTCTTTCTAGTGGCTTTTGCTTCTACCCACTTGGTTAAGTAGTCGGTGGCTACTATGATGTACTCCGCATGTGATCCTTTCGCCGGTGGATTGATAGGTCCTATGAAATCAATACCCCACTTGGTAAATGCTCTTGCACAAACCATGGGTCTTAAAGGCATGTCGTCTCTTCGAATGGGATATTTCGCTCTCTGGCATGTTTCGCAGCTTCTCACATAGGTCTCCGCATCCATATGTAAAGTTGGCCACCACAAGCCTGCAAAGAGAATCATCTTGACCGTTCTGTCTGCTGAGAAATGTCCTCCCGCAGCTCCTGCATGTGCCATTTCTAATATGGGAAGATATTCTCCTTCATGTACGCACAATCTGAGTTGATTGTCTTTTCCTCTTCTAAACAATTGTTTTCCCATTATCACATAATTCTTGCTCATTTCTTCTAGGGATCGCTTCCTTGCTAGACTAGCTCCTATTTCGTGCTCTTTCGTTTTGAGGAATTGTACTAATGTTTTACTCCAATTAGGCGCTATGGTCGAAAAAGGTAAGGACACGTGATCCTCCGGGCTAGTCTCTTTGCATTCCACACAATTGCTTACATAATCGTGAACGTCTTTGGACATGTCAGGCCAATATGCGCCTAACCTTTTCAATTCTCGAATTGTTCCATGCATCCCTTGATGGGTTTTCCACTTGTTTACATGTGCTTGCTGAATTAGTTGCTTCTGTTCGTCCTCCTCGACACATCTCAATAAGACACCGTTAGGTTCCTTATAGTACATGCTTCCAGCAACAATGTGTAAATTTCTTGTTTGGAGAATCTCTTTTTTGCTATTCTTATTTATTGAGTGTTGAGGGCCATGAGTGAGTATAGGAATTAGTCGTTCCGCCCACTTTGGACATACTTCAAGATTAAACAAATACGTATCTGGTAAATCATCCGGTACTCCGCTAGGTGGTTCTCCATGCGTTAGCCTTGAAAGGTGATCTGCTCTTACATGTGTGTTTCCTTTTTTGACTATTACCTCAAAGTCGAACTCCATTAATAACAAGAACCATCATACCAATCTTTCCGTGTTGCAAGGCTTATTGACTAAGTACAACAAATCCTGATGGTCTATGAAGAACTTGAATTTGTTGGCTAAGAGGTAGTGTCTAAACTTCTTCACTGCATAAACCATTCCTAAACCTTCTCTTTCAGTAGTCGTGTAATTTCTTTCTGCTTGGTTTAATTGTCTACTCGCATAAACGATTGGATGGTCAAGCTTTCCTTCGTCGGCCGGTTGAGCTAGGATACATCCAATGGCATAGTTCGAAGCATCAACATGAATATGAAAAGGCTTGCTCCAGTTGGGTGATTTTAGAATTGGGGCTGTACTCAGCCGCTTTTTAAGCTCGTTGAAGGCCTTCTCACACTCGTCTGTCCAAGTGAACTGAGTCAATAGACTATATAAAGGCTTAGCTATTATGGCATACATGTGAATAAACCTACGGTAATATCCACAGTGTCCCATAAAGGCTTGTACCTCTTTCGCGTTCTTGGGTCTTGGTAGCTCCAAGATAACTTTAATCTTTTCTTCGTCCGTGGATATTCCATTCTTTGAAACAATGTGTCCTAGGATTTTTCCTTGTCGCACCATGAAGACACATTTCTCAGGGTTCAAGCAAACTCTATACTGTCTACATTTATTGAATATTTTTCTCAGTTCCGGTATATGGTCTGGTCGTTGATTTGAGTATGTACACAGATCATCTACGTATACTTCCATACTTTTTCTCCGAAATTCTTTGAAAACATGACACATCAGTCGTTGGAAGGTGGCTGGCGCATTAGTGAGCCCGAAATGCATTACTCTAAATGCATAGATTCCCCATTCAGTCGCGAATGCGGTTTTATGCTGGTCCTCAGTTGCAATAGCTACTTGGTTGTAACCAGAGAATCCATCCAAGAAGCTATAGACCTCCTTGCCGGCAACTCTTTCCAAAAGATGGTCTGTGATGGGTAAAGGGAAACTATCTCGTATAGTTGCTGCATTTACTTTTTTCAAGTTGATACACACCCTTAGTTTTCCGTTTTCTTGGGCACTACTACTAGTGGTGATACCCATTCTGTGTGTTCAATCTCATAAATGAATCCTGCCGCTAGTAATTTGTCAATTTCTTCCTTTATTTTTGCTGCGTAAACTTCGTTATAAGTATAAGGGCGTTGTTTAGAAGGTTTTGCATCTGATGTCATAGGAATTCGATGAGCGCATATGCTGGGTTCTACACCCTTGAGGTCTTTGTACGTCCAAGCAAATACATCTCGATACTCTCGGATGAGTCGTATGAGATCCTCTTCTTCCTCGTCCGATACGTCTTTCCCAATATACGTGCACCTCTCTTCTCCGTCTTCTATCGTTACAACAACTTTCTTGGTTTGTTCCTTGTTGTCATAGGCCTCTCCGTCCCGGGCCTCTCGTTTAGGCATTTGAGTTGCTATTTTCCTTTCTTCCACTTCGTATCTTTTAAAATGTTCTGGAACTTCGAAATGGTCTGGTTCCGGTTCCACTTTACTCGTGTCCTCTCTATGCTCGTGTATTCTTGGGATGGTTTCGATTGCTAAGACTTTTGTTGGTCTTTCTTTTGATTCTTCTTGCATGGTTTCTAAATATTGTTCTTCAGAGTCAGACTCAGGTTCCATTTCTATGCTTTCATACTCTTCTTTCCACTCTTCCTCTACCATTTCTCCTGCTTCTACTTCTTGGAGGACAACCATGTAGAGGTTCACGTCATATCCTTCCTCGTCTATACAATCGTTCATCGTCAATACTTCCTCATTCACACACACATCTAATGTGGCTAGGATTTCCATCCAGCCATGTGGTTCGAAGAGTTCATCTGAAAAAATTTTAGGCATGTAATCGGGATCTTCTATCGATCGATAGTTGGGGTGCCCTATTGGCCACAATTGTTTTTTACACTCCTTCTTTGCTTCTTTGCACATCCACAACTGGGCATCCTCGTGCATCCAAGATTGGTCACTTGATCCAGCACTGTGAATGGATAGGTCATCTTCTTCTTTGTGGACTGGATTCCATTGTAATGGAGGGACATCCCGATAAGCGAATGTGTGCAAGTTTATCTTAGTAGTGTTCCCTTGATGTTGGAGATATAATGAATCTCTGCCCCAATCTTGTACTACTCGTAATTGTCTCATGAAGGGTCGTCCTAATATCATTTCATAATTGTTTGCTTTTTCGAACTTACATATGGCTAGTGTGTGTTCAAATTCCACTCCACACGTTGTTAACTTAATTCCTTCCAATATTCCTAGGGGTCTCTCCACATGACCGTCTGCTAACTGGAGTTTCATGCGAGTGGGTCGTAAGGCTGGTTTTCCCCACTTTTCCCAAATTTCCTTCGTTGCAATTCCTACTCCAGCTCTTGTGTCTAAGATGGCTTTGGTCATGTACCCGTTGTAGATGACAGGTAAACAGGTATTCCCTTCATCTCCTTCACTGAATTCTCCTACTTTATCGACTGGAACCTGTATTGTGGACTTATTTTCCAGTTCCTTTTCTTTTGATCCTCCATTCTTTGGCAGTGGTTTCAATTGATCTGCCATTTGCTTCCACAACTGGGGTTTGAGTCGAAGCAAATCTTCCACCGTTAGTTGGCACTGTACTTTCGTTTTCTTTAACTCTGTTAAGTTATGCGAACTCTCCTTTCCTTTTCCTGATCCTTTTCCATGCACCGTGGGTGCTCGTATTACCACTGACTCTTTTTCATACTCTCCCATATAGTTAGGCAATGTTGGAATGCTTATGGTCTCCTCTCTACCTCTATCGAGTCTTGAAATCTCCTCGTAGGCCTCCTCAAGGTTAGGATGGGGTTGATAGTCTTCCACATCTATTTCCTCAAATGGTGGTGGATCGACACCATTCTTCTTCCATTGCTCTTCTCTGATTCTATCCCACAAGTCCTTGGGCCATTCTGCTTCTAAGTCTGGTATGGCTGATACAGGGCCATCTTGTGCCGTCTCTTGTTCACCTTGGGAATCTTCTTTCCTTAATTCTTTATCCTTTGGTTTGAGGTATTCTTCATAAGGTTCCTGTGCAATCCTTGTCTCTGGTAGAGTTGGGATAGTCTTTTCTAGGGTTGTTTGTGCTACTTCTATGAGTTTTCTGCATATAGCTAGTCTTTCCTTTTCTAATTCCCCTCTAGGGTAGATTTTTTCATGTTGCTCTATGTTCGGTCCCATTTTGATTCTAGCTTGGTACGCTTTTAGCCACATGTCCAAGTCGTCTGGCTTTGGATCTGCTAGAATTGATCCAGGCTTCTCCCTATCTGAGCTCGGTTCGATTAGCTCAGGAGTCTCCTTAGACTTCCCTTGTTCTTTGTGTTTAATTGATTTTGCATTTTGCTTTTTACTGTTTGTACTCTTGTTCTTTGCCCATTTATCCTTGAGTTTCTCTCGTCGTTCTTTCCATTTCTGAGCTTTTGTGTTGCGGGAATTTTCACATGGGTCCTCGGAATTTTCCACTATCTGAGTTGAAGGACTTATTTTCGTGTTGTTCTTTTGTTCCTCTTCTGGTTGCTGTTCTTTTTGTTGTTTTGTTTGGGCTCTAGTGATGGCTTTTAGTGGCACTGTGTACTCCTTATCACTTCCAGATTCTTCTATGACCTCTATTACATTGATTGGTGTAGAACCTTGGTTTCTTACCGGATTCTTAGGGCAATCCCTAAAAAGGTGTTCCTTTCCGCAATCAATGCAATATCCTTCCCAGATTCTAGGTGGTGGAGGGTTGTATGGTCGAGGGCATTCTCTAATGAAATGGTCTCCTCCACATCTAAAGCATGGTCCTCTCCGTACTGGTGGTCTACTGGGTGGTCTCATGGGTTGTGGTGCTTTAGGAGCTGTATACATTAGAGTGGAAGTCTCTGCTCCATAAGTCTGATCATAGCCTTCATACCCATAGTATGTAGTCTCATAAGCCGGTTCGTATTCCATCGTGTAGGCTTCATACGGATAGTACTCACTTGGTAGGGCTTTGTATCCAAGGTTTGTTGATTCTATTTGGGTCATTGTCGTGGCTGGTACTATAGCTCTTTCTAGATTTTCTTCTGGTTGCGCATACTTTACTGGCACTACTTGTTGAGGTTGCGACGGTTGGGGTCCTAGCACTGGTTGTGGTGGTGGGTATGGTGTCTGTTCAATTGGTCTAGGTACTCCCGTCTGTGATGGATAAGGGTTGTACCTTGGGATCTCTCTGTTCGGGTCTCTAGGCGGATATCCATACGGTCGATACTGAGGTGGTTGGAAAGGGCGTGCTTGCCTATTAAATGGACAGTTCTCAGTAGTGTGATTAGTGTATTTCTGTTCTATGTGACAATACCAAGAAGTCCCTTGTTGTTGCTGCCTGTTGTATGGATAAGCTGGTTGTGCACCGCCCCCTCCTCGGACACACAGGTGAGTGGGGTGATCTCCTCCACATAAGCTACATCTCCGTAGCATAGGCAATCTTTGAACTGGGGGCTGATAAGCTCTTTGCCCCTGTGCTCCTAATTTCTTGGCTAATAGCTCTGCTAATTCTTCCACGTGACTGGAGTTGGAAGAAATAGCACTCCTTGAGTCGTCCGATTTAGCGTGGCTGGGCTTGCTGTTGAGGTCCTCAGCCAAGTTATCTTCCAAATCAATACACTCCTGAAGACACTCACTCAAAGTTTGTAGTCTTTTCACGTATACTAGTGTCCTTAAGGTTCCATTATTGAGCCCATCCAAAAATAATGAAATCATTTTTTGTTGAGTCGGTCTCTCTGTTACTGGGCATCTATCCACATACTGGTTGAACCTTCTGGCCGCATTCTTCACTGTTTCATTAGGGTTTTGTTTGAAGCTGTGAATTAGCGAAGATGAATTGTGTTTGATTCCTCTCTTAGTGAATTCTCCTATGAATTCCTGAAAAAATTGTTCCATGTTCCCAAACTGGTTGGGATCTAAGGGTTGGAACCAGGTCAGAGCTGTTCCTATGAGGGTGAGTCCAAACGCCTCATACTGTACAAAGAAGTCGTCCACTTGTTCCGCTCTTAGGACTTGTTTGAATTCAGCAATGTGATCATATGGTTCTCCTGATCCATCATAAGGGTTTCGTACACACTTAGCCACTTGAATAGGCCTCAGCCGTCTAACAGGTTCAGGTGGTCTGGGCATCACAGGAAGAATAGGGACAGCTGGTCGTATGGGTGGTATACCAGGCTGTCTTCCTATCGGGGGTTGTGGTCTTACTGGTGGTCTGCATTGGTTTCCTATCCCTGGTTGGGTCTGATAGTGTGCTTGTACTCCTGGTGTGGCGAATTGTACATGAGCATGATTAGGTACGCTCCTATGGATGGTCTGTCCTGATGCAGTATTTTCTGTTTCTTCTTGATTTCCAAACGGATTTTGTGAGGTTGTTGCTTGCTCTCTCTGAGGGAACACATGTGTACCCATATATCTTAATCGAGACCTGTCTAAGATACTCACAGGCCAATACCTTCTTTGATCTTTATCCAGGTATGTGAGTCTAGTCTCATCATCAGGGTCTTTCAATTCATAGAAAGTCATGGGGTTCTCTTCTCTCCCTGGAACAGGTGAATCGGTTTGCAACAGTAAGTTTGATCCGTGAATCATATAGACTTCTAACAAATAGTCGTCTTGAGGTATTAGGTCACCTCTCAAGACACGTGACACTCGGGATCTGCCTCTAGGGGTGGTCACAAACTCTTCTGGTTGTGTCCTTCCTAGGTTTTGCAGGGTTTGAGAGTTCTCCTCTTTCATTGATCCTTTCCGGGAATTCAGTTACAATGTAGATATGTCCGATCTTATCTACATAAGCACCTCCTTCGTATTTGACAGCAGGTCGGGGTACGATTGTGGCATTTTGGGAAGTTACCATCCTGGCCACAGACCTATTTAAGCCATCCAGGTAAATTGGAATCTCCTGGGCATTGGTGGACACATACTGCAAGGAAGTACGGTAGTCCCCCTCCACAGTAGTCATGAAGCTTCTCGTTGGTGTGGGACCTTGCATGTCTTTGAAAGCCATAGGTAATTCCTCTTCTGAGTCACTAGAGGTTTCTAAGTAAACGGAGTGATGACTAACCTGGGCAGTACTTCCTACTGAAGATATGATACTCCTTCGACTACTTAGAACTCTTCCTGACCTCAAGTTCATTCACTCTCCTAAGCCTCTCTTTATGCTTCTTAGATTCCCCTTGGGTAGCTCACTCAATGACTCAAATAGTCTGCCAAAAGAAGAGTTTAATCTGGGCGATACCACCTCCTGGCGATACCACACTCGGCGATACTGCACTGACCGCGATACGATACCAGACACCCAGACGATACGATATCAATCTGGTGTCGCGATACTATCCTGGAGGACAAACGATACGACACCTCGACTATGCACGATACGATACCTAAAAGGCTCGGCGATACGACACTAATGACAGTGTCGCGATACTGCCCCGATGAACAGGCGATACGATACCTCTGTGGTGTCGCGATACTAGAGTCTCAAGCCACGATACGATCTCAAAAGGACTGACGATACGATACCAGATATAGTGTCGCGATACTCCACTGGGAAATACGGCGATACGATACTGACAAGGATCGACGATACGATACCAGAGGTCTCAGGCGATACGATCTCACCGAGATGAGTGCGATCGTGATACTAATCCTTAGGCGATACGATACCACTACGGTGTCGCGATACCAAGATAAGCAATCGACGATACGACACTTGGGGAGGGCACGATCGCGATGCCAAAGTAGTGTCGCGATACCAAAGTAGTGTCGCGATACCAAAGTAGTGTCGCGATACCACTGTATCAAGCGATACGATACCACTCGGTAAAGTGAGGTCGCGATACTAAACCTTAGGCGATACGACACCACAACGGTGTCGCGATACCAAGTGTTAGTACCGGACGATACGATACCAGAGATCGAGCACGATCGCGATACCAACTCAGTGTCGCGATACTGGAGTAGTGTCGCGATACCAGGACTGATATCCAACGATACGACACCTCTGGCGAGTGTCGCGATACAAGGGAATTTTGGTATCGCGATACCAAAACTCAACCGATCGCGATACTCAAGCCAAAAGGTCTCCAAACTTGAAAATTTTTGCACCCCCTTGCACCTCTCACCCTTCTCCTCACTCCTAAGCCTCTGTCTCTCACAAAACACACAATTAATCAAAAATTTTCCCCCCCGCGATACTGCGCATTCCTTTTAATCATTTGTTGTGCAAGTTTAAAGAGTTTTTGGTATTGAATCTTAATGGGGACTCACCTTGGGTCTACCTAGCTTGCTTCTGGAGCTTTTGCACAAGCTTTGAGGC
Source organism: Ceratopteris richardii (assembly GCA_020310875.1). Lineage (NCBI taxonomy): Eukaryota > Viridiplantae > Streptophyta > Polypodiopsida > Polypodiales > Pteridaceae > Ceratopteris > Ceratopteris richardii. Next base: position 65,133,360 of record CM035408.1, read on the forward strand.
TCTATCCTGCACGATACCACTCAGACGATACCAGTCGCTGTCGCAGACGATACCAGTGAGTAGTGAAGTGTCAAATGAACAATTTTTTGGTTTTTATACTTTTTTTGACATAACTTGAAATTTTGGGATTTTTGGTGATTTTCTGGGAATTTTTGGTCTACTCCTACTCCTCTTCTCCTCACTTCTCCTCTCCTTCTAACCTAACCCTAACTCCTTCTTCTCTTCCCTCCTCCTAAACCTAAACCTAAAACTTATCACACACACCTCGAAGATGAGAAGTGACAAGTGCTGAAATGGTGGACTACTTGCCAATGGACAAATTTGCGTCTACAAGTACGACTTGATCACACTCGCTTTAAAACTGTCACGAAGGCACCTTGGTAGAGTGACTCCCCGGCAACGGCGCCAAAAACGTGTGTACTTGAGCCACGAAGACTCAAGGACTTGTACCAATGAGACTATACCTCAATTGCCATACAAGTGCATATAGTGGAGTTCTTTTCACACATTTAAATGTCAATCCTAAGGAGAGACTTACCAAGTGTATGAAGACGTGTGCACACGTGATAGAAAATGAAGTGGTTCAGCTATTCACACATGAGAAAAGACTACTACCACTCACACCTACTGAAATACTGAAAGTGTTGCCGCAAGCCTCTTTTCAGCAGTTTTGGTATTTTGAGGTTTTCTCCCAGCCCAGAACTCCGAACATAGGCAATAGGGTACTCGTTTCGAAGCTCTCGACGAGACGAATCCAACGGTGGTGGTTTCACTCAATTCTGACCACTCTGCTTCAAGTTATGGCAGAAACAGTGAATTACGGGAGTCACATACACCCGTGCCACAACTTCTCCTAGCTTACGCACGCACTACAGCAGCTCAAAACAAAGGGGAAGGAGTAGACAACAGTCCTACACTTGCATTTCAAGCATCACACACACATTCAAGAGCAAAATGAAGATCAAAATCAGCAAGAAAGAGGCAAACTCGAAAATTCAGAAGTGCTCCTTCTTCACAATGACAAAAAGCTCTTTACAATGAGTCACTTTTGACTTATATACTAGTGCCCTAAGTTTGGTCCTTTCACACAAGAGACCGGCACTTTATTCCCTAAAAGACTAATTTCCTACTATTGTACATGGGCAAATCACTAATCTTCTGTGGGGATGCATCTAGAGGACTCCTCTAGTGCATTTACAATGGAAAATATATACAAAAGTGGTTATGATACAAAAGTTGTGTGTCCAAATCGGAAAAATTTTGGGGCCCGTCCTTTTCTCTGCTTTGTGCGCGCTTTAGCTCTGCAACACTGGCAAACAAGTTTTTCTTCACTTATGAGCTAAGGGGTCTCCAATAAGGTTAGTCACCCAAAATTTTTCTCAAATTAGCCTCAAAATGGCCCAAAAAATCAAACCCTAATTTTTTCATTTTGGGTGAAGAATCGCGATGGTCTGGGACCGTCACGATGGCTCATGTGAACCGTCACGATGGCATGGTACAATCGCGATGGTCCGATGGCACGAGGCGTCGTGATGGTCTAAATGAAGCATCACGATGGTCTAATCGATGAGCAATCGCGATGGCATAGGTCAATGGTCAACGCAACCGTCACGATGGCGTGAGCCCATCGCGATGGTCACGAGGTGCGATGGCTTGAGCCAATCGTGATGGTCCAACTTTGAAGCGTCACGATGGCATACCTGGTATCATCGCAATGGTCTATCTTGACATGTGGCAGATGAGTTGTCGCGATGGCGTGGGCCAATCGCGATGGCATGGGGTCAACGCGATCATCGTGATGGTTCAAGTGAACCGTCACGATGGTGTGAGACCGTCGCGATGGTCTGGCCGAGCCATCGTGATGGCATGAGCCCATCGCGATGGTCCACCAAACTATGAATTTTTGAAATGCATTTGTGGATTCATGTGTGCGCTAGTGTCGCGTACCTCGTGGTGAACTCGCTTATCAAAAATGCTGACTTTGTCAAACCATCGCGATGGTCCAACACACACGGCAAATTCTGACAAAAAGTGGTTTTTTTACCTTTTGGAAGCTTTCCTGTTGCTCTAGAGCACTGTACCTGCAAGAAAACTAAAAAATACACAAGCACATACAAGCACAAAAGCTCTCTCTCTCTCTCTCGCATGCACAAATGAGGGGAAATGAGGAGAACGGGTGGATATGGTGAATTTTTTGATTTTTTCGGAGTGGAAGAAGATGATGCAGTGGTGAAGGAGTGTAGAGGAGATGAAAAACACTAAAAACTAATTAAAAACAACAAAAAAACTGAAATTTTTACCTTCCAATGCCACTTCTTGCTATACTCTTACCATCACACATTCGTCCTATACTCGAGGAAGAGATAGGAGTGATATGAAGATCGTGAATGTGAGATGGAGTGAGAGTGAAGGTGAGAAGCATAGAGATGCACACACACATACACACACATATGTAAAAGACAAGCAATACACAATATAAGGTAGGAAAATAGACTCTATTACTCAAGATCTCAATTACAAGCTCAAAATAGCTCTAAGCTCACACTACCCTACAAGCTAACCTAAAAAATGAGCTCTCTAGCTCTTTTTATAGATTCTAGACTAGTTTTGACCGGTTTCACATCCAGTGACCGGAATAGTTAAAAAATAGGTTCTAGGTGCTATTTGAAGGGGTAAACGAGGTCTAAAAATAGCCAAAACTGGTAGGCTTGTTCTACCTAAGCTCCTCAAGCTCAAGGACTCTTCGGCTTGCACAAAATGGAGCTACTAATTACAAAAGTGGTTGTTCTATGTTATATATGGTACAAGAGTGATGAAAATCACTATTGAGGGTTTTTGAAAAGTATTTATAAAATATATTTCTTTGAAAAAATGATCTGATTGGCTCCCCACTACTTCATTGTGCTCTGTCTTCACATACTTCCGCGTTGTCTGTGCCTTTGGCTACTGCCAACATTTTCCATCCCATCTAACCTGCTCCTATGTAGGTGGAGAAGGAGAAACCATTGTACTTGAAGAAGAAGCTTCATATGTGACAGTAGACTGTGAAGTAGAAGAACCTGCGGGTCTTTGATCTACATCTTCCACTATGTTCCAAAGTTGTTTAGCAGCAAGAGGATGCTTCATCATGTAAGAACACATTGGATAGTTGGTCCCATCAAACTTATCTTCAGTTTGAAGCATGCCAAACAAGTCATTGCTGCCCACCACAAAATCTTCACTTCGATGAAAGCTAAATTGAATGCTAAAATTTCAGCTCACAAACCCTCACTCTGATGGAGATTCTGACTACACAAATGGCTTCAAAATGGAGTAAAACCTCAATGCAATTGATGGAAATGCTTCTTAGCTGCGGAAATTCATTGTTTTATGCTCAGAAGTCAGTTTGCACTGTTAAAAGTGTGCGCGTGCCGCGATGCGAAAAATCAAAACTTGAGAAGGAGATGAACCTACTCCGCTACCACTGTTGGGTGTGTGTAGAAGTGCGAGAGACACACGAGAAACACACACAAGGAGCACAAACGTAGCAAGACACCTGAAGAAGATGATGGCTGGAATAGCTCTCTCTATTGATGATGAACTGAACTGAAGTAAGAGCTGAATAATATCCCTAAGTACAAAGTACCACCACATATGAGTGAATCATGTATGTGGTAACATGGGGAAAAAACCTCTAGCCAACATTAGAGTAATAAGTGCCCATGTATAGGGAAAAGGTTCACATCAAAGCTAACACATAAGTGTAACATGCCTTTCTTTCATGCATGATTTTGGTGAAACTCTTGAATTTTCTTGTACCATCACCTTAGTCTTGAGTTTGCGTATCACGAACTTGAAGCCCAAACTCATTAAGTTTGTCTGGGTGTTCCTAAAGATGTGGATAGATCATCTCCTATCCATATGGGTATCCCCTTCTAGTTTCATTTCGGGATTGTGTACAAGCATTCACATCATTTTTAAGTTTCACCATTGTGTAAATCCATGGGTTCTTGAACAAATGAGATCCGTGCCCATTTACTCTTTCATAACTCAGAGGGGCATCATATTGCCCCTTGGTTTTGAATAGGAATATTCTCTCTTTGTATGGAGGGACATCCTATTCCCCCTTGGTTTTGAATAGGAATATTCTCTCTTTGTAGAGATCGTGCATCTGCATGTCTATGGACACTACCATGTCCTTGGACTCAGTTTCTAAGTTGTGAGGTGCATCAGAAAAGTTTCTAGCTGGTCATAGGTTTTATGAAGTGACATTTGCTCTTGTAGAAACCCTACTTCGCCCATTTAATCTTGTGTGTGGTGTCACATTCTAGCAAAATCTCACATCTCAAAAGCATAAGTACAAAAGTGCACATGCATGTGATTCAAGCCATGGATGCTTGCAATCAATGTATGCAGTGTGAATCAGCGATTCTTATCACACAAGCATGCACCAAAAATCTTTCCTATATTTGAATTCACGAGTGGAAGTTATGGAGGTGTTACCATATTTGCCATCTTAGGTGAAACTCATTAAAAGTAGATCCACACTTACATTTCCTAGTTATGAGAGAAAATTGTTAGTGTTGAATCATTAATAGCAATTGTTCCACACTTACACAGTGTAACATGCATGCTTAAATACCAAATCATTTGGAAAGAAGGCATATTGTATATATTCTCACTTTCGATCTTACTCACTTTGAATTTTATGTAGGGTTTAAAGTACTTCTTTGAGATTATCGTTGTAATGAACATTCCCTTTGCTCTATTGATATGTGCATAGTGATTTGAGGTGCATCACGTTAAACTTTTCTTTTAAAGATGAGCACACAAATGACAATAAAATCTCCTTTTGAGTCTCTTGGTTTTCTAGGAGTTCCTTATACAAATTTTGAGAGTGAAAGTTACAACATTTCTCCTCATCGAGTGTTCTCAATCTAGGAGATAGATTACTTGGAATGTGTGTTGAAATCTAAGTGTAAATTAAGTGATGTCTAATACATTTTAAGTGATAAGACATCAACCCCGTTAATACTTTTTTGATGAAGCAATAATTATGTAATGCTTGAGCTCCCTATGTGTGCCTAGGAACTCGGTGCCCTAAGGGTTTTGGGTTCACTTTCATGGTGAATGAGAGGACTAAATTTTGCTCGGTCAAAAAGAGGTCAATCAAGATTTTTCCTTCTCTAGGAAGTTGCCTAAGACTTAAAGTATCTCAAGGTGTCCTTATGCAGTTAATTGGGAAAAAGGTGGTGCCTTCTTCATGACCCCAATTTCCATCATTGATTGTATTTGTGCCTCTTTTTGCTATATACATGCTTTCACACCCTCAAGTATTCTCCAAGTCCTCAATTTATGTGCAAATGTGCTCCAAACCATTTTTGACAAAAGGTGACTTCGAACTAGAAGCCCACTGAATTTGCGAACTAGTAATTTTTATGTCTCTTGTACCCTCTGAAGGATTTATCAAGTGGTTCTCTCTTGTCTAGATGCTTTTAAACACTAAAAAATGCCCCTACCAAAAAGTTAGTGCTCAACTTATTTTTGAAACTAAGGGTTTCTAGTTTTGGTATACCTCCAATCAGCTCCTTTATGAACCCTTCGGCTTCAACCCTTCAATACATAAGCTCTAGGCCCTATTATGAGATGTGGCAAAATGTGGGTGCCTCAATGGGAACCTAGATTTTGTCAAATTCTTTTTTTTTCTCATAGAGGGCTCTTTGTATATGTTCAAGATGCTTCTAGGCTTTTCCAAGTCCATTTTCACCTGATTATCCGGCAATCAAGTGCCCCATGTCCCTTTCAAGATGGAAAAAAATGGTGTCTCTAGCAAAACCCCAATATTTGCCAAAGTGTAGATTTCTCCACAAAACACTTTGGTTGGTTTCTTATTGGATTTTGCGTATCTTTCAATTCTTTCCCCACTCCAATTCCCAATGGCAAGAACCAGCTGCCTAACCTAACCTGAGGCTCCGAGGTTTTGCAAAAGTGTTAGTTTGGCATACCAATGCCTCACTTGAATTAACTTAATGATCTCATTTCTCTAAAGAAGTTATCCTTACAACTTTTTGCCACAAACTAATTAGACCAATACTAGAATCGGTATAGCATTAGGATATTCTAGACAAATATGAAACTTAGTTAGTGGTTAGGTCTCATCAATGGGAAGGAAGAGGTCTTGGATTTATTGAGAAAATTAAATTATTATTGTAGATACGTTCATCACAACATAATTTTCAAGTATTGAAGGAGTAGTTTGACAACAATAATATCTAAAAGGGTGAAAAAATGATGAGAAGAATCCTTTTTGCTTCATATTTTTGCTGGCCAAACGATATTGATATGCACAAGTTACTAAAGCTAATGGCTTTCCTTATTGGATGGCACAAAAGCTGATCTACACAAAATTTGCATGTGACACTCTACAAGCCCTGCATTGTACCAAGTGCCTTAATATTGGTCACTCTGCAAATAATTATGCACTAAATCAATTATATTGTGCAATTTGTGATACTCATGATCATGCTACTTCAAATTGTCAATTTGATGTTTGAAATCGATCTTGTACATCTACTACAATGGTATAGTCAATAGCACCTATTGATGAAGTCCCCTCCAATTATGTACCTAATTGTGGATTTAGACAACCAAGCTCCTTATTATACTCAATGAGGATACAATTAAGAAGTAGATTATTGCTATTTACGTCCTGCATGATGTTGGTTTTGTACCAAGGAAGGACATTTTAGAAGGCAATGCTCTGATGCTCAAAAATTGAGCAAGAATACCCTATTGAGTTATGTTAGATCTATAGCAAACTTTGAGGTGCTTGTACTAGCGGACCAAAACTTTATATGTTTGTCACAAAAGAACAAAGTTGTCTACACAGTTGTTGTGATAGTGAATTTGGAGGTTGAAAGAATCTCAAATCAAAATTTCAACACTAGACAATAAAGCTGTTTTGAACTCCTAATTGTCTTATGCTCACCAATTTTCATGCAATTCTAAAACTATGATTGGAGGGGTGTTGAAGAGGAAGCATCGACCTGCTCTGATACTAATTGTTAGAGTTTGAGGTCTACCGAAGCACACGAACAATGCAAGGAAGAAGAAGAAGCTTGGAGAACAACAGAGAATGTATTACGAAGTGAATGTACAAAGATAAGTGAATCGTTAGGGTTATAGACATATATACCTCTTTAAGAGGGAAAAAAGTGCTCTAACAATCCTAAGTGTGTTCACACACATCATTACCAAAATATATCAACATTCATGAGCTGTTGAAATTTTGAATGTTGTTAATTCTTGAACTTCAGTGCATCAACATCTCACACGGCGATATGAATAGAGGGAGTGTGATTGATAGCATGTACACGAAATCATGTTTTTCTATATATATAGATGTTTACTACAAAAGTATGTATGTATGTCCACTTTTCTATTATAAATGTGCTTATAAGTTTTATATCTTTATGTGTGCAATTGCAGGTGCGTATGTTGTATGTATGAGCATATGTGTGTATGTGAACATGTTAAATGTGTATGAGTGTGCGAGAGCACTTCTATATGTGTGCGATTGCATGTATGTGTGTGTGGAGTGAATTTGCAAGATGAAGTAGAAGGTGGAGATTGTGGAAAGGTGAAAGGAATAGAGGTGAAAAACTAAGAGAATTTGATGCAGCAATAAATGAGAGAGAGATACTCTTGGAGATGGCACAACTCTCGACAAATGGAGAGAGAGATGCATCGTTAATGGTGCATGGCAATGCTATGGGCAAAGTTATAAGTGTGTATTCACGTCTCATAGGTGGGTTGGTTTGACACTTGTCTCTTGAGGCGGAGGTCTTCTGTTCAACCCTTGGGATGGAAATGTAATGGCTTTGGTCGTTTCAAATCAGTTGTAATTTTGTCTAACCCCTGCTTTGTGGGATAAAGGGGGTCCTACGGGTACTATGCCTATTCACTTGTACAATTGTTCTTTCAAATTTAAAGCTCGAGGAAGTAGGCGCTTGTTGAACCTCCATTAAAAAAAAGTTGTAAGTGTGTAACAGATACACAAAAGTTCCCATCGAATGTAGAAGTTATTGGGATTGGTGGCAAAGCTACTTCAATGTGTGAGAAAGAGCCTACATCCACAATAGGGGATAGAGTGTTGCATCACCACTATAATAAGTGTGTGGAGAGGAGGGAAGAGGGTGTAATTTTTTGTAGGCCATAGAGAGTCTATAATTTGATACGAATATCATACATGAAGTTTGAGTGAAATTCTACGCTAGGAAGCTAATCCATGATTAAATCATATGATAAGATGATGAGGGGTTTCAAATCTTCTCATAGGCTCTTATGCACTTTGAATTATATAAGGAGGGCATCTCTTCACCTCTTCTCATTTTTTTAAGTTCTCCCATGAGGCTCTCACCTTGATGTTCAAGCTTCATGCTTGTTATGTAAGTTCTCATTTTATATTTAAGTTCGTTTGTATTTCATTTTTTGACTATGTTTTTTCTAGAGTAGTTTTTCTATTCATGTTAGTTGTCTTTGGCTACGTTTCTCAACATGGTATTAGAGCATAGGTAACTTTTTCATAGCATTTGTCTTTGAGTTTTTCTTTCATAATCTTCATCATTAGCATGAGTTTATCCTTAATGCCTCCCTCCCTCCCATATCACATTTTCATTAAACATGATTAGCATCATATTTCTCCTTTCCTTTGTTGGTTTAGTGTTTTCTTTTGAGCACCTCTCTTTTTTATGCATGCAATATAATGAGAACATCTTATTAGCATTGTAGTTGTACCATACCTTCATTCATACGTTCTACAATATTTTGCTAAAGAAACATAAGGGCCAACAAAGAACGAATATGGTGATTTCCATTGTTTGCTATCTCACTTTGAGAGTAGATGCCTCATGCTTTATCTTGCATATAGACATCATCAATAAAATCGAAATGCTCATGTAGTTCGTACTCAGTATATCTATGTTTTTGTGGGTGTCCAACCATTTTCCCTAAATTCATCAATTACATTCCTAGGTGAACCACACTTCTTGTTAGAAGAGATGGGTGATCTCAAGTTGTCTCACATAAAATACCTTACAAAGATAGAGCAAATTGGTGCTCATTCTCACATCATGGGTTTGGGTGTCAGTGATGCTCTCGAAGAGCATAATGTTTCTCAAGGCATGGTCAAATAGAAATTAGTAAGAAAGCTAGCTAGCATAATCTGCACATGATTAAAGATGAAAAATAATAGATGATTAAAGATGAAAAATAACAAGTAAAGGTGTGCTCCTCGACAATCAGCCAAGCACTAGAAAGACTACCATAATCATGGGAATGACTGAAGCTATTGGCAAAGAAACACCGTTTTCTATGATGGTTGGGAGTGAGATACTCTATAAATGATGCCTAAGGCGCTATTCTTCCACATGATGCAACGAGTCACATGAGAAAAGTTTGGCACCTCTAGCATTCCAAAAACAAGGACCAAAAAGGGTTGCACCATAGAGAGAGCAAGGTAGAGAGAGAAAGAGAGAGAAAATAGGACTACCCTCTGAATAAGAACTTTGTGCCTTCTATAAATAGCTACCAGTTATGCAAGCTTCACTTCCTCCAGGGGTCGTCTCACCAAATTTAGGTTGACCATTCACCCATAGCAAAGTTCAAGGACAGCTTAACATGCATTGCAAGGAAAGGACAAAGGCTACACCAAGAATATCAACGAAAAAAAGGTCAAGGAGATGCAACTCCAACAACAAAGATGAAGGTCAAAGGCTCGAAGGACATCATCAAAGGGCTACAAAGATCAAATGAATAACAAGGAGTCATAGAAAGAATATGCAAATGGATCAATCACAGCTCTCATGCTCTCCCATGCAAGGTCCATTTATCCCACATAGGAGGTATTTTAGCCTCTACTCCATATAAGGTTGGCCTCACTTCACCTATTCACATTCTTTCAAGTCCTCCCAAGAGGCTCTCACTTTGATGTTCAAGCTTCATGCTTTTCATGTAAGTTCTCATCTTGTATTCAAGTTCATTTATCTTTCATTTCATCTTTACATTGTTTCTAGTTTGTTTTGATCCATACATAGTTTCCTATTCATGTTAGTTATCTTTGGCCATGTTTCTCAATAGAGGATTTCTCTGTATTGTGCATCAAATGGTGGTACAAAAATGGAGAACAATTATTGTCCAAGTATGAAGAGTTTTCATAGGTTAGGATTAGTAGAGACATAAATTAGCCCCATTGAATAGAGAGGGAAGAACCTCGTTGGTTGAGGTTTATAGATTAAAAGCAATTGGGCCCATAACGACAAAAATTCATTATAGACTGAGCCATCACAATAAGAACTTGCCAACCTGTTTATCCATATGTGAATTAAAGAAAAACACCATATCACCTTTCTTGAAGAGAGGGGTTTTTAAATGTCACTCGCGCTAGTGTTTTTGTTGTAATTGACCTTCTTGAAGCAAAATATAATTTTCATAAAAACATTGTTCCAAGTTGTAGAGTTGTTGTACTCAATCATCCAAGGACTCTTTTGGAAGTAGTTTATGCTATGGAGCAACATGTAAGCTAGGGACCACTAGTTCCATTGGAGTTCTAACTTCTAAAATGTAGGTACGTTTAATAGGAGTGAAACCCAGATAAGCTTAAGAAGAAGTAAAATACGCACATAAAGCTCATGGTAAATATTGATCCCATGTATTTGAATAAATTGTAAGTAATTTTTGTAGTATAATGAGCAAAATCTTGTCCATTCTTTTTGCTAATCCATTGGCTAGAGGATGGTATGGAGAGGATGTCTTATGCAGATTTGAACATAATTCACAAATATGAGTGATTGGATGATTGAAAAAATGAGTTCCCCCATATAAAACAATTTCCAAGGACATACCAAAATGAGAGAAAAAACTTAGAACATAGACAATGAGTGATTGACTGAGTAGTGGCTTCTCGCAAATCCCAAGCCTTGTCCAAACAAGTGGCATAATCAGTACAGGTGAGAATATATTCTTTAGGGCCTACAAAATCGAGTCGCCACTTTTGAAAGGTTCCAAAGGTAGGATGGACTATAAAGGGAATTGTGCTTTGGCTGAAGGATTGTTGATATGCTAAGAAACAACACAAGAGGATATAAAATCTTGGACCTTCTTATGGAGAAGGGGCCACTAAAGATTGGATTGCACAATTTTATGTGCAATTATATCAGAGGCAAAGTGCCTACTGGAAACTCCACAATGTGCCTGGAAAATAACAGTAGGGACCTCAATTTCAAGAACACAATAAATACATCTCACCTATGGATAAAAAATTATCCATTTCTTCATACTAGGTCCAAGGAGGGGGATCCCTTGTATTCGTGATAGGAGTATGCTTGATGTGAAATAAACTAGCATCTAGAAATTCATCATTGAAACCCATAGGGGTTTCACCAAAGTAAAGAAGGGACAAGAAGTCAACAATCACATGCTGAGATCCTACATGATGCACAATATCATAATCAAATTCTTTGAGTAGGACGACCCACCTAACTGGGAGTAAAATCAAATTATGTTGCTTCATTAAGCAGAGTAAGGCCAAGTGATCAACATGAAATAAAAATTTATGACATAGTAAATAATGTTGAAACTTTTTAATAGACACTACAAGAAATAGGGGGGCATAGCGACGCCCCCGAATTAAAAAAAAAAAAAGAATCGTTGCTTATGTGATGCTAGCGTTGCATAAGCGACAGTGTCGTTTTTGGATTTTTTTTTAACATGCCTTCGTCGCATAAGCGATGCTAGTGTCGCTTATGCGACGCTAAAAGTGTGCTTCGCAAATAGCATCACTAACTAGCGACGTTATTTGCGACGTTGGCAAACTGGTTGGCGTGGCATAAGCAACATCCTATGTTCCAGAGCGTCGCATAAGCGACGCTCTGGAATGTTAAAAAAAAATTTTGATTTCTCTCGGCACATTTGTGTCGGGATTTGGACGCGAGAGAGCAAGAGAACGAGAGAGAGAGAGAGAGAGAGAGAGAGAGAGAGAGAGAGAGAGAGAGAGAGAGAGAGAGAGAGAGAGAGAGAGAGAGAGAGAGAGAGAGAGAGAGAGAGAGAGAGAGAGAGAGAGAGAGAGAGAGAGAGAGACATATCATCGTTGAAGCCAGGTATGCATGCACACACACACTTACACACACATACATATGCATACACACAGATATACACACATAGACACACACACATACACATAGACACACACACACATACACACACATATACACACACATATACACACATACACACAAATGTTGCATACACACACATATATACATGCACACACACATATATGCATACACACACATATGCATACATAATGCACATGCAGACATACACATACATAATGCATACACACACATATGCATACATAATTCATACATAATGCATACACACACATACACACACATATGCATATATACATGCATACACATACAGACATAGACACATACACACACAGAGACACATACACACACATAAACACAAACACACTCATAGACACACACACACACATACAGACACACATATACACACACTCACATACACACATAGACACATAGACACATACACACATAATGATGCATACACACACATACACACACACATACACACACACATACACACACACATACACACACACATACACACACATACACACATACACACACATATATGCATACACACACACATAGAGAGACATGCACACACATACACATACATGCATACATATGCATACATAATGCATATGCATATGCATACATACTGTTAGCTCACAAAATGGTTGGTTTTATGCACTAATGTGGTTCTATTTGGCCAGGGAAATATGTTTGATTGCAGGTACTTGAAGAGTTAATCAATTGGATGAAAGGTATTTGCAAACTACATGGCTACATCTTGTTCAGAGGGGAATGCCCTTGGTGTTTGGAGTTCCGATTATGGAAAATATGAGCATGTTTAGGATGCAATCATTTGTGTTGAGCAGATGCAGTTTGGGGGAGAGCCCATTCAGATTCTTGCATTTCTTGTTTATGTATTGAATGCCTATTGTCATGCAAGCTTGGTGAGTGAAGGCCACAACCATTTTGAGGCCATGTATGCAAGTTGTGGCTTGATCATAGAAACCTATAAGTTTTCAATAAGCTTCAGATTAGGGACGTTGCGGGTTGGAATGCACTTATGGAAGATTGCACAATGAAAGTGCCAAACAATGATTGTTATTATCTGATGTTGTTCTTGGATGTGCATTAGTGGATATGTATGCAAAGTGTGGTGCCATTGAGAAAGCTTCCAGAGTAGTTGAGAAACTTCCTAGTGTCATTGCTAGTGTCGTGCCTTGGTCATCGCTAGTTGCAGGCTATGCATTAAGGGGTCAGTGTATGGAAGCATTAGAAAGTTTTAGGGGGACACTCAGGATAAGGTGATCCTTCGACCATAATTGGGGTATTTTTTTATGAACTTTCATCAGAGAGTACTGGGGGGGGGGCTATGCAGAAAAAGAGCGAGGGCAGTTCCTTGGCGGACGGCTGTTGAGAAGGAAGGGGAAGGCCTGTCTGGGTTCTCTGCTCTGTCCACGGGAGTTCTTTTGTGTCTCTGCAGGCACGCACACACCCAACAACAGCAAAAAGGGGGCGGTGTGTAGGCCCGAAAGCGGGGAAGGGAGGTCATCTTCGAGCGTGCTGGAGGGTACCCGAGAACAACAGGAGAGAAGGAGAGGCCGTGTTGTTTTTTCGCTCGCTGCCTTGTCAAACAAGGGGCGGTCAGTCGACTTTGTGAAGGGGGAAAGAAATGACTCATTGAGCAGTGGGAACTTGTCCAGAGGAATGCTGCATGGTCGATATCTGTTACTTCTCAACATCGACGACCAGGGCAAGAAAATAGAGGAGGCTGGGAGGTGAAGGTTGGCATTGCAGAATCGTTACCTACACAAAACAAGGTTGTCTTTTGAGGGTTCTCAAGGAGGATTGAAGGAAGTAATGGGGAGGAGAAGAAGAGCGCCGCCCTGGGTCCATAGGCTGGGTGTACTTTATGCGCTTTCAAGAACTTCGAAGTGCTGCTATAAAAGCAATTGCTCTGATGGATGCCTAGAAGGAGGAGAGCAGCATAGGTATCTTCATTGAATGAAGAGAACAAGTGGCCAACTCTACTGTGTCTCAGGTTTGAACTCTTATTGAGGGATACTTGATTGTCAAAATATTGTACTACTATAGCTACTCCGAAGATGGCTATCATCTTCACTGAATTTTGTTCGAAACAGTAGAGGAAGAGAGAGAGAGAGAGTCAAAAATTTGTTGGCTTAGTGATCCACAGTCTACCTAAATGGTCTTCATTATTGTGTATTCCATATCTACACACACAGTAATGCGCTTTAATCAAGCTGATTTTTGGTGGCTAAAAAAAATGTCATTTCGGTGTGCTATATGTAATTCCTATGGACGTTTGTTGCTGTTGGCAATGGAACTCTACAGATGTCTGAATTCGGGAGTTCTTTGATGGGGTGAAGTTGCCACTTGGTTTCAATCCATCAGAGTTTATTGCTTCTAATAGGAGCCTCTCTTCCTTGTGGAATTACGAAAATGCACAACTGAGGATCTCTGAGCTCTTTAGCTTTGCCAATTGATGGAGCGAGTAGTGAGCTTCATCACTCGTTTACATCTGACAAACCTTTTGTTTGAATGTCAAAAGCCTGTCGGTGCTAATGCTTGATTTCTAGTTCTGAGATTTTCTGAAAACTGCAATATTATTGATAGGGGTAATCGATCACTTAGAGGATCTTTGAAAAGAGGTACCTCACATTGGTAAGGGAGGAGGTTACTTACGACTAAGGCAGAGTTCTTGTTGATGTATTCTTGTGAATCAGCAATTACTATTGATAAGGATGACTCTATGACCTGGGAGTAATGTTTTTTTCTCTTTTGTAATTTCGAATGACCCCTCTCTATTTATGGTAGTTGTGTGGTGCATCATTGGAGTAGGTCTATGACATAAGGGAAGAGAGTGAAAGCGAGCGTACGGGTGTGAGTGTATGTGGACAGAAGTGTACATGGGTGAGTGAAGAGAAAGAACTAAGAGTATGAAAGAGAATAGAAAACGGGAATTAATTAGAATGGGGGTGCAGGTGCAAGGAGAAGTTTGGGATACATTCAAGTATGACTGAGTGACTTAAAGCAACAACAGTGGACTGATTTCGAGTGATTTAGATCGTGTAAGCATATATCGGCACTTTCACTTGGCCTCAGAGTGCTATCATTTTGGTGCGTCTGCCGAGAATTGGCTTAGCTCATCTCATAGAGAGTGCTACGAGTTCGCTTGGTGCCCCAATTGTGTGGCACAACCAAGCCCCGGATTGGTTGCTTTGGTCTTGGTAAAGAGATGACGCAAAGTACACAAGTTGTAGATGTTCGAGAAATTAGCTCGAGAATGATGACTCCGTGAGGGACTAGAAGTCGAAACGGGTTTGGACACTCAATGCGAATCCATGCATATGAATGTCGTCGGGGTGGTCCAATCTCGAATTATATTCGGTGTTGGTGTTGCCAGAAAGTCGGGCACATTGCAAAGTTTTGCCCTCGTGTGTCAAGTCCATTGGACTTTGTCCCTAGATGCGTGGAATGCGGAAACAAGAAGCTATGCAAGCCTGTGTGTCATGTGAAAGAGGTTCCCGTTGAGGAGGATGTTGCAAAAGAGGTTAGCATGTCACTTTCGTCCTTTTATGTGAAAGCCGAAGATGACGAGAGTTTGCTGGCAAGCATAAAATGTCAATTGAAATGTCTTCGTGAAGAGCGCGATACTGAGAGGGTCAAGGTGGAAACATTGGAGAAAAATCAGTCAAAGATAGAAGAGGTTGTAGACAGATGGGAGGAGCAATTCCGAGTGGTGGCAGATATAAGTAGAGTGTTGAAAGTGGAAAATGAGAACGTGAGAGGACAAGTCCAGTTGCTTGAGAGTGAAAAAGTGGCTAGGAAGAGTGACGCCACGAGAGAGGAGGTCTTGGACCTCAGAACCGGCTTGATGATAGCCGATTGCCATAGCGTTGCAATCGAAGAGGATTCCCCTAAACACGATGATGACTTGGCACAGAGAGTCGACCGAATGGAAAAGGAAATCAAGAAATTGCGAGAGATGATGGGTAGATATGATGACCAAGCGGGTGAGGTAGTTGAAGAGTTCCACCTAGAATTAGAAGGGATGAAGAGCGCCCAAGTAGAGAGTGATGAGAAAATGAGACGGGTAGAAAAAGAGAATGCAAAGCTGAGTAGCAAGCTCAGTAGGTGGATGAATCCGAAAGACGATGAGACCCGAGAATGAGTAGAGGATCCGAAAGTAGGTAGAATAGAGGAAGAGCTAAAAGTGATGTTGGACAAGTTAGAGGCGATAGGCGTGGAGTTAGAAAAGGCGAAGGAGTTGTCGAAAAAAGTGGATGATCTGGAAGTAGAAAATATGAGTAGAATCTGGGAGGAGAGGTCGATTCGAGAAGAGGTTGAAAAGTTGTCTGGCCAAGTCGGGAGGAGCGAGGAGGTTCCTTTGGAAATAGAAAGAAAGATGAGCCATTTAGAAGAGGAGAAGAAGAAAATGTGGGTTCGGTTCCATCAAGTGGATGATGAGATTTTTCGACTCCAAGGCAGTGATGGGTGAAAAGAAGAAGGGATAAGGGATTTAGCTTTGAAGCTCGAGGCATTAAGAGGTGTAGTAATGAATGGTGGCCTTCCAGACCGTATCGCCTGTCTAGAGGACAATATCAGCAAGCTGTCGAATCATGTGGAATCTCTGCGAGGCAGAGGATGGAGATGAAAAAGAAAAAGATGATATGATGGATGCCGGTGAGGACGGCTTGAGTTTGATTAGGGTTTGCTTTGCGGATTGCGAGTCAAAGATGTGAGGACGGGTGGACCAAGTGTGTTGTACACTTAAGAACTAAAGTGACACTTTTTGAGGTTTCAGGTCGACAAGGTGGTTAGTATGTGCGGGTTTTGCGAGGACGGGTTGACCATGGCATTAGTGGCTGGATTTTGGCTTGAGTGGCAGCTGAGAGGAGATATGTCTCATTGGGATGTCCACGAGGGGATATATGTGTGTGTGACGTGATTGGTTGGGTTGGGAAAAAGTCCTTTCTTTTGTCTCCTAATTCTCGAGATGCGGGAATGAAAAGAAAATGAGAAAAATATATGTTTGTGTATGTGTGAGTGTGGCTACGCGCCTATGTGGGCCGATAGGTGGGTGGACCCACTTTGGCCGGGTGGTCAAAGCCACGAACCGACGTCGGTTTCGCATAGGGCTAGCTGTCTATGTGTCGCGCGCTGCATTGGGTTGGTAGATGAGTGGAACAAACTCGATCGGGTGGTCGAGTCCACAAGTCGCATCCAGCTTCAGCGTAGGCCGGCAAGTGTGAGTAAATAAGTGAAAAAATAATGGAAAAAAACAAGAAAAGAAAAAATGTGGAAAAAATGAATGAGAAGAATTCCTCGCTCGAGGGGGGACATAAGAGAGGTGAGAGAGCATGATGCTCGGATGGGAATATATGTGTTTGTGTTGTGAGGATTTGGGTTATGTGTGGGCTCCCGATGAAACATGTCAAATTGAAGCTTAAGATCGGCTAGGGTTTTGGTTGCGATGTGTCTATGGAAAGCTTGGACTTGAGGAATCCAATCGTGCTAGTTGCATTGTTTGTCTGCAAACCTTCCGGAAGTGTTCAGTTTGGCTCTTAGGTGGTATGACAACTTGAGAAGTCCTGAATCGCGTTGATAATGAGTGGTCCTGTCGAGGTGAGCTCGTGTTAGGCTTGAGTGGTCTTTGTCGTGTGTCCATCAATTTAGGAGAGGTGGTGGCGACCAAGCATAGGATCTGATTGATGAACAAAAGAGCACAGAGTAGATGAAAAGGTAAGTGGGAATAGAAAACCCTAGGTGGAAAGGAAATGGGAAATTAGCAAGAGAACTCGGTTAGAAATGAGACAAAGGGATCAGCAAAACGATCGTGTGACCCGGAAAAGTATCAAAAACGGAACTCGAAAATGGTTTTTGATGGTGTGTGTAGAAAGTGTGTTGATATGTGGAGTAGAGATTCATGACGTGTTGAACGAATAGTCTAGAAGAGTGACGAGAGGGAATGTGGATGGGCTTTTTGCTTGCATGTGTGTTGTTCGTGACGAGAATGCATGTGTGATGCGGGATCATGATGTGTGTGCTGAGTATATATGTGTGATGTGGATGAAGGATATAATTGTCTTTTCATTTTGGTTGTACATATTGTGATTTGATGAAGAAAGGTCTAATGTTTTAATGAAGTTTGCAGACAGGTGGACATGTCGATGAAGATGCGAGAAGATGGACAAAGATGGTAAGTGAAATGATTGGATTTTGGTATTGACCGATGATTGTACGAGGGTGATCGCAGGTGCTACATTGAGGAAGAAGAGAATATGCATACAAGGTAAAGATTTGTATTTGATTGAGTGATGATCACATGTTGGAACTGGAGTGCAGGTAGCATATCGCTCGTCGAGGACGACTTCGCAATTAAGAAGAGGGGAGTATGTTAGCTCACAAAATGGTTGGTTTTATGCACTAATGTGGTTCTATTTGGCCAGGGAAATATGTTTGATTGCAGGTACTTGAAGAGTTAATCAATTGGATGAAAGGTATTTGCAAACTACATGGCTACATCTTGTTCAGAGGGGAATGCCCTTGGTGTTTGGAGTTCCGATTATGGAAAATATGAGCATGTTTAGGATGCAATCATTTGTGTTGAGCAGATGCAGTTTGGGGGAGAGCCCATTCAGATTCTTGCATTTCTTGTTTATGTATTGAATGCCTATTGTCATGCAAGCTTGGTGAGTGAAGGCCACAACCATTTTGAGGCCATGTATGCAAGTTGTGGCTTGATCATAGAAACCTATAAGTTTTCAATAAGCTTCAGATTAGGGACGTTGCGGGTTGGAATGCACTTATGGAAGATTGCACAATGAAAGTGCCAAACAATGATTGTTATTATCTGATGTTGTTCTTGGATGTGCATTAGTGGATATGTATGCAAAGTGTGGTGCCATTGAGAAAGCTTCCAGAGTAGTTGAGAAACTTCCTAGTGTCAGTGCTAGTGTCGTGCCTTGGTCATCGCTAGTTGCAGGCTATGCATTAAGGGGTCAGTGTATGGAAGCATTAGAAAGTTTTAGGGGGACACTCAGGATAAGGCGATCCTTCGACCATAATTGGGGTATTTTTTTATGAACTTTCATCAGAGAGTACTGGGGGGGCTATGCAGAAAAAGAGCGAGGGCAAATCCTTGGCGGACGGCTGTTGAGAAGGAAGGGGAAGGCCTGTCTGGGTTCTCTGCTCTGTCCACGGGAGTTCTTTTGTGTCTCTGCAGGCACGCACACACCCAACAACAGCAAAAAGGGGGCGGTGTGTAGGCCCGAAAGCGGGGAAGGGAGGTCATCTTCGAGCGTGCTGGAGGGTACCCGAGAACAACAGGAGAGAAGGAGAGGCCGTGTTGTTTTTTCGCTCGCTGCCTTGTCAAACAAGGGGCGGTCAGTCAACTTTGTGAAGGGGGAAAGAAATGACTCATTGAGCAGTGGGAACTTGTCCAGAGGAATGCTGCATGGTCGATATCTGTTACTTCTCAACATCGACGACCAGGCCAAGAAAATAGAGGAGGCTGGGAGGTGAAGGTTGGCATTGCAAAACCGTTACCTACACAAAACAAGGTTGTCTTTTGAGGGTTCTCAAGGAGGATTGAAGGAAGTAATGGGGAGGAGAAGAAGAGCGCCGCCCTGGGTCCATAGGCTGGGAGTACTATATGCGCTTTCAAGAACTTCGAAGTGCTGCTATAAAAGCAATTGCTCTGATGGATGCCTAGAAGGAGGAGAGCAGCATAGGTATCTTCATTGAATGAAGAGAACAAGTGGCCAACTCTACTGTGTCTCAGGTTTGAACTCTTATTGAGGGATACTTGATTGTCAAAATATTGTACTACTATAGCTACTCCGAAGATGGCTATCATCTTCGCTGAATTTTGTTCGAAACAGTAGAGGAAGAGAGAGAGAGTGAGTCATAAATTTGTTGGCTTAGTGATCCACAGTCTACCTAAATGGTCTTCATTATTGTGTATTCCATATCTACACACACAGTAATGCGCTTTAATCAAGCTGATTTTTGGTGGCTAAAAAAAATGTCATTTCGGTGTGCTATATGTAATTCCTATGGACGTTTGTTGCTGTTGGCAATGGAACTCTACAGATGTCTGAATTCGGGAGTTCTTTGATGGGGTGAAGTTGCCACTTGGTTTCAAACCATCATAGTTTATTGCTTCTAATAGGAGCCTCTCTTCCTTGTGGAATTCCGAAAATGCACAACTGAGGATCTCTGAGCTCTTTAGCTTTGCCAATTGATGGAGCGAGTAGTGAGCTTCATCACTCGTTTACATATGACAAACCTTTTGTTTGAATGTCAAAAGCCTGTCGGTGCTAATGCTTGATTTCTAGTTCTGAGATTTTCTGAAAACTGCAATATTATTGATAGGGGTAATCGATCACTTAGAGGATCTTTGAAAAGAGGTACCTCACATTGGTAAGGGAGGAGGTTACTTACGACTAAGGCAGAGTTCTTGTTGATGTATTCTTGTGAATCAGCAATTACTATTGATAAGGATGACTCTATGACCTGGGAGTAATGTTTTTTTCTCTTTTGTAATTTCGAATGACCCCTCTCTATTTATGGTAGTTGTGTGGTGCATCATTGGAGTAGGTCTATGACATAAGGGAAGAGAGTGAAAGCGAGCGTACGGGTGTGAGTGTATGTGGACAGAAGTGTACATGGGTGAGTGAAGAGAAAGAACTAAGAGTATGAAAGAGAATAGAAAACGGGAATTAATTAGAATGGGGGTGCAGGTGCAAGGAGAAGTTTGGGATACATTCAAGTATGACTGAGTGACTTAAAGCAACAACAGTGGACTGATTTCGAGTGATTTAGATCAAGTGTAAGCATATATCGGCACTTTCACTTGGCCTCAGAGTGCCATCACATACATACTTACATGCATACACACACATATGCATACATAATGCACATGCATACATACACATACATAATGCATATGCATACATAATGCACATGCATACATACACATACATAATGCATACACACACATATGCATACATAATGCATACACACACATACACACACATATGCATACATACATGCATACACATACACACATATACACATACACACATAGACACATACACACACATAAACACATACACACTCATAGACACACACACATACACATAGACACACACACATACACACACACATACACACACATATACACACACACATACACACATAGACACATACACACATAGACACATACACACATAATGATGCATACACACACATACACATGCATACACACATACACACATACACACATACAAACATACACACATACACACATACACACATACACACATACACACATACACACATACACACATACACACATACACACATACACACATACACACATACACACATACACACATACACACATACACACATACACACATACACACATACACACATACACACATACACTTACATATATGCATACACACACACATAGAGAGACATACACACACATACACATACATGCATACATATGCATACATAATGCATATGCATATGCATACGTACATACTTACATGCATACATATACACACATACACACACATATGCATACATACATGCATACACATACACACATACACACATACACACATACACACATACACACACATAGACACATACACACACATAAACACATACACACTCATAGACACACACACATACACATAGACACACACACATACACACACACACATACATACACACACATACACACATAGACACATACACACATAATCATGCATAGACACACATGCACATGCATACACACATACACACACATACTTGCACACACATACACACACATACACACATACACACATACACACATACACACATACACACACATATATGCATACACACACATAGAGAGACATACACACACATACACATACATGCATACATATGCATACATATGCATACATAATGCATATGCATATGCATACATACATACTTACATGCATACACACACATATGCATACATAATGCACATGCATACATAATGCACATGCATACATAATGCACATGCATACATACACATACTTAATGCACACACACATATGCATACATAATGCATACATAATGAATACACACACATACACACACATATGCATACATAATGCACATGCATATGCATACATACATGCATACACATACACACATAGACACATACACACACATAGACACATACACACACATAAACACATACACACTCATAGATGCACACACATACACATAGACACACACACATACACACACACACATATACACACACACATACACACACACATACAAACATAGACACATCACACATAATGATGCATACACACTGTAGCTCAAGCGTACGCACCACCTCCTTTACTTCTCAATCCGCGGAGACATGAGGACCGGTATGAAGACCACGAGCAAGTGTACAAGTGCGTGAGTTAAAGCACAGAAACATGCACACACATACACACACACACACACACACACACACAAGGTAAGATCAAAGAGAGGAACAATGGAAGGACTTTGATTACAAAAGAAATCTATTACAAAACTGAAATCTACAAGAAGCTAACCCCAAAAATGAGCTCTCTAGCTCTTTTTATAGGTTTTTGACTAGTTTTGGCACTGTCCAGACCTAGTGTCCAGCCTAGTTAAAAATTAGGTTCCAGGGCTTTTTTGAGGGCTCAAACGAAGTCTAAAAATTATGAAAGTTGGTACGATGGTACTTCTAATACTCGTCAAGCTCAAGGACTCCTCGGCTTGAACAAAATGGAGTTGCAAAAAGGTGAAATGATATTTACAATGGTTTGAGTGATCAAAATCACTATTTTTGTAGGGGATTCTTCTGATAATTTGACATGTACTTCTTGGAGCTCCCTACTTGCTCCATCTTCTTGTGTGTGTCCACCTTTCTGATGTGCTTCCATGCTTGTGCTTGACCTTGGGTTCCAACACTCCCCCCCTCTCGAGTCTGTCGTCCCTGACAGACCCTTATTGTAATGGTTGTTCCAGGTAGTGCTTTGAGAGACAGTGTCCATTCGGTAGGAACCAAACCTGTTTATCTTCCAAATGGGGAAAGGCCGGTTGTTTGGTTCTTCATTTGTCACTATGAGCCTTTGCAAGTTGTAGTCCATTGGTATGTGCTTCTTGCTTGGATTCCAACATGACTGTGTCGTTGTGAGTCTCCATTGATGACCTCTAGATCTTCCAAAGATGATGTTCATAGTAGTCATGCCAAGTACTCATAACCCATAGTGAATGATGGGTGAGTGTGTTCATGCATGGGTTGAGGAAAAGATGTGCCTTGTGCACGGCCTTGTCATGTAGCCTATGCATGCATACTGGGGAAATGCATTAAAAAACATGGTGCAAAAAAGTAGGTCTTGAGTGAATTGCTCAAGGGTATACTGACGACGAGGTTTCCTAGCTATCATGGTTATGTTGTGGCCAAAGTAAAGATTCTTACCATGATGAATGGTCGATCGATGTTGATCTTTTCGTGTTGTACACCCAACATTGTGATGGACCATTAGCTAGTCTTTCATTGGCGGTGAGTGCCCGTGTTGATGGATCACTCATGAAATTCTTTGAGTGCCACTCCCTGTCTCCTTTCTTCAAAGCAACATTTGCCAAATACTGAGAATTGAACTTCTTTATATTCCTTGGCAAACAACATTGGGTAACTACACCAAGCTTAGTTTCACATATTCTCTTTAGCTCATCCTGAGCAGGAGGCTTCTCACCTAGTAGACATACAAGGATTTGCAAGGTACTAGGATTACTCCTAATAGATACATTTGGATGCTCTCATACATACAGTAGTTAAGCATCACTCAAGTTGCGAACCTTCAAGCTCTTTCCTCCTATTATGGTAAGGGGAAACAATAGTTGTGGATGCCATGTTCCTGCTAAGTGCTTGACATCTACCAGATAAGGTAGCAATAATAGCATCTGCAAGCCGAGACACACTTCTATCAAAATTGATAAATGCCCAATCATCAATCGTTCCACCTTCAAGGAAACATGACTCAATCGTGTTCCATGAGTCAAACCTGGGAACAAAGCTCTTTTTTTTTTTTTGTGGAGAGGAACAATGTCACAACACAAGAAGATAAACATTAGTACCAGTAAAACGAGTTGACATATGTCAATGTGCTCACGTGCATGGGACTCTTAAATGTGTCTATGCATGGCTATGTAATGTGGCCTTAAATTAATGCATACTTTGGAAATGCATGACTTGAATGGTGCAAAAGACAGGGTTGTGCAAGGAGCACACGGTTGTCGCTCGTCGAGGCTTGATGTTACTCGTGGATGTTGATGCCATCTTTCTTGGATGTATCCATGGGATCTCGAGATGACAATTGATCATTCCTTCTTATGGGGATCCATTTGAGAAGGGTATTTGACTGCAAAGTGATCACCTTTGGCCGCTTCATGTTTGAATGATTTCTTGAGGGTTTGATCCATCGTGGTTGGTTCTTTGCTTTCACAGATGTTATCAGTGCTTTCGTCTTCCAAACCCATATCCTTGCAGAAGAGGTTCTTTGATCTTTTTTGGAGCTCTGTGCTTGATTCAGTCCCTTACCTTGCCTTGGTGTCTTTGTTGTGCAAGTTGTTGCCTTGAACTCTCTCGCTAGATTTTTTCTAAGTTTAGGCTTGATTGCTTGGGATCCTTGGATTGGGAGTGGTCTTTCTTGAAGATAATTCATGGTAGGCCTAGACCATAGATTTTGAAGTCTAGGGCTTTCTTTGGTACCCATATCATAGTGCGGTTTGGTTGGGCTCTAAGTAATTTCTTGGCCACCCAAATTTGCTTGACATTATCAAGAAAATGGGATTGGTGTCTCTTGATGTAAGGGTCTTTTCGGCCTTCTATGTGAGTTTTTTGAGAAAACTCATCTTTACATGGGGAACGCAACAAAGGTTGATCTTCTATACATACATCAGGCTTATGCAAGGGATCAATGGGTTGTGTGGTTTGAGATTGATCTAGAGATTCATCGAGACATTTATCCGTATTACACATCAAATCTCTAGATGTACAAATGGGTGATGGATTGTCATGATTCACCCTAGAGTCGACATCATGTTCCACATCAGTGATACAAAGCATTGGTTGATCATCTCCTTCTTGATGGTCTGAGTGTAGATCATCCTTGCTTATGGTTTCAGGAGGAGAATCCAAATTTACAGGGAGAGAGGGTCCTTCCACATCCCCGGAACATTTGGAATCCTCCATTTCACCATTTTCCAAGGTCTCCTGTGATGTACTCAAAGAAGGATTATATTCAAAAACATGAGTAGAAAGAAATTTTTTTTCATGAAAAGCACACTCTTTGAAATGATGATTTTGTCCCCACTTATCATACGGTGTGTAGTCATTAGGATTTTCCATAGACATATATGTAGAAGCACGCATAATAGGTGGAGAAGACAACTCAAATTCTTGATGATTTTGTGTAATGAACCTTTGGGTGCCAATGATCAAGTCTTCATCTATACAATCCATGACAAAGAAGGTTTCCAAAAATTTCATATCATCCACCATAACAGGTAACACAACTTGACCTATGCAATCATAATGTTTACCATCCATGAGGATAGAAGAATGAGTTGTTGGTTGAATGTTCTCTAAGATAATGACCACTAGGTCAATATGAATTAAATTCCACTCACAATTAGGACTGATATAAACACCCAACCTTCTATGGTCATATCCTATTCTGATATCCACAAAAGTATTATCATATTCTCTTGTTGCAAATAAGGATCCAACCCCCTTAGACATTTCCCCCGTTTCCTTGACTCCTTGCAATTTTTCTCTAGATGTTTCATCCTCATGTGAGATTATTTCATGCACTTCATGTTCATCTCCCTTCTCTTTTCCCATCTTAGCCTCCTTTCTTCTCTCTTTTGCTTTTTTCTTTCCCATGATGCAATTTTTCTCCCTCTTGGTATTGCTAAAAAATCCTTTGGAGCCCCCTTGGTTTCCTGGTCCCACTTGAGGGTCAACTTCAAATTATCCTATCTGAAAATCAATGCTTTATTCTTATAAAAAACAGTTGAGGCCGTGTAGGATTCGAAACCTTTCCAACGAGCTATAGAGCTCAAAAAATGGACTTTGGATGAAAAAGTTATGTCAAATCAGGCTCCTGGGGGTCAAAACAGGGAAACAGGATCTTTTGGAAAAAATCACGATTTTGTGAAATTAAGAGAATCGTGATTTTGTGAAATCAAGAGAATCGCGATGCTGTGAAATCAAAGAATCGTGATTTTATGAATATCAAGAGAATCGCGATGCTGTGAAATCAGAGAATCGCGATGCTGTGAAATCAGAGAATCGCGATGCTGTGACATAAGAGAATCGCGATCCTGTGAACTTCAAGAGAATCGCGATCTTGTGAACTTCAAGAGAATCGCGATTTTGTACCTTGAGAATCGTGTTTTCACAAAATCGTGTTTTCACAAAATTGTGTTTTCACAGAATCATGTTTTCATAGAATCGTGTTTTAGAGAATCGTGTTCTAGAGAATCGCGATTTTGTCTCAGAGAATTGTGGTTTTCAAAATTTAGAGAATCGTGATTTTGAGCACAAGCACAGAATCGTGTTTTTTTGGCTGAAAATCGTGATTTGTGAGAATCGCGATTTTGAGCACAACCACAGAATCGTGATTCTAAGAATGACCACAGAATCGTGATTCAATCAGCAAGCTTTTAGGCGGGAAACAGAAAATCATGATTTTTAGCAGAGAATCGCGATCGTCAACAGAGAATCGTGTTTTTAGCAAATCGTGTTTTTCGAGAATCGTGTTTTTAGAGAATCGCGATTGTCAGCAGAGAATCGTGTTTTTGAGAATCACGATTGCCAACAGAGAATCGTGTTTTTGAGAATCGCGATTTTGTCTCAAAATCGTGGTTTTCAGAAATTTAGAGAATCGCGATTTTGAGCACAACCACAGAATCGCGATTCTGAGAATGACCCCAGAATCGTGTTCTTTTCAAAAGGATTTTAGGCGAAAAACAGAGAATCGTGATTTTCAAAAAAAATTGAATTTTTCACAGAATCGCGATTTTCATCACAGAATCATGTTTTTTGGTGGGAAAATCAAATTTTTGAGTGCCGAGCAATGGCGAACTCCGTATGTGCAGAAAATCATGAAGAACACAAGCGCTTGCTCTCTCTTGCACTTGCTAACTCCTTCCCACACAATAATGCCTGAAAGATGGTATGGAAATGATGAAAATGCGCTAAAAAACAAGAAATTTCTATGAAGAAGAAGATGGAAGAAGATGGAGATGGTGATGATGATGAAGATGAAGAAGAAAAATCAGAAAATGAACAAAAATGATAGTTTTCTTACCTTCGAACGTCGCAAATCTACGATCTTACCATCACAACGCTCGTCCTCGAAGCTCTCTCTCCGGCAACGGCGCCAAAATTCGGTGCAGCTCAAGCGTAAGCACCACCTCCTTTACTTGTCAATCCGTAGAGACGTGAGGACCGGTATGAAGCCCACGAGCAAGTGAAGGCACACGTGCATGAGTGAAAGCACACAAACATGCACACACATACACACACACGTGCACAAGGTAAGATCAAAGAGAGGAACAACGGAAGGACTTTGATTACAAAAGAAATCTATCACAAAACTGAAATCTACAAGAAGCTAACCCCAAAAATGAGCTCTCTAGCTCTTTTTATAGGTTTTTGACTAGTTTTGGCATTGTCCAGACCTAGTGTCCGGCCTAGTTAAAAATTAGGTTCTAGGGCTTATTTGAGGGCTCAAACGAAGTCTAAAAATTATGGAAATTGGTATTTAATGGTACTTCTAATACTCCTCAAGCTCGAGGACTCCTCGGCTTGAACAAAATGGAGTTGCAAAAAGGTGAAATGATATTTACAATGGTTTGAGTGATCAAAATCACTATTTTTGTAGGGGATTCTTCTGATAATTTGACATGTACTTCTTGGAGCTCCCTACTTGCTCCTTCTTCTTGTGTGTGTCCACCTTTCTGATGTGCTTCCATGCTTGTGCTTGACCTTGAGCTCCAACACACACACATACACATGCATACACACATACACGCACACACATACATGCACATACATACACACACACATACACACATACACACACATATATGCATACACACACATAAAGAGACATACACACACATACACATACATGCATACATATGCATACATAATGCATATGCATATGCATACATACATACTTACATGCATACACACACATATGCATACATAATGCACATGCATAAATACACATACTTAATGCATACACACACATATGCATACATAATGCATACACACACACATATGCATACATTATGCACATGCATATGCATACATACATGCATACACATACACACATAGACACATACACATGCATAAACACATACACACTCATAGACGCACACACATACACATAGACACACACACACATATACACACACAGATACACACATCGACACATGCACACATAGACACATACACACATAATGATGCATACACACACATACACATGCATACACACATACACACACACATACACGCACACACATACACCCATACACCCATACACGCACATACATACACACACATACACACACATATATGCATACACACACATAGAGAGACATACACACACATACACATACATGCATACATATGCATACATAATGCATATGCATATGCATACATAATGCATATGCATATGCATACATAATGCATATGCATATGCATACATAATGCATATGCATATGCATACATAATGCATATGCATATGCATACATAATGCATATGCATATGCATACATAATGCATATGCATATGCATACATAATGCATATGCATATGCATATGCATACATACATACTTACATGCACACACACATATGCATACATAATGCACATGCATACATACACATACTTAATGCATACACATACATATGCATACATAATGCATAAATAATGCATACACACACATACACACACATATGCATACATAATGCACATGCATATGCATACATACATGCATACACATACACACATAGACACATACACACACATAGACACATACACATGCATAAACACATACACAATCATAGACACACACACATACACATAGACACACACACATACACACACACATATACACACACACATACACACATTGACACATACACACATAATGATGCATACACACACATACACATGCATACACACATACACACACATACACGCACATACACACACACATATACACACACATACACACATACACACATACACACATATATGCATACACACACATAGAGAGACATACACACACATACACATACATGTATACGTATGCATACATAATGCATATGCATATGCATACATACATACTAACATGCATACACACACATATGCATACATAATGCACATGCATCCATACACATACTTAATGCATACACACATACATATGTACACGTATATATATTGATTTCTAACCCATTTTGTTTTATATGTTAGGTATTATGGATCCTAGTAGAGAGAGAAAGGCGAAATTCACTCTCATAAAAAGTCTTATGAGAGCAAGAGTTCCGTCTGATACTCTAGGGGCCATAATGCATGATTACTCAGAGATGTCTGATGATGAGCTGAATTATACGATCCAGATGCTTACCCAGCGATCAGAGGAGGGCTCTTTTGCGGCTCCACATGTAGGAAGACAACTATCTGCTCATAGGTATGTTTTTTTTCATAAACTTTTTTAATGATATTATAACACATATTTTTATTTATTTTTATCTATCTATTTTCAGGACACCTATACCACCTCCAGATCATGATAGTAGAGCAGAGTTGCCTATGAGGACATGGATATGCACCTTAGGACTAGAGTGCGATATAGAGCCAGAGGGGAACATTGTGTACATAGGGAATGGATTGGAGTTCAAGAGAAGAATGCGGGCATTATGCGACTCTTACCTGCTCCTTGTCCACTTACTGTGGAAGTAAGTATAGATTTTACATATAAATTGAAATAAATATCTTATGTTTTATTTACATTATTTTTTTTATTTTTGTAGTGAGCATGATGAGAGGGATAAAAAATACATACTTAGTTCACTTGAGACAGAGTTTGGGACAAGATGGACGCATAAGTGGTGTATAAAAGAGATGCGGTCACTTATGGCTCATCATCGCGATAATGCATGGTGCGCACTACTTTTATGTATATATATGTGGATATGAGTATGTGTGTTTATGTATGTATGTATGTATATGGGAGAGAGAGAGAAGACTAGAGGTACAAATACACGCATACACACACATATACATCATACATGCACATTTACACACATATACACATACATGCACATTTATACATACACACATATACATGCATATTTTTACACACACATACACATGCATGCAATTACACACATATAATGAATACACATAGACACATACACATACTCACACACACATACACATACTTACATACACATACACATGCATAATCATATGTACACACACATAGACTCATATAATCATATTTACATGCATTATACATATACACATGCATACACACACACACACAACACATGCATATGCACATATAGATACACATACATACACAACACATGCATACACATAAATAAATAAATAAATAAATCCTATTAAAAAAATCCTAATTTGAAAACATTAATTTGGATATTAGGGTTTTAAAACCGCTAATTTAAAAACTCTAATTCAACCTTTTAGCCATATGATTGAACTATATGTACACATTGCATCTATTCCTCCGACGTCCTACTAGAGAGATGTCTCTCCTCCCATCCTTATGCCTCTATATATAGCTACTCGAATCAACGAGGATCATAATATATATAAAGATATATACACATCATGTAGATACACATACATAAATATAAAATGGAGTAGATATATTATGCATCACACATACATGCCTAAATGAACACATAAATATATATATACATGCATACATATTTACATGTACACATTTACACATAGACACATATACATATATACATGTACACATCACATATACATGCCTACATGCACACATAAATATATATATATATATACATGCATACATATTTACACATAGGCACATATACATATATACATGTACACAATTATAAACACTTGCATATATTACATGAATACATGAATATTTTACATAAATGCATATGCATATATACACATATGCATTCTAACACATGTATACATATATCACACACATGCAAACACATAATATACATGAAATACATATATATGCATACTAACATATGTATACATATAATACACATGAATACACACACATATGCATACATACATGATAAAAATTTGCTCCTCGAAGATAAAGCTATATATAAAATAATTAGGCATACTCCCGAGTTTCATGTTCTAACTTAAAAGAACATGATTTCATCTCTCTAGTAGAATTCATCATTATTCAAGTTAATAAAAAATCTATTATCTGATATCCATTTAGAAGCTTCAAGTTATTGATCAATAACTAGAGTAGAATTTACTATCTAATCTGATCATATGTTTTCATTATTTCCATCATTTTGGTAAGACATCAATATAGTCTCATCTTCATTATCCTTATTGATTTCATTTATTTCTTATATTGTTAAATCTATGTTCTCATGAGTTACATCATCTATTGATGGATTAATATCTATTTCTGGTAATTCCTCTTCCTCATCAATAGAATCAGCATGTAGAGAATTATCCTCTTCATCAAAAAGATTAGTATCATTATTACGTATAATGATTCTAATTTCTCTTTCAAAATGACCTATCAAAATATATAACAACAAAAACCCATTATTAGGTGCTTAAAAAAATAACTAACTCTATCATAAAAAATATAAACTTTTTTCTACTTGTTTGAATGTACGAAATGAAATTTCGTAGATACCAACAATAGTTCCTACGTAACCAAGTTCGCCATCTATAAGGTTTGTGTCTATTGAGCTGTGATAGTTGCTTGAAAGAAGCAACAATACTAGAATCCTCTGTTTTACGTAAAGAATCAATGGCTTTGATTCTAATATGCTGTCCAAAAGCCCACATATTAATGAACATTCGAGCCTGCAAAAGAAATTCAATTAGTAAATAGAAACTAATATACATATATGAAAAAATAAAATATTATTAAAATATAATTACCTTTTGTTCACAACCTATAATTAACTCTCGCTGCTCATCTGAGATTTCTTCATTATTTGCGTTGGCGCGTTGCAAACGACTATATAGCCAATCCGTGAAAGAAGATATATATTTGTAATCTCATTATTATCAAGATTATGTCTATATCTTTTGTTTTTTTTGCCTTTTACTTCGGAGATTTCGAAGTTTCCTGTTCGTACTCGCTAAGGAATGCTTGCATGCATTCGCTATTATATGCTACAAAAGTAGAAACATCATTTTTTTCTTGAAATGTAAATAAGAATGGAACTCCCTTACCTGATAATACATCATCTGTTATTTTTGAAGAAGACTCGTTGGTCCATGCACGTGGATCTTCTTCATGAACTCTTTCAAGGTACTCACTAACGTAATACATGCACTCTTCAAGCATCCAACCCTTTGCCATGGATCCTTCTGGTTTCGCTCTTTGTCGCACATAACTTTTTAATATTCCCATAAATCGCTTGACCGAAAACATCCATCGAGTGTTGACAACACCTGCAATCTCTATTTGATCTACAAGATGGACTAATAAATGAACCTGAATATCAAAAAATGAAGTAGGAAGTTCTTTCTCCATCAAACATAGTAGCTCTTTGCATTCACGTTTTTTTTGTGGGATCGAGTTTTTGTCAATCTCTTTGGATGCACTACAAGGAATACAGGCATATAGTGACGGTTAAGATGACACAATTTCATCGCTATAAAATTGCAAAATGCATCGTAATGAGCATCGCGATGCACCATCAATTAAACGATGAAGCAAATGATGTTTTTTGCGACTTGTGGCACGATGGGGTCTACGACGCTTGCATAGAGCATCACTAACACAATGGTTTTAAATAGCATCGCATAAGCGACACTTTTTGGCGTCGCATAAGCGACGCTAAAACATGTCGCTTATGTGATGCCAACTCGACGCGTAGCATCGCTTACACAACGGTCTGTTGATGGAAAAAAATTAAAACGTTGGAGGCTCTTCGATCGGCATTTTCACGCATCTGATCAAAGAGCTTTCCAACATTCGCAATTGCGCCGCGCTTACGAACTGAAGCAAGCATATGCAGAATTATTGTTTTGCCTAAGCTCTCCCTTATTGTCTCCCTCTATCTCTGTTTCTCTCTTTCTACATCTTTCTCTCTTTGAATTCTCTCCCTCTCTCTCTCTCTCTCTCTCTTCTTTCTCTCTTTATTGCAGGTTAGTCAAGAAGCTAACCAAGCAAAAAGTATGGCTAACTATTGTAAGTACAATTTCTATTCTTTGTATATCATTTGAATTGTGTTATTTTCATTAGATAGCATACTCACACTTATTGATATGCACTTATACACTTATACATGATGAAGATGCACTTTCACACATATACACATATACACATATACACATGCACATACACACACATATATACACACAGATACATGTGCACATACACTTAGACATGCACACATATACACATGCATATGCACAAACATTTCTACAACCACATAAAAAGACTTACATGCATGCATTATTGCATATATATATATATATATATATATATATATATATATATATATATATATATATATATATATATATATATATATATATATATATATATATATATATATATATATATATATGTATGTATGTATATATATATACATACATACACACATTAACATATACGCAAATACATGTATATGCACATCCACATGCATGCACATTCACATGCATGCACATGGATGCAAATGGAAATGCATCCACATACACATGCATGTTTCATACATATACACATGCATATACATACATTATACACATATATACACATATATATGCACATACGTACACACATATACACATGCACACACACATGCACATACCTACATATACACATATACATGCACATACACACATATACACATAGAGTTACACATATACATGCACATACATATACACACACATACACATGCACATGCACATACTCATACACACATATACACTTACACATGGACATGCACATACATACATATACACACACATACACATGCACATACATACATATACACACACATACATATACACTTAGGTACACACATATGAATGAATTATATAATTGAAGTATTAAAACACATATACACAAGCACACACACACGCACATACCTACATATACACATATACATGCACATACACACATATACACATAGAGTTACACATATCCATGCACATACATATACACACACATACACATGCACATGCACATACTCATACACACATATACACTTACACATGCACATGCACATGCACATACATACATATACACACATATACACATACACATGCACATACATACATATACACACACATACATATACACTTAGGTACACACATATGATTGAATTATAAAGTATTAAAACACATGCTTAATATAAACAATAATAACAATCAATAGAACAAAACTCTTCATTACTTAATACCATACACACAATTCAAAACATAACTGAAATGAAAAATATATAGATAGAAAAATATATATATCAATGTAAATACATATAACCCAATGTCATAATCAACTAAAATCCTAATCGTCATCATCATGATCATCATCATCATCAGCAGCAGTATCATGATCATCCTCATCGTCATGATCACCCTGTGACGATCGAGATCGTCCCTCCTGTGTCTGTCTCTCCACCTCATCCATATCTGTCTGTCCATAATACTCCTGTATTACATATAACAAACATAAATAAATAAAACAATTAAACCATTCATAAAAATAAAATAATTATATAAAATTTAATAATACTCACAAAGGCATCAGGATGATCTCGCATATCCTCGCTCAAAAGCCGATATCCAAAATGTGTA
Organism: Ceratopteris richardii; assembly: GCA_020310875.1. Taxonomy (NCBI): domain Eukaryota; kingdom Viridiplantae; phylum Streptophyta; class Polypodiopsida; order Polypodiales; family Pteridaceae; genus Ceratopteris; species Ceratopteris richardii. The sequence goes on from CM035408.1 coordinate 65,168,637, forward strand.
GCATACTCGATCTCATGTTTTGTAGGATATTGGCCATAATCCTTCCGCTACATTGAGTATGGTACTTTTGAGCGTGCACCATCACGTGGTCAATGTGATAATGCTTGGGTATGTATTTTTTATATATATTAATTGTTTATGTATGAAACACCACAAGAAATGAATTAATGTGACACTAGAACACCTCTATGGTCACCATTAACTCATTGCCACTCCAAACTTTGAGAAATGATAGCCTAAAGTGAGAACTTTGCTTCTACAGAAATTCCTAGTCACTGAAATGACATACCTTCAGTATTTTGCTAATTTCTCTTAGCTCAAGTATTATTTCTCCATGAAACTTTAGTGGATGCAACTAGAAGAGTAGAGCTTTCCAACATGCTATCATATGGTTGAAACAGACCTATAGAACTCAAGTTATGGCCCTCACAAGATGACCTTGTATGACCTTCCAAAACTAGAAATTTTGCCTCCTTTAGTAATTCTGAGTGTCTGAAAATAAAAATTCAATGCCTAGCATCGAATTTCAGCCAAAGTCAATGCCGGGCATCGACTTTGAGCTTTTTTAGCCTCTTTTTTTGCACCAGAAATAGCTTCTTTTACACACACATGAATAAGACCACTTGTATGCTAGAAGTCGATGCCAGGCATCGACTTTATGCTGAAACTCGATGCCAGGCATCGAGTTGCTCCACAAACCTCATGTTTTTAAAAGATTCAACAACAGGTAACACACGGAGAATGAAAATAATGACTTATCAGCACAAACTCGATGTCAGGCATCGAATCGCTTGAAAAACTTGAACTTTTGAATTCATCACACAGTAGGCAAGCATGGAGATGATGGAGAGAGACTCATACACAGAACTTTACTCAGTTCTTTCTCATAGCTATGAAAACTCAGAAGTTTTACGGATGCTTTCTCACTCAGAGAAGCCCGACTATACTCAGTCGTATAAAATGAACTCCTTCTCTCTTTCTATCACTCTCTTCCACTTCTTCTCTCTCTCTCTCGCCGCGTCAATTGATACAAACTAACTTATATAGATTTTCGTATTCTCGTGATTATAAAAAAAAAACTTCTAGAACTAAAGTGAACTAACTTTACAAATATGATACATTTGTGAATTTGTCCCTTCACATAGGCATGGGGTTTTCTTCCTAAGATTTGACCTTCAAATATATGTCCAATTAGTGATTGTTTCTCCAACAGCTCCCCCTCAATCACTAATTGACATTCCTTGTTTCTTCATATCATCTTCTTTTCTTTTACTCCTGCCATGCTTTTGAATCTGCTGGTCTTCACACCATCCAACCTCTTTGTCATTATGTCCGCTATCTGATCTTTAGTAGAAATGTACTCCACTTCAATCTCCTTCTCCATTACCTTTTCTTTGAGAAAATGATACTGTATCTCTATGTGCTTTGTCCTTGCATGAAAAACTGGATTTGCTGCAAGATAAAGTGAACTCGTATTATCTCCATGTATTGTAGGTGTACCTTGATCAATGCCCAAGCTTTTGAACAATGTTTGCATCCATATGACTTTCTTAGCTGCTTCCACAAGTCCTTTGTACTCTGCTTCAGTTGATGATAATGCTACTGTATGTTGTTTCTTTGAACACCAACTTACAAGCTTATCACCAATGTATATCATGTAACCATGAGTTGATCTTCTGTCATCTTGGTTACCTGCCCAGTCTGAGTCACTGTAGGCTCTCAACTTCAAATCTGATGTAAAAGGATAATATAATCCTTCCTTTATAGCTCCTTTGATATATCTGAGAACTCTTTGACCTGCAATCCAATGTGGGTCCTTTGGACAATGCATGAACTGTGATAAAACTCCCACTACATAACTAAGATCAGGTCTTGTTAGTGTAGCATAAATCAAACTACCCACAAGAGATTGATACTTCCTCATATCTTTGTATTCTACACCATCATATTTACTGAGCTTGTGATTAACTTCAAGTGGAGTTGAAGCTTCTATGCAATTTTCCATATCAAACTTCTTCAACAAGTTCAGAAGATACCTTTCTTGTGACACATATATGCCATGATCTGTATAAGTAACTTCCATTCCAAGAAAGTATGACAACTTTCCTAGGTCACTGATCTTGAATTCTTTTTCAAGTAATCTCTTTACCTCCTTGATTCCTTCATCTGAAGTACCTGTGATTATAATGTCATCTACATAAATACAAATGTAGATTGTACCTTCCTCTGTTCTTTTGATAAGTAGACTTGAATCTGCTTTTGAACTTTGATATCCAAGATCATTGAGATACTTCAACCAGTCTATAGTTCCAAGCTCTTGGAGCTTGCTTCAATCCATACAATGCTCTTCTCAACCTGCAAACAAAATTTGGATACCTGGAATCTATAAACCCTTGAGGTTGTTCCATGTATAACTCATCTGATATGTATCCATTCAAGAATGCATTTTTTATATCCAATTGACTTAGGGTCCATCCTTTTGAAGCTGCAATAGCAATGATTGTCCTTATAGTTGACATCTTAGCTAAGGGACTGAATGTCTCATCATAATCTATGCCATAGGTATGGGCATAGCCTTTCACCACCAATCTAGCTTTGTATCTCGCTATACTTCCATCTACAAGCTTCTTCACTTTATAAACCCATTTATTTCCAATTACTTTCTTACCATTTGGTTTGGGAACAAGTTCCCATGTCTTGTTCTCCTCTAGTGCATTGAACTCTTCCTTCATTGCTTCTTCCCATTGCTTCTTACCTTTAGCTTCATCATAGTTCTGGGGTTCTTCATCATCTTTGACCATATATGCATAGTTCTTCTGAGTTATGTAAGAAGTATCATAAGAATACCTTTTTGGCTGTCTTCTAGTCTTGCTTGACCTTCTTGGTTCACATTCTTCATAAGTTTCTGGATACACCTCTTCATCAAATATAGGAGCTTCTTCATTCCTTCTTGTTAATCCACTTCTGGATGTACTTGCTTGCATATAGTCTTCATCTCTATTTACCTGCACAATTGATTTTCCTTTCTCACATCTTCTTACCTCTTCTTCAAATTCTTCAGCTGTATGACTTTGATCTGCATACCAACTTTTCTGTTCATCAAATGTAACATCTCTAGAAACAAGAAATTGTTTTGTTAGAGGATTCCACAACCTGTAACCCATCTGCTTTTCATCATAACCAATGAACACATATTTTTCTGCCTTTGGTTCAAGTTTATGCCTAAGCTGTGATGGCACATAAGCATATGCAATTGATCCAAACACTCTACAATGATCTAGTGTTGGTTTCTTACCCCACCAAGCTTCATATGGAGTCATTCCATTTAGAGTTGCACATGGTAATCTATTCACAAGATATGTGGCTGTATTTAGAGCCTCAGCCCAAAGATAATTTGGACAGTTCTTCTCCTTTAGCATAGCTCTAGCAAACTCAACCAAAGTCCTGTTCCTTCTTTCTGCTACACCATTTTGTTGTGGTGTATACCTGCAGGTTATTTCTCTCTTAATACCTGCATTCCAAAGATAATCATTGAACTCTTGGGAGAAGTATTCTCCCCCTCCATCAGACCTCAGTCTTTTAAGCTTTTGACTTGTGACTCTCTCTGCATATGCATGAAAATGCTTGAAAGCTCCAAACACTTCTGATCTTTCCTTCAAAACATATAATGTTATCCATCTTGTAGCATCATCAATGAAAAGAACATAATACCTTGAGCCACTGATAGATCCTTCTTTTGTTGGTTCCCATACATCTGTATGAATGAGCTCAAGTACTCCATCATGTTTGAATCCTTTCTTTTGAAATGGTAACCTGTGTGCTTTACCCATTTGACATGCTTCACATTTATAAACCATATGTTGACTTTGCACATTTGGTAATCCTAGTACAGACTGATTAGCAACCATAGCTTTAATTCCTCTTTCATTGAAGTGACCTAATCTCTTATGCCAGAGATCAAGTTCTGTAATCACTGCTTCACCATGTGTGAGCAAAGCTTGACCAATGTTCCCTTGCACTCTTAAAGTAAAGAGTCTACCTTCTTTCTTACCAAAGACAATCTGATTATATCCATTCTCTAGATCTTCAACAAATACTCCTTCATTTGTAAACTTGACTTGAAAACCTTTTTCAACTATCTGTCCCACACTAATTAAGTTTTTAGGTATTGTAGGAACATACAAAACATTGGTTAGCAAATCTGCTCCACTCTTGCATTTCACTTTTCCATTGAATGTACAGTATGTCTTGTATTATCACCTGTTTGAACTGTATGACTAGAATTGCCTTTTTCCAATTCTGACATCAATTCTATGTTTCCTGACAAATGATTAGAACATCCAGAGTCAATGTAAAATACCTTTAGATCTTCTTTGTCTAATGTGCTGATTGAATTCATCATCAATGATGTATGACTTTCATTTTGTGTACCATTTGCATAATTGTAGTAGGTGGTGTTGTAGGATTGATTCTGTCCCGAACTTCTTGCTCCACCTCTACCATAGCCTCCTCTTTGACTTTTTCTACCTCTTTGAAAATTACTTTGATATCTTCCACCTCGGCCTCTGCTATTGTTGTTTTGATTCTGGTTTGATCCTTGTTGGTTGTGCCAACAGTCATGAGCCAAATGATTACTCAATCCACAGATCCAGCAAGCCTTCTTATTGTTATTCTGATTACCTCTTCCTCTTCCAAAACCTCTTGGTCTTCATCTGCCAGTGCCTTTACCTCTTGCATAATAAGCTTGAGAACTAGACTCCTCTTCATCCTTTGCTTTACCTTTATCTCCTTTCTTCTTGTTCTTCATGTATCCTTCAAGTCTTGCTCATATGTGAGCATCAAACCAAGCAACTGGTTCAAATCTGGAACATAATGATTTAATGAAAGTTCTGTTGATAAGACAAAATGTTTCCACCTTTCATCTCCTCTCAAACCTGCAAGTAGCTGAGCAATCAATCTGTGATCTTCAACATCTTCATCTATGGATCCAAGACTATCTGCAAGATCCTTCATCTTAGTGACATACTCACTAATGGTTTGACTTGGCTTCTTCTTGAATGTTGTAAACTCTGACCATAGACTTGCTTTCCGTGCTTTAGTAGTACTTTGGAAATGATACTCCAATGCATTCCATATATCTTCATATGATTCCAATCCTCTGATGTGTGGTAGCAAATGATCAGAGATTGTATTGTAGATGTATGCTTTTGCACTTGCATCCTTCTTTTGCCAATGCTTTAAAGCATCAAGTTCCTCTTTCTTTGGTCGGCTTTCATCTTCACATACTGGCTTCTCTTCTTCACCTGTTACATATACCATGAGATCCTTACTCATAAGTAAGGCTTCCATTCTCATTACCCATGCGGGGTAATTATCTCTGTCCAGTTTGTCAATGGAGATATGATCTACCATAGTTCTTTCCTTCTGTTGCAACCTGTGAGCTTAAAGGATAAAGGATAATACCTTTTGAAGTTCTTTGTGTATGAGGATACTTTCGAAGTAACCTTTTGATGCCTTGTGTCTTCAAATGCTTCACCTTTCGAACTTTAATGGAAAACTTTACAAAACTTCTTGTACCTTTGCTGTCTTCTGCTCTCGAGAATCTTTCTGCTTTGATACCACTTGTTGATGTATGAAACACCACAAGAAATGAATTAATGTGACACTAGAACACCTCTATGGTCACCATTAACTCATTGCCACTCCAAACTTTGAGAAATGATAGCCTAAAGTGAGAACTTTGCTTCTACAGAAATTCCTAGTCACTGAAATGGTTGTCTTCTAGTCCTCCTTGACCTTCTTGGTTCACATTCTTCATAAGTTTCTGGATACACCTCTTCATCAAATATAGGAGCTTCTTCATTCCTTCTTGTTAATCCACTTCTGGATGTACTTGCTTGCATATAGTCTTCATCTCTATTTACCTGCACAATTGATTTTCCTTTCTCACATCTTCTTACCTCTTCTTCAAATTCTTCAGCTGTATGACTTTGATTTGCATACCAACTTTTCTGTTCATCAAATATAACATCTCTAGAAACAAGAAATTGTTTTGTTAGAGGATTCCACAACCTGTAACCCATCTGCTTTTCATCATAACCAATGAACACATATTTTTCTGCCTTTGGTTCAAGTTTATGCCTAAGCTGTGATGGCACATAAGCATATGCAATTGATCCAAACACTCTACAATGATCTAGTGTTGGTTTCTTACCCCACCAAGCTTCATATGGAGTCATTCCATTTAGAGCTGCACATGGTAATCTATTCACAAGATATGTGGCTGTATTTACAGCCTCAGCCCAAAGATAATTTGGACAGTTCTTCTCCTTTAGCATAGCTCTAGCAAACTCAACCAAAGTCCTGTTCCTTCTTTCTGCTACACCATTTTGTTGTGGTGTATACCTGCAGGTTATTTCTCTCTTAATACCTGCATTCCAAAGATAATCATTGAACTCTTGGGAGAAGTATTCTCCCCCTCCATCAGACCTCAGTCTTTTAAGCTTTTGACCTGTGACTCTCTCTGCATATGCATGAAAATGCTTGAAAGCTCCAAACACTTCTGATCTTTCCTTCAAAACATATAATGTTATCCATCTTGTAGCATCATCAATGAAAAGAACATAATACCTTGAGCCACTGATAGATCCTTCTTTTGTTGGTTCCCATACATCTGTATGAATGAGCTCAAGTACTCCATCATGTTTGAATCCTTTCTTTTGAAATGGTAACCTGTGTGCTTTACCCATTTGACATGCTTCACATTTATGAACCATATGTTGACTTTGCACATTTGGTAATCCTAGTACAGACTGATTAGCAACCATAGCTTTAATTCCTCTTTCATTGAAGTGACCTAATCTCTTATGCCAGAGATCAAGTTCTGTAATCACTGCTTCACCATGTGTGAGCAAAGCTTGACCAATGTTCCCTTGCACTCTTAAAGTAAAGAGTCTACCTTCTTTCTTACCAGAGACAATCTGATTATATCCATTCTCTGGATCTTCAACAAATACTCCTTCATTTGTAAACCTGACTTGAAAACCTGTTTCAACTATCTGTCCCACACTAATTAAGTTTTTAGGTATTGTAGGAACATACAAAACATTGGTTAGCAACTCTGCTCCACTCTTGCATTTCACTTTTCCAATTGAATGTACAGTATGTCTTGTATTATCACCTGTTTGAACTGTATGACTATAATTGCCTTTTTCCAATTCTGACATCAATTCTATGTTTCGTGACAAATGATTAGAACATCCAGAGTCAATGTAAAATACCTTTAGATCTTCTTTGTTTGATGTTCTGATTGAATTCATCATCAATGATGTATGACTTTCATTTTGTGTGTCATTTGCATAATTGAAGTAGGTGGAGTTGTAGAAACAATTCTGTCCCCAACTTCTTCCTCCACCTCTACCGTAGCCTCCTCTTTGACTTTTTCTACCTCTTTGAAAATTACTTTGATATCTTCCACCTCGGCCTCTGCTATTGTTGTTTTGATTCTGGTTTGATCCTTGTTGGTTGTGCCAACAGTCATGAGCCAAATGATTACTCAATCCACAGATCTAGCAAGCCTTCTTATTGTTATTCTGATTACCTCTTCCTCTTCCAAAACCTCTTGGTCTTCGTCTGCCAGTGCCTTTACCTCTTGCATAATAAGCTTGAGAACTAGACTCCTCTTCATCCTTTGCTTTACCTTTATCTCCTTTCTTCTTGTTCTTCATGTACATTGCAGAACTTTGTCCTTTATCTCCATCTCCCTTCAAGTCTTGCTCATATGTGAGCATCAAACCAAGCAACTGGTTCAAATCTGGAACATAATGATTTAATGAAAGTTCTATTGATAAGACAAAATGTTTCCACCTTTCATCCCCTCTCAAACCTGCAAGTAGCTGAGCAATCAATCTGTGATCTTCAACATCTTCATCTATGGATCCAAGACTATCTGCAAGATCCTTCATCTTAGTGACATAATCACTAATGGTTTGACTTGGCTTCTTTTTGAATGTTGTAAACTCTGACCATAGACTTGCTTTCCGTGCTTTACTAGTACTTTGGAAATGATACTCCAATGCATTCAATATATCTTCAGATGATTCCAATCCTCTGATGTGTGGTAGCAAATTATCAGAGATTGTATTGTAGATGTATGCTTTTGCACTTGCATCCTTCTTCTGCCAATGCTTTAAAGCATCAAGTTCCTCTTTCTTTGGTCGGCTTTCATCTTCAAATACTGGCTTCTCTTCTTCACCTGTTACATATACCATGAGATCCTTACTCATAAGTAAGGCTTCCATTCTCATTACCCATGCGGGGTAATTATCTCTGTCCACTTTGTCAATGGAGATATGATTTACCATAGTTCTTTCCTTCTGTTGCAACCTATGAGCTTAAAGGATAAAGGATAATACCTTTTTAAGTTCTTTGTGTATGAGGATACTTTTGAAGTAACCTTTTGATGCCTTGTGTCTTCAAATGCTTCACCTTTCAAACTTTAATGGAAAACTTTACAAAACTTCTTGTACCTTTGTCGTCTTCTGCTCTCAAGAATCTTTCTGCTATGATACCACTTGTTGATGTATGAAACACCACAAGAAATGAATTAATGTGACACTAGAACACCTCTATGGTCACCATTAACTCATTGCCACTCCAAACTTTGAGAAATGATAGCCTAAAGTGAGAACTTTGCTTCTACAGAAATTCGTAGTCACTGAAATGACATACCTTCAGTATTTTGCTAATTTCTCTTAGCTCAAGTATTATTTCGTGATGAAACGTTTGTGGATGAAACTAGAAGAGTAGAGCTTTTTAACAAACTATCATATGGTTGAAACAGACCTCTAGAACTCAAGTTATGGCCCTCACAAGATGACCCTATATGACCTTCCAAAACTAGAAATTTTGCCTCCTTTAGTAATTCTGAGTGTCTGAAAATAAAAATTCGATGCCTAGCATCAAATTTCAGCCAAAATCGATGCCGGGCATCGACTTTGAGCTTTTTTAGCCTCTTTTTCTGCACTAGAAATAGCTTATTTTACACACACATGAATAAGACCACTTGTATGCTAGAAGTCGATGCCAAGCATCGACTTTATGCTGAAACTCGATGCCAGGCAAACACACAGAGAATGAAAATAATGACTTATCAGCACAAACTCGATGCTAGGCATCGAATCGCTTGAAAAACTTGAACTTTTGAATTCATCACACACTAGGCAAGCATGGAGATGATGGAGAGAGACTCATATCACAAAACTTTACTCAGTTCTTTCTCATAGCTATGAAAACTCAGAAGTTTTACAGATGCTTTCTCACTCAGAGAAGCCCGACTATACTCAGTCGTATAAAATGAGCTCCTTCTCTCTTTCTATCACTCTCTTCCACTTCTTCTCTCTCTCTCTCTCGCCGTGTCAGTTGATACAAACTAACTTATATAGATTTTCGTATTCTCGTGATTTTTTTTTTTTAACTTCTAGAACTAAAGTGAACTAACTTTACAAATATGATACATTTGTGAATTTGTCCCTTCACATAGGCATGGGGTTTTCTTCCTAAGATTTGACCTTCAAATATATGTCCAATTAGTGATTGTTTCTCCAACATTAATGTCATTATTTATACAGGAATACTTGCTTGATGATGATGATGATAATAATTTTTCTCATAATGTTAATATACCCCGTACACGTCATGGACTTGCTCTTCATCAATTACGAGCAGAGGTTGCTAGAAATCCTCTACCTCCTGGTTTAGAGACTAAAACGACTGGAGATAATCCATTGCCAGCTCGTGATGGTTCTTTAGTACAATTATATGGTAGAAGAAGATATGGAGGATGGAATAGAGGACCACTTCCTTTAGATGGAGAGGTTTTCAACTTTTGGGGTAATCGCTATATGATTGCTCCATCCACTATTACGAATGCTGGTCGTGGTCTCTTTATTGTAGAGGATTTGTATGTGCCTCCAAACTTTGAAGTCACGCTTATGTCATTTTGTGGTCCTATATATGGATTGGGAGATTGGCATCGACTTTCACATTATGTTCAAAGCATGAGTACTTATGGAATATGCTTGAACGCAACATCCCTTACTAGTAGAAGGATTTTACATGCTGAAAATGAAAGATTATATATTGATGGAAGACCTTACACACATGGAAATATAGCAGGTTTAATAAATAGTAGTCGAGGGTTACATAATAGTTCAAGGACTAATTGCACATTTGAGGAACGTGAAAATAGTCATGAATCACCATACATGAGTAGAGATGTATCAAGATACATAAATGTCAATGCTATTACTACATTACATGCCGGTCTATTAGTGAATTATGGATGGCATAGACCTCCAAGAGCACCTTTTAGCTAGAGAGAATAAAATTTTTCTATTCATATTTAATAAGTTATATACTTAATTTTATATTTAAAGTTTACTTTTTATTAATTTATGGAATACTAATGAATTTTATTTATATGTGTAGATTCCAACGTATGATGTTGATGATATTCCTCCACAACACTCACAATTGCCAGTAAGACCTCATTTATCAGAAGCTTCCATGAGGAGGCTATGCAAAAGTAATCCTGTGGAATATGCAAGGTTGAAAGATCTATATTCAAAAGATGATAAAGTACAAGATTTGTGTGACAATGATGAAGATGATGGCATGGTAGATTTTATTGAGGATTGATATCAAAATGACAGTGAGAGCATTGATATTTCTAAAAATGAGAAATATCTTCGAGAGGAATGTCTAAAGCATGTATATGAAGGAAGTCGTTTGACATGACTAAGTGCGAGCTTACTTATTCTCAATCTTCAAAATCATTTTGGATGGAGTAATGTATTTGTTTCGACACTATTAAGGTATAATTTTCATTTTTCTATCTATTATATATATATATATATATATATATATATATATATATATATATATATATATATATATATATATATATATATATATATATATATATATATATATATATATATATATATGCATAAATAAATAAATAAATAAATATATATATATATACACACACATAAATACATGCATATATAAACAAAGTGGATACAAAGTGGAAATCATGGTGGCTTGAGAGGATCACTTTTGAAGGTTGACTGGTTTCGAGCCAAGTATAAAGGTAGTAATTCTACATTAAGAAAGGAATTATCTGGGTTTTGGGCAATTGATTCCTCCAAGGTAATGCGATCTACTAAATAACCATATATTCTTCCTAGGCATATTGAACAAGCATTTTTTTATAAAAACCGAGATTCTCATCCTTGGTGGCAAGTCATTCATGTGCAACCTAGAGGTAAGTCATTGTTTGAACAGTTTATTGTTAGAGAGATCGAAGAAAGTCCTCTTGATGATTCATCATCAGATACTGATACATCAACATCTGAAAGAGAAATTAGAATCATTATACGTGATAATGATACTAATCATTTTGATGGAGAGGATAATTCTGTACATGCTGATTCTACTGATGAGGAAGAGGAATTACCAAAAATAGATATTAATCCATCAATAGATGATGTGATTCATGAGAACATAGATTTAACAATAGAAGAAATAAATGAAATCAATAAGGAGAATGAAAATGAGACTATATTGATGTCTTACTAAAATGATGGTAATAATGAAAACATATGAGCAGATTAGATAGTAAATTCTACTATAGTTATCGATCAATAACTTGAAGCTTCTGAATGGATATCAGATAATAGATTTTTTTATTAACTTGAATAACGATGAATCCTACTGGAGAGATGAAATCATGTTCTTTTAAGTTAGAACATGAAGCTCAGGGGTATGCCTAATTATTTTATATATAGCTTGATCTCCGAGGAGCAAATTTTTATCATGTATGTATGCATATGTGTGTGTATTCATGTGTATTATATGTATACATATGTTAGTATGCGTATATATGTATTTCATGTATATGTATGTGTTTGCATGTGTGTGATATATGTATACATGTGTTAGTATGCATATGTGTATATATGCATATGCATTTATGTAAAATATTCATGTAATATATGCAAGTGTTTATAATTGTGTACATGTATATATGTATATGTGCCTATGTGTAAATATGTACATGTAAATATGTATGTATGTATATATATGTTTATGTGGGCATGTGGGCATGTATATGTGATGTGTACATGTATATATGTATATATATCTATGTGTAAATGTGTACATGTAAATATGTATGCATGTATATATATATTTATGTGTGCATTTAGGCATGTATGTGTGGTGCATAATATATCTACTCCATTTTATATTTATGTATGTGTATCTACATGATGTGTATATATCTTTATATATATTATGATCCTCGTTGATTCAAGTAGCTATATATAGAGGCATAAGGTTGGGACAAGAGACATCTCTCTAGTAGGACGTCGGAGGAATAGATGCAATGTGTACATATACTTCAAACATATGGCTAAAAGGTTGAATTAGAGTTTTTAAATTAGGGGTTTTAAAACCCTAATATCGAAATTAGTGTTTTCAATTTAGGATTTTTGAAATAGGATTTATTTATTTATTTATGTGTATGCATGTGTTGTGTATGTATGTGTATGTATGTGTATGTATGTGTATCTATATGTGCATATGCATGTGTTGTGTGTGTGTGTGTGTATATGCATGTGTATATGTATATATGCATGTAAATATGATTATATGAGTCTATGTGTGTGTACATATGATTATGCATGTGTATGTGTATGTGAGTATGTGTACGTGTATGTGTCTATGTGTATTCATTATATGTGTGTAACTGCATGCATGTGTATGTGTGTGTAAAAATGTGCATGTATGTGTGTGTATGTATAAATGTGCATGTATGTGTATATGTGTGTAAATGTGCATGTATGATGTATATGTGTGTGTATGCGTGTATTTGTACCTCTAGTCTCACTCTTTTCTCTCTTTCTCTCTATCTCTCTCTCTCATATACATACATACATACATACATACATACATACATACATACATACATACATAACCACACATACTCATATCCACATATATATACATAAAAGCAGTGTATACCATGCATTATCGTGACGATGAGCCATAAGTGTCCGCATCTCTTTTAGACACCACTTAAGCGACCATCCTGTCCCAAACTCTGTCTCAAGTGAACTAAGTACGTATTTTTTATCCCTCTCATCTGTTAGCAGCCAAATATTTTTGGAAGAGTATGCAAATACTTTACAAAAGTATTGTTTGAAGAGCCAGACTTGGTGAAGAGAAGACTACTTCAAATTCAAGGAAGAACAATGGTTTAGAGAAGATGAAGGAATCAGATCAACATCAAATCATAAGTATCACTTTCTACTACCAGATTATCATTTGCAGGCCATATCTTAGAAGAGCAGTTATGAAGAGATTTGAAGAAATTCAAGGAATGCTTTTATACGCTTTCATCATTTGAAAGTTAAAGGCTACATCAAAACAGGTATCTAGAGGTTTTTCTAGAGAGTTTTCAGAAATCTCTTTCATGGCAAGAAAGTTCATCTAAAAAGACAAATGTGAAGATGGGATGAGTTTTATGTTCAACCAATTTTCTGTTGTAAGTTGGTTGGATATCTAGGTACAAATGAGATCTAGAGAGGTATCTCTAGAAGGGTAATTCATCATTCAGACAAAAGATTGGTGAATTTAGTCGTTTCAGACATTTGAAACAGCATTTTGATTTAGAGATATGAGGAGATGATAAAACATGATTCTATATTCACTTCCATTTGTATACCATGTCTTTCTCTTAGGACTAGAGGAAGAGAAAAAGTTCATTCAAAGAAGTCAAGAGTGTTTGCTACTTCAAGATGAAGAGAACAAAAGGTATGGAAGAGAAGTTTGAAAATGTTGACATCATCAGGTGGAAGAAAGATGCAGAAGAAGAAAGTCCATCATTTCCAAAAGAAAAATAAGGCTTCCTTTTCTCATATAATTTTCCATATACTTTTCCTATTTTATCCTCTACATCCAAAGACAAGTCTACGAGAACATCTTGTTTAAAGAAGAAGCAGTTTCTTGTTTTGCATTACACTTGGTCATGATTTAGTAGATTTGACAAAGAATTGCATTGAGAGAAAGAAAAGCAACAGATTTTAAAGACAACTTGTATGTTGTGACTCATATGTATGAGTTATATATAAGTTGAAGTTTTTAAGCAGGCAGCTTATATGTTCCCTCAAACAATTCCTGGAATGTCAATATAGAGCTACTTGGTATATGACAAGTTGCAGAGAAGTATATTTCTTCTTTATCTAACTCTTGAGGTAAAAGAGTTTTTTATAGCAAATGTTGAAGACTTGGGTTGAGGTTTTATGTTTGGAAAAAGGTTACCTCATACTCAGTATTTTCAGAAACTTCAGAAAATTCAGTCTTGTTGATGTACCAGTCAGTTGAAGAATCTACTTTCAGTAATTGTCTTGACTTTTGGATACATGCTTGTATTAAAAAATGTGTTCCATCATATCCTATCACTTGATTGAGAAGTGGAGTTAGCCAAAAGAAAGTCAAGCAGGTACTATCACATTTCACCCGGGTAAAATATGAAAGTTATGAAGTATCAACTTGCAACTTTTGGAGTTCTCAAGGTGAGAAGTTTGTCCACTTTGTTTCAAGTAGGAGTTACAGATTCTTGGGAAGGATTTGTTTGAAGAAAAGTTTTACAACTTTTTGAGAAGCATGGACACTTGGAGACATTCAAGTAACAAATCAAACATTCAGTCATGAAGGTTTGATGAGAGCAGATTCTACACAGGAGAGATCATTGATCTTGTATGATCTTGTATGATCTTGAACATTTATGAGTCAGTTGTCTATCCTTTGTTTGGTAAGGTTCTTAGCATTGGAAGAAGTAAGTCAAAGATTCAGATTCTATCAGATTTGTGTTGCAGAGAAAAAGAAGATACTTGTTATGTTACAGAAGATTATGGATCCTAAACTTTTGTTTCAGATACAAGTATGGATTACTAAAGATCAGATTTATTGAAGAAGGAAGACGTTCCAAATTTCATAAAGTCTGATATATTTGAAGAATATTGGATACTAGTGTTAAATCATCCAGGGGGGTGATGAAACATGAAGACTTATTTTTCAGCCATATGTAAAAGAATGCAAAGTCATACCTACATGTATTCCTATATTTCCTTTGTCAGGTTCTCTTTATGTTCCAGCTTTGAAAGAAGAAGGAAGAAGGAGAATGTTTGGAGAAAGTTCCTATTAGGATGTTCCTGTTCAGGAGAAGGTTCTAGAGTTCTATTGAAGAGAAACTTGATATTTCAGAAAGGTATATTTGAGAAGTGCGCACATATATGTTTATACCAGGTTCTGAAGGAAAGAGGTATGAAGGATTTAAAGGATGAAGACATGATGACATCATAGATTTTGACTCATATTTCAGTTGATTTCAGTGGATTTCAATTGAGATGAGTTGACATGACTTGAGTGAAATCAAAGATGAACCAGCAGTGTTCATAATGCACTAAGTTGTGAGTTGTCAGTCACAGGTTCCAGGATTCAGTTCCTGATTTTGTTTAGTGTATTTACATGACACAGCAGAAGTACGTTGAGAAACCTTTTTGGAAGGTAAATGCAAATATATGGATCCTAGTGTATGTTTTCAAGTTTTTGAAGACACGAGATAGCAGGTTGCTACATTTTTATCAAGCAGTGATTGCTTGATGTGTACACTATTGGATATCTAGTTTGCATATTTTCTCAAGTAATATGGTTCATATTCAGCAAGTTCAAGTTTTTTGAAGAAAAGTCAAATTCAGTTTTGAAGAAGACTTTTGAAGAAAAGTTCTGAAGTGTCAAAAGTACAACCTTGAAGCTTGTGACAGGCTATTTGAAGCTTGTGATAATTTGCAGCTTTGACAGTTTGCAGATCTAGTTCAGATTGTACCAATATGACATTGCAGGGGGGATTGTTGGAAAACAATGTCCATTGGTCATAGATAACAGGATGTGTAGCACTTTTTTGTAGTCTTTGTACAAGCAAACCTAGGTGGCGACGTGGATAGATCAAACGCCTCCTAAGCCATCCACCCGAATTCAAGTCCCACCAGTGGCAGTGATCGGGTTCAATTCTTTTTTGAAAAGCATATCAATTAAAATCAATGAACGGAGAAAACACAAACGCAAGAGCAAACAACGTGCGACGGCGTTTAGTTTTCAAATCCATAGCGATCGTAATTCGTGGAGATTTATGTGCTTTTAGAAGTGCTTTCAGAATACACAAAATACTATATAAGAAGTACCTTGGATCACTTCTATGCATCCTTCACCAATTTCAACACAAGCTTTGGAGAGCTTGGACCTCAATAGAGGTGGTGTTTCTTCTAGCACATGGGGCAGCCATGGTGCTAACTTGAAGCATGTTGAGGAGCAGCTATGGGGTTCTTCTTAATGATTCTTCTTGGAGAAGATGAAGGGTGTGCTCACACTCTAGCACATGGAGAGGAGGTTATCTTATGTTCATGGCAAGAAGACTTGGTCATTAGCAGCTTGATGGTGAGGATCGACCATCTACATGGTGTATTTGAAGATTATCTTCTACAAGAAGATATTAGGTTGAAGATTGTCTTCTACAAGAAGATATCGGGCTACTTCAAAGACATTGGATGGTGCCATCTACATGGTGTATTTGAAGATTATCTTCTACAAGAAGATATCAGGTTGAAGATTGTGTTCTACAAGAAGATGTCGGGCTACTTCAAAGACATTGGATGGTGGTTAACATAAGATTCACATCTTATGTTAAGTATTTAGGTACATATTCTCTTTATGCACACAAGTACTACTTGAAGTTTATGGAGGCTGTGGCGTTCATATTAGGAGGAGTCCTATTCAGCATAGGTACAAGAGAAACAGTACATATATGCTTTATGCATATTTTGATGAGGTGTTTGAGAAGGTGTGTTCACATGAGTTTGAGGATTTCTAGCAACAAACTTGTTAGCATTCTATGCTACTTTATAAGTATGTGATCTTTTCACATACATATCTAACTTAGGGTCTTCCATAGCCTAAGTAGATGAGGTTTTGTTGACTATCAGTTTCACACTGATCCTTCCTCTTTCAGTCACTCATATTCACTCTTCTATAACCTATAAGGTCACACATCTCATATATATTCAGATTACTGCCCACACATCTGAATATGTTTGTTACATTGTACATATCTGGAACTATGGAACCATGGACCTGTGACATGAGCCTAAGGGCCTACCTCACTTCCAACACTGATTTCATCTGTTAAGTACATGGATTTCAAGCCAACAGTGAACCCTGTTTGGAAAAGCCATTCATGCAAAACATTTTGAAGGCATGTTAGGAATTGAAGAGCAATTTGAGTCCCTTTTTTATAGCAAAGACTTGGGACAATTCCCGTATGGCAATCTGTTAACCATTTATTGCCAACAGGACACTGTATTATCTCGCTATCATGCACAACTACTCTGCCTAAATATGTGTACTCTACATTAGGGGAAAAGGTCATATTTAAGACCTATATCCCTATCCACAAAGGAGCTTTTATACCTGGTGCCTTAATTATTGTAGGCCTAGGAGCAGGAGAGTCACAGTACATATTTAACATTTGAATTTCATGTTTTAGCAACCAAAAATGATTTTCTAAAATCAAATGGCTTGAAAGGATGCCATCCTGAGATAATTTTAGTAAAGCTTGGCCTTCTTGGGTAGATATTTAGTGATGACTTAAATCCAACAATTCAGAGATCTCAGACTTGGCTAAAACTGATTGAGGAGCATATACCTGGATGCATTATGTGTGCGTGTGTATGCATTATGTGTGCATGTGTGCAACATTATGTGTGTATGTGTGTGTGTGTGTCTATGTGTGTATATGTATGTGTGTATGCATATGTATGTGTGTGTAAGTGTGTGTGTGTGCGCATACCTGGCTTCAACGAGATGCGTGTCTCTCTCTCTCTCTCGCGTTCTCTTTCTCTCTCGTTCTCTTCTTGACCTCGAGTGTTAATCCCATCACAAATGTGCCGGGAGAATTCAAACTTTTTTTTAACATTCCAGAGCGTCACTTATGCGATGCTCTGGAACACAGGACGTCACATATGCGATGCTATCCAATTTGCCAATGTTGCAAATAGCATCGCTAATTAGCGATGCTATTTGCGATGCACATATTTAGAGTCGCATAAGCGACGCAGACATCGCTTATGTGACGCTCCCCCATTAAAAAAAAAAATCCAAAAATAGCACCATCGCTTATGCATGTATGTGTATGTGTGTATGTCTCTCTATGTGTGTGTGTATGCATATATGTGTGTGTATGTGTGTGTATATGTGTCTGTATGTGTGTATGCATGTGTATGTGTGTGTATGCATCATATGTGTGTATGTGTGTGTATGCATCATTATGTGTGTATGTGTGTGTATGCATCATTATGTGTGTATGTGTGTGTGTATATGTGTGTGTATGTGTGTGTGTGTCTATGTGTATGTGTTTACGTGTGTGTATGTGTCTATGTGTGTATGTTTATGCATGTATGTATGCATATGTGTGTGTATGCATGTGTATGTGTGTGTATGCATCATTATGTGATGTGTCTATGTGTGTATGTTTGTGTGTGTATATGTGTGTGTGTATGTGTGTGTCTATGTGTATGTGTCGCTACACGTCTATGAGTGTGTATATGTTTATGTGTGTGTATGTGTCTATGTGTATGTATGTGTCTATGTGTGTATGTGTATGCATGTATGTATGCATATGTTTGTATGTGTGTGTATGCATTATGTATGCATATGTGTGTGTATGCATTATGTATGTGTATGTATGCATGTGCATTATGTATGCATGTAAGTATGTATGTATGCATATGTATGCATGTATGTGTATGTGTGTGTATGTCTCTCTATGTGTGTGTATGCATATATGTGTGTGTATGTGTGTGTGTATATGTGTTTGTATGTGTGTATGCATGTGTATGTGGGTGTATGCATCATTATGTGTGTATGTGTCTATGTGTGTATGTGTGTGTGTATATGTGTGTGTATGTGTGTGTGTCTATGTGTATGTGTGTGTATCTATGAGTGTGTATGTGTTTATGTGTGTGTATGTGTCTATGTGTGTGTATGTGTATGCATGTATGTATGCATATGTATGTGTATGCATGTGTATGTGTGTGTATGCATCATTATGTGTGCATGTGTCTATGTGTGTATGTGTGTGTGTGTGTATATGTGTGTGTGTATGTGTGTGTGTCTATGTGTATGTGTCACTACGCGTCTATGAGTGTGTATGTGTTTATGTGTGTGTATGTGTCTATGTGTGTGTATGTGTCTATGTGTGTGTGTATATGTGTCTGTATGTGTGTATGCATGTGTATGTGTGTGAATGCATCATTATGTGTGTATGTGTCTATGTGTGTGTATATGTGTGTGTATGTGTGTGCACGTCTATGTGTATGTGTGTGTGTCTATGAGTGTGTATCTGTTTATGTGTGTGTATGTGTGTATGTGTGTGTATGTGTGTATGTGTGTATGTATTTGTGTATGTGTGTGTATGTGTGTATGTGTGTATGTGTGTATGTGTGTATGTGTGTATGTGTGTATGTGTGTATGTGTGTATGTGTGTATGTGTGTATGTGTGTATGTGTGTATGTGTGTATGTGTGTATGTGTGTATGTGTGTATGTGTATGCATGTATGTATGCATATGTGTGTGTATGTGTGTGTATGCATTATGTATGCATATGTGTGTGTATGCATTATGTATGTGTATGTATGCATGTGCATTATGTATGCATATGCATTATGTATGCATATGCATTATGTATGTGTATGTATGCATGTTCATTATGTATGCATATGTGTGTGTATGCATGTAAGTATGTATGTATGTATGCATATGCATATGCATTATGTATGCATATGTATGCATGTATGTGTATGTGTGTGCATGTCTCTCTATGTGTGTGTGTATGCATATATGTGTGTGTATGTGTGTGTGTATGTGTGTGTATGTGTGTATGTGTGTGTATGTGTATGTGTATATGTGTGTGCATGCGTATGCATTATGTATGTGTATATATGCATGTGTATTATGTACGCATATGTGTGTGTATGCATATATGTGTGTGTGCATGTATATGTGTGTATATATGCATGTATATGTGTGTATATGCAACACTATGTGTGTATGTGTGTGTGTATTTGTGTGCATATGTGTGTGTGCGTCTATGTGTATGTGTGTGTGTATCTATGTGTGTATATGTGTGTGTGTATGCATATGTATGTGTGTGTAAGTGTGTGTGTGTGTGCATACCTGGTCTTTCTCTTTGCATGTCTCTCTCTCTCTCTCGCTCTCTCTCTCTCTATGTCTCTCTCTCTCATTCTCTTGCTCTTGTCCAAATCCCGACACAAATGTGCTGGGAGAAATCGAAATTTTTTTTTAACATTCCAGAGCGTCGCTTATGCGACGCTCTGGAAAGGACATCGCATATGCGACGCTATCCAATTTGCCAACATCACAAATAACATTGCTAGGTAACGATGCTATTTGCGACACACAGATTTAGCGTCACATAAGCAACACATGCATCGCTTATGCGACGAATCCCCTTAAAAAAAAAATCAAAAACAGCACCGTCGCTTATGTGACGCTAGCATCCCATAAGCAACGGTGCTCACTTTTTTTTCAATTTGACGCCCCCTATTTCTTGTAGTGATGTAATCCACCTATACATATCACAAAAACAATTATAAAGAAGCTAATTGAAAAATAAAAGATATCCAATATTCATACATATTAAATATAAAAGTATCATAATTACCTTATAAGTGATCCAAGATGATAGATCACATCTCATACTCCTTTCGTTGTACATCCATCGATAACCAAAGGTAAAATATGTTTCAAAAAGTTATGCCAATCATGGGTCTTTAACCCAGATAAGCTCTTATCATCCATAGTAAACATGTTTTGAAAAGATGTTCCATATCCTGTAGGAGTCTTAATCAATTGAATTCTATTGTTGATAGTTTGTATCTCTTTGATCTTTCAAATCATTCCTTGATGCTATGGTATCTTTTAGTCCAAGAAGATGCTTCCATAGTGAATAACCAATATTTTTGAATATATGCATAGGATCAGGAAGATGACATACTTTTAACTCTTTCCAATACTCCAAAGAATACCATATTGATATGTTCTCTTCGAGTGCCAATTTTCCTTTACCTCTCCTCACATACTCATTATCTGAATCATCACTGAAGATTTCTGATTCTGGATCTATCAAAGATCCATCTGTCCATTTTTTATACCAATCCATAGGCGTCATAGGTTTTGGGCACTGACCTGTTTCAAGCTTTCCATTAAAATGTATCGCTTCTCTTTTAGATCTTAATGGATGATCTGTTGAAATAACAAAGAACTACTCCTACTCTACTCACATGCACAAATCTAAAAAGCTATGGAGGAAGGAACAAAAGATAACAAAACATGATGAATGAATTAAAATGGAAATGAACTTACAAAGATTTCTCTATGAGCATGGATACTCCACGAGGAGTGGGAGCACACTCTTGGCAATGAGTTAGAGTGGAATGACTTATGTGGAGTGAGGGAGAGGCCTTGCTTATATGGAGTTTGGGAGAATTCCCTTGCATGTGGGATATATGTGCTTGCATGAGAATAAAAGTGAGTTGGGACAAAAGGGTGGAGCATGGAACTCTCAACACCCCCCCTCCATGTGATGACCCTTTTTTTTTTAATATGGGGGACTAGTGACATATGGGATCACTTAGTCCATTGATTTTTAGGATCTAAGGACATATGGGATCCTTAGACATAACTTGGACATATGGCATCCAAGTGTGGGACATATGGCATTTCTAGGATCTTGGGACATATGGGATCCCAAGAAATATCCTTGGACATTTGGGATCCAAGTGGTTTTTAATGGGATCTAGGGACATATGGGACCCCTAGACATGTACAAGGGTTTACATCATGGGGTAGGTAGTGCGTATGGAACCATTTGCCACCTTTTGAGCATTTTTCTTTTCTTGGGTCTTTTGTTATTAGTGTAGCCTTTGTCTTGTGAGCTTCATGGCCTTGTAGTGGGCTTTGAGTGTCATTTGTTCAAGCCATAGGGAAGGTCTTATTCTATTTAAGAGCAGTGTCTAGTCCCTTTACATGGGGCCATATGTGAGTCATGTGGTTATGGAAACTATACGAAAGGTCTTACTCTCCATGAGAGCAGTGTCTAATCCCATACAACTGAATAAAAGATTTTTGCTCATACAATTTTAAAAGACCCTTGGATGATGTGAATGTATATTTCAAGTGAAAAATTAACTCCCAAGCCATTTCTCCAAGTGTGCATCTATTCGATAACCATTTAATTTCAAAAAGAAGAAGACATTTCGAAATGATTTACCCAAGCCTCTCATCATGATAATGCATGATGAGAGGCTTATGCACATCTAATGCGCATCTGACTTGATTGTCAAGATGAAAGGCGTGCATGTCATCTCATTGTCTCTCTCGATCTATGGTGAACGGGATGGCAAGTAGAGTATCTGGACAATTCACGCTACATTCACGTTCTCTTCACTCGATAGATGCACCAAAGTTCCAAGTATAGAACCCTCGCTGCCTCTGTAGCTCCAGTCTGAACATTCCTGCCCACGTTCTCTTTGCGGTGCCTTCTACTTTCTCTTAGCAAAAGAAAAGTAGCGTGACATACGCAATGAGCTAGTAGCCTTCGTTTTTGGAGATGATTTCGCTATTCAGTTTCGGATTTGTCTGATGTAGCAGTGTTGTACTCTGTATGTGCGCCTTTTGGGCCTCGTCTCTTTCTTATCTGAAGCAACTCTTAGTAGTGCGAAGGAGATCCAATGTCACCTCCATCAGCTTCGTGGCTTGCAGGACCTCATCTACAAGGAGTTGTATGCATACACTTCTTTCATTCACTCTCTTTTCCTTATGGCGCAAAGCTAGGTGCTTCTCCTCTGCTTCATTCTACCACCAGAAATCTTCTGAAACATTCTTATGCTCTTGCACTTTTTGTTGAGCTCTTTCTCTCTCGGACCCCTTTGTGATTGGTAAAGATTCTAAGGTATGCACATAATCGAAAGCTTCGATAGAGGTGCCATCCACAGAGCTCCCTCATGATTAATCTTTAGAGGACTTCCAGAACCTATAGTAACAGTTACAACATATGCCTTTTCCTACCTAGCTTGTAGGCATGACTCTTCTACCCTGTGGTGGTATTTGATAAAATGCTCTCCAGTGGCAGCAGAATGACATATGCAGTAGATTCATATGGCTCCCCCATGGGTGCCTCATCCAAAAATCATGAACTTCTTGTTTGATTGTTTGCTTGAGAGCTTTGGTGCAACACTTCTCTTTGCCCAATAATTGCTTTTCTCTGTGTTCATTGCTTTCTTAGAGAAACAAATTTGCACCTTTATTGTATTCAACTTGTCTGCAACATCTTTTTTCGAAGAATCTTCGCACATTAGCTTGGGTGTCTTCCCATGAATTATGCATCCGCAGAAACAATATAGTGCAAGGACTCACATTTGAGGCTGAGGAGGATCTTGATACCTGGTAAAATCCCTGTATACGATGCTCTATCTCTATCGTTCATGTTGAATGATCAATGGCAGATTGCTACAATGCATCCTCCAGCAACCGTAAAGCTTCAACACTTTCACACCTTTCTACCACATCCGAGCAATGAATCTGGGCATGCGCTTCACGTAGACGAACCAAAGATTCAAGTCGATGATTTCTCTACTTCTGCTCCAGTATGAGATGCTCTATCTTCATCTTGGCTCCTCCATGAAGAGTGCTGATAAGCACTTTGATTTCAGATAGTAGTGCTGAAAAGCACTTTATTCTAATGAAAAAAAGAACTCAACTATACAAAGCTTATCAACTAATGATGAAGCATTAGGCAATGATAAAGATGATAAGAAAAAAAATGGAATAGTGCTTAGTGTTTGAGTTTATTGATCTCCAAAGTATAGCTAGAAGTAGGTGAAACCCAACAGGACCTAGTTGACTTTTTCACAAACTTGTATGCACAGACCAGTTTTCTTGCAGAGAAAATTGCTCTTTACTCACTTAGAGTTTTCCAAAACTGTTTCACACACATAAACTATACTCTAAGAGCTTTTCAACAAGCTATAGAACACCTCAAATGGATATATACACAATGAGCTATGACCTCTGCAATATGCAGCTTTAATGGAGACCTTGAAACAGAGATGAACCCGAGGACACACATCACTTGCAGAGACTACTTCTCTTAATTCACAACTCCAATGAATCGTTAACTTTCCAGAGGTATAATGGAGACCTTCAATAGGGGGTAAAACCAGAGAACACACATTACTTGCAGAGAGTACTGCTCTCAGCTCACAAATCCAATGATTATGAACATTTACAGGAAGAAAGTAGACAGTAAGAGCTTTCAAATGAGCTATCAAACATGTAGTTTGGATATATAATGAGGGAGATACAAGCTCTGCAATCTCTGCATACAAAACTACAGCAGCATAGAGATACACATATGACTCTCTTGGACATCCCACAAGATCACGACTTTTCTCCTCTTTTTATAGCATGGGAAACTAATCTAAAACCTTCTTAATACATCTAAATTTGTGCTAGACACTTGGGTGGAGGTAGTACATGACTCAAGTGCTCAAATAAGCAAAGTATTGATGGACTTTGAGAACTAGCCACATCGACCTTCCATTAGGACACCATTGCAGCTCCCTTGTGACTCACTAATTTGACTCACCATGTTCTAAAAATCACGTGCTATTTTGGCTATATTTTATGAATAATATGAGCCTTCTTGAAGTATTTGAAGACTTCCCAAAGGTATTTACATAATTTGAAACTTGTACCCTACATAAAACAAATGTTCACAGCATTCTCCCCCTCAAGTTTCAAAGGGTATTTCCTTCATGCCAAGAATATAGTTGAATCTTTGAAGCTTTGGTCCATCCAAGGATTTGGTGAAGATATCTGCAACTTGATCCTTTGTTCCCACAAAAGAAACTTGTACTTCATTGTTTATGGCCTTCTCTCGAACATAATGATAGTGAACCTCTATCTGCTTTGTTCTAGCATGAAAAATAGGATTTGAGGTCATATGAATGCTGCTCAAGTTATCCCCATATATCAGTGGTACATCAACCTGCACATTCAAGTCATGAAACAACTTTTTAAACCACATAACCTCAGTAGTAGCCAATGCTAAACCTCTATACTCAGCCTCTGTAGAAGATAAAGCAATTGTAGGTTGTTTCTTTGAACTCCATGTTAATGTCTTGTTTCCTGCTATTACCACATATCCACTTGTGGATCTTCTGTCATCTTGCTTCCAGCCCAATCTGCATCACTAAAGACTTTAAGAGTTAGATCAGCATCATGACTATAAAATAATCCTTTGTTCATGGTACCTTTCAAATACCTAAGCACTCTTTTCGCTGCGTGCATATGAGGTACTCTAGGTTCATGCATAAACTGTGACAATACTCCCACTGCATAGCATATATTAGGTTTAGTTTTTGTTGCATAAATCAAAGATCCTACCATGGATCTATATACATTCATATCATGCAACTCATCACCTTCCTTTGCACTCAGCTTTACATTACATTCCATTGGAGTAGAAACAAATTTACATTCCTACATACCAAACCTTTTCAGCATATCACATATATACTTTCTCTCTATCAACCACATACCTTCATCGCTATACACAATTTCAATCCCAAGAAAGTATCTAAGCAAACCAAGATATGAAATTTTAAATTCCTTTCCCAAATTAGCTTTTATCTCATCAGTTTCTTTTGCATCATTCCCTGTAATCAACAAGTCATCCACATAAATGCATACATAGACACACATGTCATCTACATGTTTCACATAAGTGAAGGATCAACATGACTCGCTGTGTATCCTTGCAGCATAAGATACTTTACCAACCTTGCATTCCATGCCCTTGGCGCCTGCTTAAGACCATACAATGCCTTCTTTAACCTGCATACATGATTAGGACATTTTGCATCCACATAACCATCTGGTTGTGACATATACACTTCTTCATTTAACTCACCATTAAGAAATGCATTCTTTACATCGAGTTGATATATATTCCACCTTTTACTTGCAGCTAAAGCCAACAAAGTTCTTACCGTTGCCATGTTTGCTACTGGACTAAATGTTTCCTCATAGTCCACACCTTGAGTTTGATTATATCCTTTTGCTACAAGTCTAGCCTTATATCTTGACACACTACCATCACTATTTATTTTAATCTTAAAAACCCACTTGCAACCAATTACCTTTTGTTTTGGTGTCTTTGGAACTAAATTCCAAGTCTTGTTATCCTGTAGTGCTTCCATTTCTTCTCTCATTGCTTTCTCCCACTTTTCATCTCCTTTTGCCTCATCATAACATGTGGGCTCATTTTCTTGCTCAACTTTTGTCATAAAAGCATAATGAGTATTCATAAAAGATTCATAAGTATACCTTTGAGGTTGCTTACTCACTCTTGAAGATCTTCTTACCTCCAATGTAGATGCTCTTCCTTTCTTATTAGGAACCTTTGATGATTCTCCATACACACATACATCAGTAATCTCCTCTCCTTCATCATTAACTTCAACAAGTTTGAGTTTACCTTTACTTTTAACACTTGGAGGTGACTCTTGCCTTAATCTTCCATTGAAAGGTGATCCTCTTTCTTCATCCAAACCACTCCTTTCATCATTTAAACTTTCTGATGGCTGAACTATGCATTCATCTCCTTCAACCACACCTTCTTCATTTTCATCCATGACCTGCAAACAATTCTTATCTGCATACCATGAAAGTGATTCATCAAAGTTTACATCTCTTGACACAAAAACCTTATTGGTATGAGGATTATAGCATCTATATCCTCTTTGAGTATCTGCATAACCAATAAATATACATTTTTCTGATTTCGCATCAAGTTTAGATCTCACCTCACTAGGTACATGTACATAACATACACAACCAAATACTTTCAAATGACTTACACTTGGTCTCCTTCCATGCCATACCTCATATGGTGTCAAATGATGAACTCCAGCAGTCGGAACTCTATTCATAATGTAAACACTTGTGCTAACAACTTCAACCCAAAAATAATTAGGCAAACACATATCATTAAGCATGCTTCTAGATGCTTCTGCTATGATTCTGTTTCTTCTTTCTACGACTCCATTTTGTTGTGGAGTATACCTGCATGTAACTTCTCTTTTGATACCTTCATCATACAAAAAATCAGTAAAAGCTTGAGAGAAATACTCTCCCCCTCCATCATATCTTAGCTTCTTAATATAGATTCCTGTTTGCTTTTCAACATATGATTTGAACTTCTTGAAACAATCAAAGACCTCACTCTTATGTTTAATGAAATACACAAATGTCATTCTACTATGATCACCAATGAATGATACATAGTACTTATTACCAACCAAGGATGCCTGTTTAGTAGGTCCCCACACATCTGTGTGTATGAGATCTAGCAAACCATCACTTACATAGCTTGAATGCTTGAAAGGTTGTCTATTCTGCTTACCCATTTGACATGCTTCACAAAGATGCACTATATGTTGCCTAGTAAGATCAGGCAATCCTTCAACAATCCTCTTCTTTGATAGCTCCTTTAACCTGTGTACATTCATGTGTCCAATCCTTTTGTGCCATAGATCAAGCTCTGCTATTCGATGCATACCATAAGAGAAATAGTTTGTATGATTTGGGTTTACCTTGAATGTAAACAATCTACCTTGTTTTTGACCTCTAGCAATTAACCTCCTTTGCTTTGGATCCTCAATGAAGCAACCTGCATGATTAAATCTTATTTGCAAACCTTTTTCTACCATTTGACCAACTGACATCAAATTCTTAGTGATCGTTGGCACATAAAGTACATCCTTCAAGCAATTTGTCTTGCTCTTATCCTGCATAACGACATCTCCAACTTGCATAATTTTATGTGTTGTATCATCTCTTGTTTCAACATGACCTTTACATGAAGGATTATGCATATTAGAAAACCATGAAGCATCATGAGACATGTGATTAGAACAACCACTATCTATATACCATACATCGCTATTGCAATTCATCTTAGTTTCTACATTCATCATAAGAAGAGAATCATAATCATCACTTTTACCTTCAACTGCATAATTTCCTTGTTGTTTACCTCTTCTTGAATAGCCTCCTCTTCGATTACCACCTTGATTATTTTCATTTTGATAACAATCTTTGGCATAGTGTCCATACCTTCCACATATATAGCAATTGTTCTTATCTTCACTCCTTTGTCTTTGATTGTAGTTGTAGTAGCCTCTCGTACCTCTAGCACTTGATCTTCCTCTTCCTCTTGTGTTGAAGAAGCCACTTGAAGTCCCTTGATCATCGCTCCTTCTTCCTCGACCTCTATTTGAACCTCTTCTACCTCTGTTTCCACCTCTTGATGATCCTACATAAAGAGCTTGTCCTTGAGATCCTTTTTTGATTTGAAGTAGAACCATTTAGATTCATCTCCTCCGTGACCATGAGGGCAATAAGTTGATCAAAATTTGGTAGTTCTCCTGTGACATAAACTGAAGTAATGAAGGGTTTCCATCTCTCATCATCTTTGAGTCCGTTGAGAGTATGTGCAACCAAGGCGTCATCCTCCACATGAGCTTGAATTGATCCTAGTTGATCTGCAATCTCTTTAACTTTCAATATGTAATCATTGACTGATGTCCTTGTATCTTTGTTTATGTTATTCAACTCATTTTTTATTTGAATCTTCCTTGCTCTTGTACCTATAGCATACAACCTTTCCAATGCAAGCCAAACATCTCTACTTGTGTCTAGATCTTGTATGTGTCCTACCATTGAATCTTGAATATTTTGTGATAAAATGAATATAACCCTTTTGTCTCTCTCATTCCAAAGTAAGTCTAAACTCCCTCAACTGTTGCTGATTTGGGTCCTCTGGTAATGTGGGTTTGATATCTGTGCCGTCAATCAAACCATACAAGCCTCTACCTTGCAAGTATGTTGTGATTCTAAACTTCCATGCTTGATAATTGGTCTTATCAAGCTTCTCTATTTGTGCATGTTGGTCTCCCATAATACAAATGCTAAGCTTCCTCCTTTAAGCCTTCTTTCCAATGTGTGTGATGAGAAGAAATATAATATTTACCTTGTAAATGAGGTATGTGCACCTTTCTTTGCTTGGATGTTGCTTGAGATGCCTCCTTGTGATCTTCTTCTACCTTTGTGTAGTGTTGATGATGAGCTGCTTCTTTGATAGCTTCAAATTCTTCATCAAGGTATGATAACCTTATCCAAGCTTCCAAGTACTTGCTCTGATACCAATGTTGGAGTTTATAGATCTCCAAAGTACAGCTAGAAGTAAATTAAAACCCAACAGGACATAGTTGACTTTTTCACAAACTTGTATGCACAAACCAGTTTTCTTGCAAAGCAAATTGCTCTTTACTCACTTAGAATTTTCCAAAATTGTTTCACACACATAAACTAGACTCTAAGAGTTTTCCAAGAAGCTATAGAACACCTCAAATGGATATATAAGCAATGAGCTATGACCTCTACAATATGCAGCTTAAATGGAGACCTTGAAACAAAGATGAACCCGAGGACACACATCACTTGCAGAGACTACTGTTCTTAATTCACAACTCGAATGAATCTTAAACTTTCCAGAATACATTTAGACTTTGAGAGCTTTGTAACAAGCCAAAAATACACGATTTGGATACATACACAAGGAGATATGACCTCTGCAAGTTTGAGGTTTAATGGAGACCTTCAACAGGGGGTAAAACCAGAGAACACACACTACTTGCAGAGAGTACTGCTCCCAGCTCACAAATCCAATGATTAGGAACATTTACAGGAAGAAAGTAGACAGTAAGAGCTTTCAAATGAGCTACAAACATGTAATTTGGATATATAATGAGGGAGATACAAGCTCTGCAATCTCTGCATACAAAACTACAGCAGCATAGAGATACACATATGACTCTCTTGGACATCCCACAAGATCATGAATTTTATCCTCTTTTTGTAGCATGGGAAACTAATCTAAAACCTTCTTAATACATCTAAATTAGTGGTAGACACTTGGGTGGAGGTATTACATGACTCAAGTGCTCAAATAATCAAAGTATTGATGGACTTTGAGAACTAGCCACATCGACCTTCCACTAGGACACCACTGCAGCTCCCTTGTGACTCACTAATTTGACTCACCATGTTCTAGAAATCACGTGGTATTTTGGCTATATTTTATGAATAATATGAGCCTTCTTGAAGTATTTGAAGACTTCCCAAAGGTATTTACATAATTTGAAACTTGTACCCTACATAAAACAAACGTTCGCAACACTTATAAGCACTCTTATTGAAGAAAACATGGGAGGGAGGGAGGGATTAACAAAGAAAAACATGCTAATGATGAAGATAACAAAAACAAAACTTAAAAAGAGAAATAGTTAACCTATGCTCTGATACCATGTTGAAATAACAAAGAACTACTCCTACTCTACTCACATGCACAAATCTAACAAGCTATGGAGGAAGGAACAAAAGATAACAAAACATGATGAATGAATTAAAATGGAAATGAACTGACAAAGATTGCTCTATGAGCATGGAGACTCCATGAGGTGTGGGAGCACACTCTTGGCAATCAGCTAGAGTGGAATGACTTATGTGGAGTGAGGGAGAGGCCTTGCTTATATGGAGTTTGGGAGAATTCCCTTGCATGTGGGATATATGTGCTTGCATGAGAATAAATGCGAGTTGGGACAAAAGGGTGGATCATGGAACTCTCAACATGATCATCAGGCAAGAATCATCGATGTCGAAGATAAATATTTTTGTTGAGATTCTTACTATAGATTGATCTCAACCAATCACCACAATATAGACAAGCTTTATAACACTTAGTAGATATTCCTGCATCATGAAAATGATAAAAATATAATTAGATTAAATCATATTTATTTACATGCATATTGAATAAAAAAATTACATCAATACCTGAACAAACACCATATCTTGAAAAATCGTGAATAGTCCAAGCCACAATACCACGAACCGTAATATGTCTTTCATTGATGCTTTTAGATAAATCAATGACATTAATACCTATCCATAACTCTCGGAGATCGTCAATGAAAGGAGCAAGATATATATTCATATCTTTAACTTGTCTTTTGCATGGGATTAAAAGTGAAAGCATTAAATGTTCCTTTTGAATGCTAAGATATGGCGGAAGATTGTAGTTTATGACTACCACTGGCCATGTTGACCATTTACTGGATTTCATGGAGAATGGATTAACCCCATCTAATGTAACTCCTAACTTTAGATTCTGTGGATATTGTGCAAATTCAGACCATATAGAATCAATCTGCTGAAAAACAACACTATCATGAGGAATTCTGACTATTCCATCAGTACTTTTATGATCATGTCCCCAAGTCAAAAGCTTTGATAATTCGGGGCTTTGAAACATATGTCTAATCCGTGGAGCCAATGGAAAATGTCTCAATACCTTTATTGGGATTTTACCTTCTTCGCCCTTATATCAAGGAGATTGAAATTTGGGACATGTCAAAGAGTCTGCATATTCACCTCTATATAAAATACAATCATTAGTACATGCATGTATACATTTATAATCTATATCAAGATTGTTGATTATCTTCTTCATTTCATCATGTGAGGTAGGAAGAATATTCTGACTTGGTAAAAACTTTTCAGATAATAACCTGTAAGTTCATAAAAAAAAAAGATATATTAAAAAAAGTAAATAATACACACACACACACACATATATATATATATATATATATATATATATATATATATATATATATATATATATATATATATATATATATATATATATATATATATATATGCATATAATTTTATATATGTGTATGCTTATGTGTATGTGTATGTGGATGTGAATATGCATGTGCATGTGTATACATATGTGTATGTGTATATGTATATATGTATGTATATGTGTTTTATAGGTATATATGTATGTATATATACGTATGCGTATATGTATGCATATATGTATATGTATGTGTGTATACATGTGTATGTATGTATGTATGTATGTATGTATGTATGTGTATGTATGAATGTGTATAAATGTATGTATTTGTATGTATGCATCTGTAGCTGTGTATATTTGATTTCATTTTTAATTGTTTTTTGTATATTGTGGTTTGCAGATTTTCATATCTAGACCATTGAATCGTCTGGCAGTTTCCCATTTTATAGGCAATCTATTACTTGTCTTGATAAGTTGTTTACAGATATTAAATAACGGTTACCAAGGAAGGTATTTAGTCATATGTAAAATGGGAGGATCAAATTTTTCATGAATATTTTGAAAGATGCATTAATAGTTCCAAAAGATGGGCAAACAAAAAGTGTCCATTCAATTCAAGTTCTTGTTCTTACATTATCTAAAGTAAGAATAAAAACCTGCATTGAATGGACACTTTTTGTTCGCCCATCCTTAAAAATTATTTTTCCATCCTTCAAAATCTTCAAGATAAATTTGCTCCTCCGATTTTACATGTGGCTTAATACCTTCCTTGGTAACTGCTATTTAATATTTGTATAATTAGCAGCACAAGTATTAGGTCGACTAAAATACGAGAAACATATGTGTCAAGAAGATTCTAAAGGTTGGGTGGACAATTCTAAAGGCTAGATGGACAAAACATCTTCATTCGATACAGGTATGTATAATTTGACCCTACTCTCATAACTTGTGTATGTGTGTATATGTGTGTGTATGTTTATATGTGTGTATGCATTCATGTATATTATGTGTATGTTTATATATGAATGTATATATATATATATATATATATATATATATATATATATATATATATATATATATATATATATATATATATATATATATATATATATATATATATATATATATATATATATATATATATATATATATATATATATATATTTATGCATATATATATAAATACATAGAAAATTAAAAATTATACCTTGATAGTGTCCAAACAGATACATTACTCCATCCAAAACAATTTTGAAGATTGAGAATAAGTAAGCTTGCACTTAGTCATGTCAAACAACTTCCTTCATATACATGCTTTAGACATTCCTCTCGAAGATATTTCTCATTTTTAGAAATATCAATGCTCTCACTGTCATTTTGATACCAATCCTCCATAAAATCTGCCATGCCATCATCTTCATCATTGTCACATAAATCTTGTACTTTATCGTCTTTTGAATATAGATCTTTCAACCTTGCATATTCCACATGATTACTTTTGCGTAGCCTCCTCATAGAAGCTTCTGATAAATGAGGTCTTACTGGCAATTGTGAATGCTGTGGAGGAATATCATCAACATCATATGTTCGAATCTACACATATAAATAAAATTCATTAGTATTCCATAAATGGATAAAAAGTAAACTTTAAATATAAAATTAAGTATATAAGTTATTAAATATGGATAGAAAATTTTTATTCTCTCTAGCTAAAAGGTGCTCTTGGAGGTCTATGCCATCCATAATTCACTAATAGTTCATCACCGACATGTAATGTAGTAATAGCATTGACAAATATGTATCTTGATACATCTCTACTCATGTATGGTGATTCATGACTATTTTCACGCTCCTAAAATGTGCAATTATTCCTTGAACTATTATGTAACCCTCGACTACTAGTTATTAAACCTGCTATATTTCCATGTGTGTAAGGTCTTCCATCAATATATAATCTTTCATTTTCTACATGTAAAATCCTTCTAGTAGTAAGAGATGCTGCGTTCAAGCATATTCCATAAGTACTCATGCTTTGAACATAATGTGAAAGTCGATGCCAATCTCCCCATCCATATATAGGACCACAAAATGACATAAGAGTGACTTCAGAGTTCGGAGGCACATACAAATCCTCTCCAATAAGGAGACCACGAGCAGCATTAGTGATAGTGGATGGAGCAATCATATAACGATTACACCAAAAGTTGAAAACCTCTCTTTCTAAAGGAAGTGGTCCTCTATTCCATCCTCCATATCTTCTTCTATCATATGTTTATACTAAAGAACGATCACGAGCTGGCAATGGATAATCTCCAGCTGTTTCAGTCTCTAAACCAGGAGGCAGAGGATTTCTAGAAACCTCTGTGTAATAGATGAACAACAAGTCCATGACGTGTACGAGGTATATTAACATTATGAGAAAAATTATCATCATCATCATCATCGAGCAAGTATTCCTGTATATCAACAGTAATTTTATTTTGTATATGGTTTTTAAATAAAATAATGACATTAATTTATATAAAAAATACATACCCAAGCATTATCACGTTGACCAAGTGATGGTGCATGCTCAAAAGTACCATACTCTGCCTCATGTTCAATACATTCCAATCGTGGTCTTCGATACGTGCCATAACAAGAGTTACACCAACATATATCTCTTGATAGTAAAATTCATCATAATTCCTATCGGAGGACACATGTGAAGTTGTTACATGGGTAGGAGGTGGTGGAGTACCCTCTGATTGATCAGAATCTGCACATAATAAGAAACAAAAAAATATATGTTTGCATGTATATGTGTATGTGGGTATGTGTATGTGCATATGTGTGTATATATGTGTATGTATTCTAATTTTTTTTTTCTGTTTGAGACTAAATTAACAGGAGATATTGTATGGTGGAAAAAAATAAGAGGCGACCTAACATACCACCTGAGACGTGGTAGTTTTTTTCATAGATAGCTACGTCTTCAGGGGTCATTTCCTCAGTAGAAGGTACACAAATTAATAGTTTATATTTATAATTTTCAAACACTTTAGTAATTTTTTACATTAATTTATGTATTTCTTTTTTCTTAAATAAACAGGCTGCTGCAAAGAAGAGAGTAGAGTCGGGCCACACATCGCACCTAGGCCAAATGGGCCATAATGTTTTTGTAGCTACATTTGTAAGTATATGTGTTATTGTGAGTATATTTTTTATTTTAGTTAAAATGCAAGCAAATAATCTTTTTTATTTGTTTCAATGTAGCGAAAGGATTATGGCCGATATCCTATGAAACATGAGATCGAGTATGCTACACATTTTGGATATCGGTGTTTGAGCGAGTATATGCGAGATCATCCAGATGCCTTTGTGAGTATTATTAAATTTTATATAATTATTTTATTTTATGAATGGTTTAATTGTTTTATTTATTTATGTTTGTTATATGTAATACACGAGTATTAGAGAGAGAGAGAGAGAGATATGGATGAGGTGGAGAGACAGACACAGGAGGGACGATCTCGATTGCCACAGGGTGATCATGATGATGAGGATGAGGATGATGAGGATGATCATGATGCTGCTGATGATGATGATTCGGATTCTAGTTGATTATGAAATTGGATTATATGTATTTACATTGATATATATATATATATATATATATATATATATATATATATATAT
This sequence comes from Ceratopteris richardii, assembly GCA_020310875.1. Lineage (NCBI taxonomy): Eukaryota > Viridiplantae > Streptophyta > Polypodiopsida > Polypodiales > Pteridaceae > Ceratopteris > Ceratopteris richardii. Next base: position 65,204,290 of record CM035408.1, read on the forward strand.
ATATATATGTATATATATATATATATATATATATATATATATATATATATATATATATATATATATATATATATATATATATATATATTATCTATATATTTTTCATTTCAGTTATGTTTTGAATTGTGTGTATGGTATTAAGTAATGAAGAGTTTTGTTCTATTGATTGTTATTATTGTTTATATTAAGCATGTGTTTTAATACTTTAATTATATAATTCATTCATATGTGTGTGCATAAGTGTATATGTATGTGTGTGGAAATGTATGTATGTGCATGTGTACGTGTGTGTATATGTATGTATGTGCATGTACATGTGTAAGTGTATATGTGTGTATGAGTATGTGCATGTGTATGTGTGTGTATATGTATGTGCATGTAAATGTGTAACTCTATGTGTATATGTGCATGTATATGTGTATATGTAGGTATGTGCATGTGTGTGTGCATGTGTATATGTGTGTGTACATATGTGCATATATATGTGTATATATGTGTATAATGTATGTATATGCATGTGTATATGTATGAAACATGCATGTGTATGTGGATGCATTTCCATTTGCATCCATGTGCATGCATGTGAATGTGCATGCATGTGGATGTGCATATACATGTATTTATGTATATGTTAATGTCTGTATGCGATGCAAAAAGCATCCCTTATGCGACGCTTTTTAAAACCGTCACGTTAGCGATGCTCTATGTGAACATCTCACACCCTGTCATGCCACACGTCGAAAAAAACATCGTTTGTCTCGTCGTTTAATCGACGGCCCATGCTCGCCGCTCATTGCGATGCATTTTGCAACTTTATAGCGACGAAATTGTGTCGCCTTAACCGTCGCTATGCGCCCGTATTCCTTGTAGTGAGAGTAAATCAAACCCAACCATTCATGATTAGTGGTAGAATAATTGTGTTCTATTACTAAAAGGAAGGATTGACATAGTAGACATGCCTATACCATTTGCATTGGATGGTTTGCATTAAAACACTACCAACATCAATATTAGAAGCTTCCACAAATATATGGAATCTCTAAGTCCTCACTACGACTTGAAGAATTGTAGCCTTTGTTAATGAGATTTTCAAGCATTGAAAAGCCAACTCACATTCAAGAGTCCATTGAAAATTGGCAAGTTTCACATGGGGTAACTTATTTAGAGGAACAAAAATATGAGCAAGAAAACAAAGATGCCAACCAATCCAATTGATTTTCCCTAAGAATCAGAGGACTTCTTTAGTATTCTTTGGGTCCAAAGCATTGAGAATGATTTGAGTTTTATCAGGATCCACCACAAATCCCTATTTAGAAACGAGATGGCCAAGCAGCTTACCACAAGTAACACAAAAAATGTACTTAGTAGGATTCAACGATAGATGAACTTCGTGGCATTTGAGAAAACAAAGTTTCATTTCATATAAGTTATGTAACTAAGATTGAAAAATCATCTAGAAACACTTTCGTAAAATTGGTAAGATATGAGTCAAAAATGGACTAAAAGGTGCTAGGGGCATTAAGAAGCCTAAACCACGTGAAATTGCATGCAAAGACACCCCAATTGATAATTAAAACAATTTTTGGGATGTCAAACTTATTACAAATATGTGTCCCTTGAGTAGTTTTGATGTGAACCGTTTTCCTATGCATTTAGGTAGTGATGTGTGAGAACACACTAGGACCGCCAAGGCACTTTTTTCTCTCTTTAGGAGGTTTGTTTCCCTCGGCTTGTATATATGCCTATAGCTCACGGGTTACTTATCTTTGTACATTCTAGTGGTAATACATTTTGTATTGTGTGTTGTGCCCACAAAATGGCATCAACCGAATCTGTTTTGCTTATCGTATTGTGTGAACGTTAGCGTGCACTACAAAATATGAGGGGCATACTGATGTTGTCCATACCGACAGTCACGCCTTGGCATTGGTATGACCATTGAAAATTCTGAAAAACCACGAAGGCAATACCGACGGTCATTTAATCGTCGGTATACTCGTTGAAAATCCATAGTCGATATGTGGGTCGAAAATTGGCGACGTCGGTATGAGCACCGGTATAAGTGTCCGTAATTTATTGCAAATTACTGAAGCTTATACCGATGATTATACCGACGCTCATACCGATGCCTATACCATCACAATGTTTTAACTAGACCCGAGAGCAAAAATTTGATATTTGCTCGCGTTTTGAAACAAAGTCTGCTACTGTTCAGTTTGCACGCGTGAACTACATTCTGAGGATATTGTGTACACACATCTCTCTCTCTTTGTCTCTCTCTCTCTCTTTATCTCTCTCTCTTTATCTCTCTCTCTTTCTCTCTCTCTCTCTCTCTCTCTCTCTCTCTCTCTCTCTCTCTCTCTCTCTCTCTCTCTTTCTTTCTCTACACACACCTCTCTATTTCTCTAGATCTAAAATTTTGGTAAGTATCACACATACTGTAGCACCCTTTTCTCTTTCTTTGTGTTTTCCCTTTTCTAATTTCTCTTCTCTTTAGTTTTGCAGGAGCCTTTTGACGTGATTGTTTTGGAATTTGATGAAGGACAACATTAAGTGGACTTTGACGACAATGATCCAAACAATTACATTGATGTAAGTGATTGTTTTGTTTTTTATTGACATAGAGTGAGAAAGAGAGAGAGAGAGATGAAAGAAAGAGAGAGATCTAGAGAAACATAAAGAGAGAGAGAGATGCATACATACATGTACACACACACATGCATATGCATACATACATACACACATATGCATGTACACACACATACATACATACACACATGCATATTACATACACATGCACACACATATATACATACACACATGCATATGCATACATACATACACACACATGTATAGATACACACTCACATATGTATACACACACATATGTGTATACACACAGGCATATTAATACATACATACACACATATGCATGTACACACACACACACATACATACATACATACATACATACATACACACATGCATATTACATACACAGGCACATGCATACATACACACACATGCATACATACACACATATACATACATACATACACACACACATGTATACATACACATAAACACACACACATGTATACATACACACATGCATATGCATACGTACATACACACACATATATGCATACATACATACACGCACATGTATAGATACACACATATACATACATACACACACATATGCATACATACATGTACACACACACATTTATATGCATACATACATACACACATATGCATGTACAGACACACACATACATACACACATGCATATTACATACACACACACATACATACATACACACATGCATATGGATACATGCATGCACACACATGTATAGATACACACTCACATATATATACACATGCATATGCATACATAAATACACACATATGCATGTACACACACACACATACATACACACATGCATATTACATACACATATACATGCATACATACACACACACATGCATACATACACACATATACATACATACATACATACATACATACATACATACATACATACATACATACACACATATGCATACATACATGTACACACACACATTTTACATACACACATGCGTATGCATACATACATACACACATATGCATGTACACACACACACATACATACACACATGCATATTACATATCCACACACATATACATACACACTCACATATGTATACACACACATTTGTGCATACACGCATGTATATGCATACATACATACACACATATGCGTGTACACACACACATACATACGCACATGTGTATTACATACACATGCACATGCATACATACATACACACATATGCATAAACACATAAACACACACACACGTATACATACACACATGCATATGCATATATACATATACACACATATGTATACATACACACATGCATATTCATACATACATACACACACATTTGCATGTACACACACACATAGATACATACACATGCATATGCATACATACATACACACACATGTATAGATAGACATATATACATACATACATACATACACACAGATATGCATACATACATGTACACACACACATTATACATACACACATGCATATTACATATATACACAAGCATATATATGTACACACTCACATATGTATACACACACATATATATGCATACATACATACACACATGCATATGCATACATACACACATACATACATACATACATACATACATACATACATACATACATACATACACACATACATATTACATACACACGCACACACACATACATACACACATGCATATGCATACATACATACACACATGTATAGATACACACATATATATACATACATACACACACATATGCATACATACATGTACACACACATTATACATACACACATGCATATTACATATATACACACACACATATACATACACACTCACACATGTATAGATACACACACATGTATAGATACACACACATGTATAGATACACACACATACTGAAGTAATTCGACGGCGATGCACCACAGTGCACTGTCCTTATCACAAGCTCCACGATGATATCCTTGGAGTAGAAAACCGAGCTCCTAAGGTCACACACGATACTCCGCACAGAGACTGCAAAACACGCAGAAAAAACACAATACACAGGGAGCACGAAGACATACTTCTTAAGTCTTACAAATGCGATCGAACTTACAGTCTATGACTGACCAGGCCACTATATGTTTTATTAAAGAACATATACAAAGAAGTGTCCGGTGGCCATTTGACCTTTCATATGGACACTAACGATAACAATCTCCCACTAAAGGCCAATATGGCCAAAGTAACTATGGGAGAAAAATAAAGAATGATAAAGAAGAGTTGAGTGTAAGTATACAAACTATACCTCCCATCTGATGGGCATGTTACATAGGATACAAGTGAATGTGTAAGATCATGAATCAAGTAACTCCCATCAAGTGATAGCAGTGTCAAAAGCTATCTTGTGGTAGAGCTTTAGTCAAAGCATCTGCAACATTATCTCGAGTGTGAACCTTCTCAAGAATAATGCACTCAATGGCTAAGCAATCTCTAATGAAGTGATACCTCACCTCAATGTTCTTGGTCTTTGCATGATAGACCGGATTCTTAGCCAAAGCAATGGCACTCTGACTATCATCGAGCAAATGAGGTACATGTTGAGGTAAACACATATCACAAGCAAGATGAGAAAGCCACAATGCTTCCTTCCATGCCTCACTTGCTGCAACATACTCTACTTCTGTAGTGGAAAAAGCTTTATATCCTTGAAGACGAGATCTCCAAGAGATAGCACCTCCAACAAAATGAAAAATATACCGTGATGTAGACTTATGATTGTCTACACAACCAGCATAGTCAAAATCTGTGTAACCAATAATGGATGCTTTCCCTCTACCTAAGCATAGACACTTGTCCTTAGTGCCACTCAGATATCTCAAAATCATATTGATCGCTTCCCAATGTTTCTTGCCAGGATTAGACATATATCTGCTCACAACTCCCACTGCAAATGCAATGTCTGGTCTCGTAGCTACCATAGCATACATGAGACTACCAACGACAGACTAATAGGGAATTTTGGTCATGAATTCCTTTTCCTCATCTGATTTGGGGCAATCATCCTTGCTCAATTTCACATATGTGGGTAAAAGTGTACTCAATGATTTTCCACCCTGCATATTGAACCTGTGAAGTACTTTGGATATGTACTCACTTTGAGATAAGTATATGCATCTTTTACTCCTATCACGAGTAATGCGCATGCCAAGAATATGTTTGGCATCCCCCAAATCCTTCATATCAAATGTCTGACTCAACTTCCTTTTGAGAATCGACAAGTCATAGGAGGACTCCCGAGCAATCAACATATCATCGACATAAAGTATCAAGCATATCAAGCTGCCATCTGAGCATCTCTTTGTGTAGAGACAATGATCCTCATTGCTTCAAGAATAGCCTTGGGACTTCATAAAAGCATCAAAATTTTGGTACCATTGTCTAGGAGACTGTTTAAGTCCATACAAGCTCTTCTTGAGCTTACAAACTAGACTTTCCTTGCCAGGAACTACATAACCCTCTAGTTGTTCCATATAGGTCTCATATGTAAGATCTCCATGCAAGAAAGTTGTTTTCACATCCATTTGGACTAGCTCTAAGTCCTCCATTGCAATGAATCCAAGCAACATGCGCAAAGTAGTCATCTTGACCACTGGAGATAAGATTTCCTCAAAATCAACACCATGTTGTTGCTTAAAACCCTTTGCAACAAGTCGTGCTTTATATTTTGGAGAAGCACTATCGAATGTGAATTTCAGCTTATATACCCATTTACATGGTAAAGCTTTCCTGCCCTTTGGCAAAGCTCTTAAATCCCAAGTACCATTCTTGTGAATAGAATCCAGCTCCCTCTTCATGGCATGCTCCCACTTGACATGATCCTCTGTCTGCATAGCCTCTTTGTAGCAAAAAGGCTCACCGACATCTGTTAGCATAACAAAATCTAAACCTCGAACATATCTATCAGGTGGATGTGAGACACGTGCAGAACATCTCAATGGTTGCTGAACAGGAACATGTGCAGACTGATTTGAATGGACATTCTCTTGAACATCCTTATGAGCACCATTTTTATGCATGCTAACCGGAGGACTAGTATCCTCAAACACCACTCTTCTCACTTCAACCTCCGTAATGGGTTGTTTATGCATCTTAGACTCATTAAAAATGACACCACTACTTCTGATCTGTGACTTATCGTGTTTCAGGATCCCATAAGCGATATCCAAATTGTCCACCCAAAAAATCAAAGATGATCATAATATGGTGGCTCCCCTATCCACAACTCTTGTGCCACTTTCAGACCTTTGGTGGTACTATATGAAAGGTTAATCACATGAATTGGAGTCAATATTGCTTTTGCCCAAAAACCTTGTTAGAGGTTTGCATGATGCAACATAGAGACTACTCTATCTTGAATAGTTATATTCATCCTCTCAGCTGCACCATTCTGTACTGGGGTATAAGGAGTTGTAAACTCTCTATGAATCACTCTAGACTGACAGAAAAGGCTGAATTCATGTGAGGTATACTCACCCCCATTATTTGAACGTAAAGCCTTAAGCTTAGTTCCTTTTTTAGTCTCAACTTAAGCAAGCCATTTTTTGAAAGTAGGGAATACCTCATCCTTCGATTTGATAGGATATACCTAGACTTTTCTAGTAGCATCATCTATGAAAGTGGCAAAGTACCTAGACCTAAGGACCTAGTGGGCATAGGACTACACACATCTGTATGAACGAGTTTTAAAGGCTGAATTGAAGAGTCAATGTGCGTTCTATGCACATTTCAGGTTTGCTTTCCATATTGACAATGCTCACAAAATGAAAAATTACAGAAAGTTTTTCCATTCCACTACGATATATATGGCCCAAACGACCAATCCAAATACAAGGCATAGGTTGTTCAATAACAGCTAACAAGTGTTCTTTCTATGATATAAATAAAGGATAAAGTGAGCCAACTTTGCTTCCTTTTGCAATAACCATATTGCCCTTTGATATACGAAAGGACTGAGCATAGAAGACCACCTTGTAACCAAGGTCATCAAGTTGACCAACTGACATCAAACTGCATGATAACTGAGGTACATGGCATATATTATGCATAGTAAATTTTGAACCATAAATGAACTGCACAACCACATCTCCAATCCCCACAACATCACACTAGTAAGAGTCACCAAGTCTCACGGTACCAAGAGACTTTGCTGCATAATTAGAGAACCATTCTCTATGTGGTGTCACATGGAAAGAAGCACCAAAATCTAACAGCCAAGTGTGGGAAAGAGAATCAGCCATAAGAGCCTCAGTTGGCACAGTACTATCAAGTGTCAACATGTCATCATCATCAAAAATAGCATTAATTTCTTCAATCTTCACAGTCCAAGTAGATGGTGCAAGCAACTGTTTAACATGCCCATCAACATTATGTCCTTTACCTTTAGCATTCTTTAATGCATAACAGTTTTTCTTCATGTGTCCTTTCTCATGACAATAATGGCATTCAATATCCCTCTTCCTTGATTTACTTCTACTCTTATTCCGTTGAACATTCTTTTCCTTGTTCTTGCTCCTGCCACATTGTTGATTCTTTCCTTGGTAAGAATCATGAACATTATATGCATCTCTACTCTGAGTGCCAACCATAGATTTTCTACGAATCTCCTCACTCAAGAGTGCTCCACATATGTCATCATAGATGAGTTTACCACCAGGTGCACTGTTGCTAATAGTTGTGCAAAACGTATCCCATGATGATGGAAGGGTGCATAACAACAATACTGCTTTCATTTCATTATCCATATCCATTTTTTGAGCCTGTATCTGGGAGAATATAGCATCAAACTCATTCAGATGAGCAGCAACACTATTTGTTTCCTTCATACGAAGATCATATAATTTTCTCATCAGATACACTTTATTTGATGTTGTCTCTTTTTCATATGTATTGCATAACTTCTTCCAAAGCTCCTTTGCACTTTCAGAGTCTACTATTGTAAAGTAAACATTATCTGCCAAGTGCAAGCGAATGGTAGACCTGACCATTTCATCTAACTCATCCCAATCATCTTCATCCATGTTAACAGACTTCTTTGAAATCCCATTTACTGGCTTCCATTGCCTCCTTTGAATCAACACATCTTTAATCTGATTCTTCCATAGAGCAAAGTTTGTGCCATCAAATTTTCGGATCTCAAAATGATTTTTTCCCTGCAAGTTATAGCTCCTCCTCGGAACACTGGCACTATACACTGATCCACCAGATGTGCCTGAGACCTCTGATGCCATGATGGTAGAGAACTTAATAGAATGATAACGGAGCTAGAAGAGTCCAAACACCAATAAATAAGTGTATCAAGGAGTAAATCAACCACTGTATAGTTGACTAAACCAGAAATCTAAAAAAATTTTGCCAAAGTATCCTTTGCAAAATGAGCATATGACTAGTGTCAAAGTATCATAAAAGCGCAAGTACTGACATGGTACCTGCATGGTGAATCACTGACTCCACTGCGTATAATCAGTTACCCAATAGAAGCCAACTAGGCTTATTGAGCACCTATGAAAAACTATCATACATCTCCTATGGCAAAGCTGGGTAAGTCTTCCACCTGCATCACCAAAGAGACCCTGATATCTGGGTGTCTCCTAGTTAAGAAAACCTCACCACGACCCTCTTTTTTAAACATAAAAGGCTTTATGCAAAAAACGTAACTGCTATATCAATGACCACATGGGCGTACATAAGCGATATCCACAGAAGTGTACATGGTGTGTATGTGCTCAATATATGTAGTAAAATGACACTAAAATGCTGAATGCATAGCCCAAAAACTAGCCAACAACACCTACAAGTGTCTGTCAACTCTGATGTTTTAAGCTCAAAAACCTGTATAAATTTGCAGCGGCTTCTCCCACCAAAAGTGAAAACCTCTCAAGAAACCTATATTTTTACGAGTATGGCTGAAAAACATAGCCCCAGAGGTTGATATTTATTATCGGAGAAGTACAAAGAACACTGTTCTTGATGTTATTGGACCTGTGTGAAGAGAACTATGTGCGAAAGTACTCCAAAATGGCTCCAAAAGACACCCCAAAAATGCTTCAGAAATAGGCTTTGAAAGCAAAGAATGAAGCTTTGAGGGACCAAAACTTGTTCAAGGTAATGTCAACCTTAGTCTTTCCCCTTCTTCAGACACCACAAGAGTGTATCTTAGTGGCAAGTGATTGCCATGGTTAAGCGAGCTCAGGGGGGGAACAATACCAGGATGGGTGACCTCCCGGGAAGTACCAAGAACCTCTATATTCCTTGATCCTTAAGGTCCTCCCTCGCACACAACCAACGGTGCCAATGCGACTTTGGTGACTCGGATGACAAGCTATGCCAGGGTCTATGCCTTGGTCACCACCTTAGTCGTAAGCCTTGGAGAAAGCCGAGAGAAACCAGGGGATGGGGGGATGTTCGCTTCGCTTGCACAAAAGGAACAAAGCTTTTGCTTCAAAATGCTCTGATACCAGTGAAATAATTTGACAGAGATGCACCATAGTGCACTCTCCTTCTCACAAGCTCCACGACGATATCCTCAGAGTAGAAAATTGAGCCCTTAAGGTCGCACAGGGTACTCCACATAGAGATTGCAAAACATGCAGAAAAAACACAATACACAGGGAGCACGAAGACAGACTTCTTAGGTCTTACAAATGCGGTCAAACTTACAGTCTGTGACTGACTAGGCCACTATATGTTTTATTAAAGAACATATACAAAGAAGTGTCCAGTGGCCATTTAGCCTTTCACATGGACACTAACGATAAGACATGCATATATACATACATACATACATACATACATACATACACACACATATGCATACATACATGTACATACACACATTATACATACGCACATGCATATTACATATATACACACGCACATATACATACACACTCACATATGTATACACACACATATGTGCATACACACATGCATATGCATACATACATACATACACACAAATGCATAGATACATGCATATACATACATACACACATATATGCATACATACATGTACACACACACACATACATACACACATGCATATGCATACATACATACACACACATGTATAGATACACACATATACATACATACATACATACATACATACATACATACATACATACATACATACATACATACATACATACATGCATGCATGCATACATGCATACATCCATACATACATACATACATACATACATACACACATGCATATATACATGTACACATACATATGCATACACACTCACATATATATACATACTTATGCATACATATATGTACACATAAACATATCCTAAATAAAGTTTTAGGATTAATATTAATTTATACAATGAAATATATGTAAAAATATCTAAAAAAATAAATCTATAGATTTTTTAGGGTTTAGATATATATCCTAACATCTCCACATGGGATCAGATGGGATTTCCATGTACACCTTGGAGAGCTCATGAACATGATGACTCCAAGATATGTCCCATACGTGATGGAGCTCCGGTCATGGATGCAACCGGAAAGTTCATGCATCAACACATTCGACAGCTTTGCTCCATACAGTTTGGAATTCTGTCATGTTAAAATGGAACGAACAGGATAAAGATTCCAGAAATTATATCACACACTTGATATATGAAGAGTACCGGCCAACACTTGGGCATCCTATTGTGAGCTGAGAGTGGATTCAGAACACAGTACATGAGGTGATGTCTCATCGGCGATCCGAAGCTCACGATGCTTTCAGAGCAAGCTTAACGAAACCTGTATGGTTAGATGTTGAGGAGTAGGAATTGATTCAGCAGCAACATACTCATCATCGATACCGTCAGCAGCGAGATACGGCAGCCATACGTTTAGATATGGTTGGAACATCCCATTTGGGTAGCGGCGGATACGACAATATGTGTTACCAATTTGTAAGTGTTAGTCGGCCGCCGGATTGGCAACTGTATAACTGAATCTTGTTTCGCACGCGCGAAAAATTGTTACAAAGACATTTGTAATCTTTATATAAAGCAATGTAAAAGAGACGCAAAGTGACGATTCGTGGAATCACCAGTCTATCCGTCTGGGTGATTGTCTGTGTCATTACTGTAGTGTTGTTGTCTAATTCCAAGTATAATGTGCGTATCCGTGTCTGTTGTCTACCGATCTCTGTTGCGGTTGTGAGTTTTCTCGACATCTAGTAGATCGCCGGGTTGTTGTCTGCGTGACTCGTTGCGAGTCTCTATGGCGATTGTTGTGTTAATTACGTGTATCATGGTATTACTCTTTCTTGGAATGTCCTGCCAGTTAATTGAGGAATTTTGTGTAGTTGTGGTAGTGTTTCTGGGATTCGGACCTGTATTGTGTTGTCTTCAATGTTGAGGTCTATCTTCATGCGGCAAAGATTAAGCTACAATAAGTGTCTTCCTAAGTTGTGTACTGAATCTTCAGTACTGTGTGTCTGAGACTATTGAGTTCTCTGTCTCTTCAATGTTGTCTAATTGTTTGTACCTATTCGGTAAAGGTTGAATTACTGCCATTGTCTCTGGTATTTCAATAAGTTTATGTGCAGAACAGTGTAGCAATTTAGTGTATTCGGTACACTTTGGACGTATTTTGATCGAGGACTGTAAGGCCCCTAAGCGTAACAGCATATTAATAGAGTTCTGCGCATCCGTATATTGTTGTATGGAAATGGTTAGTTTTGGGAACCAAGTATAGGGCCTCTGTCTAACAGACCCCTACCACTCCCAAGAACCCAATAAATGTTTAAACGCACTTCTGACAGTTACAACAAGCGTTTAACACTGGCGACCACGATGGGATGGTGGCACTTAACTATCACCAAGTGGCACCAGTATATTGCAAATCAATTGTGAAAAGTGACTGTAGATTGTAAATCGATAGTAATAGTACGCGATTGGTACAAAAGATGATACATGCCGGTTACTAGATCCGGTGAAACGTATCTGAAGAACCGACAGCCTTGGGTACCTAATTTGCTAAGGACGCCTCCAGGAGGTAGAAGCGCAGATAGGTTTAACCCAGCTGCCAAGAAAGTGAAGAACCTTAGTAGTGATTCCGACCATATTCCGATGGAACGCACTACATTTCTGGCAGATTCCGGTGCGATTTCGGCACAGTCTGTCGAAGGTATAGTAACCCCAGAATCTACCGGGACACAGCATGAAGTTAATTTAGCACCATTGGGTCAAGATTTCGAATTTGTATACGAATAGAAATGCCTTAGCCAAAGAAATCTGTGAAGGAGAAAAAAAACCTTGTTTTGGTGAAAAATTGACACCTTCCGGTGTTATTCCGGTACCAGTTGTTGAAAGTTCACAATTTTTCGGTGACGATTTTCCCTTTCTTGGTGAATCTTCAGTCCACTCACCGTTATTGGGAGTAAGCTTTCCTACATTTGATCTCAAAAAGGAAGGTAGCCTATTCGAAGCTGAGATCAGGAACATATTGAACAATATTATCGAACCGGAAAGTGCACAGGCTGACAATATAGATTTTGACGATCCAGATATTCAGCCTCGGGATACAGAAGATAGTCACAAAACAACCATCAGCACAATGAACGGGCAACAATAACAACAACAGCAACAACAGCAACAATAACTATGCCCACCAAGGCCGACTCCAACAGGAGTAACGTACACTAAATTCGGTGGATTTCCAGGGGATGACCCAGATGCTCATGTACGCACATTTGAGATAAGCTACATAGTGCTCAACCATCCACTTGATCCGGCGTATAAAGCTATTGTCTTCCAGTCTACATTGGTTAACGAAGCAGCCAGATGGCTTACAGAATATGATATTAACCACTTCGGCACCTATGAAGTAGTAAGGGATGCATTTTTGCAGAGATTCAGGCTAAAGAAGAATCCAGCCAAAATTTTCGACTACCTGCAAAACAATAGACAGAAGATAAATCAAACGGTGCAGGAATACGCCACCCTATTCAGGACTCATTTGAGGCAGTTACCACCAGCACATGCCAACCTACCGGATGACGTTATAACTCAATGGTTTATCAATGGATTGACTCCGCAACTCAAATAGATCATGATCATATGCTGTGTAGGAGCTATGACACTAGATGCGGTGATAGCAATGGCTTTGCATCTTGAAAACAAGGTTGGAGGATTTACAGAAGATCTGGAGTGGTTAAAAGCAAATAAAACTGTTGCAGAAGATCCGACCAGACAGTTATACTGCACCACTTGTAAAAACTCACGGCACACCAGTGTCACTTGTGCACTTAATCAGTTGTTTTGCGCTATCTGCAACACGACCGGACATATCATCGAAAACTGTGCATACAACGCCAAAGTGCAGAGCACCGCAATTGTCAATGCTATTATACAGGAACCAGGACAGCCAGCCAATCATTATGTACCTCAGCAAATGAGAAACAATCAGCAACAAGGCTATCGAAATTACAGAGGACAGTGAAATAATAACTACAATGCAAATCGCTGGCAGGCCGGACCAGCATAGGAAAATACTAATTTGCCGTCTCGCTGCGATTTTTGTGGTGAATTTGGTCACATTAAAAGATTTTGTAAGGATGCAGCTGAGTATGATCAAAGGAAGAAAGAACGTCAAAACCCAATGACTAATATGGTACAAATCACACCAGTAGAAACGTAGGCTACAGTAATTCAGACACGATCCGGTAAGCAACTGCAACCAGCAGTAGAAGTCTTTGAACCACGCATACGTGAACAACAAAGGATGTATGATAAGGCAAGCCAATGGACCCCCGCCAAACCTCCAGTGTTTTGAGATCCTATTCCAGTGACCCAAGCTCCGTTAACCAAGGAAGGAACACAAAAACAAGATTCTAATTCAGTAGCAGACACATCATCTTCAGCAGAAACATCATCTTCAGCCAGCGCATCATCTTCAAAATCGGCGGAAAACACAATTCGATCACATAAGGCGTGGGAAATTTTAGCTAAAGCGTCCATTACTCTTCCTCTTGGCCAATTACTTGCACTAGTACCAGGAGCTCGACAACAATTCCAACAACAGTTCAGTCCTGTACCTTCTTGCATTCCAGCAACAGCGACAGTGCAACCAGAACCTGATTCTACGGTCGATCATTCAGTTCCTTTAATTACGGTATGGTATAAAAATCATAAAATTACACAGGTACTAATTGATGGAGGATCTGGTGTCAACATTGCTACTGTTGCACTATATAAAAAGTTAAGATGGATCGAAATTGAACCAGTTCAGTTTTTTGTCAAAATGGCCGACCAGTCAAGAGTCCATCCAGTAGGACTTGTTCGAAACGTGCCAATAACTTTGCAGGGTACCACATTTAAGATGACCTTTGTCGTCCTAGAATTACTAGAATCCACCCTTGATTATAAACTTTTTTTTGGCCGTCCTTGGCTGAAGAAAGCTAAGGTCATACAAGATTGGTCTGCACAGGAACTCACTTTCAAAGATAATAATCGTAAATATGTTGTAAAACTAGATGCTATACAGCCTTGCAAATTACATGCTAGACCATATTTTGCAAAACCAGTTCATATGTTAGATGGTTTGTCAGATGATGAAGAAAAAGAGTTTTTGAAGAATAATATTGATTTGATCTCCCTAAGAACTGTTGATCTACAATCTGTTGTAGATAATTGGAATCCTGCAGTTTGTACGGTGATGCCTGTAACAAATACAGATAAGAAAGAAGATACCACTACTATAGATGACGTTGATCTACAACAACTTTTTAAGCCAGCTGACGATACAGAGAAGCCCTGACAATTTTATGTCCCAGAGGATCAATTGATCACCTATAATTTAAGAGATGAGGACCATCCGCGTCCTGTCAAGATAAGGGAAAGACTACCGGGAGTATTTCAAGCAGACTTAGTCCAGCTACTCCAAGAGTTCTCTGACGTCTTTGCATGGGATTACAAAGATATGAAAAGTTTGGACCCGCGCATCTATCAACACAGGGTCATGCTGAAGCCGGAAGCAAAGCCAATCAAGCAACCCAGCTACCAGATGAATCTGAACTATGCATCACAGGTAAAAGCAGAGCTTGATAGGCTACTCAAAGTCGGGTTCATTGTACCAGTAGAGCATGCTGAATGGATCTCACCAATTGTTATTGTTCCTAAAAAGAATAAGCAACTACGAATTTGTGTGGATTACCGAAAACTGAATGCAGCTACGGTGCCTGATCCATTTCCGCTACCTTTTCTTGACATGATGCTTGACAGAGTAGCAGGACATGAAATGTATTCATTCCTAGATGGATACAGTGGGTATAATCAAATTAGAATGGCTGAACAGGATATACCAAAGACCGCTTTCATTACCAATTGGGGTGTTTTTGCTTGTACCGTAATGTGGTTTAAATTAAGAAATGCCCCAAGTACTTTTCAGAGGTGTATGCAGGAAATATTCTCCCCTTACCTTACCTCGTTTATGCAAGTTTATCTTGATGATTTTTCGTTATTTGGAAAAATGGTAGCACACTTGTTCCATTTATGGTGTTGCTTTGAGAAGTGCAGAGAATACAGACTCTGTTTGAACCCAAACAAATCCGTGTTTGCGGTTTCTTGTGGAAGGCTACTTGGCCACATCGTATCTGCACAAGGTATACAGGTGGATCCATATAAAATTACAACTGTGTTAGAAGCACTTGTGCCCACTACACCTAAGGAAGTAATGCGCTTCATGGGCCAAGTAAGATGGCATGGTCGACACTTACAGTGGCTTGCTCATTTGGCAATACCACTGAACCAATTAATAACCAAGACCCCTCGACAATTTGAGTGGAATCAGTAATGCCAAATTGCTTTTGATCGTCTAAAGGGATTACTAACACAGGTTCCAATCTTACAGCCTCTTGACTGGGATCACCCATTTCATGTATTTGTTGATGCTTCAGATATAGCAATTGAGAGTGTTCTAATGCAATAAACAGATAAGTGGTTTAGGCCAGTATACTATGCAATTTGAAGGCTTGCCCCTGCTGAGAAGAATTACTCTGTAACTGAAAGGGAATGTCTGGGTTTAGTATACTCAGTCAAGAAATTTAGGCATTATTTACTTGGCCGAAAATTTACTTTTCACGTAGATCATGCTGCACTTATCTTCCTGGTACGACAACAATATCTAGGTGGTCGATTAGCACGATGGGTTCTGCTCTTACAAGAATTTGATTACGAAGTGATTCATAGGCCCGACAGTTCATATGCGTTAGCAGATTTCCTTTCTCGTTTAGATTCCGGTGAAGCTCCGATCGGTGTAGATGACACAACACCAGCGATTTATGTTTCTAAACCAACTAATGATGAAATTGCAGACCCACCTATGCCACCTTCATATTATGATCAGATATTAACTTTTCTTACTAATGGATGCCTTTCTTCTCAGGCTTCTCCTGCCATGCGTAGGAAGATTGCAATGTACAGTCGCAAATTTTGGTTAATTGTTGGGGAATTATACTATATGGATCACACTGGAATTTTACTTCGTTGTATCCCTCCACACGAAGTTGATTCAGTTATTACTTTGGCTCACTCAATTCCTTCCGGTGGCCATTTTGCTGCAGATTTAACACACCGGAAAATTCTACAGAGCGAACTTTGGTGGCCTACTATGTACAGGGATGTATTGTAGTTTGTCAAAAAGTGTGATAATTGTCAGAGATCTTGACAGTCGTTGCAGCACCATTTTTTCCCTCTACAACCTGTCTTGCCATTAGAACCATTTCAAAAGTGAGGTCTAGACTTTATCGGACCTATTACACCACCAGCAATACTCAGCAATAATCGTTATATTCTAACCTGTACAGACTATGCAACCAGATGGGTAGAAGCTTGGGCTTTAAAATCTGCCACAGTTGTTTCGGTAGCAAAGTGTCTAATGAAAGATATCTTTCCGCATTTTGGCTTACCTCTGGAGCTTGTTACAGATCAAGGCACTCATTTTGTTAACAATTTAATGAAAGTACTCACACATTCTTTTCAGATCACTCATAAATTCAGTTCACCATATTATCCTCGTGCAAATGGTTTGGCTGAGAGTACAAACAAGACCCTGTTGAATATGCTTTGTAAACTCATTATGGAAGCACCGGAAAGATGGGATCAACTGTTACCTGTAGTATTATGGGCATACATGACTACCTATAAGGTAGCAATAGGTCTAACACCCTTCAAAATAGCTTATGGATTGGAAGCCATAGCACCCATGGAAATTATTATGCCAAGCTTATGTGTGGCTCTCACTCAAAAATTAATACCAGAAGATTCTTTATCATTTCGGCTAGATACACTCAGAGAACTGGATGAGCACTGATGGCAAAGTTTTCTAACTATGCAGGAAGTCCAGCTAAGACAAGCTCGAACAATGATCGATATCTAAAGACTCCAGTTTTTACGGTGGTACAACTTGTACTATTTTACAATGCAAAGTCGAATCGCTCTGCTGGCAAATTCAAGTTACGATGGTTTGGCCCCTACCGGATTTCTGAACAAGTGGGCCCAGCAACTTTTCGGTTGACTACTTTGACTGGAATTCCTCTTCCAAAGGTAATAAATGGTTCAAAGTTGCGGCCATATCAACAAACATTCGATCCACACTGAATGATCCGCGAATTTGCCGCGTATTTTGAGTTCCTTTTCTTTTCTTTTATTTTTTTATTATTTTTGCGTAAAATAATATAAATTTGTAAATATCCGCGTTTTGATACCTAATTATGTCAACAGCCGCCCTGCCCTTTCCAGCTACTCATACATGCACACCGAAGTTAAGAAGTTATCATCTCATCGACGCACGATGATTAGTGATTTTAATTGCTCTCCACTGCAGTGCTTCTACTTAACCTTCTCCGTTTCACCAAAAATCGCTATTGTGTTTGCGTGATTTGTGTGACTGTGTATACCCTGTGCGTTTGCGTTTTGTGCTTGCTGTCATCGTTTGCGCCATGAAAGCTCTGGCAAACTATGCCGCTTTCCGTGACGAACTCCCTGCCTATGTAGGAGAGTTCCTTCGCATACGTGGGTTGGCCAATTTCGCTGAACTACCGTGGCATTCAGTGGAATCCCACCCGTTCTTTGCCCAGATAATAGCCGCTATCGCTAAAACACCTGCCAACGAGCAAAGTTTGGCTATCACATCCCTACCCTCCCGAATCGTTATCACCTTCCAAGCTTTTGCTGAAGCGTTTAGACTCCCTCAGCAAGGTCGAGAAAATGGCCCGAATCTGCCAATAGCCACCATGAACCGATTATTCCCTAGGAGTTCCTCTAACGAATACGCCATCCTCTGCCGCCCTAAACCTGAGAGATCCGCGCTACAATTCTTAGTAGCCATCCTCAATCTCCAAAAGTGCACATACGGAATATCTCGCCCCTTCTACTCCGCCATAGACTTAGCTACCCGAGAACCGATAAATTTTGCATGGTACTTCTTCCACCGCATTCACAAGGAATGTGTTTCAATAATCAAACAGGTAAACAAGGGAGGAATGCCAAGGTCAAGGCTGCCACACATCATTTCTTTCCTTTTTCCGGCTATACTTGCAGCACAACCACCACCCAGAGGCCCGGTCCTGCACCATGAAGAATCGGCCCAATTATTGGAAGATGATGAAGAAGACGAAGAGGAACTCAATCAACTCTTCCGCCGGAAAAGAATTAGAATCAGTTCCTCTGAAAGTGAAGCACAGGGCTCAGCCGAAGGAAATAAGGAAGATGACAAAGAAGAAGAGAAGCACGACAAAGAAACCTTCCATGACAGCGCAACATCTATGCAGCACGAATCATCAGCACAGTCTTTGTCAAAAGGGCAAGAAGAATAGGAGGATCACACCGACTCTGACACAAGCTCGTCACAAGAAACATCTGAGCAGCAATCTGAGCAGGAACAGCAAGGAAATGAGGAACAAATCATTAAAGATATTTTCGACGAACTGCTTAGAGCAGTAGAATCTACTGTTGTTGATACCATCGACAGCACACAACAAACCACAGAACAGGTAACAGAACCTAACCCTACCCTTCCCATTCCTCCACCGGAACTGCCACTCAACCCCATCCTCCCTATTCCACCCATTGTCCCCGACAAACCCGTAGCCTCTTCTTCCTCATCCCCAAACTACTCTCCACCGAACTCCCAGCAGCTACTCACCGCATCCTTATCCCAACCTCGTCATCATCTTCCACTCCCCTCCATATTCGTATTTTCTGAGTTAGCATCAATGGGTCAACTGCTAATCAATTTATCACAACAACTACCTGCGCAAATGAAGCAAGTAACAGAGGATATTCGCAATGAATTTCAACATAAAGTAGATGTACTGGAGGCCGACATAAGTCCTCTACAAGAAGAATTGTTAGTAGCCAAAGCAGAAAATCAAGCCTTACAAGAAAAGCTGAAGGAGTTACAAGCCCGGATGGTCGAACAGGTAGAAGTTACAGCACAAAGGGATGCAGCACTGACAGATCTCTGAAACAAGAACGAATTGTTAAATAATGCAAATGACGAAATCAGTCAAATGAAGCAAGAGCCATAGGATAAAGAAGATGCCAGAGTAGCCTTAGGCAATTTATTAGAAGAAACCAGAGTTCAGCTACACGAAGTAGTACAGCAAAGCCAAGAACAGCATAAGCAAGCTATGAGAACAGAAGAACTCCAAAGAACAAACGAAACTTTATCAGATGTCAACAACATGCTTAAACACTATTTGACCAAGGAAGCTCAAACACAGAAGCTAATAACAGATCTCCAAAGAGAAAGGGATGCATACTCCAGAACCATAAATTTTCAGAATCAAGAGATCGAAAGAAGGGAGAATCAGCTAGAAAATCAGAAAGAAAGAGTAATCAAGATGGAGAAACAAGTGGAAGAAATGAAAGTTTCCAGAGATGCGGCCTTATCAAATGATTTCTACCTACAAGAAGCCTTTCTGCAGATGCAAGCAGAAATTTTGTTGACCGAAGCTATTTCATTAAGTTTTGTAAAAATAGATGCACAATTAGTAGAACCAGACACTCTCAAACAGATGTTAAAAACTTTAAAGAAGAAAATTGCCCGAACCTTTAGATTAGCCAGAAACATGTATTTAGAAGGCATTATAGACGAACAGTAATTTTGTAAAAACCTACGGGTTCGAGTCCACCGTGCATGTCAGAGTGTTAGTCGGCCGCCGGATTGGCAACTGTATAACTGAATCTTGTTTCGCACGCGCAAAAAGTTGTTACAAAGACATTTGTAATCTTTATATAAAGCAATGTAAAAGAGACGCAAAGTGACGATTTGTCGAATCACCAGACTGTCCGTCAGGGTGATTGTCTATGTCGTTACTGTAGTGTTGTTGTCTAATTCCAAGTATTCTGAGTATATTGTGCGTATCCGTGTCTGTTGTCTACCGATCTCTGTTGCGATTGTGAGTTTTCTCGATATCCAGTAGATCGTCGGGTTGTTGTCTGAGTGACTCGTTGCGAGTCTCTATGGCGATTGTTGTGTTAATTACGCGTATCGTGGTATTACTCTTTCTTGGAATGTTCTACCAGTTATTTGAGGAATTTTGTGTAGTTGTGGTAGTGTTTCTGGGATTCGGACCTGTATTGTGTTGTCTTTAGTGTTGAGGTCTATCTTCATGCGGCAAAGATTAAGCTACAGTAAGTGTCTTCCTAAGTTGCATACTGAATTTTCAGTACTGTGTGTCTGGGACTATTGAGTTCTTTGTCTCTTCAATGTTGTCTGATTGTTTGTACCTATTTGGTAAAGGTTGAATTACTGCCATTGTCTTTGGCATTTCAGTAAGTTTATGTGCAGAACAGTGTAGCAATTTAGTGTATTCGGTACACTTTGGACGGATTTTGATCGAGGACTGTAAGGCCCATAAGCGTAACAGCGTATTAATAGAGTTCTGCGCATCCGTATATTGCTGTATGGAAATGGTTAGTTTTGGGAACCAAGTATAGGGCCTCTGTATAACAGACCCCTATCACTCCCAAGAACCCAATAAATGTTTAAACGCACTTCTGACAGTTAGAACAAGCGTTTAACATAAGTATCATTTTAATTATTGAATTTGTTTGTGTTAAGAATATCATGTATATTCATCTAACATTTTGCATATTTACTATAGGAGTTTGCAGTGGGTTTACCTCCGACTCGAATCGAAGAAGCTTATGGATATCGACATAGATTGGTTGCACTGTTGTGGGACTTAGAGGGATTCAATGCAATCATTTCATGGGAGAATCTATGATGAGATAAACTTATAAGTTAGTTTGGTATTTTTAGTTGTTATTTACAAATACCATGTCAATTTGTCTCATTTTACGTATATGCTTTGTTGCAGGACTCTAGGTCTTAATTGTTTGATTCCCTTGAGTATATGTATGGTAGTGCTTTGCCATAATTTTGTATTATACTCATTTTTCCTATATAGAAGTGCTTCGCCACATTTTGTATTTGGCTATATATGGCAATGGTTTGCCACAGTCTTGTATATGCTTCATTTATGGAATATATACTTTTTGTTTACATGATTCATGATTCATTCTGCTAATCTCTTTTGTGTCCCACAGTATTTTGTTATATAAAATCATGTTTTGATTGCCATTAGAGTACACATCACATGTATTCGATTTTCTTTGGATAGAGTGTATTATCTTTTGTTACACAACATCATGGGCATAGGCATATTCCCAACATGACGTCGGTATATGTGACGATACGCCCAACACGTCGTCGGTATAATTGTCGGTATGGGCATCAGTACTACTAATGCTCATACCGATAACTATACCGACGCTTGTACCAATGCCTATACCGCGTTCTATTATCGACGCTTATACCGACCCATACACCGATGTCGGGGCAAAAACGCGACCGTTCAATTTCCTCGGTATGTGCCTCAGTGTAACCTTGATATGTTGTAGTGGTGATATCAAGATGTGAAGGGAGGCTCACCGAATTTTTCATGTTTTCAAGGTGACGAAGAGTGTTAATGAGAAAGGCGCCGGAGGCACTAGTTAGAAAACATGATTATTTACTCTTATGGAATTCGTTCTGCTGTGGTATACAGTGCTGGGAAATGGCGATGGCAGATCGCTTGAGAAGTATATTATGTTTTCTCTTGTAGGCTGTAGTTATCCCACTTTCATTGTACACTTCTTTCAATATCATCTGCATCTGTGCATCCTTGGAAAAGTTCAAAATAGACTCATGAATTACAAGCGGAAAAAGCTGATTGATCAATGGGCCCAATCGATACCCATTCTTACACTCCAAGGATATGCATTCTCATACTCCAAGGTGGCATCGAACTTGTTATACTCATTCTCATAACTCTCTTGAGGATATCCATTCTCATACTCCAAGGTGGCATCGATCTTGTTATACCTCATATGCAAACCGTCATCCTACAATGTGCATAAACTGAGGTAGCCTGCTAAGCAACGATAAGAAGGCATCGAGATGTTAGACATAGTTCCAGATTAGGTGTGATCATGGGATGTCCGACAAGAATATTGCAGTTTGAGCAACACGAATGCAGTATATTATGTACGGATTCATATGACTCAGTTTATTAGATGATCCTCAAACCTATACAATATTCGTATCTCACTGGGTGACCATGCTGAGAGTGAGAGTTCTATTATCACATAATGACAGAGATGCTGCTGTCAATACTGTCAATCATATTTGATAAAATTGTTAATAGCATCGACTCCTGTTGCAGATGAGGATCATACATATGAATGTTGCATTGATAGGAGGACCAAGTAGCCCAGCTATTCTGCAAGCGAGTAAGAAGTTTAGCTATTTTGCAGACAATTGAGATGTTTCAACTTCTCAGCAACTTCAAGAGACACTCGCTACAAAATCCATGCATCTCCTTCAGATGCCAGGATTCATAACCTTCAATCTCCCAACAATTATAGTAACTTTGAATATCAGGCCTCCCTTCGTAACGTTATATGTATGCATAGAGGACCTCGTTCCAAATGTCTGGTAGCCCAGGCAAGCACCAATGGCTGCAGTCCTGGTGAGGGCTTTTGTCAGACAGGTTCTCTCGAGGTGATTCTCCATACATAGAAGGATGGGCATCTTTCCGAAATTCAGATAAATGAGTCACATTCAAGATTTGCACAGGATGCTTCATACGTTGCACAATATCCTGTATCACCAACATCTTATCAGGGTAGCCTGTAAGTTGGGATTCTTCAAGGATAGGGGCTGTCTCCTTATCGCACCGACCACCAGAATCCCATTCTCCACCACTGCCAATATTATCATGAAAACAGTTTATAGAGATTTTCAAGAGAAACATATCTGCTTTAATATAACAAATGAGTATTAAATGACTTAGTTGTGAGATCAGCAAATTTTAGGGCCATATTCTTCATCTTAATCATTCCATATGGTATACTGAGAAGCACTATTAACTTACATGAAATGGCGTGGAGAATATCCAGCAAAAAAGACTTTTGTTTGCCTCCGGTTCAGATTTTCGTCAATCCAGGATGCCCAAGTGTTCATAGCTCTTCGAAATGCCTCCATAACTGGCAATATCTTGTACACAACATCACTCTCTTGAAAATAATCTTTCCTTCAATGTCAAATAAACGATCGGATGAGTAAGATAACACAAAGCGAACTGCATCCGCATAGATTATGCCAGTTTCTTTTTCTATGAGAAATACTGACAAGGTATTTTCTCAGACAAAAGAAACATTCTAATCTACAAAGAGAAAGAAATTATCCTCCACAAGTGCTTGGAAGCAAAGCGAAGGAAGTTTTGTAGATGGTGTCATTACCCTTTAGCAGTCTTCCCGTGGTTCCACCAGTGACCAGTTGTGAAGACAAGTATATCCGCATTCAGCCATTTCTTGGAGGTACTGTGAATCGTATCAATGTGCAAGATTGGCCTTGATTTGTTATTCTCATGGTCCACTTGCTTTCCTTCGGCGACGAGGAAATGGGAACGATGGAACTCCACAGTGGCATTGTAATCCTGCACACAGTATTAAGCTTTTAATATTGGGCCTGGCACGTTCTTCAGGGAAGAGAGAAAACCAAGGTCAAGAAAGGTACATGCCGGAAATCTGAAAGCATAATTACCCTTCCCCTTGGTGATCTGGCTTCCCTTGATCTCGAACATGTGATCCTTGTTAGTTAAACCCTCTCTTAGAAGGCATAACATAGACTCCCACTGGTTTCTCACCAAGGAGTCTCCTGCAAACACCATACGCTTTCCTCTCAGCTTCTCTAGGAGTCTCCGAGCATCAAACCTAATAAGAAATCACACTCAAATGGATTTGCATACACAGATTATGACAAATCGACGGATTCGTATGCTTATGAATAAGAATATTAGGTGCTTGAATGACGAAGAAATGGATTGTACCTCTCTAGATCGCAGTCCTTGGGTTTCCATCTCCATTTTAGGTAATGTGAATCAGGCCGTCCGTTATCCTGGCATCTAAACGCTTGATCAACGTAAGGGCAGGAACTCGGCTGATATAAGGGATAATGGTCTCCGTCCAGAATCCATTGGCCAACAGATATGTCACATGGTTCACAATCTGCCGATTTGGAAGGGAAAGAAACACTGAGAGGAATCTGAGGTGGAGAAGTCGATGATGGATGTTGCAAATCGGAAACGAAGATCCCTTTAGAAGAATCCCGTGATGTCCGCACGGTTGGTGAAACCACAGGCGAAGGGAGAGCACGGACATTCTTTGCATCCTTCGTCTTTCTGCTAGAAGATAGAGTCCATGGCTGGCTAGAGGAAGTCGAAGGCATAGACCGATACACAGGAATGACGTCGCCAGCGTGATAATGACGCAGAGAACGGTTGGGTATGGAAAAGACAAAGTCTTTCAGCCATGAGTAGGGGGATAAGGCAAGGAAGCCGAAAAAGGGGAGGAGAATGCCTGCAATGCACATGAAGAGGAAGCCAAGTCTCCAGCGATGGAAAAACTCCAGGTACATTGCCTCGGGCAGATCGGATCACAGCAGGGCAGGACGATCCCGAGATCGTGAAGTAACGTCGGCTACGCATCATTCAGCAAACAGATTCAATCACAAGGCGATCACTCTTTGCATGCATACGAGGTTCGTCTTAGACTTACTTCATAGAGTGACGATAGAGGTAGCACATGATTCATTTTTCGGTGATTGGATGTCTGTTTTCTAAAGTGATGATAGAGGTAGCACATGGATTCATTTTTCGGTAATCGGATGTCTGTTTTTTAGTGACTCGATGTTTTTTTTTTAGTGACTCAAAAAGTGCGTCAGGTGCACATGATAATCGAGTGACCGAACTTCTAATGGGTGTATTGAACATTCGATCACTGGACTTGAGCGCAAATAATAATAAGGCAATCGACAGATGGATGGGCAAGGGCAGTGTCATCGATAGTCGAGAGAAAGAAACGTGGGACAAAACCAAACTACACTTGGATTTGGTCGAATTCAAAGATTCGAATGGCTTTTCTTGGTCAAATCTCCAAGCGGGCGAGGACCTGAGGAAAGCTAGACTTGATATATGCTACATTTCTCAGAGTTTTACTCATCAGTGAGGCCACCCTTCCCTCTCGCAACGCACCGACCTCACCATCTCTGATCACTACCCGATCGTTATCACTTTCCAACCTCCCACCAAGATCCGTAAGGCTCCTTGGTTCCACGCCAGTGCGCCCTCCTTCTCTCTCCCCTCCGTCCATCAAGAAATTGCTGATGTGTGGAAGGAGGCGTTCGCCTCCGGCTTGTCCCCAGCCAAGTGATGGAGAAGTGCGGTCGATAAGTCACGACAGATCATGATTAGATCCAGGAAGATGCTCGAGACTGTGCGGCGGGCTCGTAGAGAAGCTCTATATCATAGACTCTGGAGGCTCGAGGAGGAAGTGAACAAAGGAAAATCTCAAGCTTAGAAAGGTCTTCGAAAAATCAGAGCGCTGTTGAGATACGAGGAAGAAATACAAAGGAAAAATTTGCAAATTTTCTTCAATGAGTGGTGGGCTGGCAAAGCCGACAAACCCACCAAAGAGATGTGCCGTATCCTTAAAAGGAAACATAACAGAGAATCGATCCCCTTATTGCTAAACTTAAATGGTAATGTATGCAATACAGAAGAAGATACTTTTGGGATCATTGAAGGGCACTTCACGAGACTCCTGAGGACCTCGAACCCCCTCTCCCACCATAGAAGGGACTGTATGGCAGCCATATCTAGGGTTTCCCCCCACAGGATTCCACTCAACCTTCACTCCCTACTACATGCCCCTATCTCTGAAGCAGAAATCATTGAGGTCATTGATGCCCTCCCTTCTGGTAAAAGCTCGAGTGGACCTGACGGGCTCACTAATGAGTTCTTTAAATCCTTCAAGTTGGTGGTTGTCACCCCTCTTCGTCTGGTTTGGCAAGAGGCGCTCAAGTTTGGCACGCTTCCTTCTTGTCTCAACAATGGCATTATCAAGTTAATACACAAAAAAGAGAAAAGAACAGAATAGAGAACTGGCATCCTATTACGATGCTCCAAACAAGATACAAGATCATTGCTAAAGTCATTGCCAACAGAATCTCTTGCCACTTGAGAGCGTGGTTAAGCGAGGACCAAAAAGGTTTCATCAAAGGCAGGTCAATTTTGGAAATCATTATAGATATCTGGGAAGGTCTTGAATTTGCAAATGAGTCTAAACAAGACGTGGTCTTCCTCAAGATCAACTTTAATAAAGCCTACGACAGGCTAGAATGGGACTATATTCTGCAGTCGCTCCAAGATCTTGGATGTAGTCAGAAATTCACCAAGATGATCGTGACCCTTCTCGAAAATGCATTGACCCAAATTAACATTAATGGCAAACTTTCGAAGGTGATCAAACTTAGAAGATCTATCAGACAAGGGTGCCCATTGGCTCCCCTTCTCTTTGCCATTGCCACAGAAGGGCTTAGCAGGCTGGTGGAGCATCAGGTGGAAGCTGGTAATATCAAAGGCCTCCGTTTGCCTCATGACCATAGTCAGATCACCATGAGACTTTTTGCCGATGATATGAACGCGTTTGTTCACAATTATAGTACCAGCCTGGAGACGTTCTGGAGGTGTCTGGCTACTTTTTGTGAAGCCTCTGGATCCACAATCAACCACTCTAAGACCGCCTTTAGAGCTATTGTTGTGTCACAGCCCGACCTTCTCATTGATCATGGCTGTCAAATCATTCCACAGGGCCAAATTTTTCGGCTTCTTGGGATTCCCTTGGGGTTTGGCGTCTCTATGGAACAGCGGTGGACAACAGTGGAACTGGGTGCTGGCCAAACTCGAAAACAAGCTTAACTATTGGAGAGGTATGCAAATCAATAATGTTGGTCGTGCAATGGTTATCAACACATGCCTCTTATCATCTACCATTTATGTCCTTTCTTGTTGGAGACCAAAAGACCAAGATCTGTCCAAACTGGATAGTATTTGTAGAAACTTCCTTTGGGCGGGCGACCACAATAGGAGGGGGGTGCCTAAAATCAAATGGTCCATCTACACCAACCATAGAGATAGTGGGGGACTTGGTATCCTGGACATTGGGTGCATGGCTAACAAACTGGCGGCCAAATGGATGATTAAGGCTTGGTGCAATGGGGAGGCCTTGTGGGCCAAGTTTTGGGTTTCCCAAATTGGAAGAATCTTGACATCTTGACCTTGCTATTTTCCCCGATCCCAGTCTTCCCGAAAGGCTCTAATCTCGTGAGCTCCCTATGGAAAAGTTGGAATAAAGTCAAAAGCTACACAAGAATAAGTAAAGACTGGAAGTGGGCAGCCGGTATCAGAGAAAACGACTCTATCTGGTTTCCGATCCATGGCATCCGGAGTGTGGAATCTTGGAACATTCAAAATGCTAAGAAGTCATGGAACAAAGGCTTCAAAAAATGGAAACATCTCTGGAAACAAGACACCAATCGCTGGATCAACTTCGAGGATATTGACCCTTGCGTCAACATTTCGTATGAAGAATGGAACACTTTGCAAAGCAGATGTCTCGCCTAGGACCGACACAAAGTTCGCCTTCTCATGGGACACAACACGTCGAGCTTGTTTGGTCTCAAATGGCACAATGGGAATAGCCTATCAAAAATCTCAAACATCAAAGAAATGATTGACTATCAGGTTAACCTCAACAAGAAGTGGTGTCTGTCATGGACGCGGCTTCGGTGGGACATGAAGTTCATGGCTATCTGGCACCCCCACATAGAAATCAAAAAGTCTGTCCTCTTATGGCAAATTCTTCATCATGGAATCTGGACCCACTTTAAGGCAAGCAAATTTTGTGGGATTCCTCCCTGGTGCATACGCTGCTACCGGGCTATCGAAGAGGTTTCACACATCTTCTTTACCTGCCCCAACTCCAACAGACTCTGGTAGACGGTTGGAAAGAAAATTAGACTTCAGAAACATCTCAGTTGGCAGCAAGCCCTGCTGGGAGAAGCGATCAGCTGCTCCGCGACTCTCTGGAACGCCATCACACGGGAGGTCCTATGGAAAATGTGGTGGGAAAGATGTGCTTTCAACTTCGGTGACTCCCCCAAAGAGTGGTCAATTGAGAAATCATTGTTCCTCCTTGGCAAAAGGATTGTTAACTGTAAGAAATCCCCCCCCCCCCTTCAGGCATCATCAAGTACTCCTTTTGATCAATAACAAGCTTAAACCCAAGTGGGCCCCACATGAAGGTGATGAGAGGGTGATTAACCTTCTTTAATGACATCTAAGCTTTGTAAAAGCTTCCCCTGCTTTGTGGGATTTGGGGGGTCCCGTGGGCACTAGTCCCCTTCTCTTATACTTTTCTTTATTTAATTCAAGTCCAAGAGAGTAGGCTAATGCCGAACTTTCTTTTAAAAAAATATTAAAAAAATTAATAATAATAAGGCAATCAGATTTTGAATGATAAGCATACATATTGCAATTTTCTTTGCATAGATCACATAAAAAGATGAAAAGTATGATGTCTTTTTTTTAAGTTTTAATAAAAACCTATATTTCAATAAAAATCTAACGTTTTTTTTCTATACTTTAATGAAAATCTATATTTAATTTTATGCCCACTCTAAACTTTATAGATAAAAATAGTAAACAAACATAGCTCTTTGATTTCGGATCACCTGAATAGATTGGTGCTCAAGGGCATCAATCCATTGGCCTCACAAATTTTTGATCACCCAAAACGTGATTTTCCACTCAAAGTACAACAAAATTATGCTATGTGCGAGAGGCATGAGATCCATATCATCACTCATATAACTTCAATGAATGACCATTATACTCAATGAACTTTTCTTTTCTATGTGATTCATTTGAGATGATTAGTATGTTTATCACTAAAGATTGAACGATTTTCAAAATATAATCCGTTGTAACACCAAACACCCTTTTTTTTTTCTCAAGGACACCAAAAGATTGCAATGGACATTCCCATGCACGTAATGATGGATTTCTCGATGATTTTTTAATTTTAAAAAAAACATAATGATGACCTACAGAAAATATATATATATATAATTATAATGTATGTATGTATGCATATTTGTGTGCACGCATATATTTATACATGCATGTAAATTATGTATCTACGTGTATGCAGGTACCTATGTAGGCATGTAAAAATGCATCTAATCATGGGTGTCTGTATGTATCTATGCGTGTATGCATCTATGCATGCATCTTTGCATGTATATATTTATGTATGTATGTGTGCATCTGAATGATATGTGTGTCTATGCATCTATACATGTTTATATATATATATATATATATATATATATATATATATATATATATATATATATATATATGTATATGCATAGAAGTATCTAAGATATCTGTGTACGTATGGATGTATCGATGCTATGTGTGTATGTATATACATGTATATACGTGAATGCATATATGCGTATATGTGTGTATGTGTTGGTCTGTGCGCATGTGTATGTTTGTATGTTTGTTTGTGTATGTGTGTATGTTTGCACGTGTGTGTGTTTGTAAGATCGAGAAAAGAAGAGGTAAATGTTGAGCAGACGGTGAGGAGTGTCACGTGTGAGACAATGAGAGGAGAGAGAAGAGTAAGAACTAGAGGGAGGAGAAAGAGAAGAGGAAAAGTTGGAGAGGCAAGAGAGAAAGAGAAGAGTGAGATTTAAAGGGGGAGGGAGAAGAGTGAGAGGTGCTCGAAATTGGTCAAGTAATGCACTAGAGTGGACATACTCTCATTGAAGACTTCTTTAACATGGAAGTTCACATTGTGTGTTGAAGAAAACTTAAATCAGGGGTTTTGATGCTCCAAAAGGGCCACCGATCATGACCCTCTCACACACACACACACACACACACACACACATATATATATATATATATATATATATATATATATATATATATATATATATATGGATTCTTACATTCAATATGTACATGCATATTTATAAATTACATATATTACATATGTACATGAATACATTCCATACGTGCATACATTGCATACCTACATACATTACATGCCATACATACATATGTACATATATGGATCAATGATTACATGCATGCAAAAATTATATACATAAATAAATGCATGCACTACATTCATACATGTGTGAATTCATTATATACATACATACATTAGATACTCAAATGCATACGCTATATACATAGATACAACATACATACATACATTCATATATTGGATACATGCATATAGTGTATGAAAATATACATCCATTCATTGCATGTATACATTGTTATCATCTACAAAACTATTAAATTATGCTTGTTAGATAGATGAATCTAATGTGGTTTGTGTGTTGATAAGTAGGCCAAGGATAATGAAGGTTTGAAAATTTATTAGTAATTAAGCATGCTTGACTTATTTATTGAAACAAAAGACACAGTAAATTTCTTTATCTACTAAGCATAATGTATCCAACGCCATAGGTCCACACATGTAGCAAGTCACTATTATGCAATGAATATGGTAAAAAAGTCCAGTAATTCTAATAATTCCATAAATGATGGCACCCTCCTTTTGGAATTGTAACTTGTTGATGGTGAGCCACCGTCATCTAGAATGATTTTATTCTTGCTCCGAATGTCAATGATTTTGATTTCCAGCTTTGACTAATGATGCAACACCATAACAAACTTCACATGCATTCAATTCTGGTTTTGCATGTGCTTTCTTTTTTAACTATGTTTTCCAGTATTGTGGTCATTTTTTTGGCTAGTAGTAGATTGTTCTCTAGTTCCATGAGATTAATCCTTCTATGCAACCATGGTTGAACTTGCCATACATGGAAATGCTAAGCAATTGCCTAGAAGATGGTGCCAATAATTATTTATTAAGGTAAAGATTGCTTAAGTTTGCCTTGTTATACTAGGTTGCATTGCCTTTACACCCATTGATAGTGGGCTTGATCGAAAAAAAGCTAATGAAAGACTATTCGTGTTAGGCATTGGTAGCCCCATGGCCCAATCAGCTAGGGTTTTGTGATTACCCGAGACATCATGGCCAAGCAATGATTCCATTTGAATGATAACATGAATGCCATCAACACCCTAACAATTGATATTGACATAGTGAGGTTCTTCAAAACCTTCCTTTCTAATGAACTTTTCATTATGAAGGATAGATGCTTTGAGGAACCATTTCTTTAATTCTTGATAGAATCACTTAACATCTAAACCAATCACTTTTCCATCTCTCACTATTTTATCCTATATGATTCAGGCTATTAAAGTTACTCCAATGAACTAGGCTACCTACTTATTTTGTCAGATGTGGAAGGAGCTACACAAGGTTGGGTAGAACATCAATCAAACCTCTTACTGTTTCACTTGCTTAGATCATATGCTATTCCTTATTATCCCACTAATAGAGGCACATCATAACATCCCCAACTTTTACCCCCAACCCTTTTACTTCTTGGAAATTATATTCACTTACCCATTTGGCCACTATTTATTCCTATGAGCAATCACACTAAGGCCAATGAGAAGGATTCTGGGACCATTGATCACCTCTTCTATCATGATCAGCTCCATTACATCCACGCACAAGTATGCTTGGATGAAAACAACAAGGTTTTATGTCATAGAGCATGCCCACATCCAAAAAACAAAAACAATGGGAGCAACAACCGATCTAGATTGAGGGATTTTTTTTTTACAAAGCTCTAAGGAAGTTGACACCATAAGCCCATGGGGCCATGCAATTTGCTTTCCTCTTCTACTCTCACCCTTGCTCATCAATAGTCTTGTGAGTAGCCTCATCCAAGTCCTCCGTTCCTTGATTCCCCTACTTTGCGTGAACCCATGCTCAATCAAATATTGTTTAGGATGGCTCAAATGAATGAGGCCAATCAGGTTTTGTATATATTTATATAAGAAACAAAAGCAAGTCTTCTATGAATGAAAATTAATCAAACCCAAAGAGTGGGTGGGCAATGGGCTATAGGGAGGGGGTTCTTCAATTATGGATAAAAGGGAGGAAGGGATCGTGTTTGAAAAGGTGAAAAGGTTCTCTAAGGCTCTATATATCACGCTCTCACATCTTCTACACCAACTCAAGAGGGAGGGAAGTAAGGACATCCTATGGTGTTGTCGATAAGGGCTCTGTTGACAACTCTTAGTGACTCTAGCATGTTGACTTTTAGGTGAGAACGATGACATTGAGTTGGCATTCCTATTGATTGGATTTGGCTTAAGGGCTACAATGTTATTTCTCTCATGTGGGTTCAATATGAGGGGTTAAGAGTTTTATTTTATTCTCTAACTATAAGATCTTCAAGAATGTGAGTTCTTCTGAGTATGCACAAGTGCAAACAAAGATCATGGAGCTATAATCTTGCACATGTAGAAAGAGGCTAAAAAATTACGCACAAGGATGAAAGTTTAATGCTCTATTATTATTGTAATAATACTTACACTCTAACACCACCAAGAAGAGGTTCTCATCATCTCTCAAACATACTTTCTATAGCTCTAAGCATGATGGTGAGAACTTGAGTTATCCTAAGTTGGCATGTGCATGTTTACGCAGATTTTGCCAAGTGTCTCGATTTTCTTGATCTACTAGTGATGAATTTTAATAAGCTTTTCGATGGTGAAATGATTCATTTTGAGCTTTCTGTTATACATTGTTTGGATAAGGTTTAGAATGAGTGCTTAGGTCATTTTATGCACATAGAAAAAATTTAAGGATGATAATTTTTATATTCTCTCTCTAAATCTTATCTGCATCATGTTTTCTAGTTGGAAATTACACATGAAGATGAAAGAATCAAGGACGATAATGTAGGAGAGAAAGCTAGAGTACGCATAGTAGAATAAAAGTGTCTCTCTAAAAATTTTATGAATATGCCTTAGGTACCTCGTTTGAGGCTTTGAAATTAGTTCACTCTAAAGTAATGGCTTGATTTTATTCTCTCTCTAGAATTTTGAACTTGCAAAGTTGAAAACTGATATTTGGAGGTCAACATTGACGAATTGAAGAGATGAACACTTACATATCTCATAAGCATTTTGCAATTTTGTAGCATTTTTGAGTTACAAGGCCCATAAAAGTGTTGATTTTTCCAACACTTAAAAAAAAGGTGGGCTTTTCTATTATTATTTGAATATGTCTTTTTATGCATATGTGTTCTCACGCATGTTCTAGTTGTCAACATATATGTCTTTTTGTTGATTTTTCTTCTACTTTTGACATGTGCCACTAAAGAAAGCAATTGACCACTAAAACACATGTTTTTTTACGAAGGTTCTACATTCAACACTGCGATATATGACTTTTGCTAAATTTGGTGGATCATGCACTTGCTTCCTTCATCAGGGATGATTAAATCTATTTTTAGGAAGATCATTGTGTCATGCAAGAGGAGGCCACAAATCAAAGATTTTCCTTGTGATTGTGATTGAGACTGAGACAGTGAGTGAGATTGTGATTGAAAGTGTTAGTGTGAATGAGATTGAGATAGTTGAAGGATGGTCAGGAGGTCAAGACTTCATCACAAATCTATTTTGCATAAGCTATTGTAGCCATCTCAAAACTATAACACAAGATTCTCTCTATCTATGTGTCACATATTGTCTACTCTGCTATGTCATATCTTTTCTTGATTCTTTTGCAAACTTTTCCTCTCTTCTACTGTTCTTGAGTGATTGGGATCTTGTGATCCTGGGATCATTACATGAGTCCACCATATCTCCTAATTTACTCGTAAAAAAACTCAAGTTCACTTGAATTGAACGCTTCTAGATGGATCTAGAAAGTCTGTAGAAAAATTCACTTCCATGCTACTCATGGGGTTTGAACCAAAGACCTCCACTTTCACATCAATTAAAACTATCACTAGGCTAAGCCCTTAGCTTATTAATAATGCCTTAAAGAAATTTTTGTTTGACTTAATCTCTATGCTAGCTCAAACCACAAATGAGTACATCTCAATGAACTCTAATTGGAACCATCATATGAAACTTCTACCATTTCTAAAGAATCTTTCCAATTACTTTATCTTTAATTCACATATGTTTGAAGCACAACATCTAGATTTAGTTGGCCCATTATGTATGCTTATTCATCTATGTTTGTTTGGTTATGCTCATGCTAGTATTATGATCCAAGTTCTTGGTTTAGCTCTCAAAAAAAAGACATTGAATTCTCTATCATGATGTCTTAAGGTACAATATGTAACTAGCATAGGCTCTCTACAAGTAATCTAGCCAATTTTGGGATACATATTGAAGTATTTCAATGGAAATCGACCACAGCGTGTTCTCCTTATTGAGAGCTCCATGATGTTCGGAGTAGAAAACTGAGCTCCAAGCGCCACGCATGGTACTCCACACAGAGGCTACAAAATATGCAAAAAAATACAGCACATAGGAGCATGAACACAGACTTCTTAGGTGTTACAAATGCGATCAAACTTAGAGTTTGTGGCTAACTAGACCACTATATGTTTTATTAAATGTTGATGTATAAAACACCACAAGAAATGAATTAATGTGACACTAGAACACCTCTATGGTCACCATTAACTCATTGCCACTCCAAACTTTGAGAAATGATAGCTTAAAGTGAGAACTTTGCTTCTACAGAAATTCCTAGTCACCGAAATGACATACCTTCAGTATTTTGCTAATTTCTCCTAGCTCAAGTATTATTTCTTGATGAAACTTTATAGGCTGAAACTAGAAGAGTAGAGCTTTCCAACAAGCTATCATATGCATCAAACGGAGCTCTAGAACTCAAGTTATGGCCCTCACAAGATGACCCTGTATGACCTTCCAAAACTGGAAATCTTGCCTGTTTTAGTATTCTTGATGTCCAAAAATAAAAAATTCGATGCCTGGCATCGAATTTCAGTCCAAGTCGATGCCGGGCATCGACTTTGAGCTTTTTTAGGCCCTTTTTCTGCACCAGAAATACTCTCTTTTACACACACATGAAGAAGACCACTTGTATGCTAGAAGTCGATGCCAGGCATCGACTTTATGCTCAAACTCGATGCCAGGCATCGAGTTGCTCCACAAACTTCATATTTTTAAAAGATTCAACAACAGTTAACACACAGAGAATGAAAAAATGACTTTTGAGCCAAGATTCGATGCTAGGCATCGAATTGCTCAGAAAACTTGAACTTTTGAATTCATCACACAGTAGGCAAACATGGAGATGATGAAGAGAGACTCATACATAGAACTTTACTCAGTTCTTCTCATAACTATAAAAAACTCAGAAGTTTTACAGATGCTTTCTCACTCAGAGAAGCCCGACTATACTCAGTCATACAAAAATGAGTTCTTCTCACTTTCTCTCTCTCTTCCTCCTTCTTCTTCTCATCGCGTCAGTTAATACTAACTAACTTATATAGATTTTCTCATTCCCGTGATTTTTAAAAAACTTCTAGAACTAAAGTGAACTAACTTTACAAGTATGATACACTTGTGAATTTGTCCCTTCACATAGGCATGGGGTTTTCTTTCTAAGATTTGACCTTCAAATATATGTCTAATTAGTGATTGTTTCTCCAACAGCTCCCCCTCAATCACTAATTGACATTCCCTGTTTCTTCATATCATCTTCTTTTCTTTTACTCCTGCCATGCTTTTGAATCTGCTGGTCTTCACACCATCCAAGCTCTTTGTCATTATGTCTGCTAATTGATCTTTAGTAGAAATGTATTCCACTTCAATCTCCTTCTCCATTACCTTTTCTCTGAGAAAATGATATTGTATCTCTATGTGCTTTGTTCTTGCATGAAATACTGGATTTGCTGCAAGATAAAGTGAACTCATATTATCTCCATGTATTGTAGGTGTACCTTGATCAATGCCTAAGCTCTTGAACAATGTCTGCATCCATATGACTTCCTTACCTGCTTCCACAAGTCCTTTGTACTCTGCTTCAGTTGATGATAATGCTACTGTATGTTGTTTCTTGGAACACCAACTTACAAGCTTATCACCAATGTATATCATGTAACCATGAGTTGATCTCCTGTCATCTTGATTACCTGCCCAATCTGAATCACTATAGGCTCTCAACTTCAAATCTGATGTAAAAGGATAATATAATCCTTCCTTTATAGTTCCTTTGATATATCTGAGAACTCTTTGACCTGCAAT
The DNA here is from genome assembly GCA_020310875.1 of Ceratopteris richardii. Taxonomy (NCBI): domain Eukaryota; kingdom Viridiplantae; phylum Streptophyta; class Polypodiopsida; order Polypodiales; family Pteridaceae; genus Ceratopteris; species Ceratopteris richardii. The sequence continues at coordinate 65,241,599 of CM035408.1, forward strand.
CCAATGTGGGTCCTTTGGACAATGCATGAATTGTGACAAAACTCCCACTGCATAACTAAGATCAGGTCTTGTTAGTGTAGCATAAATCAAACTACCCACAAGAGATTGATACTTCCTCATATCTTTGTAGTCTGCACCATCATATTTACTGAGCTTGTGATTAACTTCAAGTGGAGTTGAAGCTTCTCTGCAATTTTCCATATCAAACTTCTTCAACAAGTTCAGAAGATACCTTTCTTGTGACACATATATGCCATGATCTGTATAAGTAACTTCCATTCCAAGAAAGTATGATAACTTTCCTAGGTCACTGATCTTGAATTCTTTTTCAAGTAATCTCTTTACCTCCTTGATTCCTTCATCTGAAGTACCTGTGATTATAATGTCATCTACATAAATACAAATGTAGATTGTACCTTCCTCTGTTCTTCTGATAAGTAGACTTGGGTCTGCTTTTGAACTTTGATATCCAAGATCATTGAGATACTTCACCAGTCTATAGTTCCAAGCTCTTGGAGCTTGCTTCAATCCATACAATGCTCTTCTCAACCTGCAAACAAAATTTGGATACCTGGAATCTATAAACCCTTGAGGTTGTTCCATGTATACCTCATCTGATATGTATCCATTCAAGAATGCATTTTTTATATCCAATTGACTTAGGTTCCATCCTTTTGAAGCTGCAATAGCAATGATTGTCCTTATAGTTGACATCTTAGCTACAGGACTGAATGTCTCATCATAATCTATGCCATAGGTCTGGGCATAGCCTTTCACCACCAATCTAGCTTTGTATCTGGCTATACTTCCATCTGCAAGCTTCTTCACTTTATAAACCCATTTATTTCCAATTACTTTCTTACCATTTGGTTTAGGAACAAGTTCCCATGTCTTGTTCTCCTCCAGTGCATTGAACTCTTCCTTCATTGCTTCTTCCCATTGCTTTTTACCTTTAGCTTCATCATAGTTCTGAGGTTCTTCATCATCTTTCACCATATATGCATAGTTCTTCTGAGTTATGTAAGAAGTATCATAAGAATACCTTTCTGGTTGTCTTCTAGTCCTGCTTGACCTTCTTGGTTCACATTCTTCATATGTGTCTGGATACACCTCTTCATCAAATATAGGAACTTCTTCATTTCTTCTTGTTAATCCACTTCTGGATGTACTTGCTTGCATATAGTCTTCATCTCTATTCACCTGCACAATTGATTTTCCTTTCTCACATCTTCTTACCTCTTCTTCAAATTCTTCAGCTGTATGACTTTGATCTGCATACCAACTTTTCTGTTCATCAAATGTAACATCTCTAGAAACAATAAATTGTTTGGTTAGAGGATTCCACAATCTGTAACCCATCTGCTTTTCATCATAACCAATGAACACATATTTTTCTGCCTTTGGTTCAAGTTTATGCCTAAGTTGTGATGGCACATAAGCATATGCAATTGATCCAAACACTCTACAATGATCTAGTGTTGGTTTCTTACCCCACCAAGCTTCATATGGAGTCATTCCATTCAGAGCTGCACATGGTAATCTATTCACAAGATATGTAGCTGTATTTACAGCCTCAGCCCAAAGATAATTTGGACAGTTCTTCTCCTTTAGCATAGCTCTAGCAAACTCAACCAAAGTCCTGTTCCTTCTTTCTGCTACACCATTTTGTTGTGGTGTATACCTGCAAGTTATTTCTCTCTTAATACCTGCATTCCAAAGATAATCATTGAACTCTTGGGAGAAGTATTCTCCCCCTCCATCAGACCTCAGTCTCTTAAGCTTTTGACCTGTGACTCTCTCTGCATATGCATGAAAATGCTTGAAAGCTCCAAACACTTCTGATCTTTCCTTCAAAACATATAATGTTATCCATCTTGTAGCATCATCAATGAAAAGAACATAGTACCTTGAGCCACTGATAGATCCTTCTTTTGTTGGTCCCCATACATCTGTATGAATGAGCTCAAGTACTCCATCATGTTTGAATCCTTTCTTTTGAAATGGTAACCTGTGTGCTTTACCCATTTGACATGCTTCACATTTATAAACCATATGTTGACTTTGCACATTTGGTAATCCTAGTACAGACTGATTAGCAACCATAGCTTTAATTCCTCTTTCATTGAAATGACCTAATCTCTTATGCCAGAGATCAAGTTCTGTAATCACTGCTTCACCATGTGTGAGCAAAGCTTGACCAATGTTCCCTTGCACTCTTAAAGTAAAGAGTCTACCTTCTTTCTTACCAGAGACAATCTGATTATATCCATTCTCTGGATCTTCCACAAATACTCCTTCATTTGTAAACCTGACTTGAAAACCTTTTTCAACTATCTGTCCCACACTAATCAAGTTTTTAGGTATTGTAGGAACATACAAAACATTGGTTAGCAAATCTGCTCCACTCTTGCATTTCACTTTTCCAATTGAATGTACACTATGTCTTGTATTATCACCAGTTTGAACTGTGTGACTAGAAATGCCTTTTTCCAAATCTGACATCAATTCTATGTTTCCTGACAAATGATTAGAACATCCAGAGTCAATGTAAAATACCTTTAGATCTTCTTTGTCTGATGTGCTGATTGAATTCATCATCAATGATGTATGACTTTCATTATGTGTGTCATTTGCATAGTTGTAGTAGGTGGTGTTGTAGGATTGATTCTGTCCCCAACTTCTTCCTCCACCTCTACCATAGCCTCCTCTTTGACTTTGTCTACCTCTTTGAAAATTACTTTGATATCTTCCACCTCGACCTCTGCTATTGTTGTTTTGATTCTGGTTTGATCCTTGTTGGTTGTGCCAACAGTCATGAGCCAAATGATTACTCAATCCACAGATCCAGCAAGCCTTTTTGTTGTTATTTTGATTACCTCTTCCTCTTCCAAAACCTCTTGCTCTTCCTCTGCCAGTGCCTTTACCTCTTGCATAATAAGCTTGAGAATTAGACTCCTCTTCATCCTTTGCTTTACCTTTATCTCCTTTCTTCTTATTCTTCATGTACATTGCAGAACTTTGACCTTTATCTCCATCTCCCTTCAAGTCTTGCTCATATGTGAGCATCAAACCAAGCAACTGGTTCAAATCTGGAACATAATGATTTAATGAAAGTTCTGTTGATAAGACAAAAGGTTTCCACCTTTCATCCCCTCTCAAGCCTGCAAGTAGTTGAGCAATCAATCTGTGATCTTCAACATCTTCATCTATGGATCCAAGACTATCTGCTAAATCCTTCATCTTAGTGACATAATCACTAATGGTTTGACTTGGCTTCTTCTTGAATGTTGTAAACTCTGACCATAGACTTGCTTTCCGTGCTTTAGTAGTACTTTGGAAATGATACTCCAATGCATTCCATATATCTTCTGATGATTCCAATCCTCTGATGTGTGGTAGCAAATGATCTGAGATTGTATTGTAGATGTAGGCTTTTGCACTTGCATCCTTCTTCTGCCAATGCTTTAAAGCATCAAGTTCTTCTTTCTTTGGTCGGCTTTCATCTTCGAATACTGGCTTCTCTTCTTCACCTGTAACATATATCATGAGATCCTTACTCATAAGTAAGGCTTCCATTCTCATTACCCATGCGGGGTAATTATCTCTGTCCAGTTTGTCAATGGAGATATGATCTGCCATAGTTCTTTCCTTCTGCTTCAACCTGTGAGCTTAAAGGATAAAGGATAATACCTTTTGAAGTTCTTTGTGTATGAGGATACTTTTGAAGTAACATTTTGATGCCTTGTGTCTTCAAATGCTTCACCTTTGAAACTTTAATGGAAAACTTTACAAAACTTCTCGTACCTTTGTCGTCTTCTGCTCTCGAGAATCTTTCTGCTCTGATACCACTTGTTGATGTATAAAACACCACAAGAAATGAATTAATGTGACACTAGAACACCTCTATGGTCACCATTAACTCATTGCCACTCCAAACTTTGAGAAATGATAGCTTAAAGTGAGAACTTTGCTTCTACAGAAATTCCTAGTCACCGAAATGACATACCTTCAGTATTTTGCTAATTTCTCCTAGCTCAAGTATTATTTCTTGATGAAACTTTATAGGCTGAAACTAGAAGAGTAGAGCTTTCCAACAAGCTATCATATGCATCAAACGGAGCTCTAGAACTCAAGTTATGGCCCTCACAAGATGACCCTGTATGACCTTCCAAAACTGGAAATCTTGCCTGTTTTAGTATTCCTGATGTCCAAAAATAAAAAATTCGATGCCTGGCATCGAATTTCAGTCCAAGTCGATGCCGGGCATCGACTTTGAGCTTTTTTAGGCCCTTTTTCTGCACCAGAAATACTCTCTTTTACACACACATGAAGAAGACCACTTGTATGCTAGAAGTCGATGCCAGGCATCGACTTTATGCTCAAACTCGATGCCAGGCATCGAGTTGCTCCACAAACTTCATATTTTTAAAAGATTCAACAACAGTTAACACACAGAGAATGAAAAAATGACTTTTGAGCCAAGATTCGATGCCAGGCATCGAATTGCTCAGAAAACTTGAACTTTTGAATTCATCACACAGTAGGCAAACATGGAGATGATGAAGAGAGACTCATACACAGAACTTTACTCAGTTCTTCTCATAACTATAAAAAACTCAGAAGTTTTACAGATGCTTTCTCACTCAGAGAAGCCCGACTATACTCAGTCATACAAAAATGAGTTCTTCTCACTTTCTCTCTCTCTTCCTCCTTCTTCTTCTCATCGCGTCAGTTAATACTAACTAACTTATATAGATTTTCTCATTCCTGTGATTTTTAAAAAACTTCTAGAACTAAAGTGAACTAACTTTACAAGTATGATACACTTGTGAATTTGTCCCTTCACATAGGCATGGGGTTTTCTTTCTAAGATTTGACCTTCAAATATATGTCTAATTAGTGATTGTTTCTCCAACATTAAAGAACATATACAAAAGTGTCGTGTGGCCATTTGCCTTTCACATGGACACTCATGGTAACAATCTCCCGCTGAAGGTCAATATGGCCAAAGTAATTATGGGAGAAAATGAAGAATGATAAAGGATACATGAGTCTAAGTATGCAAACTATACCTCCCACCTGATGGGCATGTTACATTGTATACAAGTGATGGTGTAAGATCATGAATCACATAACCCCCATCAAGTGACAGCAATGTCGAAAGTTATCCTATGGTAGAGCTTTAGTCAAAGCATCTACAATATTATCTCGAGTATCAACCTTTTCAAGAATAATGAGCTAAGCAATCTCTAATGAAGTGATACCTCACCTCAATGTGCTTGGTCTTTGCATGATGGATTGGACTCTTAGCCAAAGCAATAACACTTTGACTATCACTGAGCAAACGAGATACATGCTGAGGTAGACCCATATCACAAGCAAGACGAGAAAGCCACAATGCTTCCTTACATGCCTCACTTGCTAAAAGATACTCTCCTTCTATGGTGGAAACAGTTATCCATGCTTGAAGACAAGATCTCCAAGAGATAGCACCTCCAACAAAGTGAAAAATGTATCCTGATGTAGACTCACGATTGTCTACACAACCAGCATAGCCTGAATCTTTGTAACCAATAATGGATGTTTCCCTCTATCTAAGCATAAACACTTGTCCTTAGTGCCACTCGGATATCTCAAAATCATCTTGGCTGCTTCCCAATGTTTCTTCCAAGATTAGACATATACCTACTCACAACTCCCACTGCAAATGCAATCTCTAGACTCGTAGCTACCGTAGCATACATGAGACTATCAACAGTAGACAAATAAGGAATTTTGTTCATGAATTCATTCTCCTCATCTGATTTGGAGCAATCATCATTGCTCAATTTCAAATATGTGGGTAAAGGTGTATTCAATGCCTTTCCACCCTTCATATTGAACCTGTGAAGTACTTTGGATATGTACTCACTTTGAGACAAGTATATGCATCTTTTACTCCTATCACGAGTAATGCGCATGCCAAGAATATGTTTGGCATCTCCCCAATCCTTCATATCAAATGTCTGACTCAACTTCTTCTTGAGAATTGACAAGTCATAAGAGGACTTCCCAGCAATCAACATATCATCGACATAAACTATCAAGCATATCAAGCTACCATCTAAGCATTTCTTTGTGTAGAGACAACGATCCTCTTTGCTTTGAGAATAGCCTTGAAACTTCATAAAAGCATCAAATTTTTGGCACCATTTTCTAGGGGACTGTTTGAGTCCATATAAGCTCTTCTTGAGCTTACAAAGTAGACTTTCTTTGCTAAGAACTACATAGTCCTCTGGTTGTTCCATATAGATCTTATCTGTAAGATCTCCATGCAAGAAAGTAGTTTTCACATCCATTTGGACTAGGTCTAAGTCCTCCATTGCAACGAATCCAAGCAACATGTGCAAACTATTCATCTTGACCACTCAAGAGAAGATTTCCTCAAAATCAACACCATGTTGTTGCTCAAAACCCTTTGCAACAAGTCGTGCTTTAACTTTGGAGAAGCACTATCTGATGTGAATTTCAGCTTATATACCCATTTACATGGTAAAGATTTTCTACCCTTTGGCAAAGGTACTAAATCCCAAGTACCATTCTTGTGAATAGAATTCAACTCACTCTTTATGGCACACTCCCACTTGACATGATATGTTGTCTACATGGCCTCTTTGCAGCAAGAAGGCTCACTAGCATCTATTAGCATAAGAAAATCCAAACCAAGAACATATCTATCAGGTGGATATGAGACATGTGTAGAGTGTCTCAATGGTTGCTGAGCAAGCACATTTACAGACTGATTTGATCGAACATTCTCTTGAACATTCCTATGTGCAGCATTTTTATACATGCTAACTCGAGGACTAGTATCCTCAAACACCACTCTTCTCACTTCAACCTACTTAATAGGTTGTTTATGGATCTTAGACTCATTGAAAATGACATTGCTACTTCTGATCACTGATCGTGTTTCAAGATCCCATAAGCAATATCCAAATTATCCTTCTCGACCATATCCAAGAAAAATGCATTTCTTTGACTTATGGTCCAACTTTTGTCTAAGATTCTTGGGTATATGAACATATGCTTCAGACCCAAAAACTCAAAGATGATCATAATATGGTGGCTTCCTTGTCCATAACTCTTGTGCCACTTTTAGACCTTTGGTAGTACTAGGTGAAAGGTTAATCACGTGAACTACAGTCAATGCTGCTTTTGCCCAAAATCCTTGTGAAAGCTTTGCATGATGCAACATATAGACTACTCTATCTTGAATAGTTCTATTCATCCTTTCAACTACACCATTCTATATTGGGGTATAAGGAGTTGTAAACTCTCTATGAGTTCCTCTAGACTAACAGAAAAGTCTGAATTCATGTGAGGTATGCTCAACCCTATTATCTCAACGTAAAGCCTTAAGCTTAGTTCCTTTTTTAGTCTCAATTGAAGCAAGCCATTTTCTGAAAGTAGGGAATACCTCATCCTTTGCTTTGATAGGATATACCCAGAATTTTCTAGTAGCATCATCTATGAAAGTGACAAAGTAAAGAGAACCACCTAATGACCTTGTGGGCATAGGACCACACACATCTATATGAACAAGATCTAAAGGCTGAATTCAAGAGTCAATGTGTGTCTTGTGCACATTCCTAGTTTGCTTTCCATATTGTCAATGCTCACAAAATGAGAAATCAGAGAAAGATAACATAGGTAAGTAGCCAGAACGAGAAAGATTTTTCATTCCACTATGTGATATATGGCCCAAATGGCCATGCCAAATACAAGCCATTGGATCTTTAGTAACATCTAACAAGTGTTCTTTCTATGATACAAATAAAGGATAAAGTGAGCTAACTTTTCTTCCTTTTGCAATAACCATATTGCTCTTTGATATGCAAAAGGATTGAGCATAGAAGACCACCTTGTAACCAAGTTCATCAAGTTGACCAATTGACATCAAACTGCATGATAAGTGAGGTACATGGCATACATTATGCATAGTAAATTTTGAACCATCAATGAATTGCACAACCACATCTCTAATCCCCACAACATCACACTGGTAAGAGTCACCAAGTCTCACGGTACCAAGACACTTTGCTGCATAATTAGAGAACCATTCTCTATGCGGTTTCACATGGAAAGAAGCACCAAAATCTAGCAGCCACATGTGGGAAAGAGAATCAGCCATAAGAGCCTCATTGGCATAGTGTTGTCAAGTGTCAACACATTAGCATCATCAAAAATAACATTAATTTCTTCAATCTTCACAATCAAAGTAGGTGGTGCAAGTAGCTATTTTACATGCTTATCAAAATTATGTCCTTTACCTTTAGCATTCTTTAATGCATAACAATCTTCATGTGTCCTTTCTTATGACAATAATGGCATTTGATATCCCTCTTCGTTGATTTACTTCTACTCTTATTCCATTGACCATTCTTTTTCTTTTTCTTGCTCCTTCCACATTGTTGATCCTTTCCTTGGTAAGAATCATGAACATTATATGCATCTCCACTCTAAGTGCCAACCATAGATTTTCTACAAATCTCCTCACTCAAGAGTGCTCCACACATGTCATCATAGACTAGATTACCACCAGGTGCAGCATTGCTAATAGCTATGCGAAATGTACCCCATGATGATGGCAAGAATATAACAACAAGATTGCTTTTACTTCATTATCCATGTCCATTTTTTGAGCCTATAACTGGGAGAATATAGCATCAAATGCATTTAGATGAGCAACAACACTGTTTGTGTCCTTCATGCGAAGGTCATATAACTTTCTCATCAGATACACTTTATTTGATGTCGTCTCTTTTTCATATGTATTGCATAACTTCTTCCAAAGCTCCTTTGCATTTTCACAGTCAAATACTATAAAGTAAACATTATTTTCTAGGTACAATCGAATGGTAGACTTGGCCATTTCATCTAGCTCAACCCAATCATCTTCATTCATGTCAACAAGCTTCTTTGAGATTCCATTTACTGGCTTCCATTGCCTCTTCTGAATCAACACATCTTTAATCTGATTCTTCCATGAAGCAAAGCTTGTGCCATCAAATTTTCATATCTCAAAGTGCTCTTTGCCCTACAAGTTATAGCTCCTCCTCGAAACACTGGCACTAGACCCTGATCCACCAGACATGCTTGAGACCTCTGATGTCGTGATGGTAGAGAACTGAATAGAATGATAATGGAGCTAGAAGAGTCAAAACGCTAGCAAGGCTCTATGAAGGATGACCAAGTGTCAGATTCTGAAAGAGAATTCAGCAGTCTTCCCACAAAAATGAATTAATGAATAGTAATGCCCAACCAAAGGGATTATGTGAGAATAAACGTGCTCACACCAATAAGTGTATCAAGGATTAAATCGACCACTGTATACTAGACAAAAGCAAAAATCTAGAAAAAAATTTCTAGAGTATCCTCTGCAAAATGAGCATATGACCAGTGTCAAAATCTCATAAAATTGCAAGTACGGACATATTTACCTGCTTAGTGAACCACTGACTCCACTGCATATAAAAAGTTACCCGAAAGAAGCCAACTAGGCTTATCGAGCACTTATGAACAACTATCATGCATCTCCTATGGCGAGGCTGGGTAAGTCTTCCACCTACATCAGCAAAGAGACCCCAACATCTGGGTGTCTCACAGTTAAAAAAACCTCAGCATGATCCTCTTTATCAAACATAAAAGGCTTTATGCAAAAACGTAACCGTTATATCAATGACCACGTGAAATGATGCGCAAAAAAAAATGCAGTACACATGGGAACATGAACATAGACTTCTTAGGTGCTACAAATGCGGTCAAACTTACAGTCTGTGGGTGATCAGGCCACTATATGTTTTATTAAAGAACATATACAAAAGTGTCTTATGGCCATTTGGCCTTTCACATGGACACTAACAGTAACACAAATTATGGTATGTGTTGGAATAAAGCTATCTTTTTTGTTTAACCTATTCAGAATCACCCATGCCAAATCTAATGTGATTATAAATTAGATAGATATTCTCTCCTAGTGCACAATGGATTCTAAAACTTTGCATAGAACATGCTACTATAGCTTTCCTAATGGAAGTAGGTATAGAAGAACATATTCATAAGAGATAAAGTAGTTGGGAAATGTTTCTAACAATATCTCCATGACCAAAAGTCCTCCTATCTCTACCTTGTAGGATAAGTAGATTGGTGCCACAGATCAAGCCTTTAATTTTTTCTTGAATGGAACACAGTGGCCCAAAAGTTCTTTCCCTGCTTAACATCATGGCTCGTCTCACAAAGATCATCTATTACCATCAATGGTCACACATAGACCTCCTTTAGATTGGAAGCTAGGGTTCCACAAATATTCAATCTCCCAAAATGGCTTCTCCTCATAATGGGGGCCTTACAACTTAGAGCATCATGGGTCATTTGTGGCTACTTGAGGGTGAATTATTGAGTACATCTAACATAATCCCCTCAATTTCTACCCTTGTATGAACTACTTCCTTGGTCCTAAAACAAGATTTGAAAAGTTTCGATGATGTTTCTCACTCCCAATAGCCTTGATGAAGGTGTCTGATCCATTTTCTTTAGTTTGAAAAATAGATGATCTCCATGACCTCATCCTTGATCACAACTCATGCACATAGGGATACACAATTTGTATGTGCCTAGTATGTCCATGGAAAACAAGATCTTTGGAGATGGCCATGCAACTTTGGTTATCACACTTCAACTTTATAGCCTCCTTTCCTTGTATTCCTATGTCACATAGATCCTCCTCAATCATTATGCTTCACATGCTGCAAAACATGTTGCTTTTGTACTTATCCTCAATAGAAAATGCTACAATCAGTTGATTCTTACTAATCCAAGAGAAAATTCCAAATCTTAAAGAGAAGCAATATCCAAAAATTGATTTCTAACATCAATATTTATTTCCAATGAGAATGAGATTATCCAGCGAGAGATGGTCCTTCCTCATACAGAATACCATAGTCAATGATTTCTTTCAGATACCTAAATCTCTGCATATTTGCCTTCGAATGATTTTGGCGAGGTTTGTTAGAGAACCTACTTACTACATCAACAACATGGGAAATATCTGGTTTGCTATCACACAAGTAGATGAGATTTCCAACTAATTTCCTGTATTTTCCAATATCCGTTGGAGGTGAAGTATCTTTAAGAGAAAATTTTGAGTTCCATAGGTGTCGAGATCTACTTCATTCCTCTATGTCTAATGCCTTTACAATCTAACTCACATACTTTTACTGAGAGATGAAAATGTTCCTTGGTTCCTACCATACTTCAAGGCATAAGAAATAATGCATTAAGTTAAGTCTGTCATTTCAAATTCTGAACTTAGGGATTTTTTTTTTGTTGAAGGAGAGCATCATCATTTCTAATCACAAGGTTTTCTACATAGAGTACAATCAAAATTTTCTTCCTTCCTCTCTTTAGAACATACAAATTAGCATCAAAAGCACATCTTCTGAAGCCTAGATCCAAGAGATAGTTATCAATCTATTGGTGCCATGTTGGGGCTTGTTTGAGACCATATAATGCCTTCTTCAGATTACATATCTTCTTCTTTGAAAGGGGAGCCTCAACATGAGCGGTTAAGACACATAGACCTCCTCTTTGAGTTATCCATTCAAGAATGCTAATTTGACATCCATGTGTTATATTGCCCATATTTTATCAATGGCCACAACTAGTACTAGTTGGATAGTAGTCATACTCATTGTTACGAAAAATGATTCACAAAATTCAATCCCTTTGATTTATGAGTAGACATGTGTAGCAAGCCTTGCTTTATAGTCCCATTAGCCTTTTACTTAAGCTTCTAGGCCCATACTGCTAATGAATTTTCACTCAGGGGTAAAATCCACTAGCTCCCAAGTTCCATTCTTCATGATATTGTTATATCTTATTTGCATGGTGGTCCTCCAATTGTCACCATGAAGTGCCTTTTCCACATTTTTGGATGCTTCAAGCTGAATATAAGCTTAATGGGATCAACTATCTTATGTGTTTTTACATGATGAAGCATGTTCTTGTTGCAAAGAAACTATGGAACATAATGGTAGATATTGACAAGCGACCATGTAGTTCTTATACTATGCAGCCTATTGTCATATATTCAAGGTCTTCTTCAAGTATAATGAATATGCCTTATCCACCTATGCAATAGCAACTTAGATGGGATGGATAGGATGCTCAAGCTCATGCATCGATTTACCTTTCTGTGAAGTGGCATATTGTTCAACACATTCAATCATGCACTACCTCAAGACAAGATTGGGATACACTTGCTTCTTTGTATGTCATGCATAATGAAGCATGTGTTTCTTACCTGTGAAAGAAACTTGAAGATGTATGTATGGCTGAAAATGAGTTAGTGTATGTATAAGTTACGTGCATCATGGATTTGAAAGAGCAACCAAAAGACATTGATGAGATCATTCTGAACACATAACTCATTTTTATATTACTCAAAGGATTGCATAAATATTTTCAAAGCTTTGCTACTACACTTTGTTTGGTTGCAAAAGAAAATCCAAATATGTATACTTTTAGTGAGTTTGTGTCTCTTCTTTTGCAAGAATACCAATCAAGAGTGAATAGAAGTGGTTCGTTTGAGGGAACATTAGCACTTGCTATTGCACAAAAGGGAAAAAGCAAGTACGGTTCAGCTTTGGTTTCATCAAAACCAAACAATCTTCCTCTTCCACTTCCTCCTCTCTTGATGGTGATATGCAAAAGAAGAAGAGATGCAATTATTTTTGAAAGGTTGTACATACAATTGATGAATGTAGAAAGTTTGCCAAGCGCAATGAAAAGAAGAAAGAATTCGATATGTCTCTTGTTGAGAATACATCTAATGCAAATAATGATGAAGCTAATGTTGCTCAAGCTATTTGGGCATGTGTTTTTAAATTTCATTATGATTCATCATCACATTCTACATGGATGATTGTGAATGAGACTGATTGTGATTGGTTTCTTGATAGTGGTGCTTCATAGCATATCACTTTATGCAAAGATTTTTTGCATCTTTGAAAGATGCACCCAAGGGAGGACATGTTGTACCTGAAAACAATGCTTATTATCCTATTATTAGAGTTGGAGAAATTCATCTTATGGATGCAAATGGAGGTATTGTTACTCTCAAGAATGCATTGTATGTACTGGCTATCAAGAAAAAATTGATTTCAGTTCCTACTATTGCTAGTGTCGAACTTCATGTAGACTTTGTTGATAAGAAAAATGTATGGTTCATGACTTCAGCAATGGAAATTTTACTGTGATGTTGTGAACTTTATACAATGGCTTGTATCCAAGTGAGAGTGGCTTGTATACATATAAGAGAGTTGCTTCAAATGCCTTTCTTACACATACTTCTTCTTGGCTTATATTTTGCCAACACTTTATTCCATTGAAAAACATGCATGAGAAGGTTGTATACTTGGAAAAATGCATCACAATCTTTTCCCCAAAGATGGTACTACACATGCTACACAAAAATTGCAACTTGTTCATAGTTGTGTATGTGGTCCTATCAAGACTCCATCTTTTGGCAAGCATGTATAATTTACTACCTTCATCGATGATGCAACATGCCATACTTGGGTGTATCCTATGAAGGAAACTAATGAGGTATTCTTTTTCTTTAAACTATTTTTAGCTATGGCTATAAAATTTTTTATAGTGGAGTAACCAAACATATTACCCTACAACACAGTTTCTTCACTTCACTTGAGCCTACCCTACAAGGAATACTATCACATGTGCTAACAACTCCTCTTATCTTGTAATGGGAGTTGGAAAGATCATTCTAGCTACTGATGATGCTAGCTCTTTCACATTTTCAAATGCTTTATATATGCATGGAATCAAGAAAAATCTATTGTGAGTTTCAGCATTAACCAAGATTGGCTTGGTTGTCAAATTTATTGAATGATAGATGTAGAGCTCATGATCTCTCGAATGGTGATGTTATTATTGCTTCTGACATTTATATCATGGGTTTTATAATCTCATAGACTTGTTGATATACTTAGGTAGTAATGTGTGTGAACACTCTAGGACCACCGGGGCACTTTTTCCCTCTTTAGGAGGTTTTCTTTTCCCCGGCTTGTATATACACCTATTGCCCTAATGGGCTATTTATCTTTGTACATTCTAGTGGTAATACATTCAATATTGTGTGTTGTGCTCTAAGCTTCTTTTCCTTCCTTATGTTGTTCGAATCGCATGAATTTTGGTGAGCATACTCAAGGTGTTTCAGAGATCTGAGCTTATTTCGGCCTCCAAACACACTATCACAATGCTCGTGTAGGCTATTTCATCTTTTCGTGCCAAAGGTATATACCAGTTTTGGTTTTCCAATATAAGCATCTCGAAGTCTACTACAGGTTTAGTAAAATTTATCTCAGCAGTTCTGTTCAACTTTTTGAGATACAATCAATTTTATGCATCAAGGTATTTTATGTTAAAGATAAATGTACAAGCTCATTTCCATATGAGCTATGCTTGGATAAATTTACCAAATATAAATATAAAGGAAAATAAGAGGAAAAAGAAACAAAAAATTAAAAGAAAAAAGTCTAGTCAAAATTCATGATGAGTAAGAGATACAATATCTTAGTTAGTGGCATGTAGTGGGGAAAGTGATGAGTTAAGAAGGAGGCACAAACTTCTGCACATACTCATTGGTTATAAAAGTGAAGTGGGAGCACGTTCAAAACAAGGAGAGAAAGAGGCAAGAGCTCCCAGTAGTCGGATCTAGTCATTTTGTCATTTTGTCTTCCCTTAGACTCCTTCCAGCCGCACGTTAGTTTGTACATAGCTCTGTTGTGGATCTCATATCTCAGTGTATATATAACCATTTCTTGTGTTTAGACATTCAATGGAAAGCTTATCTCATTTACTTTTCACATATGACATATCTTCTTTAAAGCTTATGTATTATGTGAGATATCAGCGAAAGAGTGAAGTCCAGTTTTTTAGTATACCTGTATAGACAGGTAGTCTATTTTGGTTGGTTAAGTCTCCAGACCAAAACATATCCAAATTGCAATTTTTGTCTTGTTGGAAAGCTCTTGGCCTTTACTTTCTTTGTCCCAAATATCTCATTTAGAAGATATATATTCCATGAGATATCTGTCAGAGAGTGAAGTCCAGTTTTATAGTGTACTTATGTATGCAGGTGGTCTATTTTGGTCAGTTGAGTTACCTGACCAAAACTCATCCAAATTACTTGTTTTTTAGCTTGTTGGAAAGCTATTTGTGTCTACTTTCTCTCTACCAAATATCTTTCTCAAAGGGTATATTCAGAGAGTTATCAATCCTAGAGTGAAGTTTAGTTCTTCAACATACTTGTGTGGACAAGTAGTTCATCTTTGTCAGTTGTGTTTCCTAATCAAAACTTGTCCCAATTAAGTTTTTTATAGCTTGGTAGAAAGCTCTCTTTGTCTTACTTTGATTGTCTAAAGGCACAAGTCCATTTGAGTTTTTTGTTGAGAGCAGCAAGCTATCTAAGGTGCAGCTATATGTCCAAGTGCTAGACATACAAGGGTTCACTACACATTTCCGTTGCGCATAGGAGAACTCATTCTCCATAGTTGGTATCAGAGAAAAAATGGTGCTGAAGCTTCATCAACAGAGCTGGAGTTAAAGCAAAGCAAAAGAGGAGCTACAAAAGAAGAGGGAGCTTCACAAACACAAGAGCAAGGGACAATATAACTATTCGAGGTAACTCTCAAAGTCTTTGATAGTCTTCAATGGCTGACTTGGGTCAACAAGTAGAGAAATTGGATAAGGATAACTATCCCACATGGAAGTTTAGAATGACCAACTACCTAATAGGCAAAGGCTTATGGGGTGTTGTGAGTGGCGATGATGCTCAACCTCAAATCAATCAAGCTATGGCCACCGAAGTCCAAAGGAGGCAAGCAAAAGAATGAGAAGAGAGGAATAGGAGTGTCATGTTCCTCATTTTGCAAGTCATTACTAATGCCATGGTAGGGCATATTCAACATCTAGAGAAAGCTAAGGATGCTTGGGAATCTCTTGAAAGGATGTATTCAACAAATAACAAAGCTAGGAAACTTCAACTCAAGAATGAGTTGAACACAATCAAGAAAAGTTCAAGTCAATACATAGCTGAATATACTTTGAAGATTAAGGAGCTAAGCGATGCTTTAGCTTCTATTGGCACAACGTTTGAAGACGAAGATCTTGTGTGTTATACTCTCAATGGATTGAGAGAAGATGAAAGATGGAAGACTTTTATAACTTCCATTAACTTGAAAGATGCATATCCAAGTTTTGATCAATTTATCCCTCATCTTGTCACAGAAGAGCTTAGCTTTGGTGGTCCCAAAAGAAAGGACAACCACAACCAAATGTTATGTGCAGGTCGAGCTAAAGGAAGGAACTCAAGAGGAGGCCCAAGAGGAAAAAGAAGAGGTCACAACAACTCCAACTACAAACAAAACAATTCGGAAGACAACAAGGATGCATCAAATGCCAACACACAAGGAAGAGGTCGAGGTAGAAGTAGAGGAAGAGGCCGAGGCTCCTACCATTCTCATAAAGGTATAACATGCTATCATTGTGGTAAAGTAGGACACTATGCTAGTGATTGTTGGCTGAAGAATGGGAGACCAAATGGAGGCAATCAAAGGAACCAAAGCAACTATGCAAGCACCTCAAGTGAAGGAAGCAAGGACACACTACTTGCAATGAGACATGAGTACAGAAGCTCTTGTGAAGATGACAAAAAAATGGTACATTGATTCAGGTTGTAGTAACCATATGTCATGCCAAGGAAGTTTGTTCACTAATCTACAGGTACCAAGTGGAAAAGGATGTGTTGAAACAGTGATGATACTCAACACATGATTGAACATATTGGAGATATAAGGCTTGGAGATACAAGTAGAGCAAAGGTACTATCTAATGTCCTTCATGTTCCTACAATTTCAAAGAACTTGATTTCAGTAGGACAAATGGTAGAGAAGGGTTATCATGTCATATTCAATGAGAATGGGTGCTTCATAAAGAATCAAAAGGAAGGCTTCAAGGTCATTGCTCAAGGTAGAAGAGAAGAAAGGATGTTCACTTTGGACGTCCAACATCCACATGGAAAGGTTATGTACATTCAATGTGGGAACAAGAAGATTTCAGATATGGACTTATGGCACAAAAGAATAGGACACATCAACATTCCAAAGTTGAAGGACATGAGCAAACATGAAGTGGTAAGAGGTCTTCCAAAATCTAATAGCATTGGCCTACATGAGTTATGTGAAGCTTGTCAACTAGGAAAGCAAACGAGGCAGCCATTCAAGAGGAGCAACTATGTGGCCCCAAATATCTTGGACTTGATACATACGGATGTATGGGGACCAACCCAAGAGGCATCAATGGCTGGTAATAGATTTATTGTCACCTTCATTGACGATCACTCAAGAAAGGTATGCCTGTTTTGTATGAAGCAAAAATCAGAGGTGTTTTCTATATTCAAAAGATTCAAAGTTGAAGTTGAAAAAGAAACAGGAAGGTCTATCAAAACCTTAAGATCCGATGGTGGAGGAGAATACTTCTCCAAAGAATTTTTGGATTTTCTACAAGAGAATGGGATCAAAAGTTAGTTCACGTGTAGGTATACACCACAACAAAATGGAGTAGCTGAGAGGAAAAATAGGCAAATTGATTGCAAGATGCATGCTCAATGAGATGAAGGTACCATTGTACTATTGGGTTGAAGCTACCACAACTGCCATTTACTTGATGAATAGGTGCACAACATCATGAATACATCACTTGACTCTAGAGGAGGTATATTCTGGTAAGAAACCTGATCTTACACACCTCAAAGTGTTTGCATGTGTTTGCTTTGTTCACATTCCACAAGAAGTTAGAACAAAGATGGAACCAAGGTCAGAAAAATGCATCTTCATCGGCTACTCGATGGAGCAAAAAGGATACAAGTGTTACAACCCTAGAACAAAGGAATTAAGAGTCTCGCGAGATGTGGTCTTTGATGAACTAAGACCATGGTATGAAGATAAAGGAAAGGAAAAGATTCTTGAAGAAGATTGTGATGATTATGCAAGAACAAATCAAAGAGAAGTTCAACAATCAAGCACAAATCTTTCAAGTCCAGAGGCATCTACATCAAATGAAGAATGTTCAACATGGAGGGGGAGTCATTTTGTGTCTCCAAATTCAGCTCATAATAGAATCGAAGAAGCAAGTGCTACTCCAAATAGTGAGATAGATGCAAGTGAAGAAGAATATGAAGAGGTAATCACTCAGATGGTAAAACTAAATAGGTTAAAGAAGCAACTTTCTAAAGGCAATGAAAGAAGATCTTCAAGGACAAGGTATCCAAATCAAAGGTTGAGTTATGATAGTTTTATGGAAACATTTTGCATACATGATGCACGTTATCAAAGACAAAGAGCCTGAGATATATGAAGAAGCTTGCACACAAAAGGAATGCAAGCTATGAAAGAGGAGATCAAAGCTCTCAAAGATAATCACACATGGGAGCTAGTGCCAAAGAAAGAAGGTATTAAGATTTTTCCAAACAAATGGGTGTTTAAACTAAAGAGGAATGCCGATGGTTCACTAGCTAGATATAAAGCTAGATTAGTTACCAAAGGATTTAAGCAAACACAAGGCATAGATTATGATGAAGTTTTCAGCCCCGTTGCAAAGATGGGAACTATCAGAACATTAATAGCAATTGGTGCTTCAAGGAGATGGCCATTATATCAACTCGACATCCAAAATGCTTTTCTTAATGGAGAACTACAAGAGGAGGTATACATGAGTCAACCGGTTGGATTTGAAGATAAAAACCATCCAAACTTTGTTTGCCGGTTGAAGAAGGCACTTTATGGCTTAATGCAAGCACCAAGAGCATGGAATCATAGATTGGTAGAATATCTAACTAAGTGTGGATACAACCCAAGTAGTGTAGATCCTTCATTGTACATGAAGAAGGAAGAAAATAGAGAGGTATATATTTGCATATATGTCGATGACCTCATCATAATAGGAAATGATGTTACAGGGATTAAAGATATCAAAAGGAAGCTTGGTAAGGAGATTAAAATTTCAGATCTTGGAGAGCTGAAATATATTTTAGGTATTGAAGTTGTTTATGGAAAGAGTGGCATCTACTTGATGCAAAGGAATTACTTGTTGGATGTTCTTTTCATATTTGGAGTGAGTGAATGCAAACCACTCACTCAACACATGGACACAAATACAAAGATTTGTTCAAATGATGGAGAACCATTGGAAGATGTAATGACATATAGAAGCATTGTAGGATCATTAATCTATGCAAACATTACAAGACCTGATTTATCTTATGTTGTTGGTGTACTTTCTCAGTTTATGCAAGCCCCAATAAGTGAACATTTAAACTCAGCCAAGAGAGTGTTGAGATACATAAAGCATACAGTTAATCATGCTTTGTTTTACAAGTTTGATGAAGAACTGCAGGTCAAAGGCTTTAGCGATGCTGATTGGGCAGGTTCAAAGGAAGATAGGAGATCAACCTCAGGTTATGTGTTCATGATAGGAAGCAAACCTATCACATGGAGCTCAAAGAAACAACCTACTGTTGCACTTTCATCCATGGAGGCTGAATATAGAGGATTAGCATTTGCCACATGTGAAGCAATGTGGATTAGAAAGCTTTTGGCTGATCTTTAAGTGCAAGTTGGAATCATCCCTATATACGGTGATAACATGTCGAGTATTTACTTGGTAAGCAATCCTATGTTTCATGCAAGGAGCAAGCACATAGAGGTCCACTACCATTATGTAAGGGAGAAGGTATTGAGCAAAGATGTGGAGATAAAGTTCATCAGAACCAAAGAGCAGGTTTCAGATATGTTTACAAAGTTCTTGGATGCTTCTAAACTCAAAGGTTTCAAGGATGTGATAAATTTGCAGGACATGGTTGAAGATAACTCCCAAATGAGCTTGAGGGGGAATGTTGACGATAAATGTACAAGCTCATTTCCATATGAGCTATGCTTGGATAAATTTACCAAATATAAAGATAAAGGAAAAGAAGAAGGAAAAAAAAAAAAGAAAAAAGTCTAGTCAAAATTCATGATGAGTAAGAGATACAATATCTTGCCTTGTAGTTAGTGGCATGTAGTGGGGAAAGTGGTGAGTTAAGGAGGCACAAACTTCTTCACATGCTCATTGGTTATAAAAGTGAAGTGGGAGCACGTTCAAAACAAGGAGAGAAAGATGCAAGAGCTCACAGTAGTCAGATCTAGTCATTTTGTCATTTTGTCTTCCCTTAGACTCCTTCTAGCCGCACGTCAGTTTATACACAGCTCTGTTGTGGAGCTCATATCTCAGTGTATATGTAACCATTTCTTGCATTTAAACATTCAATTGAAATCTTATCTCATGTACTTCTTGCATACCAAATATCTCCTTCAAAGCTTATGTATTCTGTGAGATATCAGTGAAAGAGTGAAGCCCACTTTTTTAGTATACATGTGTAGATAGGTAGTTTATTTTGGTCGGTTATGTTTCCAGATCAAAACATATCCAAATTGCTTGATTTTTGTCGTCTTGGAAAGCTCTTGGCCTTTAATTTCTCTATCCTAAATATCTCATTCTGAATATATACATTTCGTGAGATATCTATCAAAGAGTGAAGTCTAGTTTTATAGTGTACTTATGTATGCAGGTGGTCTATTTTGGTCAGTTGAGTTTCTTGACCAAAACTCATCCAAATTACTTGTTTTCTAGCTTGTTGGAAAGCTATTTGTGTCTATTTTCTCTGTAGCAAATATCTTTCTCAAAGGATATATATTAGAGAGTTATCAGTCGGAGAGTGAAGTTCAGTTCTTTAGCATAGTTCTGTGGACAGGAAGTCCATCTTTGTCAGTTATTTATAGCTTGTTAGAACACTCTCTTTGTCTACTTTGATTGTCTAAAGGCACAAGTCCATTTGAGTATTGAATTGAGAGCAGCAAGCTATCTAAGGTGCAGCTATATGTCCAAGTGTTGGACATACAAGGGTTCACTACACATTTCCATTGCGCATAGGAGAACTCATTCTCCACATTTTAGTCACCGGCCATGGCTGAAAATAGTGATGTATTCCATATGTTGGCTGTTGAGGATAAGGTGGATGGTACCAACTACCCGTTATGGGCTTAGATGATGCGACATGTATTGGTTGCAAAAGGACTATGGAACATTGCGTAGGGTGTTGAAAAACATCCTATCACACCTGCAATTGTTACTACTGCAGGTACTCAAGTTGATGCAAAAGGTGTTGAAGATGGTGATATTCTACAGATTCCTGTTCGTGTTGTTGTTTCTGTTGCACCTACTGTAGAGCAAATCAGTTGGGATGGCAGAGATGCTCAAGCACATGCATTAATAGCTTTGTCTATCAAACGTGCCATTATTCCCCACATTTGCTCTTGCAGAATAGCTAAGGATGCTTGGGATACACTTACCACATTGTACCATGCTAGGACTGAAGCTCATGTTGCTTACCTCCGAAAAGAGTTGGAGAGTGAGCACATGAATGAAAGTGATTCTATGGAAAAATTTTTGACAAAGATCAAGGATTTGAAGGAACAACTTATTTCTGCAGATGAAGTCCTTCTTGATGGTTCACTTGTGCAGAGTGTTTTGAATGGTCTTCCTCACTCATATCAGAGTTTCACTTCTACTCTTCATTTGATGATGAAAGGGAATCCAAATGCCTTAACATTTGAAGAGTTAGTTTCTGTTTTGTTGCAGGAAGACTAGTCTAGGCAGAATAGGTCTATTATGCATGTTGCAGATCAAGCTTTCTCGGCTAGTAAGAAGGTCAAAGGAAAATGGAGCTTTTCTATTAGTAAGCAAAAATCTGCAAATGTTGCACATTCGAAGAAGGAAGACAAAGATGAGAAGAAATCAAAAAAGTAGAAATTGTTTTGTAAATACTGTAAAGCAAATGATCATGTCATTAAGAGCTGTCCAAAACTGGCTGCTAAAGAGGCAAAGAAGAAAGAGGCCGGAATGGTTGTTGTAGAGGCCTCTACATCGAGAACAGAGTCTACTAATCTTGTGCAGGAAGAAGAATGGGTGTTTACTACTGTTTGCAGTTTTGATCCATCTTCTCATGAGCAGTGCATGTCAGTTTTAGACTTAGATGTTTGGTACTTTGATAGTGGGGTGACCAAACATATTACCTCATAGTGTAGTTTCTTCTCTTCACTCGAGCTCACCCCTACAGGGAATACTGTTACATGCACCAACAACTCCTCTTATCCTATTATGGGAGTTGGTAAGATCACTTTGACTACTACTGATGGTAGTTCTTTCACTTTGTCAAATGCTTTGTTTGTGTCAGGGATCAAGAAAAATTTGTTATTAGTTTCTGTGTTAGCCAAGATTGGCTTGGTTGTGAAATTTGTTGATGACAGATGTACAGTTCATGATCTGTCAAATGGCGATGTCATTATTGCTTCTAACATTTTATTTCATGGGTTGTATAAGGTCATAGACTATGAAAGATCTATAAATCATTTTGCATGTGCAGTACATGATTCTCAAGCTATGTCAGATGCAAAGCTTTGGCATGCAACGCTTTGGTCATCTGAATTATGCTAGTTTGCTATGCCTACAGAAATCTAAAATGGTGTCATCTTTGCCCAAAATTGAGGCACCCAAAAAACATGTTTGTAAAGGTTGTATTTTGGGCAAAATGCAGCGTTCCTCCTTTCCAAAAGATGGTTCAATTCGGGCTACTCATAAATTGCAGCTTGTACATAGTGATGTTTGTGGTACTATGGAGGCACCTTCTTTTGAGAACTATCGTTACTTTGTGACTTTCATCGATCATTTTTCTAGGCATGCATGGGTATATCCATTGAAGGCAAAGTCCAAAGTGTTTATGTGGTTCAAACAGTTTCTAGTTTTGGCTGAAAATCTATCAGCATGTAAAATGGGCACCCTCCATTCTGATCGAGGGGGCGGAATATATGCCTTTAGATTTTAATGCATTTCTGGCTTAACGTGGGATAAAACTCTAGTGTACAGTGCCATATACAGCTCAACAGAATGGAGCTGTTGAATGGAAGAATAGGTCACTCATGGAGATGGCGAGGTGTATGGTCAAGAGTCGGGCTTTATCACATAGTTTCTCGCTTGAGGTTGTTATGTGTGTAGCATATGTACTTAACAGGTGTCCCACTAAAGCGCTATAGTCTATCACTCCACATGAGGCTTGGCATGGTCGCAAGCCATCTGTTGCTTATCTGCATGTTTTTGGTTGTCTAGCATATGCATTAGTGCCTGAAAAACATCGTAGAAAATTGGATGATAATGCGATAAAATGTATTTTTGTTGGGTACAATTCTGAAAGTAAAGGCTATCATCTATATCATCCACAGACTAAATGCATTTTGGTTAGGTGTGATGTTTTTGTGGAAGATGTAATTCAGCCATTGCTTTCATGTACTAAGGAGACATTTGTTAGCTCCAAAGACATGTATGATACTTTGTTGCCTCTTTTTACAGGTGGACAGTCTAGTGCTGGTCCTAATGAGGAAACTTCTTAGCCTTTGCAGGTTTCATGTGATGATGCAGATCATTCCATTCTGATGCAGACTTACATGATGCAGTTGTTGATGAGAGAGTTGATATTAAGTAGGCAAAAACTATGCCAAAATATCATATGCATTAGTGTCTAAACAACAACACAAGAAATTGGATGATAAAGTAGTGAAATGTATTTTTGTTAGGTACAATTCTAAAAGAAAAGGCTATCGTCTATATCATCCATAAACAAAACACATTTTGTTTAGCATTGATGTTGTTTTTGTGGAAGATGCTATTCAGCCATTACTTTCATGTTCTAAGGAGACATCAGTTAGCTCCAAAGATATGTATGATACTTTGTTGCCTCTTTTTACAGGTGGACAGTCTAGTGTTGGTCCAAATGAGGTAATTTCTCAGCCTTTATAAGCTTCATCTGATGATCCAGATCATTCCATCTCTACATCATCACATGAAACTATGATGCACTTATTGATGAGAGATCTGATATTGAGGTGGCAAAAACTATGATGCACATTTACATGATGCACTTGTTGATGAGAGATCTAATATTGAGCAAGAAAAAACTATGCTGAAATGGTTGATGTAGACTTTGTGAGATAGCAAATTGGAAACACCTCTATCATATGATACTCGTCCAGGCTCTAGTCTATGTGATGAGAATGGGCCTGTTTTGTTTAATAAAGCACAAAATTCAAAAAATTGGATGGTTGTTATGCAATCAGAATATGATGCTATTATGAAAAATTGTACCTGGTCTTTATGTGACTTGCCTCTTGGCAAGAAGGCCATTGGCACTAAGTGGGTATACAAGCTGAAGTGTAAGCTTGATGGAACAATTGATAGGTATAAGGCTAGGCGTGTTGCAAAGGGTTATGCTCAAGAAAGAAGCATTGATTTTGATGAGACCTTTGCTCCTACATGCCAAATGACTACTGTTCGTAGCATCTCTGCACTTGCAGCTCATCATGGTTGGAATGCACATCAGTTGGACATTAAAACTGCATTTCTAAATGGTGACTTGCATGAAGAAGTGTATGTTTTTCAACCCCGTGGCTTTGTGCAAAAAGGGCATGAAAACCAAGTGCGCAGGTTGAAAAAGGCATTATACGGTTTGAAGCAAGCACCACGTGCTTGGTATGAAAAGATACATGCCTACTTGATTGCACATGGTTTTGTGAACAGTCCAATTGAGAGCACCTTATATGTTAAGCGCGCAAATGATGTGCTCATGATCATTGTTGTCCATGTTGATGACATGTTGCTCACTAGTCCTAATGAGAAGCATATTGGTGATTTTAAGGCTAATTTGCATGCCTCATTTGAGATGTCAGATTTGGGGCATTTGCATCATTATTTGGGCATTCAGTTTATGCAAGGCTATGGCGGAATATCTTTGTGTCAAAAAAAATATATTGACATATTATTGCAATGTTTTGGCCTTGAAAATAGCAAACCTATTGCCACTTCTATGGAGACAAGTTTAGGATTGAGTCTTCATGATTTTGTAGATGCATTTGATGTTGTTCTCTATCAGTAGGCTTTTGGATGCTTAATTTACTTATGCATTACTCAGCCAGATATTCAGTTTGTTGTCTCATTAATGAGGAGTTTTATGTGTTGCCCAGGTGTTAAGCATTGGCAAGCGATTACGTGCATCTTTCACTACTTGAGTGGTACCCGGCTACTTGGATTGTTTTATCCCAAGGGGGGATCACTACCACCATATTTACATGCTTTTTCTAACTCTGACTGGGTTGGTTGCTATGACACTCATGTGTCCACTAGTGGTTTTTGCTTCATGCTTGGTAGCTCATGCATATCTTGGTTGAGTAAGAAGCAGCCTACTATGGCCACTTCTAGTTGTGAGGCTGAGTATAGGGTAGCTTTCATAACGACTTTTGAGTGTGTGTGGCTCAGACACCTTATAGATAATTTGGGTGTTGTTCAGTCTTCTACCACCACCATCTTCAATGACAATTAGAGCACATTGGCAGTTGCGAGGAACCCTATGTTCCATGATCACACTAAGCACATTGAGGTGCAATATCATTATGTCAGGGAGAGGTTCTCTACTGGAGAGATCAGTTTGGCATATGTGCACACACAAGAGAACATTACAGACCTTTTCACAAAGTCTCTGCCTAGGGGGAAGTTTGAAGCTTTCCACAAAGCTTTGGGCTTACTTCATTTTGTGGATTGATTCCATATAGTGTGGCACTTCCTTATACATGAGTGCTAGCTCCTCATGCACTGCATCACTCCGAGGGGGGATTGGTTGATATATTTAGGTAGTGATGTGTGTGAACACACTAGGACCACTAGGGCACTTTTTTCCCTCTAGGAAGTTTTTTCCCCAGATTGTATACACGCTTATAAGCCTAATGAGTTACTTATCTTTGTACATTCTCTTGGTAATACATTCAGTATTGTGTGTTCTTCTCCAAGTTTGTTCTTCTTCCTTGTGTTGTTCATGTGCTTCCCCAGACCTCAAACTCCAACAATTTGCTTCAGCTACAAAAATCTAAAATGGTGTCCTCTCTACAAAAACTTGAGGCACCTTCTAAACATTTCTGTGAAGGCAGTATTTTAGGCAAAATGCAACATTCCTCCTTCTCAAAAGATGGTTCAGTTAGAGCTACTCATAAATTACAACTTGTTCATAGTGATGTTTGTGGTTCTATGTAGAATACCTTCATTTGGAAACAACCTATACTTTGTGAATTTTATTGATGAATTGTCTAGGCATACATGGGGGTATCCATTGAAAGAGAAGTCCAAAGTGTCTATGTGCTTTAAAAAATTCTTGGTTATCGCTGAAAATATATCAGGTAGTGAATTGGGCATCCTTCGTTTTCATCAGGGGGGATTATGTGTCTCTTGATTCTAATGCATTTCTGGTTGAGCATGGAAAAACATCAATGTACAATGCCCTATACACCTCAACAAAATGGAGGTTCTAAAGAAAATATGTCTCTCATGGAAATGGCAAGTGTATGGTCAAAAGTCAAGCTTTACCAAATAGCTTATGGCTTGAGGTTTCTATGTGTGCAGGATATGTGCTTAGCAAATGCCCCACCAAGACATTGAAGTCTATCACTCCATATGATGCTTACAATGGTCACAAGAAGGCAGAAAGCAAAGGCTATCATCTCTATCATCTACAATTTAAACATATTTTGGTTAGCCATGATGTTGCTTTTGTGGAAGATGCAATGTAGCCCTTACTTTCATGTGCCAAGGAAACATCTGTTAGCTCAAAGGATGTGTATGACACTTTGTTACTTCTTTTTACAGGTGGAGAGTCAAGTGATGGTCCGAATGAGGAAATTTCTCATTGTTTATAGGTTTCAAATGATGATGTTGATCATTCTATTATGGAGTAGATTTACATGATGCGATTGTTGATGAGAACATTGACATAGAAAAGGCAAAAACTATGCCTAAATGGTTGGTGTAGACTTTGAGAGTGAATTAGATGCACCTTTGTCAAGTTATACTCATTCAGACTCTCATTGTGCATCATTTGCCTCATATTGTTATGCAATGGATGTCTCTAGTCTTTGTGATGAAGCATACAATTCACAATATTGGATGGTTACTATGCAATCAAGATATGACCTTATTATGAAGAATGGCACTTGTTTTTTATGTGATTTGCCTCCAAGAAAAAAGACCATTGTTACTATATGGGTATACAAGTTGAATCACAAGCCTTATAGAATAGTTGATAGGTATAAGACTAGGCTTGTTGCCAAAGTTTATGCTCAAGAGAGAGGCATTGCAAGTTAACTCATGTTAACTTGAGTGAAAAGGCTCTACAACAATTTGGGAAAAACTCTTTCCCCATGCTCCCCATGGGGATTGAACCCAAGACCTCCTCCTTCCCAACCTTGAGATTTAACCACTAGGCAAAGTGGATTACTTGTTTTAGAGATCACATAAATCTATTTCAAGATCATTGACCTTACACAAGTATGAACAAATAATGTCCAATTTCAAATTTATTTGAGCTAGTCTGATGCTTGTTTCATAAGGCTTACTTTATATACTTTAACTTTCAAACTTTGGGCCAAAATTGTACACTTTGTTGTACACATCATCAATGGAGGCTTTACAAGTGAACTTCATAATAGAATGCCATTTGAGGCTTACTTTGGAAGAAAGCCCAATGTCAATTACATCAAAGTATTTGGCACTTGTTATCATCTAAGTCAAAGAAGCACATCTTCATTGCATATAGTAAACAATCTAGAGCATATATATTGTACAATATGGAAAACCACTCCATCACTATTTCAAAAGATGTAGTCTTTGATGAATCTTCAAAGTAATCAACTAAAGATCCAAGCTCAAGCTCTATTCCACCCATCTACACTTCAGAGGGGAACAATCATTTCCAAGCACAATTCAGAAGCAAGCACTTCCCAACAATCTAAAAGGTCTCAAAGGCTCATTAAGCAGCAACAAAGAGCACAAATTCATTATGTAAACTATGCAAGTATGCATTTGATCCAACAAATTCTAGATCCTTCAAAACTTTAAAGAAGATCAAGGCCAACTAGAATGGGGAAGCAATGCAAATTCATATGGATGCAATTCATAAGAATAATACATGGACCCTTATACATGGAGATTAGTGGCTTTATAAAATCAAGTACAAGTCAGATGGAGCTTTGGACAAGTATAAAACAAGACTAGTAGTAAAGGGATATAAGCAAAATCATGGCACTGACTATGAAGAAAAATTTGCTCCTATTGCAAGCTTCATAACCATTCAAACCATCCTTTCCTTAAGTGCTCACTTCAAATGGCCCATCTACCAAGAAGAAGTAAAAAGTGCTTTCCTCATGGTGATTGCAAGAGAGTAATGATTATGACCACCACGTGCTAGAGAGATGACTCTCCCCCAGCCTTATGCCTCTATATATAGCTCTCTTGAAGGGACTGCCTACTATGGTAGGTGGATACTAACCATCCAAGTGTTGGCCATGTAACTACATGTGTACCAAGTGTCCTAGTTGAGTGGAGTTAAATCAACTAGATGCTTCTAGAAGGATCTAGAGATCTTCAGAAAAAAACACTCTCATATACAAAAGTGTCCAAATGGCCACTGGACACTTTTGTATATGAGCTAAGAAATCTATGTTCTTAGTCTATGTATTGTGTATTTTTTGCATATTCTATAGATCTATGCGGAATACTATGTGTGGCATCTGAAACTCACTCATGGAGTATGACTTTGAAGTTGTAGTCAAGAAAGGAAAGACCCACCTCAAAGCTGACCATCTCTCAAGATTAACCACAGGAGAAGCTCCTCAAGGAGTAGCGGATGAATTACCGGATGCATATTTGTTTAACCTTGAGATAGTACCAGAATGGGCTAAGCCTATTGTCCCTATTCTCACATATGGACCCAAGAATCCTAGGATAAGGATCAAAGAAGGAGAGATTACCAAGTCTCAAAGATATCAAATAATAGCAGGAAGTATATATAAACAGGATAATCAAAAGATTATTGCTTGTTGTGTAGATGAATCAGAACGTGCAAATTGGTTGCAATTAGCACATGTAGGTGCATTAAAGAAATATCATTCGAAACATCGTACGTTGCAGACTCTGCAAAGACTAGGACTATATTGGCCTTTGATGGAAGTAGATGTCTACAAGTTGTGTAAAGAATGCCCTGTTTGTTGTGAAAGACCACCAATAGAACATGTTACATTATATCACGTGTCTCTCACACCAGAATGGAGTGAACCATTAGTGACGTACTTGAGGATGAAAACATTCCCTCAAGGAATGACCTTAGCACGACAACGCAGTCTAGAGCAAGAAACTCAAGACTATTCACTTATTGGAGACAATCTATACAAACGAGGACGAGATGGATCCTTAAGACAGTGTGTTCATGAGAACGATTATTTGAGTGTACTAGAGACTGCACACCAAGGTGTTGCAGGAGGTCATTTTGGCCCTGACAAGATCATCAAAGCCATACTGTTTGCAAGATTATGGTGGCCCACTCTTCACATGGATGCACATACCTATGTTAAGATATGTGATGTGTGCCAAAGAACTCAATTTCCTACTCGCAGAGATGAAATGCCATTGAAACCCATGATGGGAGGACGTGCATTGTCTAAGTGGGGTATAGACTTCGTAGGACCCATTAACCCCCCTGCAAAAGGTACACATGCTGTGTACATCATAGTTGCAACAGATTATCTTACCAAATGGGTAGAGGCCAAGGCCACAAAAAAGAATGATGCGCACACGACTGCAAAATTCTTATTTGAAAATGTCTTTACAAAATATGGACTGCCTATAGAGTTAGTGAGCCATCGAGGAACTCACTTTCTAAATCAGGTCATTGAATATCTGTTACAGGATTTTATGGTGACTCACAAGAAATCCACACCATATCATCCTCAGGCCAATGCTCAAGCTAAAAGCACTAACAAGATCCTTTGTAACGTACTGACAAAACTCGTGAACAAAAAACGTTCAGATTGGGACAAACAGTTACACCACGCTGTTTGGGCATATTGAGTGGCCTACAAGACTGTACTCAATGCAACTCCCTTTCAGATGGTTTTTGGTCAGAATGTTGTGCTTCCTTTGGACTTCTTGATACGACCCTTAAGGTTGCACAAGAACAACAGTGGACTGGCCACGAATTATCATCAAGAATAATGTACTTGGAACGATTAGGAGAAACTAGGCTGAAAGTGGCAGCAGGTATATATGCAGCAAAGAAGCGAAAGAAAGCATATTTCGATGCACATGTGAAAGATAAAGGCTTAAAAGAAGGAGATTTAGTCCTAGTGTATACGCTGAAACAGCACGCACGAAAGTTAGAAAAGCGAGGTTATGGACCTATGATCACTAATAGACTCTCGACAAGTGGAACAGTACAATTAGCCACCCTAGAAGGAGACATAATGCCTAATTACATTAGTGGTTGTAGAGTCAAGCTTTATCAGGAACCTCTTACTGAGGATATGCTTAGACGACTCATGTTGGCAAAGAAGCCTAAGGAGGAAGAAAATAGAATACGTGCGGAAGCTCAGGCAGAAGCTATAGAACGCATTAAGCACATGAAATTAAGAAGACAAGGACTAGTGAGAGAACATTATAACCATCTGGAAACAACACCGAGATACCCCATGGCCATGTGTCAAGTAAAGTCAACCACTCATCCTAGCATAGTGGATAGGAGACTATTCATTACAGTCAGGCTTGAGCACGGCAACCCTTGCCATGAGCTCAGGGCTTTGATTGACTCACGTTCTACGACTAGTGCAATTAGATGGTCCCACTATAAGGACTCAGGAATAGAAATGCAGCCAATTGAGGCATACCTCATAGGGCTAGGGGGCATGGAAACCCCTTGCATGTGTGAGGTGGACCTTCCTATCCTCATACACAATGTGACTATGATAGCGAAGCTATTAGTGTGCCATGACGATGACCTGATAGAACCCCTAATCCTTGGCCAAGATTGGCTATACGATCACTCAGTGGACCTAAATCTTAGACAAGGCTCCTTACAGATTGGAACCTTAGACTAGCAGCGAGTGATACCACTTGACTTCCCTAACAACACTTTGCCTAAGGTATGTAACCCTAGACCATATGAACAACATGCGATGGAGGACCGGAAGATCTTTGGGCAGATCCCTCAGCTAAGCACACTCATTCCAAAGTCAACCCATGAGAGCTAGGCGATGGATAGTTGCCGGATAAAAGAATGTCAGGAGATTTTCCCCCGGCCTTCCAACAGCGGTCAGGTGGGTTGCATCAACGGTTAGGTGGATTGCATCAGCAGCCACATGGGCATAACACCCTGCAGTGCCCATCCTTCCACATTTATTGCGGACTGACCTAGATTAATGGTACAAAAAGCTGCACGTCCTAATGGGAAAGTTCCGCAAGTGTTGGACCTCCCTTCTTTTCCAAAGCAGTGTCCATCCCACCTCTCAATCTCAACCACAAAGGAGTCAACCACAACGGAGGAACCCAAACCGATGACCCTACCAAATGATACAAAACAAGCAACAGTATCAACACCACAAAGCAAGAGGCACAAGACAAGTATGGGTGCCGAGAGGACAAAAACCACCGATAGTTAGCAGCAATGCAGACAAGGATAAGACGAAGTCTCAGCAAAATCAGAGGCAGTATCCAAAGTCTTCTCAACCTTCTTCTACAAGTACGCATAGTCGACAGATTTGGATCGCCAAGAAGTACTTTACGAATCGACCCACACCCACGTAGATATGGGTACCCAAACAGTGTATTATAGCTCAACATTCCAGCCATGTAACATATACCCCTCAGAAATCTCTTCACCCCGCAATACCACCACATCCAATATCACCTTTTGTCCCTCTGTAGAAACATACTACCCGCTCAACAACTCTTAAGAAATGGATACCAAAACGTATCCAGCTATCTCCTCAAAACCCATTGTCTAACATTACTCCCACCCCGAATAACCAACTCCCTTGTAATAACTCATTCACAACTGAACCTTGTATAAACACATCAACACTAACCCAACATCACTCGTAATAACATCTCATCAAGCAATGTATGCACTATCTGAAGCATGTAGGTGTCTAGAGACCTGCATTAGCTTTGCAAAAATTATTCCATACACCACCTCACAACACTTGGCTCACGGGTTACACATCGGTTATGGAAAGGGATTGCGGTCTCACTTTAATGGGATCATGATTAATTTCCATTCTAATGTGCTAATCTTTTGTAGAAGATCTTCTACACACTCGCATCACTCATCATGCAGACAGAAGGACCATCTGAAGTTGGCCCCAGTGTACCGGTGGTCAATTTTGGTGAACTACTAGCTGAGCCACATCCCACGGCTCAACCACCCAAAGTTCAAGGATTCCCAGGACCTATGCCAATCGATGACCCTCCTAGGGGATATACCGAAAAAGTTCATCGCAATTCTCACTGGTTCCAAGGTTTAACAGGACCTTTGGTGGACACAGATTTCATTTTTGATGCTACATTGACTTTTGACAGTGTTAAGTGGGGCAAGTATCAGTTCTTCTCCAGAGAATTTGAAGCGCTCCAGAACACAAAAGACTTAAAGCATGTTTGGGCGAGAGCAGGTTTTACAGAATACTTCAGTGATCCACTGCCCAAACCAAATTTTTATAGATG
This sequence comes from Ceratopteris richardii, assembly GCA_020310875.1. NCBI lineage: Eukaryota > Viridiplantae > Streptophyta > Polypodiopsida > Polypodiales > Pteridaceae > Ceratopteris > Ceratopteris richardii. The sequence continues at coordinate 65,274,395 of CM035408.1, forward strand.
CTACTACCTGATAACCACACTTACAGCCTCAGAAAACAAGGACTTATCGGGCACGTTCATTCTGTCATCTTTGGTAAATGACCCCCTTTTAAGAAATTCTATCTTTCAAAGGATTTGATTCCGACTGTGATTAAGATCCATGGAACTCACATGCTGACAGAGCGAGAAAGGTTGATTCTAGAGCCGATGAAGCATGGTGACGTTATCAAATGGGAAGACAACTCGGCCATCACACCTGAGCTTTCTAAGCCGTTATGTATATGTATGCAACACTTTGCATTCCCGGCTCAGGATCGTTTTACTATGCCTCACAAGCACATTTGGTTTTGTTTGTATTTATCTTGTATTGGGCCCCAGACCATAGATCTTGCAAGTTGGATCATTGATCAGTTGTATCTAGCACAGCACAGATGGGAAAGGAAAAAAGTCATCCATGGATGTTGCGCTCTCACACGAATTGTTTATATATGTTTGGCATATGACTTGCCTATAGAGCATGCTACGACGAGTGAAGAGTTGAAGGCATTTAAAGGGACGGCCAAGAAAGCCAAAAAAGCTAGCAAAGGTCGGGCAGGCAAGCGCATGCGAGGAACCATCCCATGTTTGCAAGTCTCGGAGTCCCCGTCACCTCAACATCTCCAGAACAGTCACCTACGAAACCCATGCACCTATACAACCCTTTCGCATACGATTGTTACGATTGCTTATCACGGAAGGTACTACCAGTGCAGTCACCTCTCAGGCAACCTCAGTTCAGGAAACCACCACCACAGCAGCAAAAATTCCCACCTCCATCAGTGCGGAAGCGTTTACTTTTCTGATACCCAATCTAGAAGCAGAACCAATGAATACCACGTTCGATTTTGAAATGCCAGATGCTTTTTCAAATGAATTTCAGTTTTTAGAAGGACAACTATTCTCTCAAGAGTATGAACGTCCAAGTTACCCTACCACACCCCTTGACCAACCGCATGGGCAAGTAGTCTCCAGCTCTGAAGAAGAAAGGACAGAAATCGACGATGATGATGGAGACAATGAAGCTAGTCAGGCAAGCCATGAATCTCAAGAGAATGTATAGATTGATGAACAGGAATGACACATTGACACTCAGGGTGACACAAGCACTTATGAAGATGAGACATTTGAAGCAACTCCCTACACATTGGCAATCAAGAAGCTATAATGCACCATGCAAGCCATTTGGGCGCTCAAGAAACTCTCAGAAGAAGAAAGCCAAGCGCTTGTAGAACAGGAACTCGCTACAGGAGGTTTCAAAGAAGCCTACATTCAGGGATTCAGAGAACTGGTTAAGTCAGTAGGCACTAATGAAGCATTATGATATTTGGAGAGAAAGCCATTACCACAGTTTGACCCACACCGAATTCGCTTACTATCAAAATCGGGCCAATATATTCGTGTACCAATGGATGCTGAGTCATCACAACAGGCCAAGGAAGCATGCCTAATTCCCGAAGGATCTTTGGCAGAAGAAATGATCATCATCGACTCCCCGCCCCACACTTCTACTGTACAGACCACCACTGTTGTCGAAGTACCCACCACCCCAATGGCTCCTCTTTCACCTCCCATCCCTCCATCCTCTCTTGTGCACCGTGCCTCTCCTAGACCACCCACATCCTTTTTTTTTTAATATAAAGGAAGTTCGGCAATAGCCTACTCTCCCGGACTTGAATTAAATTAAGAAACAAAGGTACAATAGAAGGGGACTATTGCCCACGGGACCCCCCAAATCCCACAAAGCAGGGGAAGCTTGGTTGATTCCTAGGTTGCATTACAAAGAAGGTTGATCACCCTCTCGTCGCCCTCATGCGGGACCCACTTGGGTTTGAGCTTGTTGTTGATCAAAAGGAGGACTTGATGATGCCTGAAGGGGGGGGATTTCTTACTGTTGACAATCCTTTTGCCAAGGAGGACTAGAGATTTTTCAATCGACCACTCCCTGGGGGAGTCACCGAAGTTGAGAGCACACCGCTCCCGCCAAATTTTCAACAGGACTTCCCCTCTGATTGCGTTCCAGAGAGCCGCAGAGCACCCAATCGCTTCACCCAAAAGGACTTGTTTCCAACTAAGCTGTTTCTGGACTCTGATTTTCAGTCCAACCATCTGCCAGATTCTGTAGGAGTTGGGGCAAGTAAGGAAGATGTGTGGGACATCTTCGATTGCGCGGTGGCAACGTTTGCACCACGGAGGGATCCCACAAATTTTGCTTGCCTTATGGTTAGTCCAAATTCCTCGATGAAGAATTTGCCATAAGAGAACCGACTTCTTAATCTCTATAAGTGGGTGCCAGATACCCATGAATTTCATGTCCCACCGAAGCCGCGTCCAAGACAGGCACCACTTCTTGTTGAGGCTGATCTGAAGGTCAATCGTTTCATTGATGTTCGGGATTTTGAGTAGGCTGTTTCCATTGTGCCATTTGAGACCACGCGCGTTCGGAGCGTCATGTCCCATGAGTAGGCGAGTTTCGTGCCGATCCCAAGCGAGGCATCTGCTTTGCAAGGTGTTCCATTCTTCGTAGGAGATGTTTATGCGAGGGTCGATATCCTCGTAGTTGATCCAACTGTTGGTGTCATGTTTCCAGAGGTGTTTCCATTTTTTGAATCCTTTGTTCCATAACTTCTTGGCATTTTGAATGTTCCACGGCTCCACCCTCCGGATGCCATGAATCGGAAACCAGATAGAGTCGTTTTGTCTGATGCCGGCCGCCCACTTCTGGTCCTCACTAATTCTTGTGAAGCTTTTGACTTTATTCCAGCCCTTCCAAAGAGAGCAAACGAGATTGGAGCCTTTCGGGAAGACAGGTATCGGGGAGAATAGCAGGGTCATGATGTCAAGGTTCTTCCAGTTCGGGAATCCCGTGAGGGCCAACTCATTTTTGTTTCTGAAGATCAGCTTGGCCCACGAGGCCTCCCTATTGCACCAAGCTTTAATCATCCATTTGGCTGCCAGTTTGTTAGCCATGCACCCAATGTCCAGGATGCCAAGCCCCCCGCTATCTCTAGGGCTGGTGCAGATGGCCCATTTGATTTTGGGCACCCCCCTTCTGTTATGGTCACCCGTCCAAAGAAAGTTTCTGCAGATGCTATTCAGTTTGGATAGGCCTTGCTCATTCGGTCTCCAGCAAGAAAGGAAATAGATGGTAGACGAGAGGAGGAACGTGTTGATTACCATCGCCCGTCCAGCGAGATTGATTTGCATACCTCTCCAGTAATTGAGCTTGTTTTCAAGTTTGGCGAGCACCCAGTTCCATCGCTGCTCCATAGAGACGCCAAACCCCAAGGGGATTCCGAGCAGCCGTATGATTTGACCCTGCGGAATGATTTGAAAGCCATGATCAATGAGAAGGCCTGGTTGATGTCCCACAATGGCCCTAAAGGCGGTCTTATTGTGGTTGATTTTGGATCCAGAGGCCTCGCAAAAGGTATCAAGACACCTCCAGAAAGTCTCCAGGCTGGTATTATCATTATGAACGAACGCATTCATATCGTCGGCAAAAAGTCTCATGATGATTTGACTGTGAACGTGAGGTAGCTGGAGGCCTTTGATATTGCCAGCCTCCACATGATGAGCCACAAGTCTGCTCAGCCCTTCAGTGGCGATGGCAAAGAGAAGGGGGGCAAGAGGGCATCCTTGTCTAATAGATCTTTTAAGATGGATCGCCTTCGAAAGTTTGCCGTTAACGTTAATTTGGGTCGTTGCATTGCCGAGCAGGGTCGCGATCATCTTGGTGAATTTCTGACTACATCCGAGGTCTTGGAGCGACTGCAGAATATAGTCCCATTCTAGCCTATCGTAGGCTTTGTCAAAGTCGATCTTGAGGAAGACCACGTCTTGATTAGACTCGTTTGCAAATTGAATACCTTCCCAAATATCCATAATGGTTTCCAGGATAGACCTGCCTTTGATGAAGCCTTTTTGGTCCTCACTTAGCCAAGATCTCAGATGGCACGATATTCTATTGGCAATGACTTTGGCGATGATCTTGTATCCTGTTTGGAGCATCGTGATTGGCCGCCAGTTCTCGATTCTGTTCTTTTCCCCCTTCTTGTGAACCAGCTTGATAATTCCATTATTTAGACAAGAAGGAAGAGCCCCAAACTTTAGCGCTTCTTGCCAAACCAACCTAAGCGGGGTGGCAACCACCAGCTTGAAGGATTTAAAGAACTCATTGGTGAGTCCGTCGGGTCCCGGGCTTTTACCGAGAGGGAGGGCATCAATGACCTCAATGATTTCTGATTCAGAGATAGGGGCATGAAGTAGGGAGTGGAGGTTGGGTGGGATCCTCCGAGGGGACACCCTAGAAATTGCAGCCATACAGTCCCTTCTATGGTGGGAGAGGGGGTTCGAGGTTCCCAGGAGACTCGTGAAGTGTCCTTCGATGATGCCGAAATTATCTTCTTCCGAATTGCATACGTTGCCGTGTGGATCTAGCAGTAGGGGGATCGAATCTCGATTTTGTTTCCTTTTAAGGATACGGCACATCTCTTTGGTGGGCTTGTCGGCTTTGCCAGCCCACCACTCCTTGAAGAAAATTTGCAGGTTTTTCCTTTGTATTTCTTCCTCGTATCTCAACACCGCTCTGATTTTTCGGAGACCTTTCTGGGCTTGGTGTTTTCCTTTGTTCACTTCCTCCTCGAGCCGCCAGAGTCTGTGGTAGATAGCCTCCCTACGAGCCCGTCGCACAGTCTCGAGCGTCTTCTTAGTTCTGATCATGATCTTGCGAGACTTGTCGACCGCGCTTCTCCAGCACTTGGCTGGGGCCGAGCCAGAGGCGAACGCCACCTTCCACACATCGGCAATCGCTTGATGGACGGAAGGGAGAGAGAAGGTGGCAGCGTTGGCATGGAACCACGGAGTCTTGCGGATCTTGTTGGAAGGTTGAAAATTGATAACGATCGGGTAGTGATCAGAGATGGTGAGGTCGGTGCGTTGCGTGATGGTAGGGAGACCCCACTGGTGAGTAAAACTCTGAGAGACGTAGCATCTGTCGAGCCTGGCTTTCCTCAGATCCTCACCCGCTTGTAGATTCAACCAGGAAAAGCCATTCGAGTCTTTGAATTCAACCAGATCCAAGTGGAGTTTGGTCAAGTCCCACATTTCTTTCTCCCGACTGTCAATGACCCTGCCCTTGCCCATCCATCTGTCCATAGGGTCCTCCACCATGTTGAAGTCTCCACATATCAGCACGTTGTGGGGAAGCGAGTCAAGTGAAGCCCAGGTGTTCAGTCTCTCCAAATCCCCGTTAGGGGCTGTAGCTCAATGATGAGTAGCACCTCCTTTAATGTCAATCCGGGAAGACGTGAGGATGGTATGAAGACCTCGAGCAAGTGGCGGCACAAGTGCGTGAGTGAGAAGCACACTAGCATGCACACACATACACACACACGCGCACACACGGCAAGACAAAGAGTGAGAATCGATGGAGCTTTTAGATTACTTTCAAAATGCTCTTACAAGTTCGTTTCAATTACAATCTACCCTCAAAAATGAGCTCTCTAGCTCTTTTTATAGTTTTTGACTAGCTTTTGGCCCTGTCCAGACCTAGTGTCCGGCCTAGTTAAAAATTAGGTTCCAGGGCTTATTTGAGGGCTCAAACGAAGTCTAAAAATTATGAAATTTGGTACGATGGTACTTCTAATACTCCTCAAGCTCGAGGACTCCTCGGCTTGCACAAAATGGAGTCTAATCTACCAAAAACGGGATTTACAATGTTTGTGTAGTGATTAAAATCACTTGGGTTGTACATAATCTATGGGAAAAAATGATCTGGCCTTGTTGCCGTATTGTGCATGACTCCTTTGTTGCTTTGTATGCCAACACTCCCCCCTTCCTAGCGTCTGTCGCCCCTGACAGACCTTTGTTCGCGCGGGTGGTCGATGTAATATTGGATGACATTGGTGGCCAGTTCATGTTCTCCTATCCTTAAGCCTCTGGCTAGATCGGCTTCCAATGCCTCCCAATTTATTGCACCGGGGGTTTCTGGTTGCGGGGTGGTGTAGTACTCTGAATACATTGCTTGTTCACAAGCAAACAGTTGAAGTAGATGTGTCGGCTTTGGTGCGAAAATCTCCGAGTGGTACTCCCAGAAACCTGATCTGAACATTTCTTCGAAGGTCTGTTTGTAGCAGGCGGGGAGGTACTTGATGCGTGCATGCCAAGCGTAAGCCACACGGATACTGGGGGTGGTGCTCATGTCATACACCAAGTCGTAATTTCCATTGCTAAACCCCGGAAGACGTACCTGTGGTGCGGCTGCATTTCTAAAGGTCTTCAGCACTACTTGCATCATATCTAAGATTTTAAGCATCATTTGCGCTGCTACATCTTGCATGGGCTTCAAGCGCGGCATCCAGTGGCGAATGGTCCCCATCATATATGCTACCGATGGTGGTCCTTGTGGTGGCGCGATGTACGGGTAGTTCAGCCATTCCTTGCATTGCGCATTGTTCTGTACCTTGATATTAAATGCCTTCCACGACCTGCGGCGGGGGACTGGACCGTAGCATGGGTTGTACAGGAGGTGCAACGGCGCGTTGTTCCATGTGCGTAGCATTTCTGGATAAGTCTCTAAAAGTTTCTGCCGCCATATTGGTTGACGAATCTTGCCTTTTCGCACCTCTGGAGGAAGGTCTTCAGGTTGAAATTGGGTCGCAAAAGTAGGAATCTGACCCGTGACTCTTTGTATTTCTGCATTATAATCAGCCAAGATAATATAATATGGCCTGTACTGGAGTTCCGATGAGAGGATCAGGCGTCTCGATGACAAGTTCTTGAAGTAATATGATTGTAAAACAGTCTCCTCTATGACCCTCATAGCCTGATTTTGCACTACGGTGCGCTCTTCATGCGAGGTCCCTATTTCCTCCACTTGTCGTAACCATGGCGGCCGTGGTGCCTCGAACGTGTCCTGCGCTTCTTCTGTTTGTTGGCCTCCTGGGAATGGTTGCGGATCATATTCTTCATCAAACGTTTGTTCCACAGGAATTTGCACAACTTCTTCGTCCGTGGGAGCCTCCGGAGGGGAAGATGGCCTCTCATATTGTAGTAGGCGTGTCTGCAATTCAGTTACCTGTTGCTGGAGATCTTTTATGGCCTCTGTGTCGGAGGGAAGCGAAGCTGCAGAGGGGGTGGTTGGAGGGCAAGCTGTTGGGCCTTGTTGGTGTTCCTGCTTCAGTTGTCCTAGCTCCTCCGATAGCTTATCATGTGCTTCGAGTAGCATGGCATAATCTTCCAATATAATCTTGATATTATCGGGGGTCACTGCTTGAAACTTGGATGGGCTGATGGGTGCCCCCGGTGTGCTCTCAATAGCTTCCTCCAGGTTCTCTTGATTTTGTATTTGCAGACGTCTGTTCTCTTCCTGAGCAGCCGCAAGATGGCGTTTAAGTAGCGCCATATTTCGCTGAAGTTTTGAGTTGCGTTCCAGTTGTGTCCGTAGGTGACTTTCTACCACCTGCACTGCTTCCTGATCTACGTTCTGTAGCTGTACTTCCAATATATTATGGGCGTCTTGGAGGGTTTGGAACTGTGTGTGGAGGCGAGCATTCTCCTCTTCTAGTACCGCAAGGCGGAGCTGTAGTGTCGCTGAGTGCTCTTGCAGGCGTGCGTTTTGTTGCTGGAGCTGAATGTAATCTGTTCTTAAATTTGATATACAAGCCAACATGGTGTCCAATGCATTACCTATAGATGAGTGGGGGGTGTTTACTGTGGAAGATGCATGGGAAGGGAATTGGGGAAGGGAGACAGTGAATGATGTGTCTACGAAAGTTGTGTGTGTGGGTGAAATTGGTGGAGGGGGAATGGGAGGAGGTGAAACCGTGGGTGGAGGTGCCGTGGGTGGTGAAATGTCCATACCTTCAGGAGTGGGTGTTAGTGTGGGGCCTGCCATATACATTGGTATGGTAGGTGGTGTGTGTGTGGAAGTGGTGAATAGATGTGACGTGGGGTGGGGAGCTGAAAAGACAGGGAATGGTTGAGGGCCTGGTTGAAAAGCCCTAGCAAAGATGTCCTGGAGGGATTGTAGAAATGGAGAGAGGGATATCGGGGGTTGGGGTCGTAAATTTGAGGAGGGCTGAAAGGGTTGCGTGGTAGCAGGGAAGCCCATGAATGTGGATCTGGGGTCAGGATGACCGGTGGCTGAAGGCATTGGGGATGGTTGTCCTTGGGCAGGCTCGGGAATGGTTTCGGTGGGTGGTGTAGTGATGGGGTTTGCGTCAAAGACCGGGTTATCAGTGGTAGAGAATAGGGTGGCACTGGAGATCGGAGTACGGAAGGTGAAGGTGGGGTCGGTGGGTTGAGCAGTCGATGTGGTTTCCACTGTTTCTCTTCTAGGAGGTGATGGTGGGGGAGTGGATGGTAGTGGTTCGGTGGACTCCTCATGGGTGGCGGGGTGCTGTTGACTAGCTGTTTGGGAGGTTGGTGTAGTAGTGGGCTCTTCTCCAACTGTAACGGGAATTTGGATATTTTTACCTGAGCGAGGTCGTGTCTGGAACCTTCGTGGGTCATATTGAACTGAAGGCCTCTGAATGGCACTGCGCACAGCTTCTACAACTCCATATGTTTCTGCCATCAATAAGAGACCTTCCCTGTACTCTGAGTCAACTCCCGCTTCTTCCAACAACTGAGTCATAAGTACTATACTGCTCTGTTCAGTGAGTAACTGCTGCGATCGCACTCTTTCCATAATCTGATACAGCCTTCGGAGTTCTGCTGTATATGCTGGGGCTTCAGTGGTCTCTTCTTCATATGCTTCTTCTTCTTCCGGGTGTCCGTGTTGTTGGCTTTGCTGAGCGTCACTCCAATGGACATGTCTACCGTCTGTAGACTTTCTTCTTCTCCGTGAGGATGTGCCCTGCTCCTCTGCCTCTGAATAAAACTCCACATCAGAGAATTGTGTGCTTTGTAGGAATGCTTCGAAATCCTGGGGGTCCAGTCCTTCAGCCTCTCCAGTGGCAGCAAACTCGAATTCAGGTGTAACCGGAGGAGCCGATGGGGTGGGTTGTGTCGTAGTGTCAGATTCCGACCTGGGTATCCTAATGGTAAAAGGAGGTACAGTGCCCTCTCTTAATGGTGATGCCTCAGGAGTAGTCAGGACTTCCCTTGTCTGGACACACGGAATCGCGCCCCTCATGCGCTTGGACTGATGTGTGGATGTCTTGAGCCTTTTAAACATTTGTAATTGTGCCCAAGTTAAGGCACGCTCAATGGGGATATCATATGCCAAGCATCGGTAAATGATGCGTGTGAGTGCACAGCATCCGTTCACCACTAATTTCCTAGAAGCCCGTTTGTTCGCTTCATACAACTGATCTATAATCCACACTGGTAGCTTAATAGGTAGCGCACCTGCTTCCGCCAAGTAGAGAGCAAACCAGATCTTCTTGTGTGGTTGCGTGAATCGGTCTTGACCGGGGAAGGCGAAATGTTGCATGCACATGCGGAGAGGGATGGACACATTTGGGGTGAGGGCTGCCATGTCTTTCAGCTTCACTACTTTCCTGTCCTTCATGTTGTTGGGAACGAGAGCATCCTTTTCTGAGGGTACATGCGTGCCATGCATCTTTAAAGCATCACTCACTAGCTCCACAGTAAGTTCAAACCTCTTCAACTCGTTGTTGCCCAGCAATGAGGGGAGAACAAATGATCCGGGTTGGTCCTTATCTTCATGAGCTTGTAATGTAGAGACCAGATAGTAACACCGGAGGAGGTCGGGTTTAGGTAGTGGGGCTTCAAAATATTCCGCCAACCCTGCTCGTTGCCATATGGTCTGTAGATCTTCGGTGTTCTGTAAAGTCTCGAACTCCTTGGAGAAAAATTGGAATCGCACCCATGATCTGTCATACTCGCATTTAGACTCCCAGATATACTTGGCCTCACCTAATGGACCGGGCATGCCATTGAACCAATGAGAATTCGCATGAACTCTTTCCGTGATTCCTGTAGGGGGATCTGGCACCGGGAGTTGCTGGAGGTGTTGCATCTCCACTGGTCGTTCAGTCGGGGGCACGTCCACAGGTAGGCTATCCACATCAATTCCTGCAGTAAGTATCCCTGCTTGTGAGCCCGAACTTGTCGCTTCTGCCATTTCTCTTCTTGCTTTCTGATTCTGTGAGAATATAGAATCATGTGTTAACATCGTAATGGACAAAATAAATCCGTTATTGTCCCCGTTACAACATTAACATGAGGTAGACGGTGAGTTAGTGGTTAGTAAGTGCACGAAGACAGTGAGTGTAGTTAACGTTTGTGTATTCCTAGGAGACTAATGCCGTTAGTAAGTGGGGTGAATTTACAAATCTGGGTCGGGGGGTTTATTACAGATCTTAGACTGCCAAATGCAGTGGATGGGCTTTGCTTTCGGTTTTGTAGAGACACCAGAGAGCTGTGTCGGTGTCGCTGTTTGGGAGTGGGGCCTTTTAGGGACCCACTTATAAGTGATTACATGCATGCTCCTGGGTCTTGGTGTGTTCCCAAGTGTTGAGCACGAGGAAATTCTGGTTGTACTCATAGTTGGGTGATGCTGCATAGGTTGTGGCCTTGGCGTAACTACTTGTGCCCTCAAGCAAGCCTTAGGCACCCAAATTTGTCTAGATTGTGGGCTTGCCTTCATCGACTTCTTGGGCACCCAAATAGATTTTACTTTAGCAGAAGAATTTCTGAAAGACTTCTTTTTAGCGTTGTGTTGTTGGTTACTAATAAGAAGCCTTGTCCGTGTAGTTGACGGTGGTGCAGCTGGTCGTTCGCCTTTCCGCACCCACACCTGGTTGAGTTTCTGGGGCATTCTGCTGCGCAGGTACTTTTGATCTCGGACATAGGTAGTACTATGCCTCTTCTGCTTGTGATCCGCCTTTGGTTGCTGCCTCCTTCGGGCCTTTGGAAAAGAAGGGAGATCCGTTGTATCCCTGACTCCTTGTTTGCAAATGTCATTCCTCTGCAATACAGGGTTTTGAACAAGAACAGCATGGTCATCTTCATGTGTACCCCTGGAAGGACCAGGAGTCTGTGCCTTTCCTAGTTCCTTGAGTGTTCCATTGTCTAATTCTACTGTAACTCGACTATGATTGACCCAAACCTGGAGAAGTCCACTTCTTAGGTTTAAGTTAATTGCTTGGTCATAGATCCAATCTTGACCCAAGACTAGAGGTTCAGTGAGATCTTCATCTTGACACACCAGTACTTTAACTGTCATTGCCTCATCATGAATGTAAAGGGGAAGTTCCGCCTCGCCCATGCAAGGGGTTTCCACTCCCCCCAATCCTATAAGATATGCTTCCACAGGATTGACAGTCAATTGTAATTCTTGGCAGTACGACAATTTAACAGCACTAGTGGCTGCTCCTGAGTCAATCAAGGCTCTTACGGTCCTTGCACTCTTTCCATGTCCTATATCTAAGGTTACGAAAGGACGTCTATCAATTATCCTATGCGAGCTTGTTCCCGCGACTTCACACATGGCCATAGGAAATCCTTGGTCTGCATAGTCATTCGCTCCAGGCTGATCTCTACCTTGCCTTCGTAATTTCATCCTTCTGATGCGTTCTAAAGCTTCAGCTTGAGCTTCTTCTCGAACTCGCTTTTCTTCCTCTTTGCGTTTCTTAGCAGTGTTGAGTCGACTGAGCATTTCCTCCGTGAGGGGTTCCTGATACAACTTGACTCTGCAACCGCTAATATAATTTGGGAGAACATCACCCTCTAGTGTGGCCAATTGTACTGCTCCGCTCGTGGAGATCCTATTGATGATCATGGGTCCGTAGCCTCTCTTTTCTAGCTTCCTCGCGTGTTGTTTTAGTGTATAGACTAAAACTAGATCTCCTGCTTTCAAGCCTTTATCCTTCACGTGGGTATCAAAGTATGCCTTCTGTCTCTTCTTGGCTGCGTATATCCCTGCAGCGGCTCTCAGTCTCGTTTCCCCTAATCGTTCAAGGTCAAAGATCCTAGAGGAGAGCTCATGACCTGTCCATCCGTGCTCTTGTGCTACGCTCAATGTAGGGATCAGGAAGTCCAAGGGTAACACAGCGTTTTGGCCAAATACCATCTGAAAGGGGGTGGCTTGGAGTACCGTTTTGTAGGCAACTCGGTATGCCCAAACAGCATGGTGTAGCTGTTTGTCCCAATCAGAGCGTTTAGTGTTCACTAATTTTGTCAGTACATTGCACAAAATCTTATTAGTGCTCTCAGCTTGTCCATTAGCTTGAGGGTGATAAGGGGCAGACTTCTTGTGTATTACCAAGAATTCTTGGAGTAGATTTTCAATAACTTCATTCAAGAAATGAGTGCCTCTATCACTTACGAGCTCTATAGGTAGTCCATATCTTGTGAATACATTCTCAAACAAGAATTTGGCAGTTGTTTGAGCATCGTTCTTGGTTGTAGCCTTTACCTCTACCCACTTGGTGAGATAATCTGTTGCAACAATGATGTATTCCGCATGAGAACCTTTAGCTGGGGGATTAATAGGACCTACGAAGTCTATTCCCCACTTAGAGAATGCACGTCCGCCCATCATAGGTTTCAGTGGCATCTCATCTTTGCGTATAGGATACTGAGTCCTCTGACATACATCACACCGTTTCACATAGGTATGTGCATCCATGTGAAGGGTAGGCCACCAGAAGCCCGCAAATAGTATCGCTTTGATCACCCGATCTGGTCCAAAGTGTCCTCCTGCTACCCCTTGGTGAGCAGTTTCCAAGATCTTGAGATATTCACTTTCATGGACACACAGTCTCAGGTAACCATCCTTACCGCGTTTGTATAGATTATCACCAATGAGTGAGTAATCCAAGGCTTCTTGTTCTAAACTCCTTTTCCTAGCCAGAGTCATGTCTGGGGGGAAAGTGTTTGTCCTCAGGAATGATACTAGTGGTTCGCTCCAATCTGGCACAATGGATACTTGATAAAGAGTGGCATGTTCCACTGGTGGTTTAGTGCAACAGATTGGGCATTCCTTGCACAACTTTTGGACATCAGCTTCCATAGTTGGCCAATGCACTCCGAATCTCTTTAGAGTCTGCAAAGTTCTTTGCTTTGAATGGTGTTGCTCTAATGCACCTACATGTGCTAATTGCAACCATTTAGCGTACTCATCCTCTTCTACGCAACAAGCCAAGATCCCTTGATCTGTGTGCTTGTACATGCTTCCGGCCATGATGTGATACTTTTGGGCTTTTACAACCTCTCTATTCCGTGTGTTCACCACTGGATGGTTAGGCCCGTATGTCAAGACTGGTACCAAAGGCTTAGCCCACTGCGGCACAACTTCCAAATTAAACAAGTAAGCATCAGGAAGGTCATCTGACACTCCTTGTGGGGCTTCACCCGATGTGAGCCTAGAGAGATGATCAGCTCTCAAATGAGTTCTACCTTTTCTTACCACAACCTCAAAATCATATTCCATTAGCAGGAGAAACCATCTTACTAATCTTCCCGTATTGCATGGCTTGTTTACTAAGTACAACAATGCCTGATGGTCCGTAAAAAATTTAAACTTATTTGCAAGCAAATAATGTCTAAACTTTTTAACTGCATATACCATGCCTAATCCTTCTCGTTCAGTAGTGGTATAATTTCGTTCAGCCGCATTCAATTGTCTACTGGCATAGGCAATTGGAAGATCCATATTACCTTCACCAGTAGGTTGTGCGAGCACACATCCAATAGCATAATTGGATGCATCCACATGAACATGGAATGGCTTACTCCAATCTGGTGTGGTCAAGATTGGTGCTGAACATAATCTTCGTTTAAGCTCTTGGAAGGAATTTTCGCATTCATCCGTCCATTCAAAGTTTGTCAGAAGTCCGTACATGGGCTTTGCAATGACAGCATACATGTGTATAAATCGTCGATAATAACCACAATGCCCCATGAAAGCTTGTACTTCCTTGACATTCTTTGGCCTAGGTAGCTCTGCTATGGCTCTCACCTTTTCTTCGTCAGTAGATATGCCATTCTTTGACACTATATGTCCTAGGATCTTGCCTTGCCTGACCATAAAAACACACTTTTCGGGGTTCAGGCAGACTTGATATTCTCTACATTTGTCAAAGATTTGTCTGAGTTCAGGAATATGAGTTTGTCTAATATTGGAATGAGCACAGAGATCGTCAACGTAGACTTCTAAACTCTTCCTCAGGAACTCCTTAAACACATGGCACATCAGCCTCTGGAAGGTGGCTGGTGCATTGGTCAGCCCAAATGGCATTACTCTAAAAGCAAAAATGCCCCATTCTGTGGCAAAGGCTGTCTTATGCTGATCCTCTGGAGCTATGGCTACTTGATTGTAGCCCGAGAATCCATCAAGGAAACTGTACACTTCCTTGCCTGCCACTCTTTCTAAGAGATGCTCTGTTATGGGAAGCGGATAGTTATCTCGAATCGTGGCGGCATTAACCTTTTTCAAGTTAATGCACACACGCAGCTTGCCATTCTTCTTGGGCACCACTACGATGGGGGATATCCATTCAGTGTGCTCAATTTCATAGATAAATCCAGCTTCGACCAATCTATCTATCTCTTCTTTGATCTTAGCAGCGTAATTATCGTTATATGTATAAGGCTTTTGCTTAGAGGGTTTGGCATCTGAGGTCATGGGGATGGTGTGCGAGCATATGTCCGGGTCAACCCCTTTCAAATCCTTGTAACTCCAAGCGAATACATCTCTGTATTCTCTTAGCAAGGCAATCAACTCTTGCTCTTCTTCTTCTGTCAAGTCATGGCCTATATACGTGCATCTCTCCTCTCCTTCTTCTATGGCCACTACTATTTTCTTAGTAGTTTCTTTGTTATCATAGGCCTCTCCTGATTGTGCCTCTCGTTTAGGCATTCTTATCATGACTCTCCTGTCATCTATCTCATACTTCTTAAAATTTTCGGGGACCTCAAACAAGGATTCTTCCTCCTCTGGTGAGGCTTCTCTCTTTTTTAGTTTCTTTCCTTCTTCCTTCGGGGTCACATGTGTTGTTAATCTTACATTAGTTGTAACCTCTCCATGCCTCTGGGGTTGAAATTCCACTTCATGGAAATATTCTTCATCTGATGCAAATGGAGAGTCCATAATGATTGACTCTAGATCGGAGTCACTTGCATCCTCAAATGCATCAGGGCTCGGTTCGCATTCTTCTAACACTGCCTCTCCCATGATTGGCTCAATGGAGAAGACTGAAATATCATAGCCATCCTCATCACAGTGAGGTGTCCATTGTTCTTCATTGATGGCTACGTCCATTGTTGCTAAAATTTCTGCCCAGCCATGGGGTTCAAATTCCTCGTCTGGAAAAACTACAGGTGCATAGGCTGGGTCTTGAATGGGTCTATGGGTTTCGTTTGCACCTATTTCTCTGGCTTTTTCTCTCTTCTCTTCCTCCACTGCTACTTTGCACATCCATAAGTGAGTGTCTTCGTGCATCCAGGAGGATCCTGATCCTATGGAATGCACAGATTCTGTATCATCTTTGGCTCTATGGATGGGATTCCACTGGATAGGAGGGACATCTCTATGAGAATAATCCTTGAGATTGACTTTGGTCGTAACACCCAAGTGTTGCAAATACAAGGAGTTGGTCCCCCAATCCTGTACCACTTGCAACTGTCGCATAAATGGTCTTCCTAAAATCATCTCATAAGCATGATTTTTGCTGAAGTCACATATAGCAAAGCTATGCTCAAACTCAACACCACAAGTGGTGAGAGTTATCCCTTCCAGCAATCCTAAGGGTCTCTCAATATGACCATCGGCCATCTGCAATTTCATTCTTGTTGGCCTGAGTGCTGGCTTGCCCCAACGCTTCCAAAGGGAAGTAGTGGCAATTGCAACTCCTGCACCTGAGTCTAAAATTGCCTTGGTGGTGTACTCTTGGTAGGTGATGGGGAGATAGGTGTTCCCTTCTTCGCCTTCACACATATCCCCTATCTTATCCAAGGGAATTTCTGGCACTGTCCTATGGGATCCTACCTGGGAACGAGGTTTTGCTATCTCTGGTACTTGTTTGGCTACATGTTTCCATAATTCAGGTCTAACCTTGAGTAGCTCTTCTAACTTGAGATTACATTGCACGTTAGTGTTCTTCACTACCTCTGTGTTCCTAGGTATGACTGAGTCGTCGTTCCTTACCATGACTGTGGGTGCTCTCATACATGTGGACTTTGCTTCCCATGGGCCTGTGAAGTGGGGTAGCTCTTGTATGGAATTAGACTCAAAGTCTAATCTCTCGTGAGACTGAACACTCTCATGCTCCCCGTAAATAGATGGGATGTCTTGTGGGAATTGGTCGTGTGCATCGTCCACAAGTTCAAAAGGAGGGGCGACCTCGCTTTCGTTATCCCATTTGTCTTCTTGAATCTCTCGTAGGAAGTCTGGTGCAAACCGATTCATAGAAGAAGAAGTGTCTGGCTCCGTAGAATTGGGCGCATAAGCAACCTGTGAAGGAGGGCTGATTCTATTGTTGAGTCTCTCCTCGTTCTCGCAAATGACTGGAGCACAAGCTTCTTGGGGAGAATTACTTATTCTATTACTTTTCCGAACAGGCTCACACATCCCCTGAGAAGGAATGGAGGCAACCTGTGGAGGTACTTGAGCTTTCGAGGGAGGCTCATCTGCCTTTTGGGGGGGGAGATAAGCTTCTTGAGGAGGCCCACGGGCTTCCTGAAGAGGCTGGCTCACCCGTTCTCTTGCCCTTTCCTTTCTTTGAGGGGTAGGTTCCCTTTCTGGCTGTGCTATTGGCCTCTCTATTCTTTCTAAGGAGGGGAAGTTGTCCGGTTTAGGGGCCTTGGCCACATACACTTCTGATTGGGAATGATTCCTGTTTTTGCTTGCTTTTTCTTGGTCTTGATTTTTTTCTTCCTTGTCAGATCTTGCAATTATCCTCTCTAACTTCTCTAGGAATCCATCCAAGTGTAATTGCGTTTTGGCTGAGCCTGAGTAGTTGAAAAGGCGACTGGCTTCAAACATAGTCTGAGCCAATGCGACCATTTTCGCGCATAGTTTTGTTCTTTCTATCTCTAGGTCAGCTCTAGGATAGCACTTGTCATGATCCGTGACGTTTGGCCCTTCTTGGATTCTGGCCTGATATGCCTTAAGCATCATGTCTATGTCTTCGGGAGTGGGATCAGCTAATACTGATCCTGTTTGGGGTGGCGGGTGGGTTGCGTGGGCTGTCTTAGAGGGTGAAGGGATGGAGGGTGATGGGGATGGTAGCGGTGGGAATGTGTGAGAGTGCGGTTGAGACGTGATCTCTATGATTTTAGCCTTGGTTTCTCGTAGACTTTCCTCAAGTTCACTCATCTTCTTTGCCCATTGCCTTTTCATGCGTTCGCGGCTATCTTTCCAAGCTCTTGTTCTCTTTTTATTTTGGCTCTCAGTATCGCTAGCATCTAGGCTCTTTTCCTGGCCTACCCCTTGGTTTTGCTGCAATGCCTGAGCCCTAGTGACTACCTGCACTGGTGCAGTGGAAGTGACACTTCCTGAGGAGTCTACCACTAACCCAACAACGTTGATAGGGGTGATTTTAGGCATGCTATTGGGGTTCTTAGGGCAATCTCGTAAGAGATGCTCTTTTCCGCAGTCTTGGCAAAAGCCTTGGATAGTCACGGACTGAGGTTGTGTGGGCGGAGGCAAGGGACAATCACGAATGAAGTGATCCCCCTGACATCGGTAGCATGGTCCTCTAGGAATTGGTGGTCGTACCTGTCTCGGTTGAGGCCTAGAATTGGGGTTTGCATACATGACGTTCGTGTAATCTGACTCCCAACTAGGTTCGTTTGGCTCTTCACCATAGTAGGACTCACCATGCTCAGGAGACTGCATGTAGTAGGCCTGGGGGCTATCAACATGGGTAGAATCAAAGCTATGATCACTTGGGTCATTTTCAGAGATCAAGGGTGTTACTGGGACTATAGCTCTATTCAGGTTCTCTTCTGCAGCAGTATACTTTACCGGGATCACATTAGCTGGGGCTGGGGGTTGTTGTGCTAGCACAGGCTGAGGCCTTTGTTGGTTTTGATATTGAGGTTGGAAATTTTGTTGTGGCCTGCCATATGGTTGTGGAGGGTACTGGTTCTGGTATCTGCCTTGTTGGTAGGGCTGAGGGTAGGGTTGCCTAACCGCCTGCTTGTTGTATGGGCAATCTTGTGCGGTGTGGTTGGTGTATCTCCGTTCTATGGTGCAGTACTGGCTACTAGGATTCACTTGGGGTTGAGCCATAATGGGACAGACATTCGCCATGTGGTCACCACCGCATGTATAGCATCTTTTCACTGGGGCAAACCTTGGGATTTGTTTGCTAGTTACTCCTAATTTCTGGGCCACTTTCTCTGCGAGTTCCTCAATTGATGTGGATTGCATGGAAGAGTGACTAGATGCACTGTCTGAATCTTTGTAAATTTTGGACAGCTCTAGCTCTTCTCCTAGGTTATCTTCAATGTCAATGCATATACGTACACACTCTTCTATGGTCCTAGGGTCTTTCAGATACACGTAGGATCTCAATTTTGTACTCAGCAATCCATCAAGGAATAAGGCTACTTGTTTAGCAGATGTGGGTAGTTCCGAAATAGGGCACCTTTCAAGATATTGTCTAAATCTTCTTCCTGCAAGTCTCACAGTCTCTTGAGGGGTTTGCTTGAAGCTGTGAATCAATGAGGAGGTATTGTGTCTTATGCCGCTCTTAGAGAACTCTACAATGAATGCCTCTAGGAGTTGGTCTATGCTCCTGAACTGACGCTCATCTAATGGCTGAAACCATGTAAGTGCCGTGTTCCTAAGGGTTAGACCGAAGGCATTGTATTGCGTGAACAGATCTTCCACTTGTTCAGCTCTCAAGACTTGCTTGAACTCTGCCACATGATCATAGGGATCTCCCGTGCCGTCAAAGTAATTCTTCATGGACTTAACTAGCTGGGTGGGCCTCAAAGTTCTTGTGTGCTCTCTAGGCCTCGGCAGAGGGAATCCATCTACATTTCTTTGGTTCCTGTGGGCTCTATGCATCTCAGGTTCTACCCTATTCGTCTCTGTTCTCGTTCTTTCTCTGCCCACTGGGTTGACAAAACTTACTTCTGGTCTATCTCTACTTCTGTCTCTTTGCGTACCATGAGCTTGGGAAGTTCCAGCCCCGGGGTGACCATAGGATACATTTGATCTTGGTTGGGGGAAAATAAATTCACCCTTCCAAGTGTAAGCATGCCTATCATTTTCTGTCACCACAAGGATCCGTTCTGAAGCATGATCTAGGTAGGTCACTCTGCCTGGGCTATCCGGATCCTTAAACTCATAGATCATGATTGTTCCTATATCAATTGGGTGATCCGGTTTATACCTCCAAAAGGCTTCGTCCGTTTCTCGATTGAGAAGCAAATCTATGCACTTGTTATCTTGGGGAACCCACTCAGGCGTGATAATCCTAGTGAGAACTGATTTACCTCGAGGGGTTCTAGGTTCCACTCCTATGTTTCCTTGTTCCAAGTCACCTAAGTCCGCTTCTAAAATTACATTTCCAAATTCATCTGTCCTATCTGGATGACTGGTGACTACGTATATGGTTCCTTCCTTGTCCAGGTATGCACCGTTTTCAAATTTGACAGCTGGGTGCTCTAGTCCTATGGATTGGTCAGGGTTTTTAATCTGGACCACAGATCTTCCTAGGCCATCCTCATAGATGCCAGCACCTAATCGGTTGGTCCTAAGGTATTCCAACTGTGTTTTGTAAGGGCCTCCTACCCTGTACAGATAAGGCACACCTGAACTTCCCGTAGGTCTGTCCATGCCTTGAGACATCTCTGACTCACTGGTATCAGAGCTAGGGTAATGAGAGTGGCGACTCAACTGCTGGGCCCAAGACCTTGCAGTGTGGTTGACACTAGCCTCTGAAGACCTAAGGCTTTGTCTTTCTCTTGCTAGGTGCCGTCCTGATCTAAGGTTCATATGCCTAACTGATTAGCCCAATTTTTGCCCAGAGTACAACTTCGTTGCCGATCAATTGGTACCAGTCACTTGATTCTTTTTAGTTATTCCTCGTGTTTAAAGTCTTGTCTGCTATTACGTCGTCAGGAATACTTGAATGTTCTTCGTACTTTCAGGTTGATCGTTCCACGTTAGGTTCTTTCCTTTATGTTGTCGACAGTACAGAGATTAAGTTTTTAGCTTGAACTTGAGTTTTTAGGTGGTCTTCAACTTGATAGTGGCCTATCGTCGCCCTGACTTACTCCTACTTCTAATCGCTCTTAGCCTAGGCTAGGAATTGACGAAGAGGAGTTGAGAATATTCCGACCTTTCTTGCCGAACCTTGCTCTTTAGTGCTCGAGAAGTTGATTCTCAAGCGTGTGCCACACCCTTGCTTGGATACTCTCAATTGCTTCTCAATAGGCCTGCATAAATCCCAAGATTAGCTCCAAGTAGACCTTTCAATTGACAGACAATTTATTTCAGACACTTTGTTAATGACCCTTGTTCCCCCTTTTGCATTGTTAGAAATTTACTCTAGAGCTTTCTTGGTGTTCCTACCCCTCAGTGTGTCAACTTCCAAATATCCTATCGGAAAATCAACGCGTTATTCTTATAAAAAACAGTTGAGGGCATGTAGTATATGTCACGAGCTTTCCGACAAGCCCTAGAGCTCCGAAAATGGATTTCGTATGAAAAAGTTATGACCGTTCAGGGTTTAGGGGGTTAAATAGACAAACAGATACTATCAGGGATTTTAATGCATTTTCTAAGGCCTTTGTAAGTAGATGAGTACATGAAAGTGCAAATATGCCCAAAATTTAGCCTAAATTTACCAAAAATTCACTCCTTAATTTTTTGGCCGAAAATGCCTGTCTATCGCGATAGACGGTGTCTGTCGCGATAGACACAATCTATCGTGGGGGCTGTCTGTCGCGATAGACGGTGTCTGTCGCGATAGACAGTGTCTATCGTGGATTTCTGTCTGTCGCGATAGACGGTGTCTGTCGCGATAGACGGTATCTGTCGCGGATTTCTGTCTGTCGCGATAGACGGTGTCTGTCGCGATAGACGGTATCTGTCGCGGATTTCTGTCTGTCGCGATAGACGGTGTCTGTCGCGATAGACGGTATCTGTCGCGGATTTCTGTCTGTCGCGATAGACGGTGTCTGTCGCGATAGACGGTGTCTATCGTGGATTTCTGTCTGTCGCGATAGACGGTGTCTGTCGCGATAGACGGTATCTGTCGCGGATTTCTGTCTGTCGCGATAGACGGTGTCTGTCGCGATAGACGGTGTCTATCGTGGATTTCTGTCTGTCGCGATAGACGGTGTCTGTCGCGATAGACGGTATCTGTCGCGGATTTCTGTCTGTCGCGATAGACGGTGTCTGTCGCGATAGACGGTGTCTATCGTGGATTTCTGTCTGTCGCGATAGACGGTGTCTGTCGCGATAGACGGTGTCTATCGTGGATTTCTGTCTGTCGCGATAGACGGTGTCTGTCACGGATTTCTGTCTGTCGCGATAGACGGTGTCTGTCGCGATAGACGGTGTCTATCGTGGATTTCTGTCTGTCGCGATAGACGGTGTCTGTCGCGATAGACGGTATCTGTCGCGATAGACGGTGTCTGTCGCGATAGACAGAAAAAATGCAAATTTTTGAAAAACTTCTAGTGATCTAGAGTGCCCACAAGGTGTAGGTTACAGTGGTAATCATGCATTCACAAAATGTTAAGATTTTCTGTCTGTCGCGATAGACAGAGATTGTCGTCCCGGGACCTGTGCAGAGCCTGTCGTACCTGCGCACACTGCTGGGGATGATGGTACAGCAAAAACCTGCAAAATAGCTCAGAAAACAAGCAAAAACAGCACATGCAAGTTCGCTCTCTCGCTCTCTCTCACAAGTGAAATGAGGGAAATGAGGTGGCGGTGGGGATATAGTCAAAAACTGAAATTTTCGCGATGATGGAGATGGACGTGGGAGATGGTGATGATGATGATGGTGAAGAAAGTAAAAGAAATTCGATGAGAGTGAAGAAAATACCTACAACTCCAACGCGTCAACTCTACGTCTTACCATCACACGCTCGTCCTCAAAGCTCGATCCCCGGCAACGGCGCCAAAATTTGGTGTAGCTCAATGATGAGTAGCACCTCCTTTAATGTCAATCCGGGAAGACGTGAGGATGGTATGAAGACCTCGAGCAAGTGGCGGCACAAGTGCGTGAGTGAGAAGCACACTAGCATGCACACACATACACACACACGCGCACACACGGCAAGACAAAGAGTGAGAATCGATGGAGCTTTTAGATTACTTTCAAAATGCTCTTACAAGTTCGTTTCAATTACAATCTACCCTCAAAAATGAGCTCTCTAGCTCTTTTTATAGTTTTTGACTAGCTTTTGGCCCTGTCCAGACCTAGTGTCCGGCCTAGTTAAAAATTAGGTTCCAGGGCTTATTTGAGGGCTCAAACGAAGTCTAAAAATTATGAAATTTGGTACGATGGTACTTCTAATACTCCTCAAGCTCGAGGACTCCTCGGCTTGCACAAAATGGAGTCTAATCTACCAAAAACGGGATTTACAATGTTTGTGTAGTGATTAAAATCACTTGGGTTGTACATAATCTATGGGAAAAAATGATCTGGCCTTGTTGCCGTATTGTGCATGACTCCTTTGTTGCTTTGTATGCCAACAGGGGCGTACAGAGAGACCATAGTGACACAAAGAGGAGCACCAAAAGAAACCGCAATCCAACGGTGACTAACATCTTCAATGGAGTTTACAAGCTTTTCAAGCCAGAGATGTTTAACACCGATAACCGTTCCTCCGGACCCCCGCTGGTGCTTCGTAGGGATCCACACATGGGCCGAGGAGACCTGTCTGAGCCGTTTCTGGAGGTCTTCTCCGTCACACATCCTTAGATAGCGCGGTAGCAGAAGCCTTTATTGCCTCAATTCCTCTCACCCTTTCCTCACCTACACAACCTAGCTTACCTCCTAGGACTTTCACCCTTCTATCCAGTCCATTTCTCCATCCATCCATCCTTTCCTTCCCCACCCCTCCAAGACCCCTATTCCCATTGCCCCCTCCATTGACCTTCTCCCCTGTCTCTCCTCCCTGACCCACTGTATTTCCTCTTTCCCCTCTCCACCAAGCAGTACAAGAAACCCCATCTGAAAATTATTCAACAACCTTTGTAAATCCTGTATTCATACCCACTCATGCACCCACTATCACTGCACTATTCACGATCACCGCACTCGACACCACGTCTAGTGACATGGACATATCACCACCCACGGCACCACCACTCACCTCATCCATTTCACCACCACATTTAGGCACATCACATTTCTCCACAATCACCACTGCATCCACTTTCCCATCCCTATTTCCCCTTCCCCTTGCATCAACACCCACACCCACAGCATCTTCACTCACCCCGCCATTAATATTATCACCCACAAACAACACTGCCTTCCATCAAATGTTTGTATGTATGACACAAGTGAGAGATGAATTCGCATCTCTAAGCACCAGTTACCAAACGCTGCAGCAGACCACGAACGACTTACAATCGCAGCTAAATTCTTTAACCATCGAGAATGCCTCCCTTAACACCCGCTACCAAGAGCTACATCAAACCTACCATACACTTGAATTAGAGAGTGAACAGAAGACAAAAGAGGCCATTACGGATATCGACAATTTGTTAAGGGCTCAAACCATTTGCAATGCGATGCTCACTAGAAACATGGGACTACTAAGATGCCACCTAGCAGCAGCCAAAGAAGAAAATCAACGCTTGCAGGAACAGAATCGAGAAAACCTTGAAGCTTCTTTAGATCAACCCAAAGAACCCTTGAGTCCTAGCTGTTTCAAAGCTGTCCCCTCTGAATCCATGAAGATGCTATTGGAAGATCATGTCCGACTACTAGAGGAGTATGACAGTATGAACGAGGCATACCAAAAGTTCAAAGAAGACCACAAAGTGCTCCAGTTGAGAGCACTTGTACAGTAAGTACCACTACAAGAAATAGGGGGGCGTAGCGACACCCCCGAATTGAAAAAAAAATGGATACTGTCGCTTATGCAATGCTGGCGTCGCATAACGACGGTAAAGTTTTCGATTTTTTTTTCTGAGGATTCGTCGCATAAGTGATGCTAGCGTCGCTTATGCGACGCTAAATTGCAAGCGTCGCAAATACCGTCGCTAAGTAGCAACGTGATTTGCGACGTTGGCAAACTGAACAACGTCGCATATGCAACACTCTGGAATGTAAAAAAAAATCGATTTCTCCTGGCACATTTGTGCCGGGATTTGGACGCGAGAGCAAGAAGAGTCCGAGAGAGAGAGAGAGAGAGAGAGAGAGAGCACACACGAGAGAGAGAGAGAGGGAGAGAGAGAGAGAGAGAGAGAGAGAGATGCATCTACTTGAAGCAAGGTATGCACACACACACACACTTACACACACATACATATGAATACACACACACATATACACACATAGACACACACACACACACATACACATAGACACACACACACATACACACAAATACACACACATATACACACATACACAAATAATGTTGCATACACACATGCACACACATATACACATACATATACACACACATACACACACACATACACACACGCATACACACACATATGCATACACACACACATAGAGAGACATGCACACACATACACATACATGCATACATAATGCATATGCATATGCGTACATCCATACATACTTACATGCATACACACACATATGCATACATGATGCATATGCATATGCATATGCGTACATACATACATACTTACATGCATACACACACATATGCATACATAATGCACATACATACATACACATACATAATGCATATGCATACATAATGCACATGCATACATACACATACATAATGCATACACACACATATGCATATATAATGCATACACAACATACACACACAAATGCATACATACATGCATACACATACACACATAGACACATACACACACATAGACACATACACACACATAAACACATACACACTCATAGACACACACACATACACATAGATGCGCACACACATACACACACATATACACACACACATAGACACATACACACATTATGATGCATTCACACACATACACACGCATACACACATAGACACACATATACACACACATACACACGCATATATGCATACACACACACATAGAGAGACATACACACACATACACATACATGCATACATATGCCTACATACATACTTACATGCATACATACACATACATAATGCATACACACACATATGCATACATAATTCATACACACACATACACACACCTATGCATACATACATGCATACACATACACACATAGACACATACACACACATAGACACATACACACACATAAACACATACACACTCATAGACGCGTAGCGCCACATACACATAGACACGCACACATACATACACACATATACACAAACACATACACACATAGACACATACACACATAATGATGCATACACATGCATACACATACATATGCATACATACATGCATACACATACACACATAGACACATACACACACATAGACACATACACACACATAGACACATACACACATAAACACATACAAACTCATAGATATACACACATACACATAGACACACACACATACACACATATACACACACATACACACATAGACACATACACACATATGTTGATGACGCGTCAAGACTCGAACCTTGTCAAGCCTGCGGAATTCACCGCGCTAGTGAAGCTGGCTAAGTTAGAGTGATATTAGAACACCTCCATAATCAGTTGTAGCTTAGCAAAGTTATTTTCACTCAAACATATAAGACTGTGTTTTGAATTTACTGAAAATTCCACTGGAACTTCATCGGACTGTCACCATAATTATACAGGAATCTTACCGGAATCAACCGCAATTCTATTTGTAATTACTTCAAGTGTATATAGATGAAGTAAGGAAGTGATGCGTGAACTTCCTTCACTGAATGAACTCTTTCTGAAGTTTAAGGAAAACTTCACCAGTTCTAAGTGCCTCTTTCCGGTCAGACTTTGTACTGTGTGTACATATCCATTTCACCGAAATCTTTGATGAATTGATAGTAGAGATGTCTAGCTATAAGATAAGCTATCTCTCATACAAAACTTTAATTTATTCTGCGAGATATACTTTGTTGTTCTACCAGAAAACGTGTTTACTGAGAAAACTGTAACTGACCGAAAAATATGTTTACTGAGAGAGTACCGGAAAAACACGTTTACTGAAAGAACTGTAACTGACCGAAAAATATGTTTACTGAGAAAGCTGTAACTGTTAATTGACTTTATATCGTAACATGAAAATACTCAGATTTCTTCACATACGAAGAATGCACACAAGCTTCCACATGAACATGTGTTTTCTATTAGAGAAGATGTGTACAAAACTAGCTTAGCCTCTTCTTGCTCAAGCTATGGAAACTCTCCTATACTGAGTAGTTTCTTCTTACCATCTCTCTCAGATGAATACTCGACATTTCAGGTTTCTGTTATTCATCTTTACATACGCAATCTATGGCGTCTTCTAGACCTATTCTTGATTTCTATATGCGCTCTATTCATACGACGCGCTCTCTCACGCACGCTCTTGCTCGCTCTCTCTTCTTTGTTCTCGTCTCTCTTTATATACAGTTTTGATCCGGTGTAACAAACTCTAACAAACTCTAATTCTGGAAGTTTCTACGTTGTACATTACAGTCATGAATTTGTCCCTTCACTAAGGCTTTGATTTTCTGAATACTTTGATTCTGCTTCTCTTTATCTTTCTTTGTCTGTATGTCAAATCTGTGAGTGATTCTTCAACAGTTCCCCCTCAATCACTAATTTGACTCTTCCTGTCTTTCCTATATTTTTCTTTCTTTTATATCTGCCATTTCTTTGAATCTGCTTGTCTTTGTTCCATCCAAGCTCTTTGTCAAAATATCTGCAATCTGATCCTTTGTTGGAGTGTATACTATTTCTATCTCCTTCTCCATTACCTTTTCCCTCAGGAAATGATACTGAATCTCTATGTGCTTTGTTCTTGCATGAAATACTGGATTTGCTGCAAGATACAACGAGCTCATATTATCTCCATGTATGATAGGTATACCTTGATCAATACCCATGCTTTTGAACAAGGTCTGCATCCATATCACTTCTTTAGCTTCTTCTACAAGTCCTTTATATTCTGCTTCTGTTGACGATAAAGCCACTGTGTGTTGTTTCTTCGAACACCAGCTCACTAGCTTATCTCCTAGGTATATCATATACCCATGTGTTGATCTTCTGTCATCTTGACTTCCTGCCCAGTCTGAGTCACTGTATGCTCTCAGCTTTATATCTGATGTAAAAGGATAATATAATCCTTCCTTTATAGTTCTTTTGATATATCTAAGAACTCTTTGTCCTGCAACCCAATGTTGATCCTTCGGACAATGCATGAACTATGAGAGAACTCCCACTGCATAACTAAGATCCGGTCTTGTTAGTGTAGCATAAATTAGACTTCTCACTAACGACTGATACTTCCTCATATCTTTAAACTCTGCACCAGTATATTTGCTGAGTTTATGATTTACTTCAAGCGGTGTTGAAGCTTCTCTGCAATTCTCCATATTAAACTTCTTCAGTAAGTTTAGGAGATACCTTTCTTGCGAAAGATATACACCATGATTTGTGTATGTGATTTCCATTCCAAGAAAGTATGATAACTTTCCTAGATCACTGATCTTAAACTCCTTTTCAAGAAACCTCTTTACTTCTTTAATTCCTTCATCTGAGGTACCTGTGATTATAATGTCATCTACATAAATACAAATGTAGATCATACCTTCTTCTATTCTCTTGATGAGTAGACTTGCATCTGCCTTCGAACTTTGGTATCCAAGTTCATTTAGATATTTCACAAGTCTGTAATTCCAAGCTCTTGGAGCTTGCATCAGTCCATAAAGTGCTTTTCTTAATCTGCAAACAAAATTTGGGTATCTGGAACTTACAAACCCTTCAGGTTGTTCCATATAGACTTCATCTGATATATATCCATTCAGAAATGCATTCTTGATATCCAGCTGACTTAGCTTCCATCCTTTTGATGCTACTATAGCAATCACTGTCCTTATGGTTGACATCCTTGCCACCGGACTAAACGTCTCATCATAATCTATGCCATGCATCTGAGCATAGCCCTTGACAACCAGTCTAGCTTTGTATCTAGCTATCCTTCCATCTGCAAGTTTCTTAACTTTGAAAACCCATTTATTTCCAATTACTTTCTTACCATTTGGTTTAGGGACAAGTTCCCATGTCTTGTTCTCCTCCAGTGCATTGAACTCTTCTTCAATTGCTTCTTCCCATTGCTTCTTACCTTTAGCTTCATCATAGTTCTGAGGTTCTTCATCATCTTTGACCATATATGCATAATTTTTTTGAGTTATATACGAAGTATCATAGGAATACCTTTCTGGTTGTCTTCTAGTCCTGCTTGACCTTCTTGGTTCACATTCTTCATAAGTATCTGAATACACTTCTTCATCAAATATAGGAATTTCTTCATTCCTTCTTGTTAATCCATTTCTGGACGTACTTGCTCGCATATAGTCTTCATCTCTATTCACCTGCACAATTGATTTCCCTTTCTCTTTTCTTCTTACCTCTTCTTCAAATTCTTCAGTTGTATGACTTTGATCTGCATACCAACTTTTCTGTTCATCAAATGTAACATCTCTCGAAACAATAAATTGTTTTGTTAGAGGACTCCATAACTTGTAACCCATCTGCTTTTCATCATATCCGACGAACACATATTTTTCTGCTTTTGGTTCAAGCTTATGTCTGAGTTGTGATGGTACATAAGCATAAGCTACTGATCCAAACACTTTGCAATGATCAAGTGTTGGTTTCTTTCCCCACCAAGCTCCATAAGGGGTCATTCCATCTAAAGTTGTACACGGTAATCTGTTTACCAAGTATGTAGCTGTATTTACAGATTCAACCCAAAGATAATTTGGACAATCTTTTTCTTTTAGCATAGCTCGTGCAAACTCAACTAGAGTTTGGTTCCTTCTTTCTGCTACACCATTTTGTTGTGGTGTATACCTGCAGGTTATTTCTCTCTTAATAACTGCATTCCAAAGATAATCATTGAACTCTCGGGAGCAGTATTCTCCCCCTCCATCAGACCTTAGTCTTTTGAGTTTCTGTCCTGTAAGTCTTTCAGCATATGCATGAAAATGTCTGAAAGCTCCAAACACTTTTGATTTCTCTTTCAAAACATAAAGAGTTATCCATCTTGTAGCATCATCAATGAATAAAACATAATACCTTGAGCCACTGATTGATCCTTCTTTTGTTGGACCCCATACATCTGTACAAATGAGCTCAAGTACTCCATCATGTTTGAATTCTTTCTTCTGAAAAGGTAACCTATGGGCTTTTCCCATCTAACATGCTTCGCACTTATGAATCATATGTTGGTTCTGTACATTCGGTAATCCCAGTACTGACTGATTTGAAATCATAGCTTTAATTCCTTTTTCATTAAAATGACCTAATCTCTTATGCCAGAGATCAAGTTCTGTAATCACCTTTTCACCATGTGTGAGCAACGCTTGACCAATGTTCCCTTGTACTCTTAAAGTAAAGAGTCTACCTTCTTTCTTACCAGAGACGATCTGATTATATCCATTCTCGGGATCTTCTACAAATACTCCTTCATTTGTAAATCTGACCTGAAAACCTTTCTCAACTATCTGTCTCACACTAATCAAATTCTTAGGTATTGTTGGAACATACAAGACATTGGTTAGCAAATCTGCTCCACTCTTACATTTCAATTTTCCAATTGAATGTACACTATGTCTCGTATTGTCACTTGTTTGAACAGTATGACTGGAACTACCTTTTTCTAATTCTGACATCAATTCTATATTTCCTGACAAATGATTAGAACATCCGGAATCAATGTAAAATACCTTTTGATCTTTGTTATCTGATGTGCCGATTGAGTTCATCATCAATGATGTATGACTTTCATTCATTGTGTCATTTGCGTAATTGTTGTAGGTGGTGTTGTAGGGTTGATTCTATCCCCAACTTCTTGCTCCACCTCTACCATAGCCTCCTCTTTGATTCTGTCTACCTCTTTGATATCTTCCGCTTTTGCCTCTGCTATTGTTATTCTGATTCTGACTTGATCCTTGGGAATTATGCCAACAATCATGAGCCAGATGATTACTTAATCCACAAATCCAGCAAGCCTTCTTGTTGATGTTCTGACTACCTCTTCCTCTTCCAAAACCTCTTGCTCTTCCTCTGCCAGTGCCTTTACCTCTTGCATAATAAGCCTGAGAACTCGACTCTTCTTTATCTTTTGACTTACCTTTATCTCTTTTCTTCTTGTTCTTCATGTACATTGCAAAACTTTGTCCTTTATCTCCATCTCCTTTCAAGTCTTGCTCATATGTGAGCATCAAACCAAGCAACTGATTTAAATCTGGTACAAAATGATTTAAAGATAGTTCAGTTGAGAGTACGAAAGGTTTCCACCTTTCATCTCCTCTCAAACCTATGAGCACTTGCGCTATCAATCTGTGATCTTCGATATCTTCATTTATGGACCCAAGACTATCTGTTAGATCCTTCATCTTAGTAACATAGTCACTAATGCTTTGATTCGACTTCTTTTTGAACGTTGTGAATTCGGACCATAAGCTAGCCTTCCTAGCTTTCGTAGTATTTTGGAAATGATCTTCCAATGCACTCCATATGTCCTCTGCATTCTCCAGACCTCTAATGTGCGGTAGTAGATGATCTGTAACGGTATTATAAATGTAAGCTCTTGCCGTTGCATCTTTCTTCTGCCACAGCTTCAAGGCTTCTAATTCTTCTTCCTTTGGTTGTCTAATGTCTTCAAAGGTTGGCTTCTTTTCTTCTCCGGTCACATACATTATTAAGTCTTTACTCATAAGTAAGGCTTCCATGCGCATTACCCATGTGGGATAATTATCTCTGTCCAATTTGTCAATTGAAACATGATCTGCCATAATCTTCTTGTTTCTGTTTCTTATTGTGAGTGTAACGCTAAAGAATTTTACCTTTTGTAATTCTTTACCTTGAGAATGACTTCGGAATACTTCTTGATACCGTTTGTTGTTGATCTCTTCAGCATTCACCTTTCTTTATGAAAGTTTTTTGAATTCTCTTGTGTCTTTACTTCCGTTTGCTCTTTGAGAATCTTTTTGCTTTTCAGAATCTTTCTCGCTCTGATACCACTTCTTGGATCTCACGGCTCTGATACCACTTGTCGATGACGCGTCAAAGACTCGAACCTTGTCAAGCCTGCGGAATTCACCGCGCCAGTGAAGGTGGCTAAGCTAGAGTGATATTAGAACACCTCCGTAATCAGCTGTAGCTTAGCAAAGTTACTGTGACTCAAACATATAAGACTGTGTTTTGAATTTACTGAAAATTCCACTGGAACTTCACCGGACTGTCATCGGACTGTCACCGTAATTATACAGGAATCTTACTGGAATCAACCGCAATTCTATTTGTAATTACTTCAAGTGTATATAGATGAAGTAAGGAAGTGATGCGTGAACTTCCTTCACTGAATGAACTCTTTCTGAAGTTTAAGGAAAACTTCACCAGTTCTAAGTGCCTCTTTCCGGTCAGACTTTGTACTGTGTGTACATATCCATTTCACCGAA
This sequence comes from Ceratopteris richardii, assembly GCA_020310875.1. NCBI lineage: Eukaryota > Viridiplantae > Streptophyta > Polypodiopsida > Polypodiales > Pteridaceae > Ceratopteris > Ceratopteris richardii. The sequence goes on from CM035408.1 coordinate 65,306,152, forward strand.
ATCTTTGATGAACTGATAGATGTCTAGCTATAAGATAAGCTATCTCTCATACAAAACTTTAATTTATTCTGCGAGATATACTTTGTTGTTCTATCGGAAAACACGTTTACTGAGAAAACTGTAACTGACCGAAAAATACGTTTACTGAGAGAGGACCAGAAAAGCACGTTTACTGAAAGAACTGTAACTGACCGAAAAATACGTTTACTGAGAAAGTTGTAACTGTTAACTGACTTTATACCGTAAGATGAAAATACTCAGATTTCTTCACATACGAAGAATGCACGCAAGCTTCCACATGAACATGTGGTTTCTATTAGAGAAGATGTGTACAAAACTAGCTTGGCCTCTTCTTGCTCAAGCTATGGAAACTCTCCTATACTGAGTAGTTTCTTCTTACCATCTCTCTCATATGAATACCCGACATTTCAGGTTTTTGTTATTCATCTTTACATGCGCAATCTATGGAGTCTTCTAGACCTATTCTTGATTTCTATATGCGCTCTATTCATACGACACGCTCTCTCACGCACGCTCTTGCTCGCTCTCTCTTCTTTGTTCTCGTCTCTCTTTATATACAGTTTTGATCCGGTGTAACAAACTCTAATTCTGGAAGTTTCTACGCTGTACATTACAGTCGTGAATTTGTCCCTTCACTAAGGCTTTGATTTTCTGAATACTTTGATTCTGCTTCTCTTTATCTTTCTTTGTCTGTACGTCAAATTTGTGAGTGATTCTTCAATAACATACACATGCATACACACACATACACATGCATACACACATACAGACACATATACACACACATATATGCATACACACACACATAGAGAGAGACATACACACATATACACATACATGCATACATATGCATACATAATGCATATGCATATGCATACAATGTACATACATACTTACATGCATACATAATGCACATGCATAGATACATACACACACATACACACATACACACATAGACACATACACACATAGACACATACACACACATAAACACATACATACTCATAGATACACACACATACACATAGACACACACACATACACACACATATACACACACATACACATAATGATGCATACACACACATACACACATAATGATGCATACACACTGTTGAGAGCAGTATGGGCACCCAAGGACTGAGGAGACAAGGAAGCCAGCGGAGAGAGTCAGAGCAAGGCGAAGGATTAAGTAGACAAAGTAGTCGACGCAGATCTGGCAGATAGGCCTTCAAATTTTTCCAAATCAACATCTTTATAACAGTGATTTTTATCACTAACCATCATTGTAAATACCATTTCATATTTTTGTAGCTCCATTTTGTGCAAGCCAAGGAGTCCTTGAGCTTGAGGAGCTTTAGAAGTACCTACATATCAATTTTCGTATTTTTTAGACTCCGTTTAAGCCCTCAAATAGGCCCTGGAACCTAATTTTTAACTAGGCCGAACACTAGGTCTGGACAGCGCCAAAACCTAGTCAAAAACTATAAATAGAGCTAGAGAGCTCATTTTTGAGGTTAGCTTGTAATTGATTTGAACTTGTAAGAGCTTTTTGAAAGTAATCTAAGAACTCCATTGCTTCTCACTCTTTGTCTTACCGTGTGTGCGCGTGTGTGTGTATGTGTGTGCATGTTAGTGTGCTTCTCACTCACGCACTTGTGCCTTCACTTGCTCGAGGTCTTCATACCATCCTCACATCTTCCCGGATTGACATTAAAGGAGGTGCTACTCATCACTGAGCTACACACACACATACATATGCATACACACATGCAGACACATATACACACACATACACACATATATATGCATACACACACATAGAGAGACATACACACACATACACATACATGCATACATATGCATACATATGCATACATATGCATACATAATGCATATGCATATGCATACATACATACTTACATGCATACATAATGCACATGCTTACATACACATACATAATGCATACACACACATATGCATACATAATGCATACACACACATATGCATACATAATGCATATGCATACATACATACTTACATGCATACATAATGCACATGCTTCATCGTACAACATCTCAAAAAAGTAAAAATACCTTGTACTCTGACGTTGAAAGAACTCTTGAAAGTAAAGCCGCAGTTGAAAGAGAATCTCACTAACCAATTAGAGACAAAGTCAGACAAAATCGAGATGCAATATGAAGTAGCCATAGTTAAAATCCCAGTCGATAAGGTTGGAGATTTCAACGAGGGAGATGAAGGAAACACATGCCTCTCTATCACTTACAGAGGTTATACCACTAAAGCTATATTAGATTCGGGGGCGGGAGTAGGAATTGCTACCAAAAAAATTTGGGAAAAATGGGGAAAACCAACCTTACGACCAACCAAAATGAAGATTCAAATGGCAGATGGGCACACAGAACTACCCTTAGGATTATTAGAAAAAGTAATATTTACCACTTGCAGAGTTGAATTCGAGCACACCTTAGCAATATGTCAATTCAAAAAGGCTAGCAATTATAAGATGATACTTGGAAGGCCTTTCATGAGACAGCTCAAGGTGGTGCAAGACTAGGGAAAAGACGATGTATACTTGCAGCATGAGGGAATCACAACCATAATAAATATCCATACTTATACGTATCAAGATGTTCCCCCTCTGCAATGGAATCTGATACATAAGGAGGATTTATATTGAATAGTTGAAGAATTTATAGGTGAATTCTCAAAAAGAGAAGCCTTCCATGATACTCTTCTCTAATCCACAACTTCAAGCAATCCACTTTGGAGTTTGTGCAATTAGTAGCACAACATTTCATGCAATATATTGCAAGATCTCCACCTCATGAATTTCCTTCCAAGGAAAAGATAATGTACTTATTCATATATGGACTAATGAGTATTGAACCATGCAAATTAGTCTATATATGACGCCCATCAATATTGGATGAGTGCATCAAAGAATGCATTGATTTAGAGGATAATCTAACAAAGGATCTGGAACTCTCTAAAGAGACTCAAAGAGGAGATAGGACTATTGTTGTGCACTCAAACAATTCCCTTGATGACTTGGTAGAAAACCCACAAAGAGAATGAATATATATCCCACTCTCTTCATATAAGAATCACTAGAACATCTTACCAATGAGATGTTGGCTACGAAAATAGACCAATCCAAAATAGAGGAAGCCTCTAGTATTATGAGGTTGAACAAAAGATGACAAACCACTCAATTGCAAAGTGTTTCTATAATAGGTTGCATGTATTTAAACAACATCCTAGTGGACAAAAGATCGTTCCATGTTAAGTTCTTTTCCTTTAAAGTTATCGGTCACACATAGGTTATCTCTTGACTTGAACTTGATTCCTTAGATAGTCTTTGACTTGTCTCGTGCCTATCGTTGCCCTGACTTACTTCTAGCACTATTCATGTATAGCCTATGCTAGGAATTGACAAAGGGAGTTGAGAGTATTCCAACCTCACTTGCTGCTCCCTTGCTCTTTAGTGCTCAAGAACCCCGTTCGCAAGCTTGCAGATTGCCCTTGCTTTGGATGCCTTTGAGTTCTCTCAATGGACCTGTAAAAGTCCCAAAGTTAGCTCAAGATTTAAATTCAAATGACAGAACCAATCACTTTCATTCATGTAACTTAGATGTCAATTAGCCTTTTGTCTTTATGGAAAACAATTCTAGAGATCCCTTAGTTTTGTTCCCCCTAGGTATGGTCCACTTAAAAATACTATAGCAAAAATCACAGCAAACGGATTTCGTATGAGAAAGTTATGACCGTTCAAGGTTCTAGGGTTAAAACAGGGTTCAAACAGGCTGACAGTTCACAGGATTTTTCTCAAAAATACAAGTGTAGGGACCTCACAAATCACTACTGGCTTGACAAATAGTAGGCATTATTGTAGGATTGACTTTGAAAGCCTCTACCTGCATTCCTTCCAAAGAAACCTCTACTACCTCTACCTCTGAAATTACTTCTCTGATTTCTACCACCTCTTCCTCTTGAATTAAAGTTCTGATTATATCCTCCACCATTCTGATTATTAGGCCAACATTCATGAGCTAAATGATTAGTCTTACCACAAATCCAGCAAGCTTTGACACCATCTTTATTACTTCTACCTCTTCCTCTTCCTTTGCCACCTCCTCTTCCTCTTAGGAAGTTAGCTTGACTAGTAGTGTCTTCATCTTCACTCAATTGTTGCTTGCCTAATCTTCTTCTTGTCCTTTGAATACATTGCTTGACCTATACTTTTATCAACATCACCTTTGACATCTTGCTCAAAGGTTAGCATCTGTCCTAACAATTGATTCAAATCAGGAGTGAAATGATCTAGTGACAATTCAATCGATAGATTAAATGGCTTCCACTTATCATCTCCTGTCAAACCTATGAGAATTTGTCTTACCAATTCGTCCTCTTCAATATGTTCATCAACTGCTCCTAATGCATGTGCAATGTCCTTCATCCTTGCTACATAATCAGAAATAGATTGACAATCTTTCTTTTTGAATGTGGTGAAATCTGTTGGAGTTAGACGTCTGCGGAAGCATGCGAACAGCACAAGGTACTTAAAGTGCGAAAATTAACTCAAGTATGCCTGACGGTGTGATATCAGACAAGATCATAGACACGATAATCAACTAAAAAGAACCAAGTGAATGATACAAATTGATCGGCAACGAGGTTGTACCTTGGGTAAAAATTGGGATTGCTCAGTTAGGCATATGAACCTTAGATCAGGACGACACCTAGGGAGAGATAGACAGAGTCTTAGGTCTTCAGAGGCTAGTGTCAATCATACTACTAGGTCTTGGGCCCAGCAGTTGAGCCATCATTCTCACTACCCTAGCTCTAAAACTAGCGAGTCTGAGATGTCCCATGGTATGGAGAGACCTATAGGAAGTTTAGGTGTGCCATATTTACATAGGGTAGAAGGCCCCTACAAGATGCAGTTGGAATACCTTAGGACCAACCGATTAGGTGCTAGCATCTATGAGGACGGCCTAGGAAGATCTATGGTCCAGATCAAAAACCCAGATCAACCCATTGGACTAGAACATCCAGCAGTCAAGTTTGAAAATGGAGCATACTTCGACAAAGAAGGAACCGTATATGTAGTCACCAGTCACCCAGATAGGACAGACGAATTCGGGAATGTGATCCCAGAGATAGACATAGGTGACCTAGAGCAAGGGAACTTAAGTGGAGAGCCTAAAACCCCTCGAGGTAAATCGGTTCTCACTACAATTATCACGCCAGAGTGGATTCCCCAGGACAATAAGAGCATAGATCTACTTCTAAATCGAGAAACCGATGAAGCCTTTTGGAGGTATAAGCCTAATCAGCCTAATGATATAGGAACGACCACAATCTACGAGTTCAAAGATCCTGATAGCCCAGGCAAAGTGACCTATCTAGATCACACTTCAGAAAGGATCTTTGTGGTCATAGAGCATGGTAGGCATGCCCACACTTGAAAGGGTGAATTTGTTTTCCCCCAACCAAGATCTAATGTCTCATATGGCCACCCAGGGGCGGGAACATCCCAAGCTCATGGAGCTCAAAGGGACAGAAGTAGAGATAGACCAGAACTAAGCTTTGCCAACCCCTTGGAAAGAGAAAGGATGAGAACAGGGACGGATAGAGAAGAAACCGAGAGACCTAGAGTCCAAAGGAACTTAAGAAATGCTGATGATTTTCCTTTGCCAAGGCCTAGGGAACACACCAGGACTTTGAGACCTACACAGCTAGTTAAGTCCATGAAGAATTACTTTGATGGCACTGGAGATCCATACAATCATGTGACCGAATTTAGACAAGTCTTGAGAGTTGAATAAGTTGAGGACCTATTCACGCAATACAATGCCTTTGGTCTAACCCTTAGGAACACAGCCCTTACGTGGTTTCAACCCTTGAATGAGAGACAGTTCAGAAGCATAGACCAACTTCTAGATGCATTCATCACTGAATTCTCTAAGAGTGGCATAAGGCATAATACTTCCTCATTGATCCACAGCTTCAAGCAGACACCTCAATACCTAGAGAGATGCCCTATTCCTTAGTTACCCACACCAGCCAAACAAGTGGCTTTATTCCTAGATGGATTGTTGAGTACAAAGTTGAGATCATATGTGTACTTGAAAGACCCTAGGACCATCTAAGAGTGTGTACGCATGTGCATCGACATCGAGGATAACCTAGGGGAGGAATTAGAACTTTCCAAAAGCTACAAAGATTCAGATAGTTCCACTAGCCTCTCTTCCTCGCAATCCACATCTATTGAGGAACTTGCTGAGAAAGTAGCTCAAAAACTAGAAGTCTCTAGCAAACAAATCCCAAGATTTGCCCCAGTAAAGAGGTGCTATACTTGCGGTGGTGACCATATGGCAAACGTCTATCCCATTATGGCTCAACCCCAAGTGAATCCTTGTGTATCCTTGATGAGTAATGGGAAGATAGGTGTTTCCCTCTTCTCCTTCACTCATATCTCCTATCTTGTCCAATGGTATCTCTAGCACTATTTTATGAGAACCTACCTGAGAACGCGGTTTAGCGACCTCTGGCACTTGTTTGGCTACATGTTTCCACAGTTCTAGCTTAACCTAGAGTAGCTCTTCTAAAGTGAGATTGCACTGCACTTTCGTATTCTTCACTACCTCCGTGTTCCTAGGTATGACTGAGTCTTCATTTTGTACCATGACCGTGGGTGCTCTCATACAAGTAGACTTAGCTTCCCATGGGCCTGTGAAGTGGGGTAATTCATGTAAAGAATTAGACTCAAAGTCTAATCTCTCTTGAGATTGTGCCCTCTCCTGCTCTCCATAAATGGAGGGAATATCTTGTGGGAATTGATCATGCGTGTCATCCACAAGTTCAAAGGGAGGAGGGACTTCACTTTCCTTAGCCCATTTCTCTTCTTGAATCTCTCGCAAGAACTCTGGTGTGTACCGATTCATAGAAGAAGATGTGTCTGGCTCTGTAGAGTTAGGGACATAAGCTTCCTGGGGGGGAATGCTTATTCTTTCACTTGGCCTTCTCTCATTTTGAGAGGCGGGTTCCTTTTCTGATTGTGCAATTAGCCTCTCCAATCTTTCTAGAAGTCCATCAAAGTGCAACTGTGTCTTAGCTGAATTAGAGATGTTAAAGAGGTGACTGGCTTCAAACATGGTTTGAGCCAATTCCACCATCTTAGCACAAATTTTAGTTCGTTCGAGCTCTAGTTCCGCTCTAGGGTAACACTTTTCATGATCGTTTACGTTTGGCCCTTCTTGGATTCTGGCTTGATATGCTTTAAGCATCATATTTAGGTCCTCGGGAGTGGGATCTGCTAAAACTGATCCTACTCTAGGCGGTGGTGGGGTCGCATGAGGCGGGTTAAAAGGTGGTGGATTGGATGGAGATGGGAATGATGGTGGTGGGGTAGTGTGAGAGGGAGGTTGAGATGTAAGCTCAATTATCTTGGCTCTCGTTTCTCTTAGGCTTTCCTCGAGTTCACTCATCTTCTTGGCCCATTGCCTTTTCATTCTTTCTCGGCTATCTCTCCAAGCTCTAGTCCTCTTCTTGGTCATGCTCTCAGTTTCACTAACCTCAGCACTTTTTTCCTGGCCTAAACTTTGGTTCTGCTGCAAGGCTTGAGCTCTAGTGACCACTTGCACTAGTGCGGGTGCAGGCTTTGCAATTGCTACCATTGAAGCGTTAGGGCAGGCTAGCACTCAGGCCAACGAGAATGAAATTGCAGATGGTGATGGTCACATAGAAAGACCCTTAGGCTTGCTAGAAGGAATAACTCTCACTACATGTGGTGTAGAGTTTGAGCATACACTTGCTATCTGTGACTTTAGCAAGAACCAGGCCTATGAGATGATTTTGGGAAGACCATTTATGCGGCAGTTGCAAGTAGTACAAGATTGGGGAACCAACTCTCTGTACTTGCAACACTTGGGTGTCACGACCAAAGTGAATCTCAAAGATTACTCTCATAGAGATGTCCCTCCTATCCAGTGGAATCCCATCCATAGAGCCAAAGATGATACTGAATCGGTGCATTCCATAGGATCAGGATCCTCATGGATGCATGAAGACACCAACTTATGGATGTGCAAAGTGGCAGTAGAAGAAGAGAAGAGAGAAAAAACCAAAGAGGTAGGTGCAAAGGAAACACAGATCAACTCAAGACCCAGCCTATGCACCTATAGTATTTCCGAACGAAGAGTTTGAACCTCACGGCTGGGCAGAAATTCTAGCAACAATGGATGTAGCCATCAAGGAAGAACAATGGACACCCCACTGTGATGAGGATGGCTATGACATTTCAGTCTTCTCAATAGAGCCAATCATGGGAGATTCGGTGTTAGAAGAATGCGAACCTAGCCCTGATACATTTGAGGATGCAAGTGACTCCGATCTAGAGTCAATCATTATGGACCCACCTTTTGCATCAGATGAAGAATACTTTTATGAAGTGGAATCTTACCCTCAGAGCCATGGAGAACTCACAAATGACGTAAGGTTAACCACACAAGTGACCCCTAAGGATGAAGGAAAGAAAAGAAAGAAGAGAGAAGTCACACCAGAAGAAGAAGAATCTTTGTTTGAGGTCCCTGAAAATTTTAAAAAGTATGAGATAGATGACAAGAGAGTCATGATAAGAATGCCAAAATGTGAGGCACAATCAGGAGAGGCCTATGATAACAAAGAAACCACCAAGAAAGTAGTTGTAGCCATAGAAGAAGGAGAGGAGAGATGCACTTACGTAGGACATGACCTGATGGAAGAAGAAGAGCATGAGCTAATAGCCTTGCTAAGAGAATTCGCTTGGAGTTACAAGGATTTAAAAGGCATAGACCCAAACATATGCTCACACACGATTCCCATGACCTTAGATGCCAAACCATCCAAGCAGAAGCCATACACCTATAACGATAACTATGCTGCTAAGATGAAGGAGGAGATAGATAGACTGGTGGAAGCTGGATTTATCTATGAAATTGAGCACATTGAGTGGGTATCTCCCATTGTAGTTGTGCCCAAGAAGAATGGAAAGTTACATGTGTGCATTAACTTGAAGAAGGTTAATGAAGCCACTATTCGAAACAACTATCTGCTTCCTATCACGGAACATCTCTTAGAAAGGGTAGCAGGCAAGGAAGTGTACAGCTTCCTTGATGGGTTTTCTGGCTACAATCAAGTGCCATAGCTCTAGAAGATCAGCATAAGACCGCTTTTGCTACAGAGTGGGGCATATTTGCCTTCCGAGTAATGCCATTTGGTCTCACCAATGCACCCGCTACATTTCAAAGACTGATGTGTCATGTATTTAAAGAATTCCTGAGGAAGAATTTAGAGGTCTATGTTGATGATCTTTGTGCTCATTCCAACATTAGACAAACACATATACCTGAACTCAGGCAAATCTTTGACAAATGTAGAGAATATCAAGTCTGCATGAACCCAAAAAAGTGTGCTTTCATGGTCAGGCAAGGCAAGGTTCTAGGACACATAGTGTCAAAGAATGGCATATCCACGGATGAGGAGAAAGTTAGAGTTATTGTCAAGCTACCTAGGCCAAAGAATGTCAAGGAAGTACAAGCTTTCATGGGGCATTGTGGTTATTACCGACGGTTTATACACATGTATGCCATCATTGCAAAGCCTCTGTATGGACTTTTAACCAATTTTGAGTGGACTGAAGAGTGTGAGAACTCCTTCAATGATCTTAAACGACGATTATATTCAACACCAATCCTGATCACACCAGATTGGAATAAGCCCTTTCATGTTCACGTGGATGCATCCAATTATGCTATTGGATGTGTACTCGCACAACCTACTGGTGAAGGTAATATGGATCTTCCAATTGCCTATGCTAGTAGACAACTAAATGCAGCTGAACGGAATTATACCACTACTGAGAGAGAAGGATTAGGCATGGTATATGCAGTTAAAAAGTTTAGACACTATCTGCTTGCCAACAAGTTTAAATTTTTTACTGATCATCAAGCATTGTTGTACTTGGTAAACAAGCCATGCAATACAGGTAGATTAGTAAGATGGTTCCTCTTATTGATGGAATATGACTTTGAGGTTGTGGTGAGGAAAGGCTGGTATCAGAACCACAGGGCACCACATCCACGACCATGGGCACAGCTCATACCATTCATGACACTGAGGAAGCCCATACCTCAAGTGCACCCCCTTCACCCCCTTTACCACCCTCCCCTCCAACTCCACCACCTTCACCTCCTACCACCACTATCACCGCCACTCTCACAGCCTCAGATTCCACCTCCCATACCGAAACATAGACTGTGAGTCAACCCTCACAATCCGCACAACCTATCACCACCCCTATTGTAAATACTACCACTGATACTATAATTCTAACTGTAGCCACTGAAAACCCCATTCCCCCAATCACACTTCCTAGCAGTTCATATTCACAATTGCACACACCACTTTACACCTTCACAACCATCACCACACCGACAATTCCCATGTTCACAATCACTCCCACGACTGCATCCACATATGACTTCATGGACATATCACCCACTTCCGCACCTCTCCCTCCCCCCATATTCCCACAATCTCCCATTCCCCCACCACCCACTTCACCCTTCTCAAGCACAGCATACACACTCCCATTCCCTTTTCCCTACCCTCCTGCATTCAACACCTTCCCAGCATCCACTCCTGTTAATAATGTATTTAATACATTGTACCAGTGTATGTCTCAATTACAACAGCATTACCAGCACCTAGATGCTCAGCATACGAGCCTGTTCAGAAACCATGAAACGCTACAAGAAAGGTTCATTAATTTAGAGAAGGAGAAGAGGCTATTACAACAACAGTTTAATACTTTACAGGCACAACATGATCAGTTAGTAGCCAATCTACCCCAGCCAGATACTGAAGAAAAACAACAACTCGATGATATGTTACACGCTCAGATAACAGACAATCTCAAGCTTAGATGCAACCTCGCCTTACTACGAAAGCACATGTCCGCAGCACTCGAAGAAAATAAACGACTACAGAAGCAGAACGAAGAAAACTTGGAAGCAGCAATGGAGGGTTCACCGCAGGAAATCGACCCAGAGCATTTCAAGGCCATCCCATCTGAAAATATGAAAATAGTGTTGGAAACACATGCCGATCTTCTGGAAGCACACACAGCCTTAGAAAAGGAGAGGGATGACCTACTAAAGTGACTGGAAGCTCAGCAAGAGTCACCAAAAGAAGTCACAGCCGCAATAGACACATCTGAAGAAGTCGTAGAACTCAGAGCACAACTGGAAGAACTACAAAATAAAGTTCTTCAATATGAGCGTCAACCCTCGCCCCTTGTGGAGTCGGAACCTGAGGACTTAGTTCCGATAGAAGTTGAGGAGATTTTTGAAGACTCATACGTACCCATGCCAGCACCAAGGGGTAAGCACACAGAGGAAGGAATGGACACAATTGAGATCGAAGCTCCTGAATGGATGCAAAAGTTAGAGAAGGTTGGTGCAACCCATGATGAGAGAGTGGCAGTACAGATACAGTCTATGTCTCGATTGGAAGAAGTCGTCATCAAATCGGATTACTTCAGAAACCTCTCCCATCATCGGTGGGTTGGCACGTCCGATGATTTGTATGTCCCATTCTGCGTATTAATGGCGGATTATAATGCTGAGATCAAGCAACGCACAACAAAAGAACCAACCTCGGCCACACAATTTGCACCCGATGACATCCCTGCAAGTGCCACGCACGGGAATATATTTCAACCTACCTGGAGGATACGTCTGTTGGAAACATACCTCGAGATGGTACGCACGTGGAATAACATGCCTTTATATATCAAGTATAATCCGTGCTATTGCCCTGTCTTTCGATGACGGTCTTGGCCAAAGTACACCAAAACAGTTTTGACAGTTAAAGGATGTGAAAAGTGGCTAAACAATGTGTACTTAACACCCCCTCATTGCCAACCCACGATCGGCTACATGATTTCAACCATATGACACTAGGCAATCAGATTCAAAAATGTACCAGATATCATGGCACAGATGTGCCTCAAAATATTTGAGTTAATGCTGATCACTTTTAGAACCTTCAAAAAAGTCAAAGCACCTCACCTTTCGGCTCTCGGATTCAATGAAGGCAACCAGGATCTCGCCTACGATATGAGCACAACACCACCCATCAACGTTGTCTATGCGTGGCATGCTCATATCAAGTATCTACCAGCCTGCTTCAAGCAAACATTTGAGGAAATGTTTATCACAGGGTTCTAGGAATATCATTCGGAGATATTCATACCCAAACCAACTCACCTCTTACAACTATTTGCGGTTGAACAGGCTCTACACTCAGAACAGCTACGCATGCCACATCCAAACGTACCCAGGCCAGTAGACTGGGATGCCCTACTCACTGATTTGGCCAAAGGGCTGAGAATAGCAGAACATCACTTAGCCACAAATGTCGTGGAGTATTACATCCAACGGTCCACGACAAGGGTCTGTCAGAGACGACAGACGCGAGAGAGGGGGGAGTGTTGGCAGTGGTCAGGGAGGTCAAGGACTTACAAGACAAGGGAGCCAACGAGAAGGGCCAAGCACACAAAGCAGTCAAAGAAGATCTGGCAAATAGGCCATCATTTTTTCCTGAATTAATACTTTCCAAATAGTGATTTTAGTCACTCCACACCATTGTAAATATCATTCCACCTTTTTGTAACTCCATTTTGTGCAAGCCAAGGAGTTCTTGAGCTTGAGGAGCATTAGAAGTACCTACCAATCAATTTTCATATTTTTTAGACTCCGTTTGAGCCCTCAAATAGGCCTTAGAACCTAATTTTTAACTAGGCCAGACACTAGGTGGTCTGGACAGGACCAAAGCTAGTCAAAAACTATAAAAAGAGCTAGAGAGCTCATTTTTGGGGGTAGCTTGTTGTAGAATTGAACTTGTAAGAACACTTTTGAGTAATCTAAAGAACTCCATTGCTTCTCTCTTTGTCTTACCTTGTGTGTGCGTGTGTGTGTATGTGTGTGCATGTTAGTGTGCTTCTCACCCACACACTTGTGCCATCACTTGTTCGAGGTCTTCATACCATCCTCACGTCTTCCCGGATTGACATTAAAGGAGGTGCTACTCATCACTGAGCTACACACATATATATAGATACACACGTATATACACACATAGACACATACATACACACATAGACACACACACACATAGACACATAGACACACACACATAGACACACACACACATACACACATACATATAGACACAACACACACATGCACACACATACACACACACATATAGACACATACACATACACACACATACACACACATGCATACACACACATACACACACATGCATACATAATGCACATGCATATGCATACATACATGCTAAAATTCATACACACGCATACACACATACACGTACACACATATATATGCATACACACACATGTAAAGAGACATACACACACATACACATACAATTATACATATGCATACATACATGCTTACATGCATACACACACATACACACATACACATACACACATATATATGCATACACACACACGTAGAGAGACGTACACATACATGCATACATATGCATACATAATGCATATGCATATGCATACATACATACTTACATGCATACACACGCATGCATACATATGCATACATAATGCACATGCATATGCATACATACATGCTTACATACATACAAACACATACACATGCATACACACATACACATACACACACACACATACACACACATAGAGAGACATACACACATACACATACATGCATACATAATGCATATGCATACATACATACTTACATGCATACACACACATATGCATACATAATGCACTTGCATATGCATAGATACATGCATACACATACACACACATAGACACACACACATACACACACATATACACACAGATTTACACACATACACATGCACACACACACATAGACACACACACACATAGACACATACACAAATAATGCATATGCATACATACATACTTAAATGCATACACACACATATGCATACATATGCATACATAATGCACATGCATATGCATACATACATGCATACACATACACACATAGACACATACACACACATAGACACATACACACACATAAACACATACACACTCATAGACACATACACACTCACACACACACATCCAGACACATTTACACACACACATACACATGCATATAGACACATATATATAGATACACACGTATATACACACATAGACACACACACACACACATAGACACACACACACATACATATACACACACACACATAGACCCACACACTTTTACACACACACACACATTTAAACACACACATACACATGCATATAGACACATATATATAGATACACACACATACATGCATATGCATACATAATGCACATGCATATGCATACATACATGCTTACATGCATACACACACATACACATGCATACACACATACACGTACACACATACACACACACATATATGCATACACACACATAGAGAGACATACACACACATACACATACATGCACACATAATGCATATGCATATGCATACATACATACATACTTACATGCATACACATACACACACATATGCATACATAATGCACATGCATATGCATAGATACATGCATACACATACACACACATAGACACATACACACACATATGCATACATAATGCACATGCATATGCATAGATACATGCATACACATACACACACATAGACATATACACACACATTGACACATACACATACATACACACACATATACACACAGATTTACACATGCATACACACACATAGACACACACACACATACACACATAATGCATATGCATATGCATACATACATAATTACATGCATACACACACATGCATACATATGCATACACACATACACACGTAGAGAGACATACACACACATACACACACATACATATACACATATACACACATACACACATACACACATACACACATACACACACATACATATACACACATAGACACACACACACACGTAGAGAGAGACACACACGCATACACACATATATATGCATACACACGCATGTAAAGAGACATACACACACATACGCATACATGCATACATAATGCATATGCATATGCATACATACATACTTACATGCATACACAGACATTCACACATATACACACACATACACACACATATGCATACATAATGCACATGCATATGCATAGATATATGCTTACATGCATACACATACACACATAGACACATACACACACACATAGATACATACACACACATGGACACATACACACATATACACATACACACACATATACACACAGATTTACACACACACATAGACACGCACACACATACACACAGACACAATTACACATGCATA
Source organism: Ceratopteris richardii (assembly GCA_020310875.1). NCBI lineage: Eukaryota > Viridiplantae > Streptophyta > Polypodiopsida > Polypodiales > Pteridaceae > Ceratopteris > Ceratopteris richardii. The sequence continues at coordinate 65,321,658 of CM035408.1, forward strand.
TACACAAACATACACAATAGACACACACACACACACTTACACACATACACACACACACATACACACATACAAACTTACACACACAGAGATACACACACACATATATAAACAAACACATACACACATAGACACATACATACTACACACACACACACATACACACATCCACACATCCACACACATTTACACACACACATACACATGCATATAGACATATATATACAGATACACACATATATACACACATAGACACACACATACACACATACACACTTACACAGACACATACACACATCCACACACATACATACACATGCATAGACACATATATACAGATACACACGTATATACACACAGACACACACACACACATAGACACACACGCATACACACACATGGACACATACACACATATATATGCATAGACAGACACATAGAGACATACACGCATATATATGCATACACACACATAGAGACATAGACACATACACATGCATGCATACATATGCATACATAATGCATATGCATATGCACACATACATACTTATATGCATACACACACATGCATACATTTGCATACATAATGCACATGCATATGCATACATACATGCTTACATGCATACACACACTCACATATACACCTACATACACATATACACACATACATATGTACACGTATATATATTGGTTTCTAACCCATTTTGTTTTATATGTACAAGTATTATGGATCTAGTAGAGAGAGAAAGGCGAAACTCACTCTCATAAAAAGTCTTATGAGAGCAAGAGTTCCGCTTGATACTCTAGGGATCATCATGCATGAGTACTCAGAGATGCCTGCTGATGAGCTGGATTATACGATCCAGATGCTTACCCAACAATCAGAGGAGGGCTCTTCTGTGGCTCCACATGGAGGAAGACAACTATCTGCTCATAGGTATGTTTTTTTTTCATAAATTTTTTTAATGATATTATAACACATATTTTTATTTATTTTTATCTATCTATTTTCAAGACACCTATACCACCTCCATACCATGATAGCAGAGTAGAGGTGCCTATGAGGACATGCATAGGCACCTTAGGGCTAGAGTGCGATATAGATCCAGAGGGGAACATTGTGTACATAGGGAATGGATTGGAGCTCAAGAGAAGAATGCGAGCATTATGCGACTCTTACCTGCTCCTTGTCCACTTACAGTGGAAGTAAGTATAAATTTTACATATAAATTGAAATAAATATCTTATGTTTTATTTACATGAATTTTTTATTTTTTTTTAGTGAGCATGATGAGAGGGATAAAAAATACGTACTTAGTTCACTTGAGACAAAGTTTGGGACAGGATGGTCGCATAAGTGGTGTCTAAAAGAGATGCGGACACTTATGGCTCATCGTCGCGATAATGCACGGTATCCATTGCTTTTATGTATATATATGTGGATATGAGTATGTGTGTTTATGTGTGTATGTATGTGTATGAGAGAGAGAGAGAGAGAAAAGTGAGGCTAGAGGTACAAATACAAGCATACACACACATATACATCATACATGCACATTTACACACATATACACATACATGCACATTTATACACACACACATACATGCACATTTACACACATATACACATACATGCACATTTATACATACACACACATACATGCACATTTTTAAACACACATACGCATGCATGCAGTTACACACATATAATGAATACACATAGACACATACACATACTCACATACACATACACATACATAATCATATGTACACACACATAGACTCACATAATCATACTTACATGCATATATACATATACACATGCATACACACACACACAACACATGCATACGCACATATAGATACACATACATACACACACATGCATACGCCCATATAGATACACATACATACACACACATGCATACTTATATATATATATATGTGTATATATATATATATATATATATATATATATATATATATATATATATATATACACACACACACACACATACATATCCTAATTCAAAGACCCTATTAAATTCTAATTTAGAAATCCTATTTCAAAAATCCTAATTTGAAAACACTAATTTTGATATTAGAGTTTTAAAACCCCTAATTTAGAAACTCTAATTCAGCCTTTTAGCCATATGATTGAAGTATATGTACACATTGCATCTATTTCTCCAACGTCCTACTAGAGAGATGTCTCTCCTCCCAAGCTTATGCCTCTATATATAGCTACTCGACTCAACGAGGATCATAATATATATAAAGATATATACACATCATGTAGATACACACACATAAATATAAAATGGAGTGGATACATTATGCATCACACATACATGCCTAAATGCACACATAAATATATATAAATGCATACATATTTACATGTACACATTTACACATAGACACATATACATATATACATGTACACATCACATAGACATGCCTTCATGCACAAATGTATACTTATACATGCATACACAATTATAAACACTTGCATATATTACATGAATACATGAATATTTTACACAAATGCATATGCATATATACACATATGCATACTAACACATGTATATATATATATCACACACATGCACACACATACATATACATGAAATACATATATATGCATACTAACACATGTATACATATAATCCACATGAATACACACACATATGCATACATACATGATAAAAGTTTGCTCCTCAAAGATAAAGCTATATATAAAATAATTAAGCATACCCCCGAGCTTCATGTTCTAACTTAAAAGAAATGATTTCATCTATCTAGTAGGATTCATCGATATTCAAGTTGAATAAAGAATCTATACTCCACCACCTCCTACCCATGCAACGACTTCACATGTGTCCTCTGATAGGAATTATGATGAATTTTAGTATCAAGAGCATAATATATGTTGATGTAACTCTTGTTATGGCATGTATCGAAGACCACGATTGGAATGTATTGAACATGAGGCAGAGTATGGTACTTTTGAGCGTGCACCATCACCTGGTCAACGTGATAATGCTTGGGTATGTATGTTTTCTATAAATTAATGTCATTATTTTATTTGAAAACCATATACAAAATCAAATTACTGTTGATATACAGAAATACTTGCTCGATGATGATGATGGTCCATTCAATGCAAGTTTTTATTCTTACTTTAGCTAAGGTAAGAACAAGAACTTGCATTGAATGGACACTTTTTGTCCACCCATCCTTTAAAACTATTCATGCATCTTTCAAAATCTTTGCGATAAATTTGATCCTCCCAATTTACTAATGACTTAATACCTCCATTGCTAATTGATACTTTATATTTGTAAACAAATTAGCAAGACATGTAATAGATTGACTATCAAATGGGAGACAGGTAGACGATTCAATGGTCTAGATATGAAAATCTGCAAACCACAATATACAGAAAAAAAAAGAAAAAAACAAAACAAAATCAAATATACACCGTTACACATGCATACATACATATACATACATACATACACATTCATACATATATACACATACATACATACATATACATACATACATACACATTCATACATATATACACATACATACATACATACATACATACATACATACATACATACACATGTATACACACATACATACATACACATGTATACACACATACATATACATATATGCATACACATACACATACGTATATATACATACATATACACCTATAAAACACATATACATACATACATACATACATATACACATACACATATGTATACGCATGCACATGCATATACACATACACATAAGCATACACATATATAAAATTATATGCATATATATATATATATATATATATATTTATTTATTTATTTATTTTTTTAATATATCTTTTTTTGATGAACTTATAGGTTATTATCTGAAAAGTTTTTACCAAGTCAGAATATTCCTCCTACCTCACATGATGAAATGAAGAAAATAATCAACAATCTTGGTATAGATTATCAATGTATACATGCATGTCCTAACATTTGTATTTTATATAGAGGTGAATATGCAGACTCTTTGACATGACCCAAATGTCAATCTCCTCGATATAAGGACGAAGAAGATAAAATCCCAAAAAAAGTATTGAGACATTTTCCATTGGCTCCACGGATTAGACATATGTTTCAAAGCCCCGAATTATCAAAGCTTCTAACATGGGGACATGATCATAAAAGTACTGATGGAATAATCAGAATTCCTCATGATAGTGTTGCTTTTCAACATATTGATTCTACATGGCCTGAATTTGCACAAAATCCACAGAATCTAAAGTTAGGAGTTGCATTAGATGGGGTTAATCCATTCTCCATGAAATCTAGTAAATGGTCAACATGACCAGTGGTAGTCATAAACTACAATCTTCTGCCATATCTTAGCATTAAAAAGGAACATTTAATGCTTTCACTTTTAATCCGAGGCAAAAGACAAGTTAAAGATATTAATATTTATCTTGCTCCTCTCATTGACAATCTCCAAGAGTTATGGAGAGGTATTAATGTCATTGATGTATCGAAAAGCATCAATGAAAGACATATTATGGTTCATGTAATTGTGGCTTGGACTATTTACTGTATTGATGTAATTTTTTTATTCAATATGCATATAAATAAATATGATTTAATCTAATTAGATTTTTATCGTTTTCATGATGCAGGAATATATATTAAGGGTTATAAAGCTTGTCCATATTGTGGTGATTGGTTGAGATCAATCTAAAGTAAGAATCTCAACAAAAATGTTTATCTTCGACATCAATGATCCTTGCTTGATGATCATCCATTAAGATCTAAAAGAGAAGCGATACATTTTAATGGAAATCTTGAAACAAGTCAGTGTCCAAAACCTATGACGCCTATGGATTGGTATAAAAAATGGATAGATGGACCTCTGATAGATCCAGAATCAGAAATCTTCAGTGATGATGAAGATAATGAGTATGTGAAGAGAGGTAAAGGAAAATTGGCATTCGTAGAGAAGATATCAATATGGTATTCTTTGGAGTATTAGAAAGAGTTAAAAGTATGTCATCTTCTTGATCCTATGCATATATTCAAGAATATTGGTTATTCACTATGGTAGCATCTTCTTGGACTAAAAGATACCATAGCATCAAGGAATGATTTGAAAGATCAAAACTCAAAACCAACGTTATGGCCAGCTTTTGATAGACATCGACAGGAAACGACTTATGCACCTTCTCCTTGGGTACTTATAACAAAAGAGATACAAACTATCAACAATAGGATTCAATTGATTAGGACTCCTACACGATATGGAGCATCTTTCCAAAACATGTTTACTATGGATGATAAGAGCTTATCTGGGTTAAAGACCCATGACTGGCATAACTTTTTGAAACATATTTTACCTTTGGTTATTGATGGATGTACAATGAAAGGAGTACAAGATTTGATCTATCGTCTTGGATCACTTATAAGGTAATTATGATACTTTTATATTTAATATGTATGAATATTGGATATCTTTTATTTTTGAATTAACTTCTTTATAATTTTTTTATGATATGTATGGGTGGATTACATCAAAAGAGATTGACAAAACTCGATCCCACAAAAAAAACGTGAATGCAAAGAGCTACTATGTTTGATGGAGAAAGAGCTGCCAACTTCATTTTTTGATATTCAGGTTCATTTATTAGTCCATCTTGTAGATGAAATAGAGATTGCAGGTGTTGTTACACTCGATGGATATATATATATATATATATATATATATATATATATATATATATACACCCTAATTTCATGTGGAATGATCAAAAGAAGAGTTCGAAAGTCAAATTTAAATTGACATGTGTCAAAATCATATTCAATGGATCCTAATGGTTAATATGATATAAATAATAAAATATTACTTAAAAAGTCCAAAGTGCAGGTGCTGGAAAACTTTTCCATAAAAAGGGGAAATCAATTTTGTGAGCTTTTCAATAGATTTTTTTCGTCATCTTTTTGTGGATTAAGCTTGGCCTATATAAAGACCACTAACTTATATCATTATCATCACTCAAAAAGAGGAGCACTTCATGGGCTTGGAGGAGGATAACTTTTATCCACTTGGAGAGGTGGAATTGTGCGTTTTTCATCTCCACAAAGGTGTGGAGTAGCCTTAGAGTTTATTTTTATATGGAGGAGGTTATCTTCAAGCTTTGGAGATTGTGGAGTTATGAGGAGCAACGGATTTCTTAAGCATATCTTACATGCTATTTTGTAACTTCATGTACTTCATTAATGTTATGTATGGAACAAAGTCACATGGGGACACGTCTCCAGGTCCTAGGGATGTTGGGATGCCGTCCCCAAGAAGGATGGAGAAGGGAGGGGCAGATGTCCCCCCATACATGTGTGTAACAGCCTGTCGTCCCCGGGATGCGTCCTGTGGACGTCTTCATGTGAGAGATGGCATCCGGGACGGAATGGTTTGGGGGGGTATTTTTCAAATTTGAAATTCAATTTTTTTTTTTTTTGCTTTTTTGAGGCAAGCTTTGGTGCTTCCTTAAAGACTTCTAAAGCTTCTTTCAACCTCACACACAGGCATAAATAGAGCCATTTCAGGCTTCAGCTTATGAAACACAAGATCTTCAACAACATGCCATTTGTATACTTAGTCAAGCATGCACCATGGGTTGCCTTGAGCATCTATGAAGTGTGTATGGACATGTATCCTCTAAACAGAAGAAGAGACTTGGTGTGCAGTGTGTTAATGACCTTGTGGTTGTCAATGTTAATTTGATGATGCTTCAGAGGACTCGATGCATGGAAGGAGATCCTTTCAAAGAATGCGAGGTACAACAGGCATGAGTCCAAACAACAAATGAAGAACATGAGTCCAAGCAGCAAATGAGACTTTCCACTTGGATTCTCCATAATCATTAAATTTATGTTGTAGTCTCTACATTTATGTTCTAGTCATACGCAGTCTTTTTGTCGAACGATGGTATGATCATCGATATAACATATTTTTGTTCTTATGATATAACATCTTTTTGATATGATGACGATGATGATCTATCCACACGATTTGACATGATACCATATATATGACTTGTCACTTGTCACTTGTCACTTTTGAGTATCTCTGAATGTTCAACCGTCAACGTGCTTCCTATATGTTCATTGTCCGATGTTTATATTTAAAAAACATGTTTTTTTCATGGTTTTCTTTTACTGGTCATTTCATATGCTAATAAACTCATTATACATTACTTTCAGTTTATTATTTGAAAAAATCAAAATTTTTTTGTTACCGGTCCGGGGACGCGTCCCCGGGACACCCTAGGCTTCATCCATGCCCCGGGAACACCACCGTTCTTGGGACCTGTCCCCGTCCCCTAGTGACTTTGGTATGGAATATATGTGGAGCTCGGTTCTCTCTCTCTCTCTCTTTCTCTCTCTTGTGTCTTGTCTATTCCCCATCTTTTCTTTATTGTCTCTTTGTCTCTATATTCATTGTGGGCCGAAAAACCAACAATGTAGATGCCAAACACAATTATTATGCATGGTTGGATAGCTCTCATTGAGTACTATCACATTATGTAACAAATTTTTTTGACCATATTTTTTAACATTTCTTAAAAATGGGACCATTTTTGACCATTTCCAAGATCTGTTTTATCCATCTTATAAATCCGCAAGTAGGATCCCTCGTGGAAGGTTGCCCTATTGACATGATTTCTAACAATACCTTCCAAACAAAATGTACTTACAATAGAGCTCCAAGGACTTGAAGTCACAAAGAGCTATGGTACATGTGATGTTTTGGTGCAATATGACTTGTGCTTATGTAGACACTCTTGCCTCGTCAAAAGCAAGGTGCTACTGTGTAATATTTATTCCCGTATACTTCTTCACATTTTTTCTCTCATGTTTGATGATTAAACCCCTCTTCCAATTGCTTCTTTCTATGTTTTCCCATGGGTAGGATTTTATTTTATTACATACTAGACACTCTCTTTCATCTCTACTATTTTTGCCCATCTTTCTTACATCCCACACTCACATCACATCACAATTTTCAAAGATATCTGAACAATCCAAATGGAGAACTACAAGAACTTTGATCCATCCAAATTTGTGAGTAAGATGGGTAGAACCATTGTTCTCGAAGGTTCTGTTGCTATTTTCAAGTTGCATGATAGACACAATTCACATGTCTTCTTGGTAGTGTGTTTTGGTAATCTACCCATTCAAGCATCATCATTTTCAAAAGGAGATCTTTGAGATACATACATGCATGCACACACATAACCTAAATATTCACTTCATGGTTTTTTACCCCTTTACACTCGTCTGACGCATACTAGATGTTCACAAACTTGTGCATAAATTCTGTTTTAAATTATGTTCTTCTTAAGCAAAACATGTTCTTTGTAGCCTAAGCCATTGCATGTCTAACTTGGGGGTTGAACCTTGGACCTCCACCTCAAGAGGCCAAAGTCAAATCAATTCCTTTATGGGAGGTGGACACACTTATGCATATAGTTTTAAATTCTATCTCTCTTAAGCAAAACATGTTCTTTGCAGCCTTCTCTACCCAATACCCCGAGTCATGTTAGCTATATGCACCATCTGTTCATGGATTGACCTCGAGTAAGAATAGTTTTGGAGAAATTGTAATTTAACTCATCGGATATTCTGTTTTGCCTTGACCCGAACGGGATACTCTTCGAGCAAATTTTGTAGTGGGATAACAGGAAACGCATAGCAGACGCTGAAGAAGAGAGAGCCTACGGAAATGCCTTACGTTCCGCCGCACATGCGCTCGTCTGCTGCCTCAGCGGCAGCGACAGCTACATCTCCATCCCCATATCAAGCATCATCAGGTCTTCCTCGACGTACTACTTCAGGCGGTTGGGACAATTACAATAACTCCTATGGCGGAGGCAGGGATTCCTATGGGTCGCGCTATTCCAACCCTAGAAATAGCCGGGATTCACCATCCTCTTTATCTTCGTCATCCATGTCTTCTAATGGTGTTGGAAGGAGAAGTGATCCCCGCAGCGCAGGTCCCCCTGAAACTGTTTGGCCTACTTGGCGTCCTTCCGATCGTATTCTCAGCCTACAGCAGGAGCAGGTTTGTGTTTCCTTCTATTCCGATATCTGATATCTAGGATATTTCCGAATCAATATAATATGTCGGAGTCCGTAAGGAAACCAAGGAAATGTGCAATGCATGCATGCGCCATTCTTATTGCACATATCCATATCGATTTTCGTGTAAGATTTGGACGTTGAACTTTACTCTTTCTGGATCAAGCGGCAAAATCACGATCTTTTTGTGTTTTCCTTTCAAATCTGATCTTAACTCCATGCAGAAACATGACTTCCTATCCCCGATTTATTCATTCATTTTAGTTGTCATATTTAGAGAATGGCAAACAATGAAGCAGAGACAAGTGGTGATGTAGTAATGACATCATGCTTACTTCCGTTGTATTATTGGCATTATGATTAATTCCACGATCATACTAGCCAAAGAGTAGTAAGATTTTGAGAATCTGTATGCATGCTCGCTTTTACAGTTTCGTCAATCCTTTACAAGATTTTCACATATTATCATTGAGTTCTAGATTGCATAAAGTTTCTCACTATAGTTATATCCCGTGAATGATAGCCTTTGCATTATGATATAATATTATTGTATTGGAACCATGTTATATCTCACTGACTATCATCTGATACGCACATTGGATGTGAGGTGTTTAATTTTAATTTCATCCATATTTTGAATTCAGAAATTCAATTTTCTGTTTCTAAAACCGACGTAACATATCTTCACTGATAAGGTTAAGGCACTCTGTTGGTAATGTGCACATTATGGAAAATTCAAATTTTATTTCTACACTTGATTGAATGACAACATACTCATTATATTTAGTTTTTATTTGAGCATATATGAGGCTTCGGATGGATGTGTGCCATATATTTCATATCATAGTTATTTTCAGACGCAAATGAAAAAAATATTGTACGTATGAGAATGTACGCATATGGTTGGGCTATGAATTTTTTTGTACCTCAAAATTTTCTCTTCTCTTATTGATTCCAGTTGAGGACAAATCCATAGCAATTTCGTATTGTTTTTATGCAAATTCACTCTTATATACTCTCCTTCATTATACCCATACATATATACTACACCCTAAGCTATAGTAGCCAACAAAGTTCTGATCTTTAATATTATATTATTGTATATATAATACTTCAAAATTTCAATATTTTTGTGCTAGACGTATGATATTTTTGAAAAGAATCCATAGTTTTTTCATACTTCCGTACCCATATGTAATTGCTGAATGGTTCGCGTATGGAAAAACTATGTTTCATATCTTATTTGATTAATTGAAAATTGTAGAGTGAGGGTGTTGTTTTTGGTTGAAAGTACTTTCCAAGAATTATCATGGATGTATGGAGAAAACTTTCTCCATGTGATTGGGTATTTTAATAATGATTTACAAATTTTGCAAGTGTATGGGTATCCACAAAGGGAATTTCTTTGGTGATCATATTTGTTACCTCTTAGGATACATGTTTGAACATTAATGTATATGAACTCCTTCCCTTAAGTATGCTTGGATTGGTCAATTCAAGTTGAAGTGCAATGTAGGGATCATTGGCATCTTATGCAAGTGACCTAGATATTTTCCACCATTGCATGGTGCATTAAATTCAAGTTGGTTAGATATGTAAGGTATAGGATATATGAGGCATACATACTAAACTTAGCCTTCAAGGTGAGGTTTGTAAGGTACATAATATATAACATTATCATATGTTTACATCACGTACATACATACATACATACACACATGCATGCATATATTTACAAGGCTCAATGTTTAAGCCACTATACTCAGCAAGGTGGGCCTTAATGTAATTTGCTCCACCACCTCCCTCATAACTGCATAGTTACACACCCATCTTCCACTCCCACCTGATCCAAACTTCCCTTGATTCCTCACATGTTTCCAATAATTTGATTTTGGTGTATGTATATAGGGGATTGGCCAAAGGATCTTATGTGAGAATGAGTCAACACTTAAAGATGTTTTTGGAATCTAGCTGAAATGTAAATATACAAGCTTCATCGCTCTCTCTCTCTCTCTCTCTCTCTCTCCCCCCCTCTCCCTCTTTTTCTCTTCCTCTCTATGGATGGTATGCTACTAGGTTGGTCAATCAAGGAAGCAATGCTCTCTCTCTCTCTCTTTGTTTGTTTGCGTCACGTGTCTCGTCAAGACTCATTGCTCAAGGGACTCACTAGATGCAAATTCGCCCTGCACAAGACGCTTACTGGATGCAAATGCAACCCATTCTCTTCTCTTGGCGAACCTTGTTAAGACTCATGAGAGAGGGTTTTTTTTTTCGCTTGCAATGCAATTTATTGCATACATTGCAATAGCATTGCAAAGAGTGTTAGCAAATGGTCCAGGAGGGTCAGCCTTGAACTAGATGAAGCCCTAAAAGTGCAAGTCAACTAAGACACATGCTTGTCAAAACTTGGTCAAGCTTGGTTAAAAAATGGTCAAATTTTGCAAGAGAGAATTTTTACACGTTCTTGAAGTACTCGAAGAGAGCAATCCACCCATTTATAATACTTGACCAACAAATTTGTTTTGACCCTTCAAAACATCAACCTCAATGTGTTCATACTATAACCTATTTGCAAGTGTGAAAAGACAACATATGCCGTGTTATCAAGCTGAAGGATAAGTATCTAAAAGTTGTGAAGAATCATAAAGCATGTGCAAAAAAATTAAAAGCGCTAAATAGTCTCTATGTAAATCGTGAGAATTAAAGATAATTTTAGCTTTTTTGGTCAGCTTTTTTGCTAACACGTCTTTGTCTATTTAAGCAGATGCTCATGGGCTTATGCAATATCACTTTGGAGTGTTCCTCTTCAACATTGAGCTAGGGTGGTGATCTTCTTCTACTTGAAGGTGGTGGATGTTGGAAAATTGTGCTCAAATCCCTAATTTCTAGCAAACTCTAATTTCACCATTTCACCATTTGTTATAAATGGTATGGTCAAAGATGATTAAAAATTATTATTGTTTTATTTTTACAGGCTTAAGGAGAGCTATTTAACTACATATAACACACTATAATTTGACTGCATATGGACCTTCAAAAGTCAAATCCTAATTTTTACAGCAAAAGACTTTTCATCAAAAGTTACTAAAAAAAAATATATGGCTTATTTTTAAAGATAAAAAAGCACTTAAATCCTATGGCTGATAACTATCGACTTTATTTTTAACCCTAAAAGCAGCCCACATTAAAAGCAAGGTTAAAATTAGCAAAAATCGAAAAAATGATAAAGCTACTTAGGTTTGTTTGTACAAATTTACGGCCCAGCAGCATGGGGGGACTTATTATCTATACAAAGCGGGTGTTGGATGCTCATAAGTTATCATCTACACTTACTCAAGTGTGCTCTACGTTTTGATGCTGCACTTGGAGGCCTTGTAACTGATTTTGGAGGTGTTTTGCTGCTGCCCCCTTCTTCTCCATACACACATAGAGTTTGTGCATGCTAATTTTAAGTAAGTTGCTTCATATATTTGGTTCTACTTCAAGTCTTGCCATTGTACCAAGTTTTTAAGCCTACTACCTCGAGAGGAGAAGTCCTTGTAATCGCATATATCAGAGAAGAAGCTAAAGATTTAAACACTTTTTCACATCACATAGGTTTAACTCTGCATATTCAGCGTATTCTATCTCATAATCCAACACTCACTAATTATTCTTTATTTCTTAGGTACACTTCTCTCAAATTTTGCATCCATTTCATATTCCTCTTTTTATGCAATTTTGTAGATACACATACATTGTATATACTATAATTATTTTCATCAAGTCATTTATTTTTAGAGTAGCCCATTTTGCAAGTAACATACATTGTGTATACTATAATTATTTTCATCAAGTCATTTATTTTTAGAGTAGCCCATTTTGCTACTTGTTCCAATACTTGTCTCTACTCTATCTTCTATTGTCTCTTGTCTATCTTATTTGGTTCAAGGTGTGTATGTGACATGTGTGCTAGGTTCTACTCTTGGAAAGATTATGTGACATGTGTCATTGGGCCTACCTCACTTCCAACACGTGGTAGCAGAGAATATTGCACACACATATCTTGTTCCCAAGATGAGTGATTATAGAGATACGTTGGAACAAGAGGACAAGCTTGATGGAATGTCTAACTATCCTATGTGGAGTTTCATGATGATGAATTTATTATGGTCCAAGGACTTGTAGAATATTATCAATGGTGAACATCCAAGACCAAGACAAACAATGGAAGATGTAGCATCTTCTTCCAAGAAGCCAACTGAGCCAGTTTTTGCTCAACAATGAGTGGAAGAGGAAGAAGTTCTTTCATCGTTCATGGTCAGGGATATATGAAGTTATTACCTACAAAAGAGCAATCCAAATGGGTTCAAGAGATGCACACCCTCTCTTATAGCTATGGGTGAAAGGTGTGAAGAGTCGTATTATTCATCAAATCAAGTAATGTAGGACCTCTTGTCAAGCATGGTTGGAGTTGGAGAAACTGTATCAAAATAGAAATCCTTCTAGGAAAGAAGCAAAGCTTATCTCATGTGGACACTAGCCAACACACGCATGAAGGTTGGTGAGTTAGTTCACTTATATATTTTGAAGCTTTTGTGATCAACGGTTGGGGATAAAGGCCCCAAGGACTCTTTGCTTATATATTTTGACCATAGCATGTGATAGCTCTTTGAGAGAGCTTTCCATACATATTTTTGTTATATTTCTTTTGGGCTCCAAATTGGGGAGTTATAGGCATTTACATTATTTTTATGACTTTTGGTCATTGGCCATGTGTGAACATTTTGAAATGACCGAGAAGTCACTTATTAATAAAACTTGATCCCAAAACTCTCATAACTTTCATAGGACTTCTTCAACTTCATCATCTTCATCTTCTCCAAATTTCTGCATAGGTTTCTCTCTCTACTTTCTCTCCCCTCATAGAGAAGCCCACTCCCTTGGCGTCTGGAGCAATCGAGCACACCACCTCGTAGCTCTCCATGAGCTCTTTCAATTGGTATGAGAGCCTTGAGCTTGAGCTATTCCATCGCAACAAAGTTGCTCCAAATGCTTTTTTACGTTAGGCTTAGCAAAGTGATTTTCTTGCATTTGGGAGAAATCATGGAGAAAAACCTTCATTTTTTGTGATAAAAGTGTTGGTCTTGGAGGATTACTTGAGTCCACTGCAAAGCTGAAGCAAATTTTGAGCTTTTGGAAAGAGCGTATGCAGGACATTCTTTTTCTCAAGGATTGTGAAGGTGCCCTTGTGCAGGTGAAGCCAGAGAGAATGGAAGAGAACATTGTGAAGGTGCCCTTGTGAAGATGAAGCTAGAGAGCATGGCAAATGATGCATGGATCACTTTGAAAAAGAAAGCCACCACATACACTAAATTCTTGTGGATATAAAGGGCTTGACTATTGCATATGAGGCGTAGGAGAAGCTCAAGGCCACTTACGAGAACACCACTCCTGTAAATCAAGTACATTTGATGAGAAAACTCATTAGCATGGAGCTAGATGAGTCAAAAAATGTAGCAAAGAACAGGTATAGAAGGACTTCATGTGAGAGGGTGAGTTGCATGTTTTCTAGAGCTAATCTCTCTCATGGATTTTGGGCAGAGGCTCTCAAAATTGAAGTTCATGTTTGCAATTGATCCCCTTATACATCCCTAAAAGGTGGCATCCTTGAAGAGGTTTGGTTTGAAAACCAACTTCATATGAGTACCTACGCATCTTTGGTTGTGATGCTTTTCTGCATGTAAGGCTTGAGTTGGTTTGTCACTCATCCATGCCTATGAGAGAAGGCATGCTCAATTTGGTGGTAGTGAAGGAAGACTTGCGTGAGCAAGGAGGGGTAATTTATCTACACTCAGAACCTTATGGTGGACATTTTACACCTTATGATGGATATCTTACACCTTCTATATATGTGTGTGTTTGTATGATAGGTGTAGATGAGAACATATGATTTTAACTTGATAGGCTTGGCCAATCTTGATAGTTGAGGGAGTATGTTTTGAGTCTACATACTATCCAAGCATGTAGCAGCTTATAATTGTCTGTCCTTCCAAGTAGTTCTTGGATGAGAAGAGTGGGGATGTGCGAGTTCTCCTTGTGATGTGCATTTGGAGAGAACTCTTCATGTTTAAGGTCCTTGTGTGTGCTGGTGGACACTTGGCATGATATGTGAAAAGTAAATTGGTATCTAATAAAATACTAAACTTAACTAACAAGTATACCTTCTTGGCATATCCCCCAGGAGAGGGTTGTTAGAATAACAACCTTCCAGGAGGGAAGTAGAGATAATATCAGAATAATACAAATATGAACAAAGTGAATTGGTGATCAAAGCTAGTCAAAGAAATGGTCAAATTGACAATTGGAATTTATGGCAGATTTGATAATTATTTTCAAGAGCTTTCAATTGATATATAACACTTCACCAATAATTAGAAGCTTGATAGAGAAATGGGAAAGATTGATAGTCAAAAGCCCAACCCTAATTTCAGGTGGAATGATCAAAAGAAGAGTTCAAAAGTCAAATTTAAATTGACATGTGTCAAAATCATATTCAATGGATCCTAATGGTTAATATTACATTAATAATAAAATATTATTTAAAAAGTCCAAAGTGTAGGTGCTCGAAAACTTTTCCATAAAAAGGGGAAATCAATTCTGTGAGCTTTTCAACAGATTTTTTCGGCATCTTTTTGTGGATTAAGCTTGGCCTGTATAAAGACCACTATCTTATATCATTATCATCACTCACAAGAGGAGCACTTCATGGGCTTGGAGGAGGATATCTTTTATCCACTTGGAGAGGTTGAGTTGTGCTTTTTTCATCTTCAATAAGGTGTGGAGTAGCCTTGGAGTTTATTTTTATATGGAGGAGGTTATCTTCAAGCTTTGGAGATTGTGGAGTTATGAGGAGCAACGGATTTCTCAAACATATCTTATATGCTATGTTGTGACTTCATGTACTTCATCAATGTTATGTATGGAATATATGTGGAGCTCGGTTCTCTCTCTCTCTCTCTCTTTCTCTCTTTCTCTCTCTTGTGTCTTGTCTATTCCCCATCTTTACTTTATTGTCTCTTTGTCTCTATATTAATTGTGGGCCTAAAAACCAACAATGTAGATGCCAAACACAATTATTATGCATGGTTGGATAGCTCTCATTGAGTACTATCACATTATGTAATAATTTTTTTTGACCATATTTTTTACATTTCTTAAAAATGGGACCATTTTTGACCATTTCCAAGATCTATTTTATCCATCTTATAAATCCGCAAGTAGGATCCCTAGTGGAAGGTTGCCCTATTGACATGTTTTCTAACAATACGTTAAATGTACTTACAATAGAGCTCCAAGGACTTGAAGTCACAAAGAGCTATGGTACATGTGATGTTTTGGTGCAATATGACTTGTGCTTATGCAGACACTCTTGCCTCATCAAAAGCAAGGTGCAACATCAATGAAAAAAGCCCAAATAGAAACTTCTCATGATTCGTGGTGCAAAATCCGAAAGTTGCTTCTTTTTTTTTATATTTTTATAATTTTTGATATGCCACACGGTTTTATATTAGCCTTTAAATTATATGCTATAAGATCTTGACATGCGTTCATTTCTTTTGACCTAAAAAAATTGCTTTTCAACTTTGACATGAAACTAGGGTTTGTGTTTTGACTGTCCATCTACATCCAAATACTTAAGTGGTATATATGATTGGATATATCTAATTGAGGTCTTGAAGAATATGTAATAAAAAATTCTATCAATTTTTGATCATTTTGACTAGT
The DNA here is from genome assembly GCA_020310875.1 of Ceratopteris richardii. NCBI lineage: Eukaryota > Viridiplantae > Streptophyta > Polypodiopsida > Polypodiales > Pteridaceae > Ceratopteris > Ceratopteris richardii. The sequence continues at coordinate 65,338,580 of CM035408.1, forward strand.
TTAACCAGCCTTTGGTCAAGCTTTGACCTGCATTTTTTTGAATTTGTGTATGCATATTGAGCTCCTTAGTGGAAGGTTGCTCAGTTTTTCCAACAATCACCTTCTAACTTGACACTAGGGGAATATGCAAGGTAGGTTATTTTGTTAGATGTTATTATGAATATTATTTAATATTTTAGGTACTTGTTTAATTTTCACAAATTATGCTAAGTATTTATCAACAAACACAAGGACCTTAGACATGGTCAATGCCCAAAAGTCATAAAAATAATGTAAATGTCTATAACTTCCCAATTTGGGGTTCAAAAAATATAAGAAAAAATATGTCTAGAAAGCTCTCGAAGAGATCTATCACTTAGAAGGGTCAAAATATATAGAAGGAGAATCTTTGGGGCTTTTATCCCCAATAACCTCCCGCTTAGACTAAGGAGGCTCCTTCAAACTAAGTGTTGGAAACAATGTGAGAATAGCATAAAATTGTAATTTCTAGCAATCCTAATTTAGCCAAATTTTGGTCACAGGCCAAAAATTTTTATTAGCTCATCAGGTAGTACTTGAGGAGAGCTTTCATTTGGTATATAAATTCAGTCATCTGAGTTCCAAAAATGGGAGAAAACCCTAACCCTAATTTTTGCGCAAAAAGGATTTTTGCATATTCTCAGTCCTAAGGTCATGTACATTTAGGAAAGCAACTTCCTATGTTGAGCTGAAGGCCAGATTAAGAGATCATTGAGGAACTCTGTCCGAAAAGCAAATTATGAATTGAAAAAGCAATCACTATTCTTTACAAAAATCAGCTTTTTCGCTTTGCTTTATGCTTTTTGCCCAAAAATTTTCGTGGATTAGTCTTCATGCCTATATAAGAAGGCCTTAGAGGTCCCTTATGAGGATCTCTTGGGCACCAATCTCAAGGATCAGCCAATTTTGGAGGCGACTACAGCCAGTTTTGGAGGCGACCTCCTTCTGGAGGAGGTGTGCTCTAACTTTTGGTGGGGCTTTGGTGGAGATTTTGGCAGCCAACCATTCAACTTTTGCTGAATATTGTGAGTAGCAAGTTCTGAATTTTAGTTCTTCTTTTGGTGTTGGTGTTCCTAGGCTTCATGCCTTCTACTTGAGCATGATGAGGAGTTTCCCTTGTTATTCAATTTAGGGTTTGTTGTACGAACAATTATCAATTGTTTCTGTTCACTCCAAACTCACGTACACACACTCTTCGTACCTCTTAGAAATTTGATTAACAAACTCGTGTATTCTCTCTCTATTTTTCATTCATCTATTTTTGAGTCTTAAAGTGTGTATGCTAAGGTTCATTTGTTGAAAGATCCTATAAACCTATGATTATTGTTATTGAGGCCCACCCCATTTCCAACATTTGATATCAGAGCATAGTTGACATACACTCTTATCAAGATGGGTGATCATAGACTTGAGAATTGCTTTATCTTCCAAAAACTTGCAGTTCCAATTTCTTCTCAATAGGTGGTTAGTAAAGAAAAAGGAGATTCTTTCATTATTCAGGTCATTCAAAATCTTTCGTAAGGCTTGGTTGAAGTTAGAGAATTTCTATCAAAGCAAAAATCCTGTCAGAAAAGCACATCTAAGAAGAAAGTTGGTGAGTCAATTTAGTCGCACATTTCGAAGCTCATAGACTTACGTATTCAGTTTTCAGTTCGGTCCAAGTTTATGCACAATCAGCTTAAGATTCAACGAAAATCAGTTAAGAGATATCTTTACACACATCCGAAGTTTTTTTTTAATATAAAGGAAGTTTGGCATTAGCCTACTCTCCCGGACTTGAATTAAATAAAGAAAAGTACAAGAGAAGGGGACTAGTGCCCATGGGACCCCCCAAATCCCACAAAGCAGGGGAAGCTTTTACAGCGCTTAGATGGCATTACAAAGAAGGTTAATTACCCTCTCATCACCCTCATGTGGGACCCACTTGGGTTTAAGCTTGTTATTGATCAAAAGGAGTACTTGGTGATGCCTGAAGGGGGGGGGACTTCTTACAGTTAACAATCCTTTTTCCAAGGAGGAACAATGTTTTTTCAATTGACCACTCTTTGGGGGAGTCACCAAAGTTGAAAGCACATCTTTCCCGCCAAATTTTCCATAGCACCTCCCCTCTGATGGCGTTCCAGAGAGTCGCAGAGCAGCCGATCGCTTCTCCAACTAAGAGGTTTCTGAAGTTTTGCAGATTTTTGTACTTTATGCCATTATGACATTAAAGGGGGGATTGTTGGGAACAATGTCAGAAGAGCATAAAACCGTAATTTCCAGTAACCCTAATTTTTGGTACTTGGCCAAGTTTTGATCATAGAAGGTCAAAAATTTTTATTACCTAATCTTATAGTACTTGAGGAGAGCTTTCATTTGGTATATAACATTTCGTCATTTGAGGTCCAGAAATGGTAGAAACCCCTAACCCTAATTTTTGTTAAAAAAGGATTTTTGCATATTGTCAGCCCTCAAGTCATGTACAGTTAGGAAAACAACTTCCCATGTTCCACTGAAGCCCAAATTAAGAGATTGTTGAGGAAATCTGTCCGAAAAGCAAATTCACGAATTTAAGAAGCCATTGTTATATTTTACGAAAATCAGATTTTTCGCCTTGCTTTATGCTTTTTGCCCAAAATTTTTGTGGATGAGTCTTTAGGCCTATATAAGAAGGCCTTAGGGGTCATTTATGAGCATCTCTCTCAAGGATAGGTCAGTCCTGGAGATGGCTAACTTTTGGAGGTGTGCTCTAACTTCTGGTGCAGCTTTGGTGGAGATTTTGGTAGCCAACCGTTTGGCTCTTGCTGAATCTTGTGAATAGCAAGTTCTAAGTTCAGTTCTTCTTCTTTTGCTGTTGCTTCTTCTTTTGGTGTTGCTGTTCCAACTTCCTAGGCTTCATGCCTTCTACTTCAGCATAAGGAGGAGTTTCCCTTGTTATTCAATTTAGGGTTTGCTGTACAAACAATTCTCAACTGTTCCTATTCACTCCAAACTCATATATACACACTCTTCATACCTCTTAGGCACTTTATGAACAAACTCTTGTATCTAGTTCTTGGAATTCTGCCTAGATTCAGATTTTGTAACTATATTCAGCACATATTCAGATTTTGTATCTACATTCAGCACATTTAGCACACATTCAGTTTTGTAGTCATATACAAACACTTTGTAATTTGTAAGTGAATATCAATTAGTGTAGGTAAGCTTTAAGCTTACTGTTACACTTTGATAAGTTATATATTCTCTCTCTACTTCTCATTCATCTATTTTTGAATCTTAAGGTATGTATGTTAAGGTTCATTCGTTGGAAGATCCTGTGAACCTGTAATTATTGTTATTGAGGCCCACCCCATTTCCAAGAGTAACTCCCACCATTTGTATATAGAGTTGATGTTGTGCCATGGGTAGACACTTAGTGAGAGCATATGCAGGATTTTGTGAAGTATTTACCTTTATCAAAGTGATCAGGCCATCCTCTTAACACCTCTATGATGAAGTGGTATCTCACATCAATATGCTTTGTTCAAGCATGGAACATGGCATTCTTTGCCAAACATAGAGCACTTTGGCTATTGCATTGAGGAACAGGTGCCTTTTCATGCATCCCAAACTCTCTGCACAAGCGGGCTTACCAAATGGCTTCTTTGGAAGCCTCTGTTGCTGCAATATATTCAGCTTTTGTACTAGATAGTGCAACTATCTTTTGAAGTCTAGAGCACCATGAAATAGCACCGCTTGCAAGGGTGTATACGTAGCCACTTGTGGACTTGCGAGTGTCCACTATCACCTCCCATGTTTGAATCACAAATTCCTTTTAACTCCAATGGACACTTTCCATAACATAAGCATTTACCTTTGGTCCCTTTCCAAATATCTCAAGATAGATTTGACTGCCTCCCATTAAACTTTGCCAAGATTAGCCATAAACTTGCTAACAACTACTACATGAGCAATGTCTAGCCAAGTGGCAACCATATCATACATAAGTGAACCACAAGCAGATGCATATGGAACACTCTTCATGTAGTTGGCTGCATCATCATCTTTGGGACAGTCATCCTTGGAGAGCTTAACATGTGGCTGCAATGGCACTCTAAGAGGCTAAGCATTTGTCATCAGCCACATTAAATCTGTAAAACACTTTTTCAATGTACTCTTCTTGGGATAAATGCAAAGTATGCTGCTGCCTATCCCTTTTTAGTTGCATACCAAGTATATGCTCAGTTTCCCCAAGGTCTTTCATTGAGAATGCAGAGTTCAACTGCTGTTTTAGAGCATTTAGAGTGCTCTTTTTCTTCCCAGCCAGCAGCATATCATCTACATACAACACTAGAATAATCGGGCTGCCATCTTCATCTTTTTTAGTGTACAAACAGTGGTCTCATGGCTTCTTTTGAACCCATGTTTGAGCATAAATGCATCAAACTTCTAATACTATTGTCTCGGAGCTTGTTTCAGCCCATATTAACTCCTTTTCAGCTTGCATACTAGATGATCTTTTCTAGGAATGCTATATCCTTCTGGCTGTTTCATGTACAGCTCTTCATCTAAACCACCATGCAAAAAGGCTGTTTTAACATCCATTTGGAATAACTCCAAATCCAGGGCAGTTTTGAGAGCAAATAACACACGTAATGTGGTCATTTTAACCACTGGAGAGAACACTTTTTGGAAATCAATGCCGTCTTTGTGGGCATATCCCTTAGCAATCAACCTTGCCTTATACTTGGGTTCGCCATCAATAGTTTTGATTTCGTACAGCCACTTGTTCTGAATGGCCTTCCTACATTTGGGCAGCTCAACCAAGTCCCAAGTATCATTTGCATGCAAGGCCTTTATCTCTTCTTGCATGGCACACATAGCTTTGCCTCTTTATAAGTGAGAGGCTTGCTTGCATCTCAAAATATAATGTAATGTACAGAGGGGTCATATCTGTTCACATGCCTCCTAGGACATGTAGACCTTCTTACCCAATGATCCACATTTTGTGGCAATGGATCTATATGAGGAGGTCATCAACTTCCTCATTGTTAATGGGCTGCTGTACATCATTTCCAGCCCTGTTTTCAGCATGAATAAGTGGCTGCATATGCCCTTCAAGAGCCTCATTTTGCTGTCCAATGTCATCTGGCTCAATAACCAGTGGCTCATTGTCATTTTCAGCCATATGTGGTGCATTTAGAGGGTTCATATCAGATTTAACAGGTGGCTGTACATGCTGAAATTTGACTCTCTTGTGGTCATCTTTAGAGGCACAATTGTTTTTGAGCAGCCTTGCCTCATTAAATACAACATCTCGGTTTCGTATCACCTTCTCGAGTTGAGGTAGCCATATCTTGTAGCCCATTTCAGTTTCATCTCCATAACCCATGAAAACTCTTATCTATCGTATTGTTTTCACACAATTTAGCTAATATAATCAATGGTTGTATTAGACCTTGTATTCTACTCTTCAAAAAGCTATAAAATTGGCTAGTACAAGTAATGGTTGTATTAGGTTTTGTTAGCTAAATCAACAAAATGGGCAGCCTTCCATTGCGGGAAGCCCAATCTATAGGTCAAAACACTAGTCATAGTTTGGTCAAAGGCTCGTCAAACGGGTCAAAGATGATCAAATTTTGGGTAAAAATTTTATTACATATTCTTCTAGAGCTCAATGAGAGCTATCTAAGCAATTATATCACTTCACTATTAAGCACCATTTCTAGGTTGAAACTCAAACCCTAATTTCTCTTCATAGTTGAAAAGCATATTTTTAAACTTAAAAAGCCTATGACACATGTCAAAATCTTATAGATACATATCATATATGAATCAACGATCAAGATTAAAGCCTTACAAAGCACATGCCTTCTCTCATAATAGATTCACAAAAAATCCAAGAAAGTTAGGCCCTAGATTTTCAAAAAAATCAGATTTTTGTTGAGATTTTGTGTAGCTTGATTTAGCCTATATAAATAAAGACCTCATTACGAGGCACTTGTTACAACTCTTACTTTGAGCTTCAGGTTTGCTCAAGTTTGGGAGCTTACATATAAGTATTATGGAGTTAATATTTAGTGCGTGGAGCTAGTTGTATGCTCCTTTGTCTACACATGTGAGTACATCCCTCGTTGTCTCTACTTTCTCTCTCTCTCTTTTACTTGATTGTGCATACTTAGAGTACTTCTAGTCTTATTTGCTATCAAAGCAAGGTGTGTGAGTGTGCAGAGTGTTAGCTAAGCTTCTTGCTTAAGTTCTTAGTATAAAGAGAAGATGGAAGCCTCCAATATGATGCTATCAAGTGGCTTCAGTGGATACAACTTCCATACATGGAAGACATGCTTCTAATATAATCTCATGATTAAGCATCATTGGGATGAAGTTGAGGCTGAAATAAAGAGACTACGAGGAGGAGGTGCTGTATTACACACAACAATTGCTCACGAATTCTTGAGGGCTTAAAATCAAAGTGCTTCTTCATCCTGAAGCACAAGTGGAAGTGGAAGTCCTCAAGCAAGAGGAGCATCAATTTCGCGAGGTACTTCAACATCAAGTCAAGGCGCAGATGCAACAACCATATCTAGGAAAATATAAGCTTTGTCCCCTATAGCCTATAGGTATGAGTTTAAGTAATGAATAGGAAAGCTTGGATAAAATTGGAGGGAATTTTTGATTCAAGGACACAACAATCCTTAATAGTTCGTTTGAAGCATCCACCCACTTTCTACAATATGATTGTTACTATTCTTCAATGTAAAATTAACTCTAATCTTGACAGAGTAATAGCAACCATACAAAAGGAGGAGAAAAGACTTAAAGAAGAATAAGAAGGTGGTATCAAAGAGAATGCATTTGCAACAAAAGCCAATAAGATGCTCAAGAAATGCAAACAGTGTGCAAAAACAAATCACAAAGGGGAATATTGTTATATAATCAATCCATGCAAGATTTGTGGAGGTAAAACACATGAAGAAGAATGAAGGCAGATATAGAAGTAGTAGAAGAAAATATGAAGATGAGGTTGGTTGAAGAAACCGATTTGTGTGCATGTGTGTGTGTGTGTGGGATAGGTGTAGATCAGAACATATAACTTTGATTTGAGAGGCTTTGTCATGGACACAAAGGAAACCATCCTAAACCTCAGATTCCATGTGACTTTCTATATCTCATGATTAGTTCAAAATTTGCAAAAACAAATGCTTCCATAACGTCAAGAAGGTTCCAAAACCCTAAGATCGACTATCTACTTGCTTGCTTCTAACATCGGGAGGTCTTGTTTCGAATTTTTGACATCATCAATGATTTGCAACAGCTCTATATTCTTGTATTATTTGCCTTGCATGGTGATCTTGTAATCAAAAGCATATTTCCAAAATCTTGTTGAAGTTTAGTAAGAGGGTAGTGCTCCCCTGACATTTTTGTCCAACTAGCTTCTATCCAAGAACAGACATCATGGAGAACATAGTTAAACAGATTGTGGCATCGCGTCAGAATCTCTTGCAATGAAATGAGGACAAGTCATTTCATTGAAACAGATTTGCAACTCAATAACTGACAAGTCGAGATGGGACACATCCCGTGCATATAGGCGCACTTATCCAAGAATTACAAGAACGAATCTTGAATCTTCAAGCAAATCAAGGAAGCATTCAAGTAAATCAACACCCTATTTATCCTTATGATAAAGGAACCCAAGATTTGCATGCCAGAAAAGCTCGATGATGATCTTACGAAGTTTTGCGGGTTCTTGGAGCAAGTTAAATTATACATCCATATGGACCTTGATAGATACCTTGATGAGACATCCAAGGTTGGTTTTATTGGAACCTTGCTTTGTGGTCAAGCATTATCATGGTTTGTCCCAATCTTGGAGAAGAACATGGCAATACTTTATGACTATGAGGGGTTTCTTTGAGAGTTTGCCACCATGTTTGGCGATGAAAACACCAATCAAGTGGCAGAAACAAAACTCCGAAAGCTACGCCAAGGTAACTTCCCTTTCTCGAAGTATGCATCAGAATTTAGGCAATTGATATGTGATCTCACTTTGCATGAGGGTTATTTCATTAGCCAACTTAGATGGGGCTTAAGAGATGATGTGAGGGCCTTCTATTCATGATGCTAGAGATTAAGACATTGAATGAATACATTGCCCAAGCCGTCCAATGTGATAACCCCCTTTTTGAAAGGAAACAAGAAAAACAAGTAGAAGGAAGACTTTTGCCAATGGAAACCCTTCCATCCCACTCCTGAAGGAAAGCCTACGCGTGAAACTATTCAAATAGATGTAACTAGGTTCCAACCTTTAACCCCATAGGAGAAACAAAGAGGGAGAGAGAACAAGTTGTGCCTCCACTATGGAAACCTTGGACATATTGCAATTAATTGTCCCAATAAGATAACAAACTCTAGAGTCACAATTACGCTAGTAGAGCAGAGAAACGAGGAAGTCCAATTGTAAAAGAGAATCGTACAGTTTGACCATGGTATAAGAAAGGGTCTCATAATTCCAACAATACCCATAGAAACATGCCTTGCCTCTATCAAGTTGATCATGTCTAGGAATAGCCTTTCCCTTAGAGCTTTAGTCGACTTCGAGAGCCTTCTCGGGTCTTATCGATGAAGGATTGATAAAGCAACACAAGATTCTAGTACTTTAGAAGAACATACTAGTAATAGTTGTAGTAGTAGATGGAAGACCTGTAGCGTTTGGGAATATTATCAAGGAAACTGCACCATTAAGAGTAAACCTTGGTGATCATGATTCTAAGATATGTTTCAATGTAATATCAAGCTCGATAAACCCTGTTATCATTGGAATGCCCGGGCCAAACATAATCTAGACATCGTTTGGGAGAAGTTAGACAGTCAAAGGTTCCTATAGGAGTCCCTATCCTATTCGTAAAGAAGAAGGATGGGACTCTACTCCAAGAAAGTCAAGGATCCTTGAGCAACGTCATGATGACCGTGCAACAAGACATTTTGGAGTGAATAAAACAATAGAATTCATATCAAGGGATTTTTGGTGGCCGCAATTGGGGAAGGAAGTCAAAGAATATATTCAAATTTGTGACACTTATAATAGATTTAAGATACGGTGTCATAAACCTCTTAGTCTCTTGCAATATTTACCTATTCTAGAGAGACCATGGTCTTCATTATCTATGGATTTCATCACAAATCTAACAAGGGCCGATAAATAATGCCATTCTTGTTATAGTAGATGGATTCACAAAGATGGCATACCTCATTCCAACTACCAAGGCAATCACACGTGCAACCATTGCTATATTTTTTTCTTAGATACATCTTTAGGCATCATGGGTTGCATGATGATATTGTTAGTGATCGAGGTCCACAATTCATATCTAGCTTTTGGAACAGTCTTTGTAAGCTCCTTGGTGTTTAAGTTAAACTTCCTACAACCGATCGTCCACAGGCTGATGGACAAAAAGAATGGGTGAATCAAGTCCTATAATAGTATCTCCATTGCATCATCAACTATCATTAAAATGATAGGTTTGAGCTTTTACCCTTTGCAAAGTTTGCCGATATCAACATTGCTATACATCTAACATGCAAACTCCCTTCTTTGCAAAACATGGACAACACCCAAGGATGGATCTACAACTCTTAATCATGTCAAGATCCCAACTCCCAAAGATAAGGCCCATTATCTCATGGATATTTAAATACCGAGAACTCGAGCAAGATATCCATAGAGCTCAAGAGCAATATAAGTACCATACAGATTTGCATCGTGTTCAGAATCCATCCTATCACATTGGGGTTAAAGTATGATTACTCAAAAATAATTTGCAGACTTCAGCACCCTGTGCAAAGCTAGACCATTAGAGATCTTGGCCGAGATTAATCTAGTCACCTTCAAGCTCCAGTTATCGAGTACCATGAGAATACATCTAATTTTCCATGTATCCATGTTGGAACCATATCAGATTTTGCCATTGAGGCGAGAGAGACCTAGCCCTTCACCACCTATCGAGATCGATGATCATGAAGAATTTGAAGTTGAGCATGTCTTAGATTCGAGAATATATCGAGGAAGATTGGAGTACCTTGTTCATTGGAAAGGGTATGATATCGGTGTTTGTACTTCACAACTTGCAAAAAATGTTTAGAGAGCACAAATCAAGGTGTGAGAATTCCATAAGAGAACCATCTCGATCTTCAAATTCCATGTGACTTTCTATATCTCATGATTGATTCAAAATCTGTAGAAACTAGTGCTTACATCGCTTCGGATAGTGCAAAACCCTAAGGATCAATTATCTACTTGCTTGATTTTGACATTTGGAGGTCATGTTTTGGATTGCTTACATCATCAATGCCATCATTAATTTGTAACCGCCCTTGAACACCTATATAAGGAGGGCTTGGCCACATACATCTGCAGTCTTGCCAATGTCAGTCTTGGGAGCCCAAGGAGCCGCGATCTCCAAGTAAGTACTCTCCAAGTTTCGATTGGAGGTTTAATCTTTTTCCATATTCTAGTCTTGTTTAGTCTAGTATTTTGGACAACCCATCTTGTCCTCTTGTAATCTCATAGTATGAGATCTTGTCCAACTATTTCTTGTACCTAGTTCATCTCTCACAACGGATTTCTTATAACTCATATATCTTATTTCATACTTACAATCCTGGGTTGCGAGATCTCTTGAATCTTGTCTACTCCAATTGTCCATACCTATTAGTCCTAGGTTATGGGAGTTCTTGTAATAGTCCTATATTCTTGTATTATTTCCCGTGCATGGTGATTTGGTCAAAAGCATATTTCTTAAATTTTGTTCAAGTCTAGTGAGAGGGCACAATCTAGGGCTCCTTTGACAAACTTAGACAACCTTGATAGTCTTGGAAGTATGTTTAAGTCTATATTCTATCTAAATACATAATATGTTTAATTCTATAGTCTATCTAAATACATAGCATTTTTTTGTTGTCTCCATCCTTTCAAGTAATACTTGGTTAAGAAGAGTATGGAATGTGTAGTCCATAAATTAAAAAATTCGCGAATTTTCGCCTAAAATAAAATTCGTTTAATTCGTTAACGAATTAAATTGTTGGGGATGAATTTTATTCACCTTCACATGAATTTTAAAGTTCCGTTCATAATCGTTTTGGATGTTTTTTTGAAGGTCATGCATCATGAGTTCCAACCCGAGCATGAAGAGCATCAACTTCTCTTTTGTCGATACTCTTGAGTCTTGGAAAGTAGAGCTGTGGACCCCCAATCCTCAAGGCTCAGCCCTTGTGCACACACCCCTCTTGATTCCTTATCCCGAGCTGCATTATGTGATCTAACTTTCTAAGCTTTCAATGTGTTATGATTTATGTGTGGTGAATCGTGACTAATCATTAGTTCATGACGAAGTATTTTTTAACTTTTAAATTCTTTTCATTTGAGCATTAGGATGTTGCTACGCAAGTATTTTGTTAAGTTATGCAATATAAATGATTTCATATGTATACTTTATATGTAAAAAAATAAAATTCTCTTTGGATGGATAAAATTCTAGAATTTTATTTTGGGTTAGGACGAATTATACAAATGAAATGAATAATTTTTGAATTAATTCTCTATGTCGTATTATGGGCTAGTCTTTTTGATGTGTGTGTGTTCGAGAGTGCTCTTCATGACAAAGGTCCTTGTGTGTGTGTAGATACTTTCTATGATATGTGAAGATTATGCCGGCACTAGAATCTTCTACAAAGTTTTCCTACTTGACATATGCCCCTAGTGTCAAATTAGGAGGGGAATTGTTAGCAAAAATAAACAAATTGGACAACCTTCCACTTGGGGAAGCCCAACTTGCAAGTCAAATAATTGGTTAAAGTTTGGTCAAAGGTTGGTCAAAATGGGCAACCTTCCTGTAGAGGAAGCCCAACGTGCAAGTCAAGACACTAGTCAAGGTTTGGTCAAAGACGGGTCAAAATGGGCAACCTTCTACTAGGGGAAGTCCAACTTGCATGTCAACACATTGGTCAAAGTTTGGTTCAAAGATGATCAAATTTTGGGTAAAAGTTTTCTTACATATTCGCGTAAGGCTCAATGAGTGCTATCTAACCATATATAACACTTCTCTATTAGGCCTGATTTTGTGGGTCAAAAGAACTCGAATTTTTGGTCATAGTTGAAAAGCATACGCATGGAAGCATCTTATAGATGCACATTATATATGATCCAACGATCAAGATTGTCACTATAAACAACACATGCCTACTCTCATAATAGATCAGTGGAACCTAGATTTTCAGAAAAGTCAGATTTTCGTTGATAAAGACCTTATTATGAGGCATTTGGAATGTCACTTACCTTGACCTCTAGGTTTAGTCAAGTTTGGGAGCTAACATGTAAGTATTTTGGAGTTAGAATTTTGTTTGTGGAGCTAGTTGTGTGCTCCTTTATCTACACATGTGAGTACTCTCATTGTCTCTATTCTTTCTCTCTCTCTCTCTCAGTGAATCTAGAGTATTTCTACTCTTATTTGCTATTAGGTCTTGCATTCTACTTGTCAATAATGTTTACCCATGGTATGAAATGATGGCCAAGCTTTTCACCTTCCATTCTTATGTACCCTTATTGCGTATGGTTTTATTAGAGTGAACTCCAAGGCCCATCAAGGCCCTAGTATCTCCATCGAAGGACCTAGAAATAGTATCCTTGTCATGCATGAGCAATAGATGGCTTCTTGCTGGTAAACACACTTAGCATCTCCAGCTGAGGACCTTGCTATGAATATCCTTGTAAGTTGTCATGCATGAGCAATAGATGGCTTCTTGCTAGCACACACACATATATACACCCCCCCCCCCCCCCCCCCCCCCCCCCCCCCCCCCTCCCCCCCCTTTTTCCCCCCTTTTTCTTTCCCCTCTCCCTCCTTCCTTGGGGGCCCCCAAAACCAAAAAAAAAAAAGAGTTAATTGCCATGGATTGATCCAAGAATTTCGAGAATTGCACCCTATCTTGTGAACCTCTTTAAATGACAATTCTAAATGTGTGTAAGATTTTCTAGGTTCTTTGTATATTGCATATGCTTGACTCTTAAGTTTCAATCAATTATCTCAAATATGATCATAATCTTTTGATGTCCTTTAATCATTTTGCTCCATATGTCAGTCGAAGATTGTGTATCATATACATCCTTCGAAGAAAAAGACTTTAGTGACATTGAACTCGTGGGTGTAAGTAGCTTTCTTGTATAAATCCTAGGTCCATAATGAAGTTTGCCAAAAGAGAGGATGAATATAGAATTAATAGAAGAGTTTGAAGTCTTGACGAACTTGGTTTTATGTGATGTTTTGACAACCTCATCCACTTGCTATTGTCATCCAGGCAACTCAAGTGAATATCGAGTAGATAAGCCATTTGTTTAGTACTTATTATATTTCATATTTAAAGGGTATGAAGCCCATTGTCTGTCTATGTTTCATTAGTTTTTTAACTTCCTATTCGAAATCATGCTTCGTTTGCTTGGCTCCAGTTTTGGAAAGATCTATATAAGGGTTAACATTTGATGCTCGCTTGTTCAGATTGCTGAGATGAGAACACGATTAAACATTGATGTGGAGATAACAGCAGGGACACCTTCCTCCCCAGCACCAGTGGAAACATTTGAAGATATGGTAAGTTTCTATTTTATTTTATGTTATTATTTTGAAAAATATGCTGTGGGAATGATTCAAAACAAAGGCAATCATTTACTATCTGAAAAATCTAGGTACATGGAAACTCATATTGTCAGATTACCTTTGATACAGTGTTTGAATGCAAGCATCATGAAGGATATTGCTTTTCACCAGTACACTACACCTACACCTATTCAGGCACAGGCAATGCCTGTTGCACTGAGTGGAAGAGATTTGCTTGGCTGTGCAGAGACAGGAAGTGGTAAAACTGCAGCCTTTTCGATCCCAATGATTCAGGTAGACTTGTTCCTATTGTTCTCTCCTATGGGCAGAGTTTCTGAGGCTAATAGCTTCATAATGTGGTTTGCAGCATTGCTTAGCACAACCTCCTGTTCGTCATGGAGATGGACCTCTGGCTTTGGTCCTTGCTCCTACAAGAGAGCTAGCTCAACAAATTGAGGAAGAGGTAACATCATGGATCTAGGCGCCATCTTGCTCTGGAATTTTTAGCTGTGCAGAAAAGTCCTTTTTGATTTTAACCATGGTGACTCACTCTGCTTTAATGTAGAAATCAGCATAGATTAAATATCGTTTAGAGTTCTGTAAGGTGTAATTGTTTTGAGCTCATCTAAAGGCTTCATTTACAGCTATACTATACTCTTCTGTTTCAGGTTGGATTTATCTAGTCCCTGGATTTTGATCTTGAATTTCATTTCATTAAGCAGTTTGTTTTGGCCCTGTCAGAAGATTCTCATGCAGCTTATCTAGAAAAAGTTAGTCTGTAGAAGTTGAGCCTGAAATGTGTCTTGTAAACAAGTGGTTTACACATTGATAGTCTCTAGATCATCTTTTATTCATGGATCATCTGTGAAGTAATTATTTAGGACAGTCAATTTTATTGCAATGATGTACACAGAAATTACTTTTCTTTCTGACATTAAGAAAGATAGCACTATCTTTATTCGTTAGTTCGTCTTTTGGGAAGCTTGAACTAAGCATCAGAGAATCAAAAGGGATCAATATGTGCATCCATTCTCGCATAGCTAACTCCCATATGTTTTTCAATTTGTCAACTGGTTACTGAGCATTACTGTTGATTGTTGTCTTGCTCTTTTTTCAAGGTTAAAGCTTTCAGTAGGTCTCTAGATAAATTCCACACAGCTATAGTAGTTGGTGGAACTAACATAAATGAACAGGTTGGTAATAATCCAATCATTTTTCCTGTGGTCAAAGGTTTTGTGATGTCTATGCTCTTATTCTTCCAATGTTAATTTCAGAGGTCAGAGCTGAGAGCTGGAGTTGAAGTTGTTGTAGCAACTCCTGGAAGGTTTATAGATCACCTTCAGCAAGGCAATAGTTCACTTTCTAGAGTGTCATTTGTTGTTCTTGATGAAGCTGACAGAATGTTGGACATGGGATTTGAACCACAAATAAGAGAGGTAAAAACTTAGCTTTCCCCATGAAATCTCGCTCGTGAAACCCATGAAAGAACTGTGGTCTAAGACAGTTTCATGTTGGTACAAGTTTGTCTTACACCTGTATTACTGTATCATCATCAAAGCAAGCTTGGTTTTCTCATCCAGTCATCTTACATCTGTAGGTCATGAAAAATCTGCCTAAAAAGCACCAAACACTTCTGTTTAGTGCAACGATGCCAGAAGAAATAGAAGCATTAGCTCAGGTACTTTCAACTTTTGTGTAAAATCAAACAGAACTGAACATTTTCCTTACCACTTATGTTTGTTTGAGGAGGGGTATTTCAGGAATATTTGACAAGTCCTGTGCGTGTCAAAGTTGGAATAGTGAGCAGTCCCACAGCAAATGTGACACAGAGCTTGAACAAAGTTTCTGATAATGAAAAGGTACAGCCCACCACATTTTGCACATGTATGCTTATATATTATAATTAATTTCATGTAAGCTTTCTCCATTGTTTATAAGTGGGAATCTTGGTTAACCCTCGGCGTTGATTTCTTCCTTTGAATGGAAGCTTTGGACCATATAATCAAGTGAATTGTGTTATGGTTAGCCACTTCCATAGCAATATATGGAGGGAATGGAAAACATGTTTCCTTCGTGATATTTTGGGCATGTAAATCTGAACTTTGTTCACAACTATTGTTTAATCATAGCTAGGATGCATTGCGAAAGTTAATCATAGCTAGGATGCATCCTGTTTAGTTTTTGCCGTATCATGAGCTTAGTCTGGAATCACGTTAGTCTGCTTGATAAACTTGCTGCAACCTAGACCAATCAATAGCCATCTAGTGACAGAAGTATTCAGATTGATCAGTGGAACTTAACTGGAATAATGTTAAAATGTGGTGGAGTTCATGGGACAAAATCCAGAGAAGGGTGTCCCCCAGTATTTTCCTCATGTGGCTAAAGATTTTGACTCTTCAAATGAGGCACATGGAATTCATACAAATAGAAAATATTTATTTGCGGTGTGTTAAAATAAGCACTTTTAAGCGCAAGCTGTTTTTGTATTTTTCTTTCTTCTGTTATTCTTTGGTGCTCACAAAGGGCGTTGGAACAAGATTCCTTTTTGTTTCACCTTTGCACCACCATTCTGTGTCAGTAGAAAAGGCTGTGGATCTCAGAAAGAAAGCAAATTCTTTATGGATTTTTGCTTTGGTCCCTACAGCTCACCCTTATCATAAATGCAGTCTTTGTATTCTGTCTCATATGCTTAGTTAATTAACGAATTTATATATTGTCTGTTCAAGAGTATTGGAATTTCAGTTTTCATGTGAACACAGGGGTGGTGTAAATCTGTTGGATCACAGGTCAGGTTTTAGTAATTACATTTCTTATTCTTGATACAATGCCCTAATAGTATCACTGAAATAGTGATCGAAGCTTTCTTCACAATGAAAACTCCTCTGGATTCATTACAACTGCAATTCAGTCTGAAGTTGAAATGCCGTTTGTCCAATCAAATGGTGTTAATGATGGAGAGATTTTGTCCTATATATTTGTAGGTGGACCAGTTGTTGGCACTTCTAGTTGAAGAAGTGAATCAAGCAGAGAGAGCAGGCCGTCCATCACCACTCACTATAGTTTTTGTGGAGCGAAAGGTATACTTGACCTACATTTTATTCGTCTAGACTGGCAATGAATGGTCTAAATAAATTGTGGCTCTTGGAAACTTAAACAGATATTCTTAACTTGTCTGTAGACAAGATGTGATGAAATTGCAGATGCACTGGTAGCTGAAGGTCTTAAGGCTGCTGCTTTCCATGGTGGTAGAAGTCAATCAGAACGAGAGGCAGCATTGCGAGACTTCAGGAAAGGGTCTATTTCCATTCTGGTATGTGGTTATGTTGATTTATCATAGGCTGCTTTGATTATAGTAAATGATGTGTACTATAGAGGTTGGACCTTGTAGTGTAGCAAAAATCAGGCTTCATATTAAAGGCACATATATGCTTAAAGCTTAGAGATCGGGATTGAGAGTTTCATTTTAAGATATGAAGAACCTTCTGGTATTGAGGGATTTTTTGTACATTGGATATATGTGGTGATGAATAAGGTTTGTTTGCAAGCAATGCCTCTTCGTTCTTTCTAGTATGTAGATGTGTTGTATTTCTAACATGACATTTGGATCATGGGTTGTTTCCATGTTTCTAACTAGAAGATTTTGCATGATGTATTGGTGACACACTTATCTCTTCGTGCTTTATGACCCTTGATTGTTAATGTATCGATACGAGATTCACATCTACAATTGTGTCCTAGAAAAAATACAAGAAGTCAAAATTACCCATTGGCTTGTGTTTAAAATGTTATGTTTCAACTTTGCATTTATAGTGGATAATTGTGGATTTTTGTTCTCTTTTGTGATCCAATGTAAAAGTATGCAGTATTAGTAGGATAATTGTTATCGAAAGTATGAAAGGTAACTCCCAACCATAGTACTAACACCTATCAAAGGAATGTTTTTTAGCAAGCATATAGTATGCAAATGTTCACACACACATATACATACATACATATTCACATTAAAAAAACGATTTTCAATGTTTTATATGAAACTAGGGTTTGGCTTTTGACCTAGAAAGTCATGCCTAATAGTGGAGCATTATATATGGTTGGATAGCTCTCATTGAACTCTACAAGAGTATAGAAAATATTTTTGGAACATGGGTTGTCTCCATGTTTCTAACTAGAGGATTTCGCATGATGTATTGTTGACACACTTATTTGTTCGTGCTTTATGACCTTTGATTGTTGATGTATCAATATGAGATTCACATCTACAATTGTATCCTAGAAAAATTATCCTCTTTAGGCTTTTCCCTGTTTGATTTTCCACAAGTGCAAGATACTTCTTGAAACAATTGAACACTTTATCTTTATGTTTCATGAAATACAAGATAGTCCACCGATTGAAATCATCAATGAATTACGCATAGTACCTTGAGCTTGAAATTGAAGGATCCTTACTTGGTCCCCATACATATGTGTGGACGAGTTTCAAGTAATCCTCATGCATATAGCCTTTCTTTGTAAAGGGTAACCTGTGTGATTTACCAAAGTGACATGCACCACATTTATAGATCATATCATATATGTTGCTTGGATACATTAGGTATCCCAAGCACACATAGATCTCTACATATTTGCTTCAAGGTTCTCTCGCCGATGTGTCCTAATCTTTTGTGCCGAATCTCTATCTCAGACAAAGTTTGATCTTTATAATTATAAAGTGCAATGTTTGTAGTGTCCTCAAGCTCAAATGTAAATAATCTATCTGTTTTCTCTCCCTTGGCAATTCTCTTGAATCCATGTTGGGGATCCTCCACAAAAGCTCCATATTTATTGAATCTAACCTGCAAACCATAAGAAGTTTTGACATTTCCTACCTTGACCACTGAATGCTTGGTGTCATCACTTGTCTACACTTGGTGCTTTCCCTTGGGTTCTTCAAGATCAAAAAGAAGAGCTACATTGCCTGCTACATGGTTTGAACAACGTGAATCAATATAGAAGAAGTGCTCATCATTCATACCTTGTTTTGAAGTCATGTTCATAATGAGAAGAGAATCTTCTTGATCCTCTGTATAATTGTTGAAGTCTTTTTTTGATTTCTATCCTCCTTGATAATTGTTGTAGCCATGGTTGTATCCTTGATTATGGTTGAATCTTCCTCTTGATTGTGAGTAGCCACCTCTTTGAAATCCTCTTCCTCTCTGGTTCTTGAAGTTCCTATAGCACTCATATGTTGTGTGATTAGACAGTCCACATATATTGCATGGAGAAGAGTTGAAAGGTCTCCCCCTACCTTGCGTACCTTAATACCTCCTCTACCCCTTCCTCTTGAGTTCCTACCTCTCCCTTCATAGTTAGCTTGAGAAGTAGTACCTTCATCTTCAATCTTTTTGCTCTTTCCTTTATCCTTAGACTTTAGTTTGTTTATAGAGGGAAGAAGAATTGTTACCTCTTGATGGTTCTCCATTTTTGTTGAGCTTGGCTTAATGGGTAAAGAGTTATCCCATGAGTGTGTTGAAGATCTAGGCTTGCTAAAGCATCTTTGGCACACCATGAGTTGAGTCTTTCAAGCTCCTCTCTTGTAGGTTGACCTTTGCTTTTGAATATGGGCATCTCCTAATCTCCTGATATGTATCCATAGAGACTCCTTCCTTGTAGATAGGTCTTCATCCTCAAGGACCATGCTGGATAATTATTCCTATCCAATTTATCAATAAAAGAAGGAAAACCATCTCTCATTTTACCTTAACCTGCTTTGATACCACTGTTGGAAGAGATGGATGGATACCTCAAAGAAGTGAGGTGGTACTGCTAAAACCTGCTTTGTACCTCCCCTAAATCACTTCAGAGTTTGATAGTAGATGCTTGAACCATTGAATCAAAACAGACTACTTCACAAATAGCTAGTGTCACAAAACTTGCTATTTTGGTCTAGACACCTGCTGATTTTTTTGCTCAGTGCTCACAGTACAGTAGCAATTGATTAAATCCCTTTTGAGGGAACTTAATTAGCTTAGATAGCTAATGATTACAAGCGGAATCATCTAAAATGATAAACCATACACTGAGAAGTCAATTTAGCAATCCAAGGCTTACCCCCGACTTTTTAGGGACTGAACAGTAGATGACAAGTAAGCAGTTCGATGGCGATTTCTCCCAAGTGGATGAACCAAAAGCTTTGAAACTTTGACAGTATAAATTAGACTTCAAGCCGGTTCCAACAAGCTATAGATCATGCAAAATGATTGAGAACTCACTGAGATATGATCAAATACAGCTCACTGTTCTTAGAAGTCATAACAGAGAAGTAGATAGAGATGATAAAAAAGTATATGTATTATAGCACATGAGTATACAAGATTATTGGCATTGAAATGATGCACAATGAAAGTAGTCTAAGTGAGCTATGGTGTAAGACACTTAGTTACTGCAAATGATGATGAAGAAGACTATGAATGAGGCTTTTTTGGCCGCGAGGTCTATAAGCTCTTTTATAAGAGAATTTTTTCTCAAGTTTGAATTTGAATTTCAAACTTGGCTCCAACCAAAAGTGATCCCTATGATTGAGGATTTATTCCCTCATTGAATCTCGTAGCAATTTGTTCTTCCTAACTCCACGAGATTTTGCTTTACAAGATTCTCTCAATAATTTATCCTTTTACAAATGGTAAATGCTCAAATGATCACAAGCCATGGTTCACATGATCCATTGCTTCTAACTATTGCTTTCCCTGCTAAGCCAAGTGTGAGGGCTTGTTTATTTGCACCAACATTTCTCTATCAACAGGCTTTTGGATGCTTGATTTACTTATGCATTACTCGGCCAGATATTCAGTTTTCTGTCTCACAGATGAGCAGGTTTATGCATTGCTCAGGTACCCGACTACTTGGATTGTTTTAGCCAAAGGGGGGATCACTGACACCAGGTTTACATGTTTTTTCTGACTGTGACAGGGCTGGATGCTCTAACACTCATGTGTCCACGAGTGGTTTTCGCTTCATGTCTGGTAGCTCATGCATATCTTGGTTGAGCAAGAGGCATCCTATTGTGGCCACTTCCAGTTGTGAGGTTGAGTATAGGTAAGCTTTCATAGCGACTATTGAGTGTGTGTGGCTCAGATGCCTTATGGCTGATTTGGGTGTTGGTCAGTCTTCTGCCACCACAATCTTCATTGACAGTCAGAGTGCATTGGGAGTTGTGAGGAACCTTGTGTTCCATGCTCGCATCGCACTAAGCACATTGAGGTGCATTTCATTATGTCAGGGAGAGGTTCTCTGTTGGGGAGATCAGTTTGGTATATGTTCCCATGCAGGAGAACATTGTAGACCTTTTCGCGAAGGCTCTGCCTACGGAGAAGTTTGAAGTTTTCTGCAAATCTTTGGGCTTACTTCCTTTTGTGGATTGATTCCACGTAGCTTGACACTTCCTTATACATGAGTGTCGGCTCCTTGTTCACCGCATCACTCCCAGGGGGGATTTGCTTATATATGTAGGTAGTGATGTGTGTGAACACACTAGGACCGTCGGGGCACTTTTTTCCCTCTTTAGGAGGTTTCCCCCCTCCCCCCCCGCTTGTATATACGCCTACTGCCCTAACGGGTAACTTATCTTTGTACATTCTAGTGGTAATACATTCAATATTATGTGTTGTGCTCCAAGCTTCTTCTTCTTCCTTGTGCTGTTCGCGTCCTTCCGCAGACCTCAAACTCCAACATCCAATACAATACAATACACACTGGCTGAACACCTTTTGGCGGAACAATAGTTGCAAACCCTCATCTAGATGTCCTAGAAGGGTGGAGACATAACACTTCCCTCTTTATTTTTCAATTGCTGTCCTCACTAATCTCTTGAGTAATAAAACCAGGGAAACGATTCTTCAATGATTTTCTCTCTCTAGTCCAAAACAAACCTACGGCTCTAATCGAACGTATCAAGCGGGGTCCTCTAAAGCAAGAATCTCCTTGGAAGGCATCACTATATCATCCTCTGCCCAAGTCGCTCATTCAAGTGACTAACGTGGAACACATGATGAATGGTGATTCCTCGAGGTAGATCTAGCTCATAATATACACTCATCACCTTCGTTGTGATCTTGAATGAATCACTGAACGAGCTAGCTCGTATCGTCTCATATGAAAGGTGGAATATGGTGCCAGAGGGGTAGAGGACGCGTGTATGTGCCTCAGAAGTGGAGGCGCTAGGCTGAAATGGAGGCGCAACTGATGAAGAGAGAGAGAGAGAGAGGGGTAGTGGACTAGCTATGAAGGGGCTTCTCTAAAAGTGAGAGAGAGCCAAAGTGTTATTAAGTTATGTTATATAGAACCCCTTTAGGGTTTGCCAAGTTCACATTGAACTTGGCCCAAAAATAAAGAATAAGTGACATAGCCTTTATAAATAGACCTATACACATGTATACACTATAAAGGGATCATTTAGGACTTTATCCCAACAACCTCCCACTTAAAGGCATAAATGGCGCCTTTAAGCTACGTGACTCCCACCCCTGTATACATAACTGATGTTGTGCTTTGGGTAAGGACTTAGTGAGAACATATGCAGGGTTCTGTGATGTATGGACCTTAACCAATGTGATAAGGCCATCCTCAAGCACTTCTCGAATGAAGTGATATCGCACATCAATATGTTTTTTGCGTGCATGGAACATGGCATTCTTTGCCAAACATATGGCACTCTGGCTGTCAGAACCAAGCATAGGTGCTCTGTCAAGCAAACCAAACTCACTGCAAAGACATGCTAACCATATTGCTTCCTTAGAAAACCTCATAATGGACTTAACTTCATTCCAATGTGACTTGCCTGGATTCGCCATAAGTCGGCTTACAACTCCCACTGCATGGGCAATGTCAGGCCTAGTAGCAACCATAGCACACATAAGTGAACCACAAGCTGAAGCATAAGGTACACCTTGCATATCATTGATTGCTTCTTGTGCCTTGGGACAATCTTCCTTGGAGATTTTATCGTATGGCTGTAATGGCACTCCAAGAGGCTTTGCATCAGCCATGTTAAATCTGTCCAGCACCTTTTCAATGTATTTTTCCTGAGATAAATGCAATATGTGCTGTTCCCTTTGCCTCCTAATCCTTACTCAAAGTACATGTTCAGCTGCCTCAAGGTCTTTCATTGAAAATGCAGATTTCAGCCCCTCTTTAAGGGCATCAACATTGCTCCTTTTCTTGGCAGCAATGAGCATATCATCAACATAGAGCACAAGAATGATTGGGCTGCCATCTTCATCACGTACAAACAATGATCTGCATGGCTTCTTTTGTACCCATGTTTGAGCATAAAAGCATCAAACTTTTTGTACCATTCCCTAAAAGCTTGCTTCAGCCCATACAAGCTTCTATTGAGCTTACATACTAATGTTCCTTTCCAAGAATAACAAAACCTTCCGGTTGTTTCATGTATAGCACTTCCTCAACATCACCATGCAAGAAAGTTGTATGTACATCCATTTGGTCCAGCTCTAAATCAAGAGCAGCCACTATGGCAAAAAGTACCCGCAAAGTGGTCATCTTCACTACAGGAGAAAACACTTCTTGGAAATCTATGCCCTTAGTTTGAGCATATCCTTTTGCAACCAGCCTTGCTTTATACTTGGGTTTCTCATCAACAGTCTTGATTTTATATACCCATTTGTTAGGAATAGCTTTCCTTCCTTTGGGCAATTCAACCAAGTCCCAAGTATTATTAGAATGCAAAGCTTTAATTTCTTCCAGCATAGCAAGCTCCCACTTATTGCTGTGCCACATGCTTTTGCCTCTCTATATGTAAGAGGTTCTCCCTCATCAGTCAACATAATATAGTGTAGTGAGGGGTCATATCTACTCACATTACGCCTAGTACGAGTAGATCGTCTCACCCAATGATCCTCATTCTCTGGTAATGGGTCTACATCAGGTGGTATAATAAAATCATCATTTACATGCTGCCATACATCATTTCCAACATTATTTTGTGGCTGCATACGCCCTTCAAGAGCCTCTTCCTGGCGTCCAACATCATCTGACTCAAAAACCACTGGGTTATCTATATTTTCAGCTATATGTGGTGCATCATGAGGGTCTCAAAATAGGCCTAACATGTGGCTGATCTTGCTGAAATGTGACCTTTTTATGGTCATGTTTCCAGGCAACATCATTTTGTAGCAGCCTTGCCTCATTAAAAACAACATCCCGGCTGCGTATGAACCTTTTCAGCTGAGGTAGCCATATTCTATAACCCATTTCGCCTTTGTCAACATATCCCATGAAGAGGCCTTTAATGGATTTGGCATCAAGTTTACTCCTGAACTTAGGCCTTATGTGTACAAAAGCTTCACAGCCAAAGACGTGTAAGTGATCATATGAAGCAGGTTTGTCATACCAAACCTCTTCAAGGATGTTACCTTTCAAAGACATGTGAGGGGATTGATTGCATATATGTACTGCAGTTTTAAGAGCCTCTCCCCAAAAAACATGAGGGAGATTAGCTGTGGACAGCATGCATCTCACCCTCTCACAAAGAGTCCGATTATACCTTTCAGCCACACCATTAGAAGAGGGGCTGTATGGAGCAATAAACTCCCTCTTTATGCCCCAATTTTCACAAAAAATTTTGAATTCAGCACTTGTGAACTCACCCCCATTATCCGTACGTAAGCATTTCAACTTTCTACGTGTTTGGGTAGTCACAAATGCATGAAATCTCTGAAAGGCAGCAAACATTTCCTCTTTTGATTTGAGCAGTTGCACCCAAATCTTCCTAGAAAAATCATCAACAAAAGAAATAAAATATAAAGCAACCCCATAGATTTGGTGGGCATGCTACATACATCAGAATGGACAAGATCTAATATACAAGACTTACGAGACACACTAGAGTAATAGGAACTTTTCGCTTGCTTTCCATATTGACAATCATTACAAAAATCTAGCTTGGTGCCTTTAACATCAAACTTCTTCAAGTTACAAAGTTTGGATAGACCCTTTTGGCTCATATGGCCAAGTCTTTTATGCCACAATTCTATATGAGAATTAATCTCAGCCAATGCAATGAATTTGCCAGACAAGGCCTTTCCATGCAAGCAATAGAAAGTTCCCCTTTTCGTGCCTTTAACAATCAGTTGTTACCCTTTGGTCATCTTCCATGAGCCTCTCTCAAATAAAATGATGTAACCATGCATATCCATTTGCCCAACAGAGAGAAAACTCTTCTTGATTCTTGGTACATATCTCACATTATGCAGGACCAACTCATTGCTGCCATTTGTTGAAAGATGTACAGTGCCAATACCTTCACTGAGACATGCATGATTATTCCCAAGGTATCCATGGCCATGGCTTCTCGCATGAAAAGTAACAAAACACTCCTTGACAGGAGTCACATGAAACGAAGCACCAGAATCAACAATCCATGTCTGGGAAAATGCATCATTTACAGTAAATAAAGATATAGTAGCACATAGAATATCTTCCATCTCTGAAAGCTCCTCAATAACAACTCTAGAGGCCACATTGGCCTTCT
>CM035408.1:65381231-65448731 GCA_020310875.1 Ceratopteris richardii
GGAAAAAGCTATGTGGTGCATCTTGATAGTAGCAGGTTGATTAGCAGAAGTGCATTTGTTGATATATATTAAAAATGGAAGCTTGTTGTTCTATTTTAATGGGAGCAAGGACTGTTATTTCAATGAACAGGAGAGAGCATGTTTGAAGAAGTAATCTATCTGGGAAGATGTGTTCTAGAGGACGAAGGCTACAAGCCCTCAGAAAATTCCAGTGGAAAAAGATAGACTTGAGCAGCAGAGCGATGTAATGATTCAAACAAGTGGACAGAGTTGCAAGTCCCACCCAACCTCTAACACATGCATATGCTCTCTCTCTCTCTCTCTCTCTCTCTCTCTCTCTCTCTCTCTCCCCCTCTCTCTCTCTCTCTGTGGTTTGCGCATACGCTTATGCACACACACACACACACACACACACACACACACACACACACACACACACACACACACACACACACACACACACACACACACACACACACACGCACACACACACACACACACACACACACACACATGCATGCACACTCTCTGCATGGTGTTTTTGCTGTGTAAACAACCACAATGACTAGTGTACCCTTGGATATAAGATGATGGAAAGGACAGGCAGGAAGTAATCTAGGAAATAGATGAGTCGTTTTTACATGCACCTGTACTGATAAGTCAACATTGTTTTTGTGAGGGACTGTTTACTGTATGTTGTTGCCCAAGTGTTGATTGATGGAGTTGGCCATAAGCTGGCATAAAAGATTCTTTAGTTACATGCCTATGCTCATGAAAACATGTTATTATACATGTGCTCTCTCTTCATTATTTAAGACCATGGATATACCAACCTTAAGAGTTATTGACCTAATGATTGAGTGATCGAATGACTAATGGACTGACTGATTGTCTGATGGATTGTTTGATTGATTGGCTCGTTGATGACTGATTGATTAATTGGTTGATTGACTGTCATTGATTGATTGATTTGCAGATAGATAGATAGACAAAAATATATAGATAGGTGGGTGGGTAGGTAGGTAGGTAGATGGATAGACAGGAAGCAAAGTAGGTAGTTGGATAGATAGGAAGGTGAGTAGGCAGGCAGGTAGATAGACAGATAGATAGATAGAATACACAGATAGACACATAGGTAAGGAAATACACAGCAAACGAATAGATAGAGATATAGAGAGAGAGGCATACCCACACACACGTACGTACATACATACATACATACATACATACATACGCACGCACGCACGTGCAATAGATATGTATGTGCATACAATGTACTTTGTATGCACACTATGTACATGCACACATGGACGCGCACGCGCGCGTGCGCGCGCACACACACACACACACCCCCCCCCCCCCCCCCCCCCTGTTTGCATGTACACACCATGTACATGAACATGTGCATGTATGCTCACATACATATGCATGTACGGTCATATACACATTCATGTAGTGTATACATTACCTACACATGCAATATGTATGCATACACACATACAAAAGCACTACACAAGCACATGTTGGCAAACATTGTGCATGCACACATTGTACACATGCACATACACATTGGACATTGCAAATACTACATATGCATGTGTGCATGCACTATATACACATGCTCACATGCATTGAATACCTATAGGGCATATGTAGACCCACATATAGATAGATATATATGCATGCATTTACACACAAACGTGCATGCATGCACACAACCATTTGTTTGTACATACATGTATACATGTATGCATCCATAGGAACATACAATCGTGAAAACATACATGTGAACATACATGCATGGATACATATGTGCATGCATACATGCATACATACATACATGCACATATACATACATGCATACATGTGTAGATGCATTTGCGCGCACACACACACACACACACACACACTTTTATCTATATATATGTGTACGTGCATGCATATATACATACTTTGGATATGGTACTTTGTACTCTACATACATACATGCATGCATGCATGCATGCATGCACGCGCGTGTGCGCACACGTAAGCAGGCACGCGCGCACACATACATAAATACATACATACATATCTAGACACTATTTGTGCTACAATTATTCCCATTATACACCTATTTGCATATACACAAAGATAGTCAAAAGATTATTATAAGTTAGTTTGGCTATACTAATATCATCCCAAAACAGAACATTCTGTACATTAATGAAAGGTAAGATAGAAACATTTGGACTCATACACATACTTGGCACTAAAAAATTTGCAAGCTATCTCTTAGAATCCCCTACATAGATACATAGCTTTTTTTAGTTGGTTTACGTGCTCAAGGTTATGATTTTTATACCACCTTTAGTACACACCTATGTTGAGGAGAAGAATAAGGTTACTGAAGTTAGATGATTATTGAAAATGTAGTTCTTCCTCACTTCTAAGTCACATACCTTTGTGTCAAATTTAAGGATACATATCACTTTCAAGTATCATATGATTTATTTTTTTTGAAAATGCTTTTCATTTTATACAATTTTTGAATTTTTGGCGTGTTATTTTTATCTACTTTAGGTTTGCCAAGATGTTGACATGAGGAGATGATTAGATAGTGATCCTTAATCTTTGAAGCTTGATTGTGAAAACAAGATTGTGTTTTGGTTTTCATAATTATATATTGGAACCTATCGATACACACATAAGACTCAAGGATATGTTTCCTCAAACACTAGTCACAACACTTTTTGGTATCTTGCAAAGGTTAACCGGGGAATTTACTACCTTATAGAGGGCCATATTGGGAGTTTCCACTCATAGCTTGAACTTGTGCATTTCTATTTGCTCAGTATTGCTTCCCTTATGATGGCGTAGGTGCCATTGTATCTTTTCTCTTTGCATCAAGAGTATGTGTGATGGTGTAATACATGCTATTGTGTACATAGTTACTCAGTTGTACCTGTTTCTTTCATGGTCTATTCATATAGAAGCAATGAATCTAATAGACCTATATTTGTTGAATACCCTAGAACTAGCTTCTATCCTTTTTTGGTCGAATACTAGTGCATAAAAAAAAAATCTTATGCAAGATCAATTGAATTTAAGGATGTATTCATACACATTATTGTTATACCTTTAGTTTAATGATTAAGCATGTCTCTTTTTGGAGTTTTTGGCATAAAGCAAAGTTTGGATGGTCTTTGCAAGCATGAAGTTTCATTAACAAATGTTGGACTACTTTGACTTTTATGCCAAAGTATTTTCTATAAAGGTGAACCTTCGATTTTTTTTTTTTTTGGTACAATGGAACTTGTCCTTAGTCCATATGTTGATACATGAACAAGAAAAGAATCCCCAATTTTTTTACGCAGGGTTTTTTAAGCCAATGTTGTGAAGAAAATATGTTTCATATAATATGCAGGCGAGCTATGGCACAAATGAACATATTCTTGAATCACATATAGCTTATGCTAGCTATAGTTGCTCGAGTCTGTGATTCACAATGTAAAATAGATCGAAGATATGGATGACTTAAGCACACCATTATTGGGTGGGATTAGTTGAAGCAAGGATTGTGTTACATAGTTTTATTTTTATAATCACATAATGATTCAACCAAAATATTAAGTGGCATGAGAATCGATTTATTTATCACATTTTCAAAAAAATATAAGTTTTCAGCTTGATGCATACCTAAAACAATCCTCATATCTTAAGAAAATATTGGTGATGAATCATGCATTAAAAAGAGTCGAAACAATTAAGCAAATCAAGGTGTTTGATGAGATTATATTGGAATACAATAATTGTTGTTATTGCATTAATTTTTATCCAAAGCTTTTGTGGTAATATTTTAAATGCATGAGGATGAATAATCTTTGGACCTTATATCCAAAATATAGAAGCTTTGTTTACAAACAATGAAGAACGAATTTAACGATAGTATGGAAGATTTTGGCATATAAGTATATTGTAGTTGGAAAATGTTATTTGAAAGTAATGTTCTTAATTGCGTATTGGAACTGAATTTGCTCACTTGATCAAGGGCCTAACAAAGGTTTCATATCAACATTATTAACGGCTACAATTGGGTTCTCATATCAATGGAGTTAGGAAAACATTATGGTGATTCTGTAAAAACACTATCTTATACATGTATGTATGTATGTATGTATACACAATCTATAGTAGAAAGGATCTAGATTAAGTACGGTAATGTATCCTTTGTTTCACATTCAATTAAAACATAGTATAGTTAAGAAATAGATCTTCATATGTTGTAAAAAACGTAATCTGCAAAAAATAAGGCAACTAAAATGATTAGATACTATGATGTTTTCATTGAAAATTAAACTGCCTATGTACACATTTACTTTTCCTATTACATTCACATAATTATATTTAAACTCATTCGAAGACATGGGGAGAGTTTCTTACTAAAAAAGATGGGGAAACCCATAATCCTTGTAAGAAAGATGATAAGTGATGTTTGGGTACCTATGTCACACTATTCTGCAAGCTCTTTTTAATTGTGTGAATATAAAAAAAGGTTTACTAATAGCATTGATAAAAACTCTTAAACTATCTATTCTTGGACTTGAGATTAGGATACACACACACACACACACACACACACACACACACACACATATATATATATATATATATATATATATATAACCTTGACTAAACAATAAGAAAATATCTCCTAGTAGAGCGACACGTGGATTTGTACCCTCTCTCTCTCTCTCTATATATATATATATATATATATATATATATATATATATATATATATATATATATATATATATATATATATATATATATATATATAGAGAGAGAGAGAGAGAGAGAGAGAGAGAGAGAGAGAGAGAGAGAGAGAGAGAGAGAGAGAGAGAGAGAGAGAGAGAGAGAGAGAGAGAGAGAGAGAGACATACATACACACACACACACACACACACATACATATATATATATATATATATATATATATATATATATATATATATATATATATATATATATATATATATATATATATATATGTATGTATGTATGTATGTATGTATGTATGTATGTATGTAACCTTCATGACTAAACAATAAGAAAATATTTGTTAGTAGAGTGAGACATGGATTTGTATGTTCTTAATACATATTGGTACATCTTTTCCTTATGCAACTATTTTTTGGAACTAAATTTTATGTGCTATACTTTGGACCCTCAATAGGTTATTAAGCTTTGCTACCTTGAATTGAAATATGCTAGTATAACCTTCTTGAGTAGATAAGAAAATATCTCGTAGTAGAGCGACACATTGATTTGTATTTCCTTAATACATATTGGTACATCTTTTCCTTATGCATCTATATTTGGAACTAAACACTATATGTGCTATACGTTGGACCCTCAATTGGTTATTAACCCTTGCTACCTTGAATTGAAATATGCTAAATTCATCAATACATTGTATTAGAGACCTTCCTTTTTTTTAGGGTTTGATTGCTGAAATCCAAAACATTATTAAACAAAAAATCCTCAAGCAAGTAGTGGGCTTGCTTACCAAGGGTTCTACTAGCTTATCCAAATCCTCTAAGGGAGGATCTTTTCAAGTCTAAGTAAGTATGGTTATATGAATTTGAAAAGATTCCTTAAATGATAGAAGGCTCTTTTACCAAAGTCTAGGCTTTATCAAACCTAAGTGTGATAGGTGATTGATTTGAGAGTATGAGGGGGATTCAAATGTCAGATTTGAACATGAATAATCATGATTAGCTCCTTGCTTCTCATTGCTCCAAGTGTCATCAATCGAAGAGGTCAATATGCTCCTTAGGTTGGAGCCAAGCTTCAAACTTCAAGTTTTCATCCTAGCTCCATCATTCCAATGCCTCTTTTGAACTTTTTTAGCTTGATTTAGTCCGATGCTTTGGTGAACATGTCAATACATTGATACTTGGTATTTATGTGTTGGACTTGTACCTCCTTTGCTAGTACATCTCTGGTGTAATGGTAATGTATCTCTATATGTTTGCTCCTAGCATGGGACATAGGATTGGCAGATAAGTACACACTAATGTTGTCGCACATGATTGGAAATTGATTGACCTACAAATTTAATTCAATTATAAGCGTCTGGAGCCACATAAGCTCACATGTAACTTATGCTAGTGCATTGTATTCAACTTCTATTGAAGACATGGTAACTGTAGGTTGCTTCTTTTCCATCCATGAGATGACCTTCTTGCCTAACATCACTACATATCCACTTGTAATCCTCCTATCTTTTTTGGATCTATCTCAATTAGCATTTGCATATGCTTTCACTTGCAAATAATTTTCAAAAGGATAGAAAAAACCTTAGTTCAAAGTACCCTTGAGATATATGAGTATTCTTTTAGATGCAAGTAAATGGAACCGTAGGTATATGCATAAATTGAGATAGCACACCAACTATATGTGCTATTGAGGCCTTGTAATAGTGGCATATCTCAAAGAGCCCACTATTGACTTGTATAAGAGTGCATCCTTAACTTCATTACCTTCTATTGAAGTCAATTTCATAGTGGCTTTCATGGGTTGCTCAATGGTTTGCACCCTGTGAGTCCGTACTTCTTCAATACATCCAAGATGTACTTTGCATGAGCCATATACCATTGTATTTGTATATGACTTCAATACCTCAAAAATATCTTAGATCTCCAAGGTCTGAGAGCTTGAACTCATTCCGAAGCATTTCTTTGATGTCCTTGATGCCTTCTTCATAATCACCTGTAATAATCAAGTCGTCTACATATACATGTAAGTAGATAGATGCTTCACCTTCTGTTTTGTAGAATAATGAGGATCAACTTTGCTTTGTCTGTATCCACAAATGATAAAGTAGTCTACAAGAATTTGATTCCATGCCTTGGGGCTTACTTGAGACCACAAGTGCATCCTTTAACTTGCAAACATAATCTCCTTTGATTTTATTTTAAAACCCTCATGGTTGGTCCATGTATACTTCCTCCTCTATTTCTCCATTTAGAAAAGCATTCTTCACATCAAGTTGATACATCTTCGAATGCTTGCTAGCTGCAATTGCAATGATTGTTTTGATGGTAGCCTTCTTGGCAGTAGGGCCAAAGGTCTCTTCATAATCCACTCCATATGTTTTCCTTTAGCTACAAGCCTTGCTTTGTACTAAGTAGTGCTACCATCTAAATGCTTCTTTACCTTGTATACCCACTTGTGAACTCCATGTCTTTCTTCTTTGGCACTAATGTCCAAGTGTGATTATCCTCCAAAGCCTTGATCTCCTCATGTATAGCCTCTTGCCATTGCATGCATGTATTTACTTCTTCAAATCATGTGGGGTCTTCAATAACTTTACTCATATATTCATAGTGTCTAGCCATGATTGAATCAAATGTAAGTCTTTCGACCGGATACCTACCATGTGCTTGGCAGTTGTGTTTTATCCGCATCATTTGAAGTAGAAAAATAATTAACTTGCCTTTTGTATGATGAATTTCTCTTGTCACTCTAATAACATTCCCTTCCATAGGGCCATACTTTCATTCTCATTTGAATTAGGTGCATAATTACCTTGAATTTTGTATGATGAATTTCTCTTGTCACTCTGATAACAATTCCTTGCATAGTGGCCATACTTGCCACATATGTAGCATCTTTCTGAGTTGTTATTGTATCTTACTCCTCTTCCTATAAACTTGCCTCTTCCTCTTGATGAAGAGAACTTTCTCCTTGTTTGTTATAAGAGTCTCCATTTGATCCTCTTCCTTGCCTTCCTGTGCCTTTGCCTACATTTCTATGCTGAGATAAGATGAGAATGAGCCTCTTATCCCTCTCATTCTGTTCTCTAAAAATCCTAAACTTATCACGAGTTGTATTATCCCCCAATCTAGGCTTGACATCTGTTCCACTAACAAGCCCCCATAAACCTTTGCCCATGAGAAAGATAGACATTAAAGACTTCCATGGATGATAGTTTTTTTTCAAGCTTTTGAATTTGGGTGCTATATTTTGACATGATGTACTCTAATGTACTCTTCTAAAGTTCCATGATGCAATAAGAGTGATGAATATCAAGGTGTTTACCTTTGTACTTCAAAAATACCAAAAGAGATGGTGTAGATGCCTTGCTTCTTCACTAATAGACTTCCCTTGAGTTGATTGTATGTCCTTGAACTCAAAGCAGCACCTCATCTTCTTTGAAGACCTTCAATGTTTCCATCTAGTCCTCTTCAAGTGTCTTTGTGTGTCAAAAATCTCTATTGCCATTGATATGAGAATTTATAGTTTCCATATGCATTTTGAAGCATGAACGGCCTCACACGTATGTTCACACATACCTCTGTTCACTCAAACGAATGCTACTCTGAGCTCCTATGGATTGAACCCAAGAAATTTGGCACATTCAAACTAGAATATGGGACTATCCTAATGCAAGTCTCACTCAAAGTACTTTATCCTACTCTTAGAACAAATGCCTTCAAGATAGATTGCTTGCTTCACTAGACATGCATACAGAGATCATTGCTCACTCTAGACTTAATTTCTCTCACAATATGTAGAGATTAGACTTGAGCTTTGAGACAAGCTTAGAGGGCTATAATAGCTTTCTTAAAACCAAAGTTTACAAGAAATTGGTAAAAAATGACTAGGGAACTTTGCTCATCACTTAGAGCTAACTACCTCATACACAGACAAATGAGTGAGAGCTATGGCTACAAAAACTATGAAGAAAATCCTCAATCAAGAAAGGGGCTTGATTAACAAGTTGTATACTAGATTATTCAAATCTCCAAGTCATAACACACGTGGGATCTTTTTATTTTGAAGTACAAAGTGTGGTTATATAAGTTTCAATAGATTTTCTAAATGATAGGGGGCTCGTTTCTTAGAATAAAGGTTTTATCATACCAAATTGTGATAGGTGATTGATTTGAGAGTTATGAGGGGAATTCAAATTTCAAATTTGAACATGAATAAGTGTGCTTGGCTCCTTGCTTCTCATTGCTCCAAGTGTCATCAATCCAAGATATTAATATAATCCTAAGATTGGAGTTTGATTTTCAATATACATATCAAGAGATGATTGGAAATTGAGCTTTGATATTTGAAGCTTGAACATGAAAACAAGACTGTGTTTTGGTTTAAATAATCATATATTGGAACCGTAGCACACATGTAAGACTTTGGGGTAGGTTTCTCTCACTATACTAGTGACAATATTTTTTGGTACCATGCAAAGATTATTGAAAGATTTTACTACCTTGTAGAGTGCCATATCAATAGCTTCCACTCAGAACTAAAATTTGAAGATTTTTATATTGCTCGGGTATTGCTCCCTTGTCACTCTAGCACACTGATAAGTATCAACATGAGGAGATCCACCTCATAATTGTCAATCTGAGGAGACATAAGAGTGGTATGACAACCATGAGCAAGTGAGAGTACAAGTTCATGAGTAAGAAGCACATGAACATGTATATGCACACAGACACACATGGGGTAAGACAAAGAAATGGAGTAATGGAATCTTTAATTCCTAAAAAACAAGTTTACAATGTGCCTAAGTTGCTTCAGCTCCCAACAATCTCTCTAAAAAAATGAGCTCTCTAGCTCGTTTTATAGTTTTACACTAGCTTTGGGCTTGTTCAGACCAAGTGTCCTTCTCAATTAAAAGTTAGGTTCCTAAGCTATTTTGGAGGCTCAAACAAGCTCGAAAAATTACAAAAATGGGTATACAAATGTTGGAATTTGCAGTCCGGGGCAGCACACAAACAGCACAAGGAAGAAGAAGAAGAAGCTTGGAGCACAAGACACAATACTGAATGTATTACCAAGAGAATGTACAAAGAGATATGATCCGTTAGGGTTATACACATATATACAAGTCGGGGGACAAAACCTCCTAAATAGGGAAAACATTGCCTTGGTGGTCCTAGTGTGTGAACACACATCACTACCTAAATATATTAACAAATCCCCCCTGGGAGTGATGTAGTGAACAAGGAGATGGCACTCACATATAAGGAAGTGCCAAGCTATGTGGAATCAATCCACAAAAGGAAATAAGCCCAAAGCTTTGTGGAAAGCTTCAAACTTCTCACTAGGTAAAGCCTTTGTGAAAAGGTCTGCAATGTTCTCCTGTGTGGGCACATATGCCAAAATGATCTCTTGAGCAGAGAACCTCTCCCTAACATAATGATAGTGCACCTCAATGTGATTAGTGCAAGCATGGAACACAGGGTTCCTCGCAACTGCCAATGCGCTCTGACAGTCAGTGAAGATGGTGGTGGCAAAAGACTGACCAACACCCAAATCAGCCATAAGGTGTTTGAGGCACAATAGGCGCTGTGAAAGCTGCCCTATACTCAGCCTCACAAAGAGAAGTGGCCACAATAGGCTACTTCTTGCTTAACCAAGATATGCATGAGCTACCAAGCATGAAGCAAAAACCACTGGTAGGCACATGGGTGTCATAGAAATTAGCCTAGTCAAAGTCAGAAAAAGCATGTAAATCTAGTGGCAGTGATGCCCCCTTGGGATAAAAAAATCGAAGTAGCCGGGTACCACTCAAGTAGTGAAAGATGCAC
Source organism: Ceratopteris richardii (assembly GCA_020310875.1). Taxonomy (NCBI): domain Eukaryota; kingdom Viridiplantae; phylum Streptophyta; class Polypodiopsida; order Polypodiales; family Pteridaceae; genus Ceratopteris; species Ceratopteris richardii. Next base: position 65,391,824 of record CM035408.1, read on the forward strand.
TTAATTACATGCCAATGCTTGATACCTAGGCAATGCATAAACTTGCTCGTATGTGAGAAACAAACTGAATATCTTGCCAAGTAATGCATAAGTAAATCAAGCATCCAATAGCTTGTTGATAGAGAACAACATCAAATGCATCTGGAGAATCATGAAGACTCAACTGTACACCTGTTTCTAAGGAGTGGTAATAGGTTTAAAGTCTTCAAGGCCAAAATGCTCCAATAATGTATCAATGTATTTTATTTGATACAACGCTATTCCACCATCAACTTGCATAAAGTAAATGCCCAAATAATGATGCAAACACCCCGAATCAGACATCTCAAATGAGGCATGCAAATCAGCCTTAAAATCAGCAATATGCTTCCCACAAGGACCAATGAGGAGCATGTCATCAACATAGACAACAGTGATTAGAAGCACATCATTCGCACACTTAACATATAAGGTGCTCTCAGTTGGATTGTTCTCAAAACCATGTGCACTTAGGTAGGCATGTATCTTTTCATACCAAGCATGTGGTGCTTGCTTCAAACCATATCATGCCTTTTTCAACCTGCACCTGCACACTTTGTTTTCATGCCCTCTCTGCACAAAACCAGAGGGCTAAAAACATACACTTCCTCATGCAAGTCATCATTTAGAAATGTAGTTTTAATGTCCAACTTATGTACGTTCCAACCATGATGAGCTGCAAGAGCATAGATGCTACAAAACAGTAGTTATTTGGTATGTAGGTGCAAAGGTCTCATCAAAATCAATGCCTCTTTCCTGAGCATAACCCTTTGCAACAAGCCTAGTCTTATACATGTTAACTGTTCCATTAGGCTTAAAGTTCAGCTTGTATACCCACTTAGTGCCAATGGCCTTCTTGCTAGGAGGCAAGTCACATAAAGACCAGGTACTTTTTTTCATGATAGCATCATATTTTGATTGCATAGTAGGCATCCAATGTTCATAATTTTGTGCTTTGTCAAACAAATCAAGCTCATTCTCACCAGAGAGAGTAGAGGCAGCCATAGCATAACAATCTAATCCAAAAGAAGCACTATGAGAGCCTGAACGAGTATGATATGAGAGAGGTGCATCTAATTTGCTATCTCGCAAAGTCTGCACCAACAATTTTGGCATAGTTTTTGGCTCCTCAATAGCAACTCTCTCATCAAAAAGTGCATCATGTAAATCTGCATCAGAAGTGGAATGATCTGCATCATCACATGAAACCTATAAAGGCTGATAAATTGCCTAATTTGGACCAGCACTAGATTGTCCACTTGTAAAAAGAGGAAACATAGTATCATATATGTCTTAACATCTTCTGCAAAAAAAACATCATGGCTAACCAAAATGTGTTTAGTCTATGGATGATACAGATGATAGCCTTTGGTTTCAGAACTGTACCCTACAAAAATACATATAACTACTTTATCATCCAATTTCTTGCATTGTTGTTCAAGCACTAATGCATATGCTAGACATCCAAAGACATTCAGATGAGCAACAGATGGCTTGCGACCATGCCAAGCCTCATACAAAGGGATAGATTGTAATGGTTTAGTGGGACACCTATTAAGTATATATGACGCACACCTAACAACCTCAAGCCAGAAACTATGTGGTAAAGCCTAACTCTTGACCATACACCTCGCCATCTCCATGAGTGACCTGTTCTTCCTTTCGGCAACTTCATTTTGTTGAGGTGTATATGGCACTATACAGTGATGTTTTATCCCACCTTCAGTCAAAAATGCATTAAAAGCAGAAGACATATATTCCCCCCCTCGATTAGAATAGAGGGCGTCCAGTTTACATGCTGATAAATTTTCAAGAAAAACAAAAAACTATTTGAAGTGCATAAACACTTCGGAATTTTTTTTGAATGGATATGCCCATGCATGCTTGGAAGAATCATCAATGAAACTCATAAAGTAAAGATAGTTCCCAAAAGAAGATGTCTGCATAGGACCACATACATCATTGTCAACAAGCTGCAATTTCTTCGTAGCTTGAACTGAGCCATCTTTTGAGAAGGAGAAATGCTGCACTTTGCCCAAAATACAGGCTTCACAAACATGTTTACCAGGTGCCTTAAGTTTGGGCAAAGAGGACATCATTTCAGATTTCTGCAAGCATAGAAAACTAGCAAAATTCAGATGACCGAAGAGTGCATGCCAAAGCTTTGCATCTGATGTAGCCTGAGAATCATGTAGTGCACCTACTGAATCATTCAAAAATTTTTCATAGTCTATGAGCTTATGTAGTCCACGACATAAAATGCCAGAAGCAATAATGACATTGCCATTTGACAGATCATGAAACGTACATCTATCATCAACAAATTTCACAACCAAGCCAATCTTAGCTAATGCTGAAACTAATAAAAAATTCTCCTTGATCCCTGGCAAAAATAAAGCATCCGACAATGTAAGAGAACTACCATGAGTGGTATTTCGAATGATCTTAACAACTCCCATGATAGGATAAGAGGAGGTGTTGAAGCATGTGACAATATTCCCTATAAGGGTAGGCTCAAGTGAAGTGAAGAAACTGTGTTGCAAGGTAATATGTTTGGTTGCCCTACTATCAAAGTACCAAAGATCTGAGTCTACTGTGGAAATACACTGTTCATGAGAAGATGGGTCATAAATGCAAACAATAGTAAATGCCCATTCTTCATTCTACACAAGATTAGCAGACTCTCTTTTGGGTGTAGAGGCTTTTACAACAACCATTCTAGCCTCTTTCTTCTTTGCCTCTTTTGCAACTAGTTTTGAACAACTCTTTATGAAATGATCATTTCTTGTACAATACTTGCAAAACAAATTCTCCTTTTCTGTTTTCTTCTTGTCTCAGCCTGTTGGAGTCAATATCATATGGTCCAACAAGTAGCTCCATCTTCAAGTTCTAGAACAACACAAATATATTATCTTCTTTTGATTAATAGAAGAAAAGCTGATGGGCGCTGTGGTCTAGCTCAAACGAATCTAGTTGCTAGAACCCACGTGAGTTCGATTCTTGATAACAGCGGATCGCAAAATTCAAGTTTTTTATGTTTTGCTTTATTAGAAAGCTTCGGACAGTGCCGAACTTCGCGATTAGGTTTTTTGATGATTGAACATGTAGCTCTCTTTTTCGTATGTGCTTTTGGAGGAGTATACAACTACTATATAATGAGAGGCTTGGCTCATTGTATAATCACTCACTCAAGCTCTCAAGGAGATCAAGGAGGAAGAGTCTCACACTCTTGGAGGAGGTGAAGTTTTGGTGAAGGAGAGGCTACTCTCTTGGAGCAAGAAGTCTTCTACAAGGTGGTGGTAACTATCTTTTGTGAGTTAACCTTATATTTTGTTTCTAGGGTTTCTCTACCATAATCTCAAAATTAGGTTGGTTGATTTACAATTTTGTTACACTATTTTGTAAGAATAAGGTTAGCTTCGTTGCTTCGTTCACTTCACACACTTAGATTATTTCGACATAATCTAAATTTTGTATCATCATCTTCTTGGATATTCTTCCATTAGTGAGTGCACCACTTTATATGGTTGAGTAGTACTCCCATGTTGTAATTTGGACATCTATTTTCTAGAGAGTAAGCATCCAGCTTACTTTCCCTATCCTTGTCTCAAGATCTTTCTTTCTATCTCTCACTTATCATCTTGTCAATTAAGTTGTGTATGCTCAAAAGGTTTTAGTATTGGAACGATCCTGGGGCCCCAAATTCCAACACTTGGTATCAGAGCATAATTGACATATACACTTAATTAAGATGAGTGAGATTATAATTGAGATTGAAGACAAGTTGGATGGATCTTCTTATTATCCCATGTGGAGTTTCATGATGATGAATATTTTAGTGACAAAGGATTTATGGAGTATTGTCAATGGATCCTTAACAAGACTAAGACGAGAAGTTGAAGAAGAGGATACAAAAACTTCAAGAGGTACTGGAGTCACAATTGCAGAACCAACTAAAGAAGAGGTAACCACTTCTATATCCAGGGTCACTGCTAGGTCTTTACCTAGAGTTTCTCCTACTGAAGATCAGGCAAGATGGGATGCTAGAGATGCTTTAGCACTTTCATTCATAGCAATGAGTGTCAAAAAGCATATTCTACCATAGATCAGATCTTGCAGAAGTTCTAGACAAGCTTAGTTAAAGCTTGAGAATCTTTTTCAGAGTAGAAATCCTGCTAGGAAAGCTCACTTGAGGAGACAACTAGCAAATACAAGGATGAAGGTTGGTGAGTCAATTCAAACCCACATTACGAGACCTGTTGACTTGAGAGATCAAATTCTAAATGTAGGAGTTGAGATATCAGATGAAGAAATGGTAAATACGCTGATTAATTCACTTCCTATTTCATATTGATCTTTTATAACCACTCTTACCCTTACCACAAGAGATAGAGAGGTTACATTTGAAGAGTTAGAGTTCTTGTTGCTTCAAAATGAAGATCTGTTGAACGGAATGGAAGAGAATTAAGAAGAACTTTTATCTTCATCAAAGGGTAAGAAGAAGAAGGAGAAGAAGGAAAAACAATCCAAGAAGGAAAGTAGGTCCCTCTCACCGTCTGCTTCAGATTCTATATCTACGACATCTAAAGAGAAGTCTTCTAAGAAGAGGGAAGTAATATGTTTTTTCTGCAAGAAACTTGGACATCAGGAGACATGAGGGTGTTATGATGACCATGAGCAAGTTAGAGTACAAGTGTGTGAGTGAGAACCACATGAACATGCACACATGCACACATGCACATACACATGGTATGACAAAGAAATGGAGCAATGGAATCTTTACAATGTCTCTCAAAAATGAGCTCTCTAGCACCTTTTATAGTTTTTGACTAGTTTTGGGCTTTTTCAAACCTAGTGTCTGGCGTAATAAAAAATTAGGTTCCTAAGCTATTTTGGAGGCTCAAACGGGCTATAAGAATTATGAAAATTGGTATGTACATAGAACTAGTACTCTTCAAGCTCAAGAACTCCTCGTATGAAAAAAATGGAGTCGAAAATATTAAAAACGGAATTTACAATGTAATGGAGAGATAAAAATCAATGTTGATAATGGTTTGATTTGAAAAAAGAATTGCTTGGCCTCCTTGCCGGATCTATGTTGACTTCCTTGTCAATTGGGCTTGATCTTACCCCTGCCTTGGCTCTGTTTTACTTGGCTGTTGCATGCTTCCTTGTCTTATCAAGCATTCTAGACTGCCCTAGCTACTGTCAACATCCCTCTATGAGAACATAGGTACATATGCACTTTTTGCTCTTTGCTTCGGGGGTATATGTGTGATGGTGTGATAGATTCTATTATGTACATAGTTAGCATAGACTGTACCCTTGTCCTTCATCATCTATTCATACAAAAATATGTCTCTAATTATCTATATCTGTTGAGTACTTGGAAGATCTACTTTGTATCCTTGGTTCATTAGATATAGGCAAGAAAAATAAACTTCTACTAGATCAATGGAATGTATTCATACAAAAAACCATTATACCCCTTTTTTAATGATTAAGCATGTCTTCCTTTGGAGTTTTTTGGAGATAATAAAATTTGGATGGTTTTGGAAAGCATGAAGTTTCATTAAAAATGCTAGATTGTTTTGGATTTTATTATAGAGCATGTTCTATAAAGGTAAACCTCATGAACTTTTTCTTTGTACAACGGAATTTGTGGAGCATTATTTGATAGTTTTAGCATAGCTTCAAATAAATTGTAGTGTAACCTTTTTCGATTGGTATGAAATGTCTCCGTGATGGGAAAATTCGAAAATTAGTACCTGCTTGCAAAGATTTTGGCGATCGGAATACATTTTATGAAACGTCTCTTGCTCAATCACTATAGATGTTGTTGGAATAAGAAAAGAATGCCCATTGTTTTTACTCATGGTTTTTCTTTTAAGGTGATGTTGTAGAATAAATATGTTCATGTAATATGCAAGAGAACTATGATACAAATGAACATATTCTTGAATCACATATAGTTTTTGCTCACACAATGATTCAACAACATGATGATCACATAATGATTAAAGAAATAATAACATAGTGATTCAACCAAAATATTATGTGGCATGAGAACTGATTTATATTTTTCTCACATTTCCAATAAAATATGAGACAAATCTTAAGCTCATATTGATGATGAATCATGAGTATAGATGAATCCTAACAATTATGCAGATTAAGGTGTTTGATGGGATTCTATTCGAATATCATAATTGTTGTTTTGCATTCATTCATATCCAAAGCTAAATCTCATGCTTACTTTTTAACAATCTTAGGACCTTATGAACAAAATACAAAAGCTTTGTTTACAAACATTCAAGAATGACTTTACAGATAGTACAATTTTTTTTTGGCATATAGGCATATTATACATAGATGTTTTTTGAATGTAACACTATTAATTGGATATTGGGACTCAATTTGCTCACAGGATCAAGCTAATGTCTTTCATAATTTTAGGATTTATATACATTTCAAAGATGGAGTATTTTAGCATAGGTTTGTATGAGCAATAAAATTGTAATCATAGTCTACACACCCAACACATGTCTAAATAAAAAATAAATGGATAAAAAAATAAAAGCAAAAACAAAAAGGCCGAGCCGGGATGAAGCGTAAAAGTAAATAAAAATAAAAAAATGAAAGAAAAATAAGAAAATCTTGATGGGGGTTATGACGGTGGGAGATCAACAGGGAAGCCGGATTGTAATTTCATAAATCAAGTTAGTAGGATTAGTATATGCATGTGCTTGGGTAAGCTATTGGATCTTTATAGGTTAGGCGAACGGGAGAACTAAGAAGCCATCAATTCACTCATATGATTGCTAGTCCGATTGTATTGGCTGTATCTTGGTAGGATGTATGTGATGCTTATATCTACCTTTTTCTCTAAGTTTATGCCAAGTTTGATGCACTTTCAAATTTCATGTATCTAGTTAAACTTTCTTTAAGTTAAGTTTTATCTGCCATGATTATTTGATGCTCGTTTATGTTTGTTGATATGTATGTAGGTTGGCACATCCAGAGGATGCACATGTCTAGAGGGGGTGGATGTGGTCGAGATTCAAGTTCTAAGCTAAGAACTCATCTCGAGGTACCAATGGATGATTCAATTGAAATTCAAATGATTTGGAGAGATTGTCAATCACATGGACGCAAGAAATTTGGTGAACTCAACCCTTGAAAATCATCTTTTGCATATTGATTTATATCATGGTTTACTTTCACCTTTCATGAATTACCTTGATTATATGTCATGAGTACTATTCATATATTTTATCTGCAAGATTTATTATATTAATTGAAAACATCAAGCATCATGTTTTTGTGCCCATGACTGAAAACATATGCAAATCGAGTGCATGTGTATTCATCTACATGTGAATTTGTGTGAAATTGTAAGCATATGTATATATGTGCATTTTGTGTACTGTGTGAGCGAATATGTGCATCTATTCATGTGTATTTGGTCTCGTGCATATGAACTGAATCTAACATATAAATAATATAATTTTTGCATTTCATGAACATTTTGCACACAGGGATGGGAGCTATTTAACAGAGAATAAATGGGAGAGAAATTGGGTGTGTGGCATAGCAGAATGGGTCAATTATGGCGAGAAACAAAAGATGTGCAACAGAGATTCGGTGACTTTAGCTTGTCAGCACTAATGAAGTTTATAAGATTAATGCTCATGAGATAAGTTTATAAGATTAAGACGTTGTTTAATTGTTGTAAAGCCAATTCTGTGCCACAAAAAAACACAGAAAACTAATTGGAAGAATCGTGAAACAATGCATTGAAGTGAGCTTTGCTTGAATTTTTTTTTTTTTTTTTTTTTTGGGAGCTGTTGTTAAAACATGATGTAGATAGTGTTGGGCTTGTGGCAGATTTGAAGTATCTTAGCATAAAGTTAATTTTGCTCTGCAAAGAATTCAGTTTGAAGAAGAGAGGGCAGAGAAGGGCATACAACCTTGATTAATGGAGGAGCTACCAGTCGTTCATTTCAAAGTTGAGAGTGTTTAGCGGATGTGCCTTGTACTCCTAGGCAGATGACCAGGGTTCAAGTCCCGCCCGAGGCTGGATGCTTCAGAGTCTCCCAAGATGGGTGCCTCTACCTTACGAGGTCGTCGGGTGTGTGTGTCTTTCCAATTCATTGTACTCTCAAAATAAAATCTCAATACCAAAACATGAATAGTGCACACACATTTTCTCTGCATTTTTACTTCATCTAGGCCTCAACTCTTTGCATTTTTACTTCATCCAGGCCTTGGCTTGTTACCTTGGCAATAGCACAATGTGCACTCATCAACGTTTTGGGATATGTAGTGTACATACCATTGTTGGTCATGTGTATGCTCATAATGGAAATTAGATGAAGTGCAACCAAGTTCATGTAGTTTCATGGTTTCTCTGCATATTTCTAATTACTAGAACGGGAGGCATGGCAACTTGAAGTAAAGGAGGCAAGATATCTCCGATGCTATATTGATGGTGCATTGCTTTTTTTTTTCCTTATGCTCCAGAATGCTGAAGTACATGACATATGTTGGCAAACTGGTTGAGAGCTCGGAGAGTCTCAGAAGAACTGAGTTTTGATGGGAATTTTTGAGGTGCAACTCATCAAAGACAAGGGAAGATTCCTCGATTAGTTGCTTTTATATACCTATTGTTTTCATGGTGATATGAAGAAAACTGAACACTTGCACAAGATAAAGAAGTAAGCGGAAGATATTGTTGATGCTTTGATATCTCACAAGAATTCATAGGCCTTTGGACCAATTTTTAATCTTGGCTAACTTGTTGTTTTGGACTCCATTTCATGCATGTGTGTTAATGCCCATGGCTATGTGCGCAAGTCTAAAAAGTACAATATTTAGAGTTTGGATTTATTTTTGTTATATGGCACAATTGCATGTGAATTGAGGTGATGGTGGCGATTATGATGAGAGACTTTAGCCATTTCATTGGCAAATGTTTTTTTTTGCCTTGGATGAACTCCATGCAATTGAGCTTACTAATAGAATTTTTTGTTCTTCTGTGAAGGTTGTTTAGGGATATTGATTCATTTTTGCATGTAGGGAATTTCAAACTTAGGGTTTGTGACAATAACTCTAATTGCGACAAAAATGCCTTATGCTTCTAAATATATAGTGTGTGGATTGATTCTAACAACTTCACTACCACCACATTCAATGAGAGAGATAAGGATATTTGCTTTTTACTTTCTTTTTTCTTCAAGCCCACATCATACTAGTCCTTAATGAAGTTGCGATTTCAAATTTTCTATCAATTTGATGATCTTTCCTTCTTGCTTCCTCCTTCTTCCGAACTCTGTGAAAAACGCACCAACAAATTCTAACTTATGAGTGGCAATAAGAGCTTAGTTATTTTTCTAGTTAGATTACACATTTCTCTAGTTAGCCTACTTAGATCTTATTTAGCATGTAGGGGATTTGAATCTGTAACCTCACACTTACAAGAGATATGCTTTATCCACTAGCCTATTTTCACTTTTTGATACCCCATTCCTTTTAATTAATATTTAACATAACTTTTAACACTCTCTTCATCTTGTTTATTTATTTAATATTTTTTTCCTTTATTTATTTATTGAACATTCTCATTTATTTTATTTATTTACTTATTTATTATTATTAGTTTTTTAATATACACTATTATTAAAATCATTTTCACATGCTTAGTCCTAGGTTTTGGTTCTATATAAGGCCATGGATCCTACCCAAAATACTGACGATTTTGGTACATTATCCCTACCAGGGGTGAAAATTTTCACTTTTCATGATTTGATGGGCGAAAGGATGGTCCAATTTGTTTTTTCATGGCTATCCCAATTTGATGATTTTTATTTTGATCAAATCATATTATTGCCAAGTCCATTCCCTTACAACAAACGTATCAATGAAAACCACCAATCAAGCCTAATTTTCCTTTCAAGCATGGTTTTACTACTTTTTCTTCTCCTACTTTCAACACCCACCTACTTTTCAACACCCCCCTCAATCCAATTTCTCACCAATACCCAAGAGAACCCCCTTACACCCTACAAAACCTCCAACCCTTCAAACAATGATGATGGATGCTCAACAAAAGAGGCCCCATATCACTAAAGCTAAATGTAGGTCCCGAACTAACGACATGAAGCCTGTCGGAGCTCAAGTACATAACATGGAGGTGGTTCCTGAAGACATTCAACCTGATTGGACCAAAGAAGCACTGGAAAAAGATCTAAGTACCTTGGGTAACACAATTTCTATTCATACTTTGATTTTCATACTTTAATCATAAAGTTATTAATATCTTACATGATGATGGTAGTTCGCATGATTTTATTTCTCATACGCTAGTGCAAGATCTTCAGTTACATCGCTTCTATGTATAAAGTTAAGGTTGCATTTCAAGGAAATAGATATAATGTTACAAGTGAAGTGCATAATGTTCAGATTTGTATAGGTTCATACGTAGATGAATGCAAATTCTTAATTGCTCCTTTGCAGTCATATGATGTTATACTTGGTATGCCTTTTCATCACCATTATAATCCATGCATTGATTATCATACACACACAATTCGTTTTTAAGTTTAATAATCAAGATATTTCTTTGGCTGCAATACATGACTTCTAACCATTTTTCCATTAATTAGTCATAATGAAGTAAAATGTGCATTTAGGAAAGGCTACGATTCATGTATTGTTTTTGCCAATAACATAGTTGACTATACACATACACTTCCTTATGCACATAAATCATTTATGGATTCCTATAAGGATTGTTTTATGGCTGATTTTCCTTCTAAACTACCACCCTCTAGATGATCTCTTGACCATAGTATAGACTTAATTCCTAGTAGGCCTCCTCCCCATAAAGCACCTTATAGGCATGGACCTTTACATCAACAAGAAATAGCTAATCAAGTGAAGGATCTACTCCACAAAGGACTTATAAGGCCTAGTTCTTCTCCCTTTGGAGCACCTGTTCTTTTAGTAGAGAAGAAGCAAAAGACTTACAGGATGTGCATTGACTATAGAGCACTCAATAAGATCACAATTAAAAACAGATATCATATTCCTAGGATAGATGATTTGCTAGAAGAACTTCGTGGAACACACATTTTTAGCAAAATTGATAATCTGGTTATCATAAGATACAAATAACACACAAAATGATATTTATAAGACTCCTTTTAGAAATCAGACTGGTCACTTTGAATTCATAATGCCTCTTAGACTCATCAATGCACCTGCTACATTTGCATGCATGGTGAATCACATTTTTCTTGATTACCAAGCTTTTGTTCTTGTTTCATTTGATGACATACTTGTCTATAGTGAGAATGACAATGACCATGAAAATCATTTAGCAACTGTCTTTAATTTGTTATGAAAAAGTAAACTTTATGGCAATCATGAAAAGAGTTATTTTTTCCAAAAAGATCTAGAGCATTTAGGCCACATTGTTTCAAGTCAAGGCATTCATGTAGATCCAAAGAAAATCAAAGTAATTGAAGAATGGCATGTGTACCTCAATCTGTGAATGATGTACTCTCTTTTCTAGGGTTAGCTAGTTTTTATTGAAAGTTTGTAAAAGGTTTTTCTTAGTTAGCACTCCCACTCATATTATTATTGAAGAAAAAGTTAAAATTTGCATGTGGATTAGCACAAAAAGAATCTTTTGAAAAACTCAAACATGCACTTTCTCATGCACCTATTTTGCAATTACCAAATTTTACACAACCTTTCCATATAGTTTGCTAGTGGTTTAGGTATAGGTATTGTATGAATGCGAAATGATCATCCCATTGCATTTGAAAGTAGGAAACTTAAATCTTCTTAAAAGAATTATAGTACATATGATAAAGAACTTTGAGCTATTGTGCATGCTTTAAAAATTTAGAAACATTACCTTATGGGTTCTAAAGTTACAATCAAAAGAGATCAATAGACTATTAAGCATTTATTAAATGAACCATTGATTTCTTATAGACACATTAAATGGGATTCATTCATACAAAAGTTTCAGCCTATGATTCAGTATCAACTTGGCAAAGCTAATGTTGTAGCTGATGCCCTTAGTCACTTCCCATCCCCACAAACAAATATTGTTTCAATCAATAATATTTATGCTATTCATATTCATTCATTTCATGACATGATTCCTACTTATGCATCTGATTTGTACTTTTCACAAACATGGAATGGATTCAATAATTCTACAATATTTAGTGAGGATCACTACACTTTTCATAATGGATTCTTGTATTTCCAACACAGGGTATGCATCACACAAGGTTTTAAAGAATTTGTTATGAAAGAGATGCATGAACCACCGTATGTGGGTCATAGGGGCCTACAAGTACTATTTCTACGTGCAAAGAATTTTTCTTTTGGCCAAATACAAAAAATGATACTTCACAGTATGTTTCCCTTTGCATTGTGTGTCTGTTGAAGCTCAAGGTCAAGGAGAAAGCATGGAAGTGCATCAAGGAAGTGGACACACAAGAAGAAGGAGCAAGTAGGGAGCTCCAAGAAGCACCTGTCAAATTTTCAGAAGAAATCCCTATAAAAATTGTGATTTTTATCACTAAAAACCATTGTAAATAACATTTTCCATTTTTGCAACTCCATTTTGTTCAAGCAGAGGAGTCCTCACGCTTGAGGAGTATTATAACTATCATCCTACCAATTTTCATAATTTTTAGACTCCGTTGGAGCCCCCAAATAAGCCCTGGAACCTATTTTTTAACTAGGCCGGACACTAGGTCTGGACAGGGCCAAAACCACTCAAAAAACTATAAAAAGGGCTGGAGAGCTCATTTTTGGGGTTAGCTTGTTGTAGATTTCAGCTTTGTAAGAGAGCTCTTGTGTAATCGAAGATCTTCATTGTTCCACTCTTTGCTCTTACCTTGTGCACGTTTGTGTGTATGTGTGTGCATGCTTGTGTGCTTTCACTCACGCACTTGTGCCATCACTTGCTCACAGTCTTCATACCGGTCCTCACGTCTCCACGGATTGACATTTATGAGGTGTATCTCCTCACGTTGGTACTCACTATTGTGCTAGAGTGACACCAAATTTGGCGCCGTTGCCGGGGAGAGAGCCTGGAGGACGAGCGTGTGACGGTAAGACGTAGAGTAGCGACGTTGGAAGGTAAAAAAAACACCATTTTCAGTTCAGTTTTTGAGTTTTTCTTCTCCTTCCTCTTCATCATCATCACCGTCTCCACCCACCTTCATCTTCTCAGTTTTTTCCATTTTTTAGAGTACATTCACCTCGCTTTTTACTTGTGGTTGTGAGAAAGAGCCTTAGAGAGGGTGCATAACTGAAACACTGAAGAAATAGCACCAAATTAGCCGAAAATTAGGGTGAACAGCCTCGGACGTGACATAACCTACACCAAGTATCATGAGTGCAATATCGCGGGTTTGAAGGGAGATTTGGCATCTACTGACACATAGGAGTGACAATGAGGACACAAGGTACTCATATTTGTAAAAAATTTTGAATTTGGACTCCAAAAAATCCAAGTATCGTGTTCTCCCGCGATTGAAGTATCACGATGCCTGGATATCGTGAAACTCCTGTGGTCGAGTATTGCGATACTTGTAGTGCTCACATATCGAGTATCGTGTATCGCTGAGAAACATTCACAATACTAGACAGATATCGTGTATCGTGTATCGTGTATCATGGAGTTAACTATCGCGATACCTGGTAGATATCGAGTATCGTCAAAAAATTTCTCATGATATTGGTCACATATCGAGTATCGTAATCGTGGGATTCCAAGTATCGTGTATCGTGATTTTTTTCGCGATACCCACCCAATATCGTGTATCGTGCCCTGCAGTGTCAAGTATCATGAGTCTAACTCTTGCTTGATATCGAGTATCGTGTATCGTGGGATTCCTCTTGGCGATACCTGTGCAATATCGAACATCATGAGGGTCCTTCCGCGATACTTGTTGGATATCGAGTATCCTGATCTATCTATTTGGTTGAGTATCGTGTATCGTGTGGACTAAGTATCGAGTATCGTGGACTTACTTCTGTGTCAAGTGTCGTGTATCGTTTAGTGAAGATATCGTGTATCGTGGCAAGGCAAGTATTGTGTATCGTCTACTTCCAAGTATTGTGATACTTGACAAGTATCGTGTATCGCCTGTTCTGCAGTAATCTCAGAGAGATCCTGTTTCCCTGTTTTAACCCCCAGAACCCTGAACTGGCATAACTTTCTCATACGAAATCCGTTTGCAGTGATTTTGGTTTTGTTGGAAAGCTCGTGGGGAGTACTACAAAAAATTCCACTGGTTACGGTAAAAATAATTATACATGAATTATTAGATAGGGTATTTTTAAGTTGATCCTCAGGGAAACTAGAAAACCAAGGAGTTCCAAAGGATTTTGAGCAATATAAGAGAACTTTGGGACTAGAAGCCAAGGCTTATGAACCTGAGATCTGGCAGACACTTAGGCAAGGATAGACAAAGCATTAGATCATCTGAGGCTAGTGTCAACCATACAGCCAAGTCTTGGACTCAACAGCTTAGTGGTTATATCATGTGGCCGAGTTCAAACAAGTGTTAAGAGCTGAACAGGTCGAGGACTTGTTCACCCAGTTCGAGGCATTTGGTTTGACTCTTAAAGGTACTGCCTTAGCTTGGTTTCAACCCCTAAATGGTCGCAACTATCGAGACATAGGCCAACTGCTAGAAGAATTCATTGTAGAGTTTTCCAAGAGTGGTATCAGGCATAACATATCATCCTTGATCCACAACTTTAAGCAGACACCCCAAGAAACAGTGCGACTTGCAGGAAGAAGGTTCAGATAGTACTTGGAAAGATGCTCTGTACCGGAATTGCCCACACCAGCCAAACAAGTGGCCTTGTTTTTAGATGGCTTACTGAGCACAAAATTGAGATCATATGTGTACTTGAAAGAACCTAGATCCATAGAAGAGTGTGTGCAGATATGCGTTGACATAGAGGACAACTTGGGTGAGGAGTTAGGACTATCCAAACTCTATAAAGATTCTGACAGCTCTACTAGTCATACCTCTAGAGCCTCCAATGAGATAGATGAGATAGCGGAGCAGGTTTCCAAGAGGCTAGGAGTTCAAAATAGACAAATGCCAAGGGTCACCTCATTGAAACGATGTTACAACTGTGGAGGAGACCACATGGCTAATGTTTGCCCAATGATGGCTCAGCCCCAAGGAAACCCTAATGCTTTATATTGCACTATTGAGAGAAAATACACGAACCATACAGCTCAAGATTGTCCCTATAACAGGCAGGCTGTTAGACAAAATTATCAGCAACCTTACCAGCAGGGTAGGTATCGAAACTAGTACCAACAACCATATTATAGGCCACAACAACAATATCAACCTCAATACCAACACCAATTTCAGGCACCATACAGGCCACAACCAGTCCTAGGAAACCAACCACCAGCTCCTGCCAATGTGATCCCAATTAAGTATACGATGGTGGAGGAGAACCCTAATAGAGCATTGGTGCCGCTAACCCCTTTGGTCTCAGAAAATGACTCTCATGCTCTTAATTCAGACTACTCCCATGAAGGTAGTCCACATGCTTATTACATAGAGTCACCTGAGCAAAGTGAGATTTCTCCATATCAATACGAGACACCACTTATGGAACAAAACTGGGAACCAGAATACTCCAATGTTATGTACACAAATCCAAACCCCAGGCCCCAAGCGAGACAAGTGAGACCACAAGCCCCTAGAGGACCATGCTTTAGATGTCAGGGCGACCATTTCATTCGTGAATGTCCCCACCAACCAACTCTGGGACAAGGACAAACCATCACCATACAAGGCTTTTGTCCTGAATGCGGTAAGGAACATCTCCCAAGAGAATGTCCTAGAAACCCCTCTAGTGCACCCAAGGTTACACCCATCAATGTGGTAGGCTTAGTGGCAGATTCAAGTTCAAGTAGTAGTAATGTGGCTCCTGTACAGGCAGTTACTAGGGCACATGCTGCACGACAAGCAAAACCATCTGAGCAATCGGAGTCAAGTGAGTCAGGAGAGCCTAGTAAGAGGAAACTGAGAACATGGAAGGATACCAGAGAGAAGGCTAATCGCAAGTGGAACAAAAAGCTATCTGAGCTAGAAGAAAGCCTAAGGGATACCAAAACAAAAATAGAAGACATTGCATCTGAAAGCCCCTCTCATGCCGAACCTCCATCCACACAATCTCATTCCACCCCACCGCCCATTGTAAATAGACCACAATCAAGGTCTCTTCTTGCAGATCCAACCCCATAAGGCTTGGACATGATGTTCAAGGCCTACCAGGCTCGACTTCAAGAAGGGCCAACAACTGCGAACCTGGACAAGAGTTACCCTAGAGCAGACTTAGAGATTGAACGAACAAAAGTGTGCATGAAAATGGTAGAAGTAGCTCAAGCTATGCTCGAGACTAGTCAAAAGTTCAATCAGACAAACTCTGTCAAATCAGATTTGCATTTCCAAGGCTTACTAGAAATATTAGAGCTATTGGTAAACAAGCCACAGGTTTCTTTACCTCTACATGCTCAACCAGTTGTTGAAAGAGAAAGCTTACCACCAAGGAAAGCTTATGTTCCTGATTCCGTGGATGATGGAACACCTCTTTCAATGCAACAGTACTCTCAATAGTTCTTGTGGGAAATACAAGAAGAGAAATGGGCCAAGGAGAAGGGTAATCCCCCTCCTATTCCTGAGATTGATGATCTTCATGATCAATTTCCCCAAGACATTCCATCTATCTATGGAGACCAAATAGAGCAACAAGAAGATGAAAGATTAGATTTTGCATCTAATTCTTTACAAGAGTTGCCACAAATTCACATGCCCATGGGAATCTGAATCTCTTCAGATCAGAGCTCCCACAATATTGGTAAGGAATGAAGACTCAGTCATTCCAAGAAACACTGACGTCGTGAAGAACACTAAGGTTCAGTGTCATCTCACTATGGAAGATCTGCTCAAAGCAAAACCCGAGCTATGGAATCATGTGAAGGCTCAGGTTCTAAAACTTGATTCCAATATGCCAAAAGCGGGCTCTAAGCAAAAAGTTCCAGAGATACCTCTAGACAAGATAGGAGACATGAGCGAAGGTGAAGAAGGTAATACTTATCTTCCGATCACCTATCAAGGTTACACAACCAAAGCAATCGTAGATTCGGGTGCTGGTGTTGCTATTGTGACCACCTCCTTGTGAAAGCGATGGGGCAAACCTACATTAAGACCAACTAGAATGAAGCTTCAAATGGCTGATGGTCATTTTGAAAGACCTCTAGGATTGCTTGAAGGGATAACTCTAACCACTTGTGGTGTAGAGTTTGAACACACATTTGCTATATGTGACTTTGAAAAAAATAATGTCTACGAGATGATCCTAGGAAGACCCTTCCTACAACAATTGCAAATAGTGCAAGATTGAGGAACCAACTCCTTGTACTTACAACACTTAGGGGTCACCACCAAGGTCAATTTGAAGGATTACACCTTCAGAGATGTACCACCCCTACAGTGGAATCCTATCCACAAAGCAAAAGAAGATTCTGTCTCTATGCATTCTGGAAGTTCACCTGATCCATCCTGGCTACATGAAGATACTCACTTATGGATGTGCAAGGTCGCAGAGGAAGAGGAAAAGCGCCTAAAAGCAAGAGAAGAAGGAACTCCCCCAGGAGATAGACCAATCAAAGACACAGCCTATACACCGATGATATTTCCAGATGAGGAATTTGAGCCTCATGGCTGGGCGGAAATCTTAGCTACCATGGACATCACAGTCAATGAAGAACAATGGATACCTCATTGTGATGAGGAGGGTTATGATATTTCCGTGTTCATGTGTGAGCCCTTGTTGGAAGAATGTGACCCTAGTGACATCATAGAAGAAGAAGAGAATGATGATGATCTAGAGTCCATTGTGATGGATAGCTGCTTCATCTCAGAGGAGCACTATCTAGAAGATGTAGGAGTATTAACTCAAAAAGAAGAAGAACCCCTCACAAGCATTAAAACTGTAAAGGCAAAGGATGGAAGTGAAGGAGGTCAAAAGAAAAAGAAGAGGGAAGCCGTGAAACAAGAAGAGGAGGAATCATTGTTTGAAGTACCAAAAAACTTCAAGAAATATGAAGTGGAAGACCGCAAAATTTTGGTACGAATGCCTAAGAGAGAGGCCATCATAGGAGAATCATATGATAATAAAGAAAAAACTAAAAAGATTGTGGTAACCATTGAAGGGAACGAAGAGCGATGCACATACATAGGAGATGACCTAAGTGCAAAAGAAGAAGCAGAGCTTGTAGCTCTACTAAGGGAATATAGGGACATGTTTGCTTGGCACTATAGAGACTTGAAGGGAGTAGATCCAAAAATTTGCTCTCATACTATCCCCATGACTGCTGATGCCAAACCCACCAAACAAAAGCCCTACACATATAATGACACATATGCAGCTAAAATAAAAGAAGAGATCGACAGGCTGATTGAAGCTGGATTTATCTATGAAATTGAGCATACTCAATGGGTGTCCCCCATTGTTGTGGTGCCCAAGAAGAATGGAAAATTGCGAGTGTGTATTAACCTTAAAAAAGTTAATGCCGCTACGATCCGAGATAGTTATCCACTTCCAATCACTGAACATTTATTGGAGCGTGTTGCAGGCAAGGAAGTTTATAGCTTCCTTGATGGATTTTCAGGCTACAACCAAGTAGCCATTGCCCCCAAAGATCAACACAAAATGGCTTTTGCCACATAATGGGGAATCTTTGCATTTCGTGTGATGCCATTTGGTCTCACTAATGCACCTGTAACATTCCAAAGGCTCATGTGTCATGTCTTCAAAGAGTTCTTGCGGAAGAGCTTAGAAGTATATGTGGATGATTTATGTGCGCATTCCCAACAGAGAAGATACCACATTCCTGAACTTAGGAAAATTTTCAACAAGTGTAGAGCATATCGAGTTTGTCTGAACCCAGAGAAGTGTGTATTCATGGTACGACAAGGTAAAATCTTAGGTCACATTGTTTCTAAAAATGGAATATCAATAGATGGGGACAAAATAAAAGCCATTGCGGAATTGCCGAGACCACGGAACGTTAAAGAGGTTCAAGCCTTTATGGGCCATTGTGGATACTACCGTAGGTTTATCCACATGTATGCCATCATTGCTAAACCTCTTTATGGATTGTTGACAAATTTTGAGTGGAACGATGAATGTGAAAAATCCTTCAATGAGCTAAAAAGACGTTTGTGCTCAGCACCAATACTGACCACCCCTAATTGGAGTAAACCATTCCATGTCCATGTGGATGCATCCAATCATGCAATAGGATGTGTGCTAACACAACCCACAGGTGAAGGAAATCTAGATTTACCAATCGCTTATGCTAGTAGACAGTTGAACGCAGCTGAACAAAACTATACGACAACCGAGAGAGAAGGCTTAGGCATGGTATATGCGGTGAAAAAGTTTAGACACTATCTGTTGGCCAACAAGTTCAAGTTTTTTACTGATCATCAAGCCTTATTGTATTTGGTCAATAAACCCTGCAACATAGGACGCTTAGTAAGATGGTTCCTCTTACTAATGGAATACGACTTTGAAGTTGTTGTCAGGAAAGATAGGACCCACCTTAGGGCGGACCATCTTTCTCGCATCACTTCAGGAGAGCCACCGCAAGGAGTGTCTAATGAACTACCTGACGCTTATTTGTTCAATTTAGAAGTTGTTCCTAAATGGGCAAATAAGTTAGTACCAGTCCTAACTTTCGGACCTGCAAATAAGAACGTAAAAACAAACAAAGAAGAAATTGTAAGATCACAAAAATATCAAATATTGGCAGGAAGCATGTACAAACAGGAGACAAATGGTGTATTAGCTTGTTGTGTTGAGGATGATGAGCATAGTAGTTGGTTGCAACAAGCCCATGAAGGTTTGCTAGGAAATCACTATTCTAAACAACGAACATTGCAGAATCTAAAATGTTTAGGAGTGTATTGGCCTAGCATGGACAAGGAAATTAATGAGTGGATTAAGAATTGTCCAACGTGCAAAGAGAGACCCCCAGTGGAGCATGCCACTCTTTATCATGTGTCGTTAATTCCAGATTGGAGTGCTCCATTGGTAGAATTCATGAGATCAGGAGCATTACCCAATGAGGCTAGCCTAGCACGAAGAAGAAGCATGGAGCAAGAGGCTCAGGACTATGCCTTAGTAGGAGACAACCTATATCGGAGAGGCAAAGATGGATACTTAAGACTGTATGTTCATGAATCGTACTATTTGAAAGTCTTAGAAATTGCACATAGCAATGTTGCAGGTGGGCACTTTGGGCCTGACCGAGTAATTAAGACCATCCTATTCTCAGGACTTTGGTGGCCCACTCTTCATATGGATGCCCATACCTATGTGAAAAAATGTGACACATGCCAACGTGCACAATATCCAATCAGAAAAGATGAGATGCCTTTGAGGCCAATGATGGGAGGACGTGCATTTTCAAAGTGGGGCATAGACTTTGTGGGTCCTATTAACCCCCCAGGTAGAAACTCCCATGCAGAATACATTATTGTAGCCATTGACTACCTTACCAAGTGGGTGGAAGTAAAAGCCACAACAAAGAATGATGCTCAAACGACGGCTAAGTTCTTATTCGAGAATGTGTTCACTAGATACGGGTTACCAATAGAGTTAGTAAGTGATAGAGGTACACACTTCTTGAACGAAGTCATTGAAAATCTACTTCAAGAATTCATGGTGATACATACGAAGTCAGCCCCCTATCATCCACAAGCTAACGGACAAGCCGAGAGCACAAATAAGATCCTATGTAACATATTGACAAAACTCGTAAATAATAAACGCTCTGATTGGGACAAACAGCTTCATCACGCTATTTGGGCGTACCGAGTTGCCTACAATACGATACTCAATGCCACTCCATTTCAGATGGTCTTCGGACAGAATGCTGTGCTGCCATTAGACTTCCTAATCCCAACTTTAAAGGTAGCACAAGAGCACGAGGGGAATGGACACGAGTTGTCCTCCAGGATCTTTGATCTAGAACGCTTGGGTGAGATGAGGCTACGAGTGGCCGCAGGCATCTATGCTGCAAAGAAAAGACAAAAGGCATACCTTGATGCACACATCAAAGACAAAGGATTGAAAGAAGGAGACCTAGTGCTGGTTTACACACTAAAGCAGCATGCCCGAAAATTGGAGAAACGAGGATATGGACCCATGATCATTAATAGAATCTCCACTAGTGGTGCAGTTCAATTGGCCACTTTGGAAGGTGATATCTTACCAAACTATATTAGTGGATGCCGAGTCAAACTATATCAAGAACCTCTTACAGAGGAAATGCTAATGAGACTCAACACTGCTAAGAAGCGAAAAGAAGAGGAGTTAAGGGTTAGAGAAGAAGCACAAGCAGAGGCTAGAGAGCGCATCAGAAGAAATAAGTTACGGTGATTAGGCCTAGATGTCAACACAAAAGCTCCAAAATATCACATGGACATGTGCCAAAAATCGGACCTAATTACTTCTCGAATAATTGACCGACGCCCCTTTGTGACCATAGAGGTAGGACAAGGAAAGAGTGTAAGGACTGTGAGAGCATTGGTTGACTCAAGTGCAGCAACTAGTGTAGTTAGACTTTCATACTGCCAAGACCTGCACGTGGACATCAAGCCCATAGAAGCATATCTCATAGGATTGGGAGGTGTGTAGACCCCTTGTTTGGGCGAGGTGGAACTTCCCATCTACCTTCAAGATGTTCCAATAAAAGTCAAAATGCTAGTGTGTCACGATGCGGACCTTACAGAGCCACTTGTCCGGTCAAGATTGGATTTATGACCATGCAGTCAACTTGAACTTAAGAAGTCAAATTCTTCAATTTTGGGTACATGAACAATGCATTACATTAGAATTAGAAAATTGCATGCTCACAAATCCCAATGTCACACCTTCTCATAGTTCTTCTAGGACTAATCTTAGCAAAAAAGATGTTTTATGTGTCAAGGGCTCTATGTTCCAAAAGCACTCCATCATGGAAGAACAGGCTCAAAGACAAGCGAACTCCTCCTCTTGTGCAAAGACTAATGCTGTCACCACAACTCAACCAAAAAGGCAAGCACAACGGTATATGACAACCGCTATATCAAATAGACAAAGAGACTTCAAGAGGAAAGAAGTTCCGGACATGAAGAAGATCTGGGTAGAAAAAGGAGATCAACCACTAGCCTTGCCACCACAATTCCTACCCAGGCAAGCTAACCATGTGAAGACAAGAACCAAACCACTAGGACTAGCTCAACGAGAAGGCATACGATAAATTTGGGTGCCTAAGAAATTAGTTGCAGTTCAACAAGGACAATCACATATGTGGGTGCCCAAGATGCTCTTACATGTGCAAAGGCCTATGCTCCCCACCATGCAAAAGGTCTCAACAAAGAAGCCAAGGAGAGAAAAGGGTAAGAACAGAGCACAAAGACCAAAAGAAGATAAACTCTACCCTTCTGCAAAAGTAAGCATGCAATCATCAAGGATATGGGTTTGGAAGCCAAAAGCACCAACAACATCCATAGAACCAAAGAGCCAACCTTACTGGATACCAAAGTTTGGAAAGCATCCAAAGATTAAGTGGCCTGAGGTGATATCTACAGGGCCAAATCCTATTCTAAAATGGGTTCCAATCAGGATGATTACATCATTTCGAGATCCAATCGACACCTCCAATCAAAGAATGCATCAAGTATGCAAGTGACATCAAAAGCCTCGACCAACAACAACCATGTGCCTTTGGCATAACCCTGTCTTTTGCACCATTCAAGTCATGCATTTCCAAAGTATGCATCAATATAGGGCCACATTCCACGGCCGTGCATATACACAATTGAGAAATCCCAGACACATGAGACACACTCGACATATGTAATATATTTTATTTATCCTAACCACCTTCTTCTTGTTTTGTAATTGTTCAAAAAAAAAAAGAATAGGTCCATGCGCTCGACGACACTCATCGGTGAACCATCAGCAAGGACGTTCATCAACCAAAAAGACAAGCCAATCATCAATCACTGTGATAGGCATACAACACGAAGAGACAAAAATTGACCGACCTTTCACCATGGTAAGCACAACCTACTTTGGCAACATGCTCACCATGATAGATTAGGAAGCCTCTTCGTCAGCATACCCTTGAGCACTTAGCTCAAGATCCAATCTCTTGCAACATACTTCTTCCCATGCATTTTCCAAGTACGCATACATAGGGCCACATTACAAGGCCATGCACAAGGCATATTCCTTTTCAACCCATGCACTAATGCACTTACCCATCATCCATTATGGGTTACAAGTACTTGGCATGAAAACTATGGAAGTCATCTTTGGAAGAATCAGAGGACATCAAGGTGACCACAACAAGAGTAAGGAAGTCATCCACCACCGCGAGTTGCTCATAATCAACATAAACCACCTCCTTTGAGCAGGTAGCATTCTTGGAAAGCTCACAAATGCACCATCAAGATAGAATACAAGGAAGAAGAACTCACAACGGGACTACAACCAACAAGCACTAGCAGTGGAAAAGTGAGCACCTGACAAAAGACCAAGCTACATTGGAAAGATGGACACTACCTCTCAACGTACTACATGGGACAACCACTACAACAAGGGTCTGTCAGGGACGATAGACTCAAGAGGGGGGGGGAGTGTTGAAGCTCAAGGTCAAGGAGAAAGCATGGAAGTGCATCAAGGAAGTGGACACACAAGAAGAAGGAGCAAGTAGGGAGCTCCAAGAAGCACCTGTCAAATTTTCAGAAGAAATCCCTATAAAAATAGTGATTTTTATCACTAAAAACCATTGTAAATACCATTTTCCATTTTTGCAACTCCATTTTGTTCAAATCGAGGAGTCCTCGAGGTTGAGGAGTATTAGAACTATCATCCTACCAATTTTCATAATTTTTAGACTCTGTTGGAGCCCCCAAATAAGCCTTGGAAGCTATTTTTTAACTAGGCCGGACACTAGGTCTGGACAGGGCCAAAACCACTCAAAAAACTATAAAAAGGGCCGGAGAGCTCATTTTTGGGGTTAGCTTGTTGGTAGATTTCAGCTTTGTAAGAGAGTTCTTGTGTAATCGAAGATCTTCCATTGTTCCACTCTTTGCTCTTACCTTGTGCACGTTTGTGTGTATGTATGTGCATGCTTGTGTGCTTTCACTCATGCACTTGTGCCATCACTTGCTCATGGTCTTCATACCGGTCCTCATGTCTCCACGGATTGACATTTATGAGGTGTATCTCCTCACGTTGGTACTCACCATTGTGCTAGAGTGACAGTATCAATGCATGAAACAACATCATGGTGAAGCATTTGGATTATTAATGCCACTTCCCATACCTAATGGATCATGGGAACAAATTCTATGGATTTTATTATTGGTCTTCCTATAACTGCATCTCATAATGATATGATTTAGACAATTGTTGGTAGGTTTAGTAAACAAGCATATTTCATTCCTTGTAAAAAGAATCTTTCTGCATCTCAAGCTGCTAAGTTATTTGTTAAATGTATTTTTCTACATCATGGTTTTCCAAAAGTTATTCTTTCAGATCAAGAGGTTTGTTTTTGTTATCACTTTTGGGTTGCATTATTTCAAAATTTAGGTTCTGCATTTCATCCTAAAAGTAATGGGCAAAGTGAAGCTATGAACAATACTATTTTAGATTTATTACATTGTTATTCTTTAGATAATCCAAGTAATTGGAATGAGAAGCTTCCTTGACTACAATTTTCATATAATAACACAATACACACCACTTCTCGATGTGCACTGTATGAAATTGTGTATGGTAAAAAGCTTTCCACTCCCATGTCTCACTCAAACTGATATCCCTATGGTTGATTCTTTTGCACACGATCCTATTTCTATACTTCATGAGCTTCATGAGCACATTAAGAAGAGTCAAGAATGTTATATGCATAATGTTAATAAGAAACGAGTAGTTAAACAGTTTAATGAAAATGACTTGGTATGGTTAGAAATAATTAGAAGATGTTGAAAAACATTTCATAACATCCTAAAATTAAACTTGCACCACGTTATTATGGACATTTCCGTATTATTGAGAAACTTAATGAGAACACTTTTAGACTAGACATACCTTGTCATTGGAATATACATAATTGTTTTCATATTAGTTTATTGAAATCTTTTAAATGAACTTTACCACTCACTCCTATTTTAGATGATCCTCCATTACTTGAAGAGGATGCTGAAATTTTATTTCCAAAGAAAATACTTGATTATGATGTTACTACTACACACAGAGATAACCAATATCATAGATATTTATTTAAATATAAAAATCACTCACTTGAAGAATCTCAATGGATTCATAAAACATCACTAATCCACACAATGATCATTTGATTTCTGTATATAATTCACAATCACATTGAATTCCAATTTTCCACTTCCATGCATGTGTTTTTACATAGAACATGCTTATGATTGTTTAGTGATGGGACATGTGATTGGCCATCCATGTCTATTTTATTTTTATCAACTGAGGTCAATTGCTCGTCAACTGGGAGGGATGTTATACTTTATGGAATAATGGAATGTTATATGGATTTTAATTTCTTGAGGGTTTTAATGTGATTTTTGTTTTGAATTAATAAGTGAAGACTCATGAGGGTGTGAACATGTATGGACTTATTCACATATTTTTGAAGATATTTAGAAGAATATTTAGATGATAGTAATTTAGTTATTTTTTGTAAAAATAATAGATCTCTTTAGAAAGCCACATTTTTGTAAAAATAGTAGATCGCCTAGAAAATGATGATTTTATAAATAAAGAAAATTTTCCTAAATACACATTCTTCGAAGCACCACCCTCATGTATCTTCTATTCAGGACATAATGAAAAATACCTATAAATACACATGCTCTGATAGACTCATCCATCAAAGTATGTGGGGGGAGATTGTACCCAATCTGATGTCAATTCTCATGTCTCTTTCTATTCTATTTATAATTTTGTGAGATTTCATTTCTATACTATCCTCTATGTCTATGTGTCTGTGGGATCCGGTCAATAGAGAAATTGGTAGATCCCTTCCTCCACTTCTATGCTCATACTGTTTATAAATTATGGAATGTGTTGAACAAGGAATTGTTGGAGTATTAATTTATTAATGTATTAATATGCTTTGATGTTTTTGATATAGAAGCTGAAGGTTCATGGGAGCATGAAAGGCGTGAAAGGACGGATATCAATAATCAGATTTATATTTTATATAGTTTGTAAATAAACCCACATAGAGGGTTCAATTTTTAGAAATAGCTAGTAAAATTAGTGGTTAGGATACAGATCGTTGTAGAACGTGATTTTTGTTATTAAAATCAAAGGCTCTCTACAAAAGAGACCAACTTTTACTTTCATGCATGCTTTTTGAAGCCGCTCTCATGTAACCACTATTTTGGACATAATCAAGAATCCTATAGATACATGCACTCTATGGATTATCAAAACAGATTGCATGGGGGAGATTGCACCAAATACTTCATTTTGTCTCGTCTCCTTGCACCTCTCCAATGCTTGCAAGCCGGTCAGCTACATCTTTCATCTTGGTTTCATAATCAACCACTCCTTGCTTTGGTTGTTTCTTTATAGTTGTAAATTCCATCCATAACTGATTCTTCCTAACTCTTGTATTTGAGGAGAAATATGATGATAGTACTTCCCAAGTCTCTTGGGAGGTCTTGAAATTCCTAATATGTGGTAACAAGAAATCAGAGATTGAGTCTAGTAGATATGACCTGGCAAGAGCATCCTTTGCACACCATGTGGTCAACCTTTCTTGCTCTTCCCTTGTAGGTTGATGCTTTTCCTAAAGATTGACATCTCTTCATCTCTTGAGATGTATCCATATAGACTTCTCCCTTGAAGGTAGGCTTGCATCCTAAGTGACCATGCTGAGTAGTTGCTCCTATCCAATTTGTTAGTGAAGGATGGAAATCCATCTCCCATCTTGATTGTTGTTGCTCTGATACCACTGTTGGAGGAGATGGTGGATAATCACAAGAGATGAAGTGGTGTTGCTAGATCCTACTTCACACCTGCTAACAATGATGGCTGGAGAGTGTAGTGGGCCTCTTTAGCTAGCTAATGAACATAAATACTCATATATATTGCTTGGAAGACGATCCACTAATCAATGGATCAAAATAGATAGGTAGGAAGTTGATCCAAGAACAAAAACTTACTATTTTAGTTCCTACACCTATTCAATGTTTTGAACAGTTCTTTGAGCACAGTAGCAATTGGATTAATTCCTTTTGGGGAACTCTAACTAACTTAGTAAGCTATCAATCATGAGTAATTTCATAAAAAATGATGGAGTACACACAGAGAAAGATATTTAGCAAATCGCAGCATCATCCCGACATTTACAAGATGCAACAGTCAACAGACCAGTGAGAAAAGGTATGTTAATATCTCACGATCCCGAGAAGCTATGCTAATGAAATTTTGTAGGCATGTAATAGATAGCATGCTAAATCTACCATGCTTTAGATCATGTCAAATGATGAACTATGCACTGAGAACAAGCTCTAAGAGTCCGTAGAAGCTCATAGACTATGAAAGATCTGTGAATGATTCAACATGTGCAATACATGCTAGGTTAGATGCAAAGCTTTGGCATGCATGCTTTGTTCATCTAAATTTTTCTAGTTGTGTACACCTCCAAAAACCTGAAATGGTGTCCGCTTTGCCCAAACTTGAGGCACTTGATAAACATGTTTGTGAAAGCTCTATTTTGGGCAAAATACAACGTTCCTCCTTTCCAAAAGATGGTTCAGTTCGAGCTACTCAGAAATTGAAGCTTGTTCATAGTGATGTTTGTGGTCCTATGCAAACACTCTCTTTTGGAAACTATCTTTACTTCGTGGCTTTCATCGATGCTTTTTCCAGGTATGCATGGGTATATCCATTGAAAGCAAAGTCCGAAGTGTGTACATGCTTCAAATAATTTTTGGTTTTGGCTGCAAATCTTTCAACATGTAAAATGGGCACCCTTCGTTTTGATTGAGGTGGGATATATGTCTTTTGACTTTAATGCATTTTTGGTTGAACATGGGATAAAACATCAGTGTACAGTGCCATATACATGTCAACATAATGGAGTTGCTGAACGGAAGAACAGGTCACTCATGGAGATGGCGAGATGTATGGTCAAGAGTTAGGCTTTACCACATAGTTTCGAGCTTGAGGCCATTATGTGTGCATCATATGTACTTAATAGATGTCCCACTAAAGCATTGTAGTCTATCGCTCCATATGATGCTTGGCATGGTCGTAAGCCATCTGTTTCTCATGTGTGTGTTTTTGGTTGTCTAGCATATGCATTAGTGCTTGAAGAACATCATAGGAAATTGGATGATAAAGCAGTAAAATGTATTTTTGTCGAATACAATTATGAAAGCAAAGGTGATTCAACCTTTACTTACATGTACGAAGGAGACATCTGTTAGCTCCAAAGACATGTATGATACTTTGCTGCCTCTTTTTACAGGTGGACAGTCTAGTGCTGGTCCTAATGAGGCAACTTCTCATCCTTTGCAAGTTTCATGTGATGATGGAGATTATTCAATTTCTGATGTAGATTTACATTATGCACTTCTTGATGAGAGAGCTGATGTTGGGGAGGCAAAAAGTATGCCAAAATGGTTGGTGCAAACTTTGCGTGACAACAAATTAGATGCACCTCTGTCATACCGTACTCGTTCAGGCTCTTATAGTACCTCTTTTGTGTCAGATTGCTATGGTCTAGTTGCCTCTAGTCTCTGTGTTGAGAATGAGCCTGTTTCATTTAATGAAGCACAAAATTTTGAAAATTGGATGACTGCTATGCAATCTGAATATGATGCTTTAATGAAGAATGGTACCCGGTCTTTATGTGACTTGCCTCCTGGCAAGAAGGCCATTGGCACTAAGTGGATATACAAGTTGAAGTGTAAACGTGATGGAACAATTGACAGGTATAAGGCTAGGCTTGTTGCAAAGGGTTATGCATAGGAAAGAGGCATTCATTTTGATGAAACCTTTGCTCCTACATGCCGAATGACTACTGTTCGTAGCATCTATGCACTTGCAGCTCATCGTGGTTGGAATGTATATTAGTTGGACATTAAAATTGCATTTATGAATGGTGAGTTGCATGAAGAAGTGTATGTTTTTCAGCCCTGTGGCTTTGGGCAAATATGACATGAAAACCAGGTGTGCAGGTTAAAGAAGGCATTATATGGTTTAAAGCAAGCACCGCATGCTTGGTATGAAAAGATACATGCCTATCTCATTGCACATGGTTTTGAGAATAGTCCAACTTAAAGCACCTTATATGTTAAGCATGCTAATGATGTGCTTCTGATCATTGTTGTGTATGTTGATGACATGCTGCTTACTGGTCCTCATGATAAGCATATTGCTGATTTTAAGGCTAATTTGCATGTCTCATTTGAGATGTCTGGCTTGGGGCATTTGCATCATTA
This sequence comes from Ceratopteris richardii, assembly GCA_020310875.1. Taxonomy (NCBI): domain Eukaryota; kingdom Viridiplantae; phylum Streptophyta; class Polypodiopsida; order Polypodiales; family Pteridaceae; genus Ceratopteris; species Ceratopteris richardii. The sequence continues at coordinate 65,421,463 of CM035408.1, forward strand.
TTTGGGCATTCAATTTATGCAAGTTGATGGTGGAATGGATTTGTGTCAAACGAAATGTATTGACACATTATTGCAGCATTTTGGCCTTGAAGACTGTAAACCTATTGGCACTCCTATGGAGACAGGCATACGATTGAGTCTTCATGATGCTGGAGGTGCATTTGATGTTGTTCTCTATGAGCAGGCTATTGGATACTTGATTTACTTATGCGTTACTCAGCCAAATATTCAGTTTTCTATCTCACAGATTAGCCGGTTTATGCATTGCCCAGGTGTCAAGCTTTGGTAGGTAGTTAAGCACATCTTTTGCTACTTGAGTGGTACCCGGATACTTGGATTGTTTTATCCCAAGGGGGGATCACTATTGCCAGATTTTCATGCTTTTTTGACAGTGACTGAGTCGATTGCTATGACACTCATGTGTCCACTAGTGGCTTTTGATTCATGCTTGGTAGCTCATGTATATCTTGGTTGAGCAAGAAGTAGCCTACTGTGGCCACTCCTAGTTGTGAGGTTGAGTATAGGGAAGTTTTCATAGTGACTGTTGAGTGTGTGTGGCTTAGATGCCTTATGACTGATTTGGGTGTTGGTTAGTCTTCTACCACCACCATCTTCACTGACAGTCAGAGTGCATTGGAAGTTGCGAGGAACCCTGTGTTCCATGCTCACACTAAGCATATTGAGGTGCATTATCATTATGTTAGGGAGAGGTTCTCTACTAGAGAGATCAACTTGGCATATGTGCCCACGTAGGAGAACATTGATAGACCTTTTCACGAAGGCTTTGCCTTGGAAGAAGTTTGAAGCTTTTCGCAAAGCCTTGGGCTTACTTACTTTTGTGGATTGATTCCACATAGCTTGGCACTTCCTTATACATGAGTGCTAGCTCCTTGTTCACTGCATCACTCCCAGGAGGGATTTGTTGATATATTTAGGTAGTGATATGTGTGAACACACTAGGACCACCGGGGTACTTTTTCCCTCTTTAGGAGGTTTTTCCCTCGTGGCTTGTATATAGCCTATTGCCCTAATGGGTCAGTTAGTGGTAATACACTCAGTATTGTGTTGTGCTCCAAGCTTCTTCTTCTTCCTTGTGCTTTTCACGTGCTTCCGCAAACCTCAAACTCTAACAAGGATGTCATCTGAATTCCTAGTGAAATTTCAATATTAGTACTTTAGAGAAAACCATTTATTTATTATCTTAAGTTTAAAATTTAGTTAAATAGTTAGTCAAGGACAAAATGAATTGAATTTTTTGTTGAGAATATGAGAGTGCATCTCCCTTTTGTATCTAGGAGACACTCCATTTCCATTTTATATTATATCTCTTTGTATTTGGGTACCTTGCCATTTGCTTCCCCTTGTGTATTCTCAAGGGGAATTATCCCACATATGATACTTTGGACAACCCACTCCAAATCTATATAAGGAGACCCTCTCCCCACATTTGTACTTTGTTAGAAGCTTAAGGAGCCTAATCCATCCTCTTGGCAAGCTCACTCTAATCCATGTGAAATTTCCCATTTCATGGTCTACTCACTTTTGAGTCTCACACTCTTTAATTTTGTGAGTACACTCTTCTTTTGATTTTCTTCTATGTATGTACTCTATATATGGTATCAGAGCATTAGATGGAGATCTTGTGGTCATTTTGGTGGTGGTGCTTGAGTTTGGTGGTGTTGTTGCTCTCCACTCATTTGAAGAAGCCTTTACCATCAAATTTATACTCCTTTTCCTTATATTTTGCCATTTTCCCACCATCCCAACCTTTCTCTTCACCCCTTCACTCTTATCTTTCACCCCACACACTTTGTGGCATTATTGAGTGGTTCTTTCATGTTGTAATCTTCAAGCGGAGCTTCTAATTGATCTCAAGTTGCTTGAAGTGTTTATAAACACTTGTGGAGAAGTCACTCTAACCTTTTGCCATTGAAAGGATTTTACTTCTATGATATTTTGTCAAGTCATGTGTATGCATTCAATAATTTAACTAGGTTTTGAGTCCCATATTTTGGATTGCTTTCTATTGAATATTAATCCATATCCATTGCTATAGATCCATCATCAATTCAAGGGGAACTTCATTGTTTATGTTTTGTTTCACTTCACAACTCTATTCTTGTTTGCTACGTCCTCCTACAAAGCTAAAACCCTTTCCTCTAGTTTCTCAATTTTTGCATAATCCATAAACACCGAAATTCTTGCCACAAAAGTTGCAAGTAAACTTCTTCTTGCCCTTGTCCTTATCTTGAGTGCCTTTTTGACCTTTAGTCTTATGGAAAGTAGCTTTGGCCTTCATAGCTATTTCTTGTGTAGCTTGAGTCTTTTGCCTAGAGTCATGAAGAAGCAAAATACTTCTTACTTCTTCCGAAGGGAGTTCTTGACCTCTATTGTAATGAGTGCTTACAAATGTTTCATAGATCTTATGAAGATTGTTAAGAAACCTAATTTCCATGTCTTCACTTGAGATCTTTTGTCCGCAAAGTGCTATCTTTCTTTGATAATCTTCAAATTGTGCTATCACTTTTGTGATGGTGTCATGTGGATGAATAGTGAGATTGTGAAACTCGGCCTCTAAAGCATAAATCTTTGAAGGAGTTTTATCTTCATATAGACTTACTAATGTGCCCCAAGCTTCTTTGGAAGTTTTAGAGGCAATGATGTGATCCTTTGTCAATTTACGACATCCTATAAGAATTTGTTCTAATCCTTTTTTGTCCTTAACATTCCAAATATTCCAAGACTCTACATCTTTGACCCTATCTTGTTCAGGTTTAGAACCATATATAACTTAATGAAGAAGATTTTTGTACAAGCATGCACACATGATATCTTTCCATCGATTATAGTTTTGGCCATCTAAGCATTATTTCTTAGGCATAAAAATGGGCATAAAAGAAGGTAAATAACGTATGATAGATGATGAATTTACTTCTTTCTTGGACATTGTAAACTTGGAAATGAGCTTGAAAAGCTTGAACAGTTTAACTTGTGCTTGAAAGTTTCCAAAAATAAGTGCCAAGTATTGAAAAATACTTCCTTGACAAGAGAGGATGGAAAAAATTGCTAAAAAGCATGTTAACTATGCTTTCAAGTGGAAAAAATGGAATTTTGAAAGTGTCTAATAACACATGCCAAAGAAATGTTGTGTAAAAAATACCACTTGAAAATATCTCCAATTTTGGAAAAGAAAATGGAGGGCTTAGAGTAGCCTTGGCACTAAAAGCAAGAAGAGTTGATGTAGAGAGAGGGCCTAGAATAACTCGATGCACACTAGGAGAGCCTTAGAGTAGGCTTAGGAACTTGAGAAATCTCATGGGTGGCTTAGACTAGGATCCAACCCATAAATCCATACGCCCTCAAAATTCTTCTTATATTTGCAATTTTACAAGTGATGGGGCATTTTAGTGCCAAATGATGTCCATGTGGGAGAGGGTTAAATATTTTAGGAAATACAATTGAATTTCTTAGATAAAAACGTTGGTGCCTTAGTAGGGGTACCAAAAAGATATACCTAAAAAGGGAGGGTTATTACCCTAGGAAAAATATAATGGAAGTGGCCTTAGCGAAAAACTATTCTTGTGTTTGGTTCAAAACTATGGTTCTTATAGCAACATTAATGTTGTATGCTCTTCGAAATAGATATGATCTTGTGGATTTGCAATAAAATGAATGGGGTTCCTTGGAAGTTCACAAAATAAACCTTGTTTCTAGATCCATATGAGGCAATAAATACTTAGAATATAGATGGATATGTGGATAGGTTACATATTTAAACAAAATATCATGGAACCGCTGCACACAGATAAATCTTTGAATAATTTCATTCTAAAAAATACAATTTTTCCATGACATCACAGATGATGTCACAATTAGTTGATGTCAACTATCTCATTGTTTTTGTGTATTGGTCATGTCAAGAAATATGATGACATTGAGAGGTGGCAATTTGATGTGCTGAGGGAGAACACTTTCTCTCAGTTGTTCGCAATCACAAGTTTTGTGTGCTCCCACTATAGAAGAAACTTGCTTTGTGTCTATCTCTCTTTCTCTCTTCTCAACAGAGATCAAAGCACTACACTATTCAATGTCTCTCTTTCTATCATACAGAGGTAATGATGTGGTTGTGGAAGTGTAACTTTTGAGTTCATCATTGTCTTCTTGTAGATGCAAAAATCAGATGATGTTGACTCTGTGCACAATTGTTGGAGCCAAGAATCGATCTAGAGACTAGTGTAGAATCTACTTGTGGCCAATAGCCCCTTCAATTTTCATGCAATAGTTTCAAGAAGAAGAACAAGGACGAGTCCAAGTCTACTCCAAAGACTAAGAATCAATCTCATTGCATAAGTGAAGAACTTTTTCTCAAAACTAAACACAAGGCACTTGTCACATCTAGTCCTAGTAGAAAATGGATTTTCAATAGTGGTGCTTCATCACACATGTGCAATGACAAAGAACATTTCATGAGTTTCAAGAGCACAAAGGCCAAGTTTATCTTGGAGATAACAAGTGACTTGAGATCGAAGGAAGAGGCAAAGTTCAAGTCACAAACTCAAAAGGTGAGACCAAGTCACTCAAAGATGTTCTTTATGTACCAAGACTTTATAAGAACCTTCTCTCAGTGAAGGCCATGACTAAGTGCAATATGACCATGCAATTTGATAATGAGAAAGTTCAAGCCATCAATTGAGAATCCAAAGAATTCATAGCTCACGAATTCACAAACAAAGATCTCTACTATTTTTCAAGTTTCATCATGGCCAATGATTCAAGCTTTAACATATGGCATTTCACATTCGAACACACCTCTTACCCAACAAAGATCTCTTCAAGTCATCTTGTCAATGGTTTAACCATGATTGCACAAGTGGAATTGAACTGCAAAGCATGTGCTAATCACACATTTACCCCTTCGCCTATGGAAGCATCCATTTTCACATCTAAACCCTTAGCATTAGTCCATGCCGATCTTTATGGACCTATGCATACACCACCCCTAAGTGGGTCACTTTACTTCTTCTTGATAGTAGATGACTTCACCACGTACATGTGTTTATCCACTAAAACATAAAGAGGATAAACTTTCCAAATTCAAGGAGGGCACACAAATACTTCAAGAAGACTTTCCAAGTTCTTTGAAGACCATCCAATCAGATGGACATAGTGGCTTTGTCAACCATAAATTTTCCAAGTATTTGAAGCAGCAAGGTATTAAGTACCAAGCAAACAAGGATACTTAGCGAGATATTACTTTACTAAGGATTTGAAGTGTGATCCAAATGGCCAAGACTATGCTTCATCAAATGCAACTTGCACTAAAGTTTTGGGGGGAAGTGGTACATACAAAAGTGCATATTCTTAATAGAGGGACCTCACATGTTTTGAAGAACCAAAATCCATTCGAGGCTTACTTTTAGAAGAAGCCGACTGTGAGCTATTTCAGAGCTTTTGGTAGTGATGCCTGTTGATATATTTAGGTAGTGATGTGTGTGAATACACTAGGACCGCCAGGGCACGTTTTTCCCTCTTTAGGAGGTTTTTTCCCCCGGCTTGTATATACGCCTATTGCCCTAATGGACTACTTATCTTTTTACATTATCTAGTAATACATTCAGTATTGTGTGTTGTGCTCTAAGCTTCTCCTTCTTCCTTGTGCTGTTCGCGTGCTTTCACAAACATCTAACTCCAACAATTGGTATCAGAGCAGGTCGTCGCTTCATCTAGGGTGCCGTCGACACTCCTCCGTTTGCAGTCCCAGAATCGTACGAATTTTGGTGAGCATACTCAAGGTGTTTCCGAGATTAAAACGACTTCGCTTTGTGGTGCCGAAATCGCGATCTGAGCTCGTTTCGACCTCCGAACGCACTATCGCAGTGCTTGTGCAGGCTATTTCGTCTTTTTGTACCAAAGGTATATACCTGTTTCTGTTTGCCAATATAAGTGTCTCGAAGTCTGCTACAGGTTTAGCAGAACTCGTCTGGGCACTTCCGTTCAACTTTTTGAGATACAATCAATTTTCTGCATCAAGGTATTTTAGTCACCGGCCATGTGATGTATTCCGCATGTTGGCTGTTGAGGATAAGTTGGATGGTACCAACTACCCATTATGGGCTTATATGATGCAACATGTATTGGTTGCAAAAGGATTGTGGAACATTGTGGCAGGTGTTGAAAGACGTCCTGTTACACCTGTAATAACAGGTACTGCGAATACAGGTGCTGGAGCTGATAAAGATGGTGTCGAAGATGATATTGTGCAGATTCCTGTTCGTGCTGCTATTTCTGCTGCACCTACTGTAGAGCAGATTTGTTGGGATGGCAGAGATGCCCAGGCACATGCATTGATAGCCCTGTCTGTCAAACGTGCCATTATTCCTCATATTCGCTCTTGCATAACAGCTAAGGATGCTTGCGATACACTTATCACATTGTACCAATCTAGGAATGAGGCTTGTGTTGCTTACCTCTGAAAATAGTTGGAGAGTGAGCACATGAATGAAGGTGATTCTATGGACAGTTTCCTAACGAAGATTAAAGACTTGAAGGAACAATTGATTTCTGCTGATGAGGTTATATCAGATAGCTCACTTGTGTAGATTGTTCTGAATGATCTTCCTGATTCATATCAGAGTTTTGCTTCTACTCTTCTACTTGAGTGGTACTCGGCTACTTGGATTGTTTTATCCCAAGGGGGGATCGCTACCACCAGATTTGCATGCTTTTTCTAACTCAGATTGGGCTGGTTGCTATGACACTCGTGTGTCCACTAGTGGTTTTTGCTTCATGCTTGCTAGCTCATGTATATCTTGGTTGAGCAAGAAGCAGCCTACTGTGGTCACTCCCAGTTGTGAGGCTGCGTATAGGACAGCTTTCACAACGACTGTTGAGTGTGTGTGGCTCAGACGCCTTATGGCTGATTTGGGTGTTGGCCAGTCTTCTGCCACCACCATCTTCACTGACAGTCAGAGCGCATTGGCAGTTGTGAGGAACCCTATGTTCCATGCTCGCACTAAGCACATTGAGGTGCATTATCACTATGTTAGGGAGAGGTTCTCTGCCGGGGAGATCAGCTTGGCATATGTGCCCATGCAGGAGAACATTGCACACCTTTTCACGAAGGCTCTGCCTAGGGAGAAGTTTGAAGCTTTCCGCAAAGCTTTGGGCTTACTTCCTTTTGTGGAGTGATTTCCACATAGCTTGGCACTTTCTTATACATGAGTGCCAGCTCCTTGTTCACCGCATCACTCCCAAGGGGGATTTGTTGATATATTTAGGTAGTGATGTGTGTGAACACACTAGGACCACCAGGTTACTTTTTTCCCTCTTTAGGAGGTTTTTTTTCCCCGGCTTGTATATACGCCTATTGCCCTAATGGGCTACTTATCTTTTTACATTCTCTAGTAATACATTCAGTATTGTGTGTTGTGCTCCAAGCTTCTCCTTCTTCCTTGTGTTGTTCGCGTGCTTCCGCAGACGTCTAACTCCAACAATGCCTTATGCTAGGTCCTGATGATGCTAGGCCTAAGTAATATATTTTCATCGTTTATAGTGACGGTTAGAAGGCATGTAAGCTCTTTGATCCTAAGAGTCACTCAGTTATAGTTACCAGAGTGCACTTTTGATGAATAATCTAAGTGTTCATCCGTTGTGGGAGCGATTCATGATCGCTGGTGGATCAAGTCAACCGTCTCGCTAACGATGCACGCGGGGTATCTATGGCAGGGCACGTATAAGGAAGTGCATTTCTATACATATTTATCACATCTTTATAAGATGGAAGAATCAGTTTTTTGTTAGTTACTCTATTTTTAACAGTTTCAGTTTAGTTTGAATCTAATTGAAAACAATCAGTATTTCTATTTACGAGTGAAGGAAAAAGAACTTTACTATTTTCAGGGTCGGGTAAAATAATTGAAATCAAAGATAACGCTCTAGACAATCGACGATCATAATCTAGCGAATATAAAGTTTCCTCTACAACACAATCCTTAACTAATTCTTCATTAATTGTATTCTTTTCTGTATTTTGTGAAACACTAACCTCTAATGGAATAGAAAAAAGTATTCCTAATAAAGAAGAAGGTAAATCACGTTCAATAGAAGAACTACTTATAGATGCTTTGTCAGATATGTAAAGATAAATACAAAAAATATATATATATATATATATATATATATATATATATATATATAAATATATATATATATATATATATATATATATATATATATATATATATATATATATATATATATATAACTGTGTTGTATAAATGATAGAAACTAAAATCTGTTCTATACAAAAGCTAAGGAACAAAAACAAATAATAAAATCCCAGCTTCGTATTTTTCGTCCAATCTTTTGTTCATCAGATTCGTCTTCAAATGATCTGCAAAATAACATGCACCAATAAGTATATTTTCATGAATAAAAAACACTCATTTATAAATTTAATATTCAAAACTTAACATATTTTCGTGCACTCGTACACATATGCATACATTTATCACTTCTATACATGCACATTTCTAATACACATGTCTCACTCATGCACACATGTATCTATCATATGCATATGCATAAACTTCACATGCTTACACTAACTTCACATACATAAACATACTTCTCATGCATATACATGCACTATTTATGCATACTTTTACTAACATGCATACATATCTTACATGCATACATATCTTACATGCATACATGCATACATACCTAACATACATACATGCATACATCTAACATGCATATATCTAACATGCATATATGCATACATGCATACATCTAACATGCATACATACATACATACCTAACTTGCATACATATCTAATATGCATACATGCATACATACATCTAACATGCATACATGCATACATCTAACATGCATACATGCATACATACATTCATGCTAATGAATTAAATCCAATGCATTTAACATACATTTAGTATCATAATAAGTCTAAGCTAACAAGTATGGATTGCAAAAGATAGAATAATGGATAGGAAAAGGTAAATGAATAGATATGATCAGATGGGATAAAATCAAAACTAAGTGAATGCTAATGATTTAGAATGGAGAATCTGGATAAATAGAATGGAGCCTAATTAAAGGAGTTAGGAAAGGTAAGAATGGAATATAAGATCGGGAAAATATCATTGGGAAAGATGAGGAAACATGGCTACTTCTAATCCTTTCTTCTGCTATCCTAGAAAACATAAAATATTTTTAGGTATGCAAATCAAACATTTACTTATGTAATCAACTTAATCATATATTTATAAACCTAACTACTATATTCAATATTTATCTTTTTATTGCATTCAAACATGAACCTAAATAAGTTAGCTTTTAGAAAATCTATTAAAAAACACACACACACACATAGACAGTCTTAATCAACACATACTATTCACATGCACTAAACATACACATCACATACTTATCAATCATCACCCATAAAACTCATTAAACATTTCATTTATCATAGCATACATCAAATATGCACTCATAATGATTATACATCAAATATACACACATAATATTCATGCCTATATATAAGATAAATAAATAAATTAAAAAATAAAGTAAATAAAATAGAATAAATAAAATAAACGAAAGTAAAAGAAAATAAAAAAAACTCTCTTCTTCTCTCTCTCTCTCTCTCTCACTCTCTCTCTGCTGCGCGCAGCAAGTTAGGAAACAAGGCACTCGTTCTTTATTAAAGAAAAATATGAGGTTATAAGACAATCGAACGTAAATATTTGCACATCGAAAGCAAAATAGGTTTCTAATTAGTCTAATGGGTAATATCAAAAATCTTCTTGTCAGCGAAATAGGTTTCTAATTAGTCTAATGGGTAATATCAAAAATCTTCCTCTCAAAAACAACATACTAAATGGATAAAATAGTAAAGGCATGAAGAGACTCAAGTAGCAAAGAAGAACATTCAATAAAAATGACACAAATCAATATGGAATTTTGTAGAAAATTATGTGTTTGCAACTTCCATTTCCTAAACCTATTCAATCATTTCCTTACGTTCGTAGATTCAGCATTCTTTTCTTTCAAGAAATATATTTTTGTGTTTCAACCAAATAACAACAAGGTCTCAAATTTTTATATTGTTCTTTACTCAAGATTCTTATAAATGTTTGTAGAACAAACTCGAACTCGTAAGAGAGGTATGTGAATTCAAGTGCGTTCAAAGTGTTTATAACAAAGGTTCCTTATGAAGAACGAAGGGAATTCTGTTGACAGACACCTCTATCGTATCATACAAAGTGTGAAAGGAAGTACGTTCATTAGAGTACTATCAGTAAAGAGGATTTCAAAAACTAGATGTTTATCATCGCAAGTATATAAATTACTGTATTTAAAGAAAGCATAGGTAAAGGCGAAAGCTTTATAGTTTCTGGGATATTGGAATTAGAAGAAATCCAAAATAGGAATTATTTAGAATCATAACCATAGATACCAGACAACCAATGAGATGGATTTCTGCATTAGATCATACATTGGAACAACTACGATCTGAACAAAACGACCGAATACCATTGATTCGAAACAATTCATTAAGATCTATTGTGAGGCATATGTAATCGGTCTTCATATAAGGCTTCTATAATTCATCACTATGTTAAAGTTGATTGCGCTTCATGGTAAAACTTGCTATTGAAGGAATCCACCACTTCAATTGCTAATCATCCTCTACAAAACAAAACTCCGGAACATTCCGAGAATCAAAACACACTTCTCGATCGCATAATGAAGACTCAACTAAGAGAACATGTCTTGTATATGCAGAGTATAAGCTGAAGACCAAAGTCATGAAACCTTAATAGGCGATATCAAAGAATTAGTTGTCATCGGTAGTCGAAAGCATCACCCATTAAATACTCCAAGAAACTGTCAGAGGTCACCTGAAATTCCAGAACTCTGATGGATGGATTCAATTTCAAATAATATTCGTTATAACATGTCATGAGTAAAATCATCACTGTCATCAAAACATGCATAAAACGCAACACTCAAAGTAAGTTTTGAGTAAACTCAGATTACAGCGTAATTGAAGTACTTTGTAGTTATTTGCAATGGCATCGTATACAGAAGGAGGAACGTAGCAATCTGTGACATCAAAACACAATTGTAGAATTCATGACCTGTTGCAAACTATTGCATACATAAATAGAACTTACAGCGTCGCTCTGGAACGCAGATGATCAGAAAAAAAACCACTAATTCAAGTCGCGTTGCACAATTAGCATAGAAACAGGTTCAGAGTAAGCTAAAAGAAATGGAAATAATGGTTCGCATTCACATGCAAGAAACAGAGATAGCTTCGAAGGAAATGACGTTTATCCAGAATTCAGATCACAAACAATAATGGTTCAGATCAAAACCAAAACGGAATTAGTGTATGACATAATTTCACAGGGTATTAACGTCAGTACAGAAATGGAAACAGCCACTTGGAATTTCCGAACTAGCTCGACCAATCTCTGTATCGCTGGATAAAACACTTTGCTCTTAATGTTATGCTATTTATACGGACGGAGAGCATCAAAACAGCATGACAATCAGTCGATCGGACTCATGAAGGAGTATTGCGCTGAAATCGCCATGTGAACCTTTCAGAATTTCGCAAGTGAATTGAACATAACAGAGCCAGAGATGCGCGTAAAGAAAATGGTTTAACTTAATCAACAATCAACACCCATATAATTAATCGATGTGACCTGTGAAGAAAGACGTCAGTAGTGTAAATATCAGAGGAGTAACAACGTTCTTGATCTCTGAGTGTTGGACGCAGGCCCCTCCTTACTTTCCGAAATCTGCACCCCCTCAGCCCTGATTCCTCTTCCTTCCTATATTCCTCCCCGTTGCCGACTGCCTCCCCCAAATAAAGTGATGCCCCGATGATCATTGTACGCATTGCCTTTCCATGCAAAACTCACCTTTCTGTTCTCAACTGACGAGTAGTCCTTCCCATGCAAAAGCTCACTTTTGTTTCGGTATTTTGGTCAAAGACCAGCACTTCAGTAGACCTTTGATTATTGTATCTGCCAATTTAAATTCTTTCTTCGTATCATAAAGTTTGAGTTATTCCTCTACAATCCAATTGTAGCTCCCTGAGTAGTTTTATCGCAAGCCAACAACAAGAAAACCGCATGCTGTCATACATTCCACTACTCTTTCACCCGTGCATATAGAATTATTTCCAACATGGAATTGTTTGCTTTTGCTTTCTTAACTAAATGCGATTCTATGTGAGAACACAACTTTTGCATATATCTCAACGCAATCCTTTCAGCCCTTTTGTTTAGCCTTCTTCAATCTGTATGATAGATTACAATCAATCTTCTCTCATGTTCATGTCTGCTCTGCTCCTTACTCCAATAGCCGCATCAGCAATGGATGATCAAGAAAGTGTGTCGGTTTGTATCATGTAAAGGCAAAAGTAGAGATGAGAATCTCGCATCAACGTAAGGAGAGAGAATCTCTCCGACACCGTTTTGGATTCTTTTCAAGATCTGGATCCTCCCATTTCCTCTTAAGAGGGGGATCATTCCGATTCTAGACAGTCACACTACATAGAGCACATGCTCTTTGTACATGACTTTGCATATCATGGTATACTTTTGGAGCATGAGAACTCAGAGATACAATCTCAGTTTATACCTCACATGGCTACACCTCCCATTGCATCATCAAAGATTTTCATTTTCCCTCACATCCAATTGAGCTTTACTCTAGGATCAGTGACTCATCATTTTCCATTCATATCTTCAAGATTCCACTTGCCTCATCTACAACAACATTTTGAGCACACTATGCTCCATTCATGGAGTCCAATATCTTTCCATTCCCCATAGGATACTCTTGCATCTACAGAGATACATCACTGAATTGGATTCAGGTTATACATAAGTAAATCAAGCTTCCAATAGCCTATTGATAGAGAATAACATGAAATGCATCTCCAACATCATGAAGACTTAACCTTAAACTTGTTTCCATAGGAGTGGCAATAGGTTCACAATCTTCAAGGCCAAAAAAGTTGCAATAATGTGACAATATATTTTGCTTCAGACAAATCATTTTCCCCGTAAACTTGCATAAATTAAATGCCCAAATAATGATGCAAATGACCCAAAAATGACGTCTCAAAAGGGGCATGCAAATCAGCCTTAAATTCAGCAATATGCCTCTCATTAGGACCGGTGAGAAGCATGTTATCAACGTACACTACAATGAATATAAGTACATGAATTGCATAGATAGTTCGTGAGATGTATTTTCCAAATATGTAATAAAAATTATTGGCCAATTTTGATCATTCTTGACTTTGGTTCAAGATGGTTGAATTTTTCTAAAACTCACCAAAATTGAAATAATAAGCACATTTTTTGATCATTTTGGCCAATTTTGACCAACCTTTGACCATCTTTTGATTGTTCCATTTTTTTGTTTATATGAAACTCCTTGTGGAAGGTTGATTATTTTCCAACAATCCCCTCCTAACCAGCCATAAGGGGCATATGCCAAACATATATTTGATGGTTGAATTTTTTATTGATATACGTACCTATACGCTTTTGAATTTATTTGCCTCTATGTGCACTATTTCCATATGCTCTGATACCAATTGTTGGTATTTAAGGCCCACAATAAATATTGAGGCAAAAATGAAATAGAGAAATGAGGGATAATAGACAAGAAAATAGATAGATGAAGTATCGAAGCTCGACATATATTTCAATATACTCCAAAATATGAAGCTCTAAGCTAATGAGCTCCTTATTGTAGAAGAAAAATCATAACCTTAGATGTTGCTTATCCTTTGAAGAAGTTGAAACCCTAGCTCCACTCCTCTAGAAGGTTGAAGAAGACCTCTAGTTGAGCCTAGCTCATGCCTAGCTCTCAAAATTGAGTGACTTAAGTGCTTATGAACCTCTTCCTTATTTAGTATTAGGTTGGACAAAAAAGGCTACCCAATTTTTCCAAAAGCAATTCACCAATATTGGAAAAAGCAATTTGTATGGCTTCATAAATAAAAAAAACTCATGCACACATAGCTTTTTTGGCTACTTTTGGAGATGCACCAAACTCTTGGGATTTTGGAGGTGCTTTTTGGTTGAAAAGCGTATAAAAAGCCAATATGAAAAGCACAAATATATCTAAATTTGTGCTGTGGTATATCATTGGATAACTCTTGAGACATCTTTTCCAAATGTCTGATAAAATGTTTGAACAATTTTGACCACTCCTAACTTTGGTTGACCATGGTTGAGTTTTTCTAAAATTGACCAAAACTAAAATAATAAGTGCAATTTTTTATCATTTTCACCAACTTTGACTAATTGTTGATCATCTGTTGACTGCTCTTATTTTTTTAATGAAGCTCCTTGTTAGAGATAAACATCTACGGAAGCACGCAAACAACACAAGGAAGGAGAAGAAGCTTGGAGCACAACACGCAATACTGAATGTATTACTAGAGAATGTACAAAGATAAGTAGCCCATTAGGGCTTTAGGCATATATACAAGCCGGGGGAAAAAAACCTCCTAAAGAGGGAAAGAAGTGCCCCGGTGGTCCTAGAGTGTTCACACACATCATTACCTCAATATAACAACAAATCCCCCTGGGAGTGATGCGGTGAACAAGTAGCTGGCACTCATGTATAAGGAAGTGCCGAGCTATGTGGAGATCACTCCACAAAAGGAAGTAAGCCCAAAGCTTTGCGGAAAGCTTCAAACTTCTCCCTAAGCAGAGCCTTCGTGAAAAGGTCTGCAATGTTCTCCTACGTAAGCATATATGCCAAGCTGATCTCCCTAGTAGAGAACCTCTCCATGACATAATGATAATGCACCTCAATGTGCTTAGTGCGAGCATGGAACACAAGGTTCCTCACAACTGCCAATGCGCTCTAACTGTCAGTGAAGATGGTGGTGGCAGAAGACTGACCAACACCCAAATCATCCATAAGGCGTTTGAGCCACACACACTCAACAGTCGGTGTGAATGCTACCCTATACTCAGCCTCACAACTGGAAGTGGCCACAATAGGCTGCTTCTTGCTCAAGCAAGATATACTTGAGCTACCAAGCATGAAGCAAAAGCCACTAGTGGACACACGAGTGTCATAGCAACCAGCCCAATCAGAGTTAGGAAAAGCATGCAAATCTGGCGGTAGTGATCCCCTCTTGGGATAAAACAAACCAAATAGCCGGGTACCACTCAAGTACCAAAAGATGCACTTAACTGCCTGCCAATGATTGACTCTTGGGAAATGCATAAACCTGCTCATCTGTGAGACAACAAACTGAATATCTAGCCGAGTAATGCATAAGTAAATCAAGCATCCAACAGCCTGTTGATAGAGAACAAGATCAAATGCATCTCCAACATCATAAAGACTCAGTCGTAAACTTGTTTCCATAAGAGTGGCAATATGTTTACAGTCTTCAAGGCCAAAATGCTGCAATAATGTGTCAATATATTTCATTTGACACAAAGCCATTCCACCATCAATGTGCATAAACTAAATGCCCAAATAGTGATGCAAATGCCCCAAATCAGACATCTCAAATGAGGCATGAAAATCAGCCTTAAAATCAGCAATATGCCTCTCATGAGGACCAGTGAGTAGCATGTCATCAACATAAACCACAATGATCAGAAGTACCTCATTAGCACACTTAACATACAAGGTGCTTTCAGTTGGACTGTTTTCAAAACCATGTGCAATCAGATAGGTATGTATCTTCTCATACCAAGCACATGGTGCTTGCTTTAAACCATATAATGCCTTCTTTAACTTGCACACTTGGTTTTCATGCCCTTTATGCACAAACCCACGGGGCTGAAAAACATACACTTCTTCATGAAAGTCACCATTCAGAAATGTTGTTTTAATTTCCAACTAATGTACATTCCAACCATGATGAGCACCAAGTGCAGAGATGCTATGAACTGTCGTCGTTCGACAAGTAGAGGCAAAAGTCTCATCAAAATCAATGCCTCTTTCGAGTGCATAACCCTTTGCAACAAGTCTAGCCTTATACCTGTCAACTATACCATCAGGCTTACGCTTCAGCTTGTATACCCACTTAGGTCCAATGCCCTTCTTGCCAGGAGGCAAGTCACATAAAGACCAAGTACCATTCTTCATTATAGCATCATATTGAGATTGCATAGAAGCCATCCAATGTTTTGAATTTTGTGCTTCATCAAACGAAACAGGCTCATTGTCATCAGAAAGACTAGATGCAACCATATCATAGCAATCTGATGCAAAAGAGGCATTGTCAGAGCCTGAACGAGTACAATATGACAGAGGTGCATCTAATTTGCTATCACCCAAAGTTTGCACCAGCCATTTTGGCATAGTTTTTGCCTTCTCAATATCAACTCTCTCATCAACTAGTGCATCATCTAAATCTGCATCAGAAATGGAATGATCTACATCATCACATGAAACCTCCAAAGGTTGAGAAGTTGCCTCATTGGGACCAACACTAGATTGTCCACCTGTAAAAAGAGGAAGCAAAGTATCATACATGTCTTTGGAGCTAACAAATGTCTCCTTAGTACATGAAAACAATGGCTGAATAACATCTTCCACAAAAACAACATCACGGCTAACTATAATGCATTTATTCTATGGATGATACAGAAGATAGCCTTTACTTTCGGAACTGTACCCAACAAAAATACATTTTACTGCTTTATCATCCAATTTTCTATGATTGTGTTTAGGCACGAATGCATACAACCAAAAAGACGTAGATGAGCAACAGATGGCTTGCGATCATGCCAGACCTCATATGGAGTGATAGACTGCAACACTTTAGTGGGACACCTGTTAAGCACATATGCTACACACATGACAGTCTCAAGCCAGAAACTATGTGGTAAAGCCTAACTCTTGACCATACACCTCGCCATCTCCATGAGTGACCTGTTCTTTCGTTCAGCAACTCCATTATGTTGAGGTGTATACGACACTATACACTGGTGTTTTATCCCACATTCAGCCAGAAATTCATTAAAATCAGAAGACATATATTTCCCCCCCTCGATCAGAACAGAGGGTGCCCATTTTACATGCTGATAGATTTTCAGCCAAAACCAAAAACTGTTTGAAGCACATGAACACTTTGGACTTTGCCTTCAATGGATATACCCATGCATGCCTGGAAAAATCATTGATGGAAGTCACGAAGTAAATATAATTTCCAAAAGAAGATGTCTGCATAGGACCACATACATCACTATGTACAAGCTGCAATTTCTAAGTAGCCCAAACTAAACCATCTTTTGGAAAGGACAAATGCTGCATTTTGCCTTCACAAACATGTTTTCCAGGTGCCTCAAGTTTGGGCAAAGAGGACACCATTTCAGATTTCTGCAGGCATAGCAAACTAGCAAAATTCAAATGACCAAAGCATGCATGTCAAAGCTTTGCATCTGACATAGCCAGGAATCATGTACTGCACATGCCAAATCATTTACAGATCTTTCATAGTCTATGAGCTTATACAACCCACTACATAAAATGCCAGATGCAATAATCACGTTGCCATTTGATAGATCATAAACAATACACATGTCATCAATAAATTTCACAACCAAGCCAATCTTGGCTAATGCAAAAACTGACAATAGATTTTTCTTGATCCTTGGCACAAACAAAGCATCTGACAAAGTGAAAGAACTACCATCAGCAGTAGTCAAAATGATCTTACCAACTCCCATAATAGGATAAGAGGAGTTGTTGGCACATGTAACAATATTCCCTGTAGGGGCAAGCTCGCGTGAAGAGAAAAAACTATGCTGCGAGGTAATATGTTTGGTCACCCCACTGTCAAAGTACCAAACATCTAAGTCTACTGCAGACATGCACTGCTCATGAGAAGATGGGTCAAAACTACAAACAGTAGTAAACGCCCATTCTTGTTCCTGCACAAGATTAGGAGACTCTGCTTTTGGAGTAGAGGCCTCTGCAACAACCATTTCTGCCTCTTTTGCAGCCAGTTTAAGACAGTTCTTTATGATATGATCATTTCCTTTACAGTACTTACAAAAAAATTTCTGCTTTTCTGATTTCTTTTCATCTTTGCCTTCCCTCTTCGATTGTGCAGAATTAGTCAATTTTTGCTTACTAGTTGAAGAGCTCCATTTTCCTTTGCCCTTCTGACTAGCTAGGAAAGCTTGATCTGCAAATAATGGACCTGTTCTGCCTTGACTGACCTTCCTGCAACAGAACAGAGACTAAATCCTCAAATGACAAGGCATTTGGATTGCCTTTCATCATCAACCGAAGAGTAGAAGCAAAACTCGAATATGAATTAGGAAGACCATTCAGAACAGTCTGCACAAGTGAGCTATCTAGTATAACTTCATCAACAGAAATCAATTGTTCCTTCAAGTCTTTGATCTTTGTTAGGAAAATATCCATAGAATCACCTTCATTCATGTGCTCACTCTCCAACTGTTTTCGGAGGTAAGCAACAGGAGCCTCATTCGTAGCTTGGTACAATGTGGTAAGTGTATCCAAGCATCCTTAGCCGTTCTACAAGAGCGAATGCGAGGAATAATGGCACATTTGACAGACAAAGCTATCAATGCATGTGCCTAAGCATCTTTGCCATCCCAACAAATCTGCTCTGCAGTGGGTGCAGCAAAAACCGCAGCATGAATAGGAATATGCAGAATATCATCATCTTCGACACCTTCTGCATCAGCTTCAGTACTTGTAGTTGTAACAGTTGCAGGTGTGATAGGATGTTTTTCGAACCCCTGCACAATGTTCCACATTCCTTTTGCAACCAATACATGTCGCATCATATAAGCCCACAACGAGTAGTTGGTAGCATCCAACGTATCCTCAATAGCCAACATACGAAATACATCATTGCTTTCAGCCATGGCCGGTGACTAAAATACCTTGATGCAGAAAATTGACTGTATCTCAAAAAGTTGAACGGAACTGCCCAGAGACGAGTTCTGCTAAACCTGTAGCAGACTTCTAGACGCTTATACTGGCGAACCAAAACTGGTATATACCTTTGGCACAGAAAGATGAAATAGCCTGCACAAGCATTGCGATAGTGCATTGGGAGGCCGAAACGAGCTCAGATCGCGATTTTGGCACACATAACGAAGCTTTTTTGATCTCTGAAACACCCTGAGTATGCTCATCAAATTCATGCGAATCTAAGACTAGAATTGGAGGAGTGTTGACGGTGCCCTAGATGAAGCGATGACCTACTCTGATACCAATTGTTGGAGATAGACGTGTGCGGAAGCATGCGAACAACACAAGGAAGGAGAAGAAGCTTGGAGCACAACACACAATACTAAATGTATTACTAGAGAATGTACAAAGATAAGTAGCCCATTAGGGCTTTAGGCGTATATACAAGCCGGGGGGAAAAAACCTCCTAAGGAGGGAAAAAAAGTGCCCTGGTGGTCCTAGAGTGTTCACACACATCACTACCTAAATATATCAACACTCATCATAGTTCTAGAAATGATTTAACTAAATTATGTTAACTATTTTAAACCTTCATTCATCAAAGTGGATTGAAACAATTTGGACTTGTATTGCTATTCCCCAAGAGTGTTGGTCATTACATTGTAATTGATTTTGAATGATCAAACATGCACATCTAGATCATCACATGAGAAACCTCCAAATTTGGCATAAGTCATGCCCAGTAAAAATGCCCTTCATAGTATCATATCTTCAATTGCCATATTGCTAGGACTAAACTATTCAAATGCATCAAGGATTTTCCTTGAGTTAAAGCTAGAAGAAAACAACTCTACATTATAACCGAACGGATTTATGGTAATCACTAATAGAACAGATTTATGATAACTCTATATGGTAACCGAACGGATTTATGGCAGCTTGTGGTGTTTTCAAATTATATGTGAGGAAAAATGCATGTGGCTCTGAATAAGAAGGATTGATCCCCTTTGGCTCTATATAGGAATTAAGAGATCCAAATGTCTAAAATTGGCAAAAGATAAAATTTCAAGTTCTTTCATTGGGTGGAGTCTGGTAATCACTAATAGAACTACTATCTTCCGTTGGAGTATCCTCGACTGTAATTTCTTTTCATAGAGGTGTTGTTGAGGCTATAGTATCACCGAGAACCACCAAAGAAGCTTCCGGTGCTATTATGGGTTGGTGATTTTGCTTAGACTTGGAAATGAGGTAGTATCTTGTTGTTGCTTCTTCATTTGCACTGATTTTGGGGCTCCAAAATAACTTGGTACAAGTCATGGTTGTGTATCTGGCTTATATTTAGGATAACTTTCATGAGAACACAAAACAAACATACATCTTTACCCAATGTATATACTTTCTTCCATCACCAATGCTAGTCCCCTACAGGATCGCCAATGTAAACCTCGATCTGATACTACATGTTGGAATGAACTACACCATGCCTATCTACCACTCACAGAATAATGGTGTTCAACTATGCATCCTTGGATGGAGGAAACCTGAGGATACATGTCCTAAACTCTTCCACACTGAGATCTATTCTGATTCGATTATTACTCTCTTCTCACAATATCGTTGTTGTAGTGATTCTAGTCAAAATATTGGGGCTAATCTTGGAAGTAGGCGGTGCTTCTATTTGATCTTACAAACTCGCTCTCTAAGGTTTTTTGTTTATGAGTTCCTTAAGAAAATGAAATGGAGGGATAGCCAAAGAGTGAAGCGATTTTATCTTCATTAATAGTAGCTTGCATACTTTATTTTTTAAAGGAGGTTTGGGAGATGCCTATTCCTCTAGCTTTAACTTTCAAAGTACAACTATACAAGTGAATGGGTATAATACCCATGAGACCTCCCATATCCCACAAAATAGGGCTTAGGCTTGGTCACAACTAGTAGGCTAAGTCACAACTAGTTTAAACTGGCCAAAACCATCAGATGTCCAACCTGGGGGTCGAACTCTGGACCTTTGCTTCAAGAGGCCAAAGATTTACCAAACCATGTATAGGACGTGGATTGCTTGGGCACTTTGAAGTTCAATGAAAAATGATCTATTAAAATGGCTTTGCATTATTATGTTTTAACAACATGCATTGTAACATAATGTTGGACGTTTGCAATTCTTCTTTCCTTATCATTCAGAAGAAAGGCTACTCGTGAAAAGGTTACTGCTGCATTATCTTTCTCAAAGAAACAACACTGGTTGCAATAAAATTTTCCACAAAATAACAGGTTTTTCTAATGTTTTAGCCTTTGAAATGACCACGCATCTTGAAATTTAGTTCGATTTAATAGGAGTGATGTTGCATTTGTTATAATAGAAACAAATGACGAATGCAGTATTCTTGGTGTGAATTTTATGTGTGCATCTCAAAACAAGATAATTATTTGATTTCCAAACCCGTGTAACCAAGTGGTTTGATGCCTTGAGTCTTAAGGAGGAAGTCCTAAGTTCAAGTCTTGGTTGGACATGTATCTATGAGTTTCTCACAGATGGGTGCCTCATGTGTGAGTGCGTTTTCAATTCATTCTACTCTCAAAAGTAAAAAAAGATAATAATTTGATACAAGACTGTAGTAACCTTGTAGAGTGAAAAACAGCAGAATGAGTCCAATGGAGCATTTGACTTTTTTATGCATGCAAATTGTAGGGCATGCATGATAGAATTTTGCAAGAGGTCATGGGTGAGGGTTTGTTCTGTGATTCGGAAGTCTAACTGAGACTCATCATGGGGTGGAAGCTTGTAATGCATGGAGTACATCATTTGTTCACAAGCAAAAAGTTGTAGCAAGTGTGTAGGCGTGCTGATGAACACTTCTAAATGATCCTCCCAGAAGCCCATAGTAACATTTCTTCAAATGTTAATTTTTACTATAGACGAGGGAGCCAATGTTGAATACTACCCATCATATAGCCAACAGTATCCCTGTGGTGGTGCGAAATATGGATAATTGAGCTAGTCCTGACACTGCTTATTATTCTGTACTTTGATGGTAAATGTAGTCCAGGAACGGCGGCGAGGTACATGGTTGTAGCATGGATTGTACTTTAAGTGTAGGGAGGCCTTTGTCCAAGTATATATCATTTCAGGATATTCCTGTAGTAATTCCTTCCTCACGTGGGTTGAAAGATATTTCCTCATTAGGCATCAGTTGGTAGATCGGTGGGTTCAAATTGAGTTGCGCGTGTTGTCGCTATAGCAAAATTGTACTCGGACATGTATATGAAGTATGGTTTATATTGTAGTTCATTAATAGAAATGTAAATGTACCTGCACATGGCTAGTTGTGCAAAGTAGGGAGACTGAAGAATTGCCTCCTCAATCATCGCCATTACCTGTAAGTGAGCTTCTACGCGTGTTGCGTGAGTCTTCCCTAATTCTTCTACTGGCTTGATCCATGCCAGTGTGGGTAGTTTGAATGTATCCTGCCCTTCCTCTGTCACTCGACCACCAGGGGCAAGTTGAGGTTCATATTCATCTTCAAAAGTGGCCTCCATAGGGATGGTGACTATTTCTTTTGCCGAAGGTATGTTTGGTGGTGAGTCCGATTTGGGGATCTTGAAGGGATCTGCTATTTGAGTTTGAAGTTCTAAATTTGCGTTGTCATTCTTAAGTGTCTAACACTTCTCGGTTAGTTTTTCGTAGTCTTCTAATAGGCATGCATGATCATCTAGCAGCATCTGCATGGTTCTGGATGGAGCCGCCTTGAAACGACTTGGACTGATCGGTTCTCCGAGTTTGTCCAATGTCGCTTCAAAATGTTCTCTCTTTTGTTCTTGTAGGCACTGATTCTCTTCTTTGGCTACTGCTACGTGATGTCTTAGGAGTCCCATGTTGCATGTGAGTTGAGCATTTTTGATGACTTGTTGTCACAAGTGTTCTTCAATGCTTGCGATAGCTTCCTTGGTCTTTCGCTCCAACTTCAACTCCATCGAATGATAAGCGTTACGAAGTTCGTGGTGGCATGCATTAAATGATGCATTCTCAATTGTTAATGAATTGAAGTTTTCTTGGATTTGAGTGGTTGTCTGTTGTAGATCCGGACAATGATTTCCTAGTGAAGCAAACTCTTCACAAGCTTGATGCATACATGAGAACATTTGATGAAAGACTCCATCTATAGTGGATGATGAAAATAATGATGGTATGCTAAAAAATGCATGTTGTTTGATGTGTAATGCATGGGGGATAGGGGTTGGGTGATGAAGTGTGGATGCTGTGGTGATAGTGGAGAAGTGTATGGACAGAAGTAGAGTTTCTAGGGTACATTGTATTAGATAAAGGAATTTTTATGGACCCTAAGAAGATTGAGACAATCCTTGATTGGCAACCACCTTCATGTGTTCCAGATGTACAATGTTTTCTAGGGTTTGCTAATTTCTATAGGATATTCATTAGAGATTAATCCAACATAGTGACACCTCTTACCAAACTTACAGGGAACTCCAAATTTTCATGGACCGAAGAAGCAGAAAAAGCCTTTCAGACCTTGAAATAAGAATTCACTACTACTCCAATTCTAGTTCATCCTGATTCCCGTAAGCCCTTCTTCCTAGAGACAGATGCATCAAATTTTGCCTAGGGGCCATTCTTTCCCAATATGGAGATGATGGACACCTACATCCAGTTGCATATCATTCCAGGAAATTTTCCCCTCCAGAGATTAATTATGAAATTCATGATAAAGAACTTCTTGCCATAGTGGTACACATCACAAGAACCTAGAGTATTTTATGACCACCCGCATCCTCAATAGAAGGCACCCTCGATGGAGTAACTTTCTATCCAGATTTGAATTTGTCATCACATACCGTCTAGGACGTCAACAATGTCAGTTAGATGCCCTGTCTAGAAGATCTTACCTTGCACCAAACAAGGGTGAAGAGGCCTTTGATCAACAAGAGAATGTATTACTCAAGCCTGAGCATCTCCAGTCCCATCATGAATATTCAGCCTTGAATCATTTGATCCATGAGAATCTACCACAAGATGAATTGTTCTGTAATGTTAAGCAAAAAACTCAAGAAGGAAAAGTCCAAGAAGTAAATGAATTTCAGGAAAAGGATGGGTTACTATTCTATAAGAACCTATTGTATATTCCTCCAGGAAAGCCCAGGATCCAAGTACTTCAACAACATCATGAAAACCTTGCAGCAGGACATTTTGGACTAAATAAAACAATAGAACTCATATCAAGGGATTTTTGGTGGCCTCAAATGTGGAACATAGTCAAAGAATATATCCGAACCTGTGACACTTGTAATAGATCTAAGGTACCCTGACATTAACATCATGGCCTCTTGCAACCTTTACCTATTCTAGAAAGGCCACATGCTTCATTGTTTATGGATTTCATCACAGATCTACCAAAGTCAGATAAGTATGATGCCATTCTTGTTATTGTGGATTGATTTACAAAGATGGCACACTTCATTCCAACTACCAAGGCAATCACAGCTGTAGCCACTGCTAGACTTTTTCTCAGATACATCTTTAGGCTTCATGGATTGCATGATGATATTATCAGTGATCGAGGTCCACAATTCATATCGAGCTTTGCAAACTCCTTCGTGTTCAAGTTAAACTATCTACAGCAAATCATCCACAGACTGATGGACAAACAGAATGGGTAAATCAAGTCTTAGAGAAATATCTCCGTTGCACCAGTAACTATCACCAAAATGATTGGTCTGAGTTGTTACCCTTTGCAGATTTTTCCTATAACAATAGTGCTTATGCATCTACTAAGAAAACTCCCTTCTTTGCAGATTATGGAAAACATCCAAGGATGGATATATAGCTCTCAAATCATGTCAAGAATCTAGCTGCCAGAGATAAGGCCCAGTACCTCATGGAAATTCACAAAGAACTCAAGGAAGAGATCCATAAAGCTCAAGAACATTATAAGTACTATGCAGATCAACATTGTGTTGAAAATCCATTGTATCAAATTGGGGATAAAGTATGATTACTCAAAAACAATTTGCAAACTTCAAGGCCTTGCGCAAAGTTAGATCATCAAAGATTTGGTTCGTTCACCATCTTGGCCAAGATTAATCCAATCATCTTCAAGCTCCAGCTACTAAGTACCATGAGAAAACATCCAGTTTTCCATGTATCCATGTTGGAACCATATCAGATTTCACCATTGAGGGGGGAGAGACCTAGTCCTTCACCACCTATCAAGATTGATGATCATGAAGAATTTGAAGTTGAGCATGTCCTAGATTTGAGAATATCCCGAGGAAGATTGGTGTACCTTATTCATTGGAAAGGGTATGACATCAGTGATTGCACTTGGGAACCTCCAGAAAATCTTTAGAGAGCACCAATCAAGGTTTGAGAATTCCATAAGAGAAATCCAATGAAGCTGAGACTAGAGAACATGAGTGCTCCTCGTGGAACTCGTCGCTTGAGGAGGAGGTGATGCATGGACATAGGAAACTGTCATGAACCTTAGATTCCATGTGAATCCTATATCTCATGATTGGTTTAGAATTAGGAGAAACCAATGCTTCCATTGCGTCCGGAACGTGCAAAACCCAAAGATCGACTGTCTATTTACTAAATTCTGAGATTCAAAGGTCCTGATCGATTTGTTGACATCATTTATGACATCATCAACTCGCAACAGCCCTTGGGAACTGCCTTGAAAACCTATATAAGGAGGGCTTGGACACATTCATAATCAGTCTTGCCAATACCGATCTTGGGAGCTCAAGGAGTCATGACCTCCACGTAAGTACTCTCCAAGTTCGAGTTCCAGTTCTTGTCTTGTTCCTTGTTCTAGTCTTGTCTAGTCTAGTTCTTGGACATCCTGCCTTGTCCTCTTGTAATCTCAGAGTATGAGATCTTGTCAAGTCCTTTATTGTATCTAGTTCATCTCCTAGAAGGGAGTAATTGTAATCGAGAGATCTTGTTTCATACTTACGATACCGGGTTGTGGGATCTCTTGTATCATCTCTAGTCGAGTTATTCATACCTATCAGTCCCGGGTTGTGGGATGTCTTGTATCAATCACATATTCTTGTATCATTTTCCCTACGTGGGTGTTCTTGTAATCAGAAGTATATTTCCAAAATCTTGTCTAGTGTAGTTAGAGAGCACAATCTAGTGCTCCCCTGACAAAAGGTGAAGGCTCATGAGAAAACAAGAAGAGGAGGTTGCACTAACACATAGAGTTATAATCGGATCAAGGGACGGTAAGGGAATACAAAGCTGAACCAAAGAGTCACGAAAAGTCCAAGTTGTGTGTGTTGTATTGTTCTAGGGGGATAAATAATTTGTAGGAAAGAAAGGAAAAGTAATATTCGTTATAGGGTCCAATACTCATTTCAAGATGGTAGAGGCCGTTACTTGATATTACAGATCAAGCTCTTCAATAGGAGGTATTCTATTCTCCACTTTATTAGATGGCTCATTTGAGCTTAAATTTTGTCCTCTATTATCATTTACCTTTGTTGTTTCTTTTATACATTCATCAGGATCTCTACATGTTCTACAAAATGCCATGGTTTCTGATTATGCACTAGAAATTCCTTCTATAAAGAGGGAAACTAGAATCTACGAAGAAATTCTTTCCATAGTAGGGAATCGATCCAAATATTGTATGAACCTTCTAGCATGAAAACAAATATACTCATTTGAGTTGTGTTTGAAATTTTTTATCAAAGATGATGTGTCATATTTAATTTCACTTTTTACAAAATTCTTAGGCATGGCATCAATATTGTAAAAATTCCCCGTGTTACTGTTTGGAAACACATCATAGAAAATCCTATGAGAGAAAAGAACACAAGAATCATATTGAGTGAAGTAGCCATTCACTTCTTAAGCTCTGAAAATCTATATTAACTTTGGAAGATGGTGAGAAGGATCACTAGATCCATCATAATGATTCTTGAATCCTATTTCCACTCCCATGGAAATATGTTTATAGTTGAGTCTTCATGATAATGAGCATGCTTATGTGTTGCCCATGCATCAATCATTTGCAAGAAATTAAGTGCAACTTTCACTATTTGGGTGGTACTCGTTCGATTGGATTGCTTTATCCCCATGGGGAAACATTACTACCAAATTTACATGCTTTTTTTGACTCACACTTGGCTATGCACTCATGTGTCGACCACTGGATTTCACTTCATGGTTGGTAGCTTATGCATATGTTGCTTGAGCATGAAGAAGCCTACCATGTCCAATTCTAGTTGTGAGGTTGAGTATAAGGTAAGTTTCACA
>CM035408.1:65453731-65492688 GCA_020310875.1 Ceratopteris richardii
TGTATATCTTGGTTGAGCAAGAAGCAGCCTATTGTGGCCACTTCCAGTTGTGAGGCTGAGTATAGGGAAGCTTTCACAGCAACTGTTCAGTGTGTGTGGCTCAGACGCCTTATGGCTGATTTGGGTGTTGGCAAGTCTTTTGCCACCACCATCTTCACTAACAGTCAGAGCGTATTGGCAGTTGCGCGGAACCCTGTGTTCCGTGCTCGCACTAAGCACATTGAGGTGCATTATCACTATGTCAGGGAGAGGTTCTCTGTTGGGCAGATCAGCTTGGCATATGTGCCCACGCACGAGAACATTGCAGACCTTTTCACGAAGGCTCTGCCTAGGGAGAAGTTTGAAGCTTTCCGCAAAGCTTTGGGCTTACTTCCTTTTGTGGAGTGATTTCCACATAGCTTGGCACTTCCTTATACATGAGTGCCAGCTCCTTGTTTAACGCATCACTCCCAGGGGGGATTTGTTGATATATTTAGGTAGTGATGTGTGTGAACACACTAGGACTGCCGGGGCACTTTTTTCCCTCTTTAGGAGATTTTTTTCCCCCGGATTGTATATACACCTATTGCCCTAATGGGCTATTTATCTTTGTACATTGTCTAGTAATACATTCAGTATTGTGTGTTTGTGCTCCAAGCTTCCTCTTCTTCATTGTGCTGTTTGCGTGCTTCCAAAGACGTCTATCTCCAACAGTATTCGTACTCTCACACGATTCTTCTTTAGAAACAAAAAAGGCTCTTATAGGGGACTTTGAGTGTCTCATAAACCGCTTGGCTAGATTTTCATCAATGTTCTTGTGCAATTTTGTAGGCTTCTCTAGGGATATCTATATGTAAGTCTGAAAGGTGGTGCCTACGCTTGAAGTGCTATGGTATAATCATAAGGCCTATGCTCTGGTAGGATATCTACATTCCTCTTTTTAAAAACATCTTGAAAAGTTTGATACTAACTAGGTAGTTTTATTAAATCATCTCTCTTGGATTCTTGAGCTGGTATGGCATAGATAATATATGTTGCTTCCTTTCTTTTTACTGCATGTATAAAGGCTTTGGCTCCTACAAAATGAGAACCCAAACAATGCCTACCTGAAGCATGGCACTATAAACACATCTCATTTCTTCTACATTGGAATAGTGGTGCACTTATGAAAGACTGTGGTATGTGTACTAGAGGCTTGGAGTACATGCATGAAGATAAGCAGTTCAAGGAACGACTATTAGACATCACATTGGAAAACGGTCAGGGAGAGGTTCTCTGTTGGGCAGATCAGCTTGGCATATGTGCCCACGCACGAGAACATTGCAGACCTTTTCACGAAGGCTCTGCCTAGGGAGAAGTTTGAAGCTTTCCGCAAAGCTTTGGGCTTACTTCCTTTTGTGGAGTGATTTCCACATAGCTTGGCACTTCCTTATACATGAGTGCCAGCTCCTTGTTTAACGCATCACTCCCAGGGGGGATTTGTTGATATATTTAGGTAGTGATGTGTGTGAACACACTAGGACTGCCGGGGCACTTTTTTCCCTCTTTAGGAGATTTTTTTCCCCCGGATTGTATATACACCTATTGCCCTAATGGGCTATTTATCTTTGTACATTGTCTAGTAATACATTCAGTATTGTGTGTTTGTGCTCCAAGCTTCCTCTTCTTCATTGTGCTGTTTGCGTGCTTCCAAAGACGTCTATCTCCAACAGTATTCGTACTCTCACATGATTCTTCTTTAGAAACAAAAAAGGCTCTTGTAGGGGACTTTGAGTGTCTCATAAACCGCTTGGCTAGATTTTCATCAATGTTCTTGTGCAATTTTGTAGGCTTCTCTAGGGATATCTATATGTAAGTCTGAAAGGTGGTGCCTACGCTTGAAGTGCTATGGTATAATCATAAGGCCTATGCTCTGGTAGGATATCTACATTCCTCTTTTTAAAAACATCTTGAAAAGTTTGATACTAACTAGGTAGTTTTATTAAATCATCTCTCTTGGATTCTTGAGCTGGTATGGCATAGATAATATATGTTGCTTCCTTTCTTTTTACTGCATGTATAAAGGCTTTGGCTCCTACAAAATGAGAACCCAAACAATGCCTACCTGAAGCATGGCACTATAAACACATCTCATTTCTTCTACATTGGAATAGTGGTGCACTTATGAAAGACTGTGGTATGTGTACTAGAGGCTTGGAGTACATGCATGAAGATAAGCAGTTCAAGGAACGACTATTAGACATCACATTGGAAAACGGTCAGGGAGAGGTTCTCTGTTGGGCAGATCAGCTTGGCATATGTGCCCACGCACGAGAACATTGCAGACCTTTTCACGAAGGCTCTGCCTAGGGAGAAGTTTGAAGCTTTCCGCAAAGCTTTGGGCTTACTTCCTTTTGTGGAGTGATTTCCACATAGCTTGGCACTTCCTTATACATGAGTGCCAGCTCCTTGTTTAACGCATCACTCCCAGGGGGGATTTGTTGATATATTTAGGTAGTGATGTGTGTGAACACACTAGGACTGCCGAGGCACTTTTTTCCCTCTTTAGGAGATTTTTTTCCCCCGGATTGTATATACACCTATTGCCCTAATGGGCTATTTATCTTTGTACATTGTTTAGTAATACATTCAGTATTGTGTGTTTGTGCTCCAAGCTTCCTCTTCTTCATTGTGCTGTTTGCGTGCTTCCAAAGACGTCTATCTCCAACAGTATTCGTACTCTCACACGATTCTTCTTTAGAAACAAAAAAGGCTCTTGTAGGGGACTTTGAGTGTCTCATAAACCGCTTGGCTAGATTTTCATCAATGTTCTTGTGCAATTTTGTAGGCTTCTCTAGGGATATCTATATGTAAGTCTGAAAGGTGGTGCCTACGCTTGAAGTGCTATGGTATAATCATAAGGCCTATGCTCTGGTAGGATATCTACATTCCTCTTTTTAAAAACATCTTGAAAAGTTTGATACTAACTAGGTAGTTTTATTAAATCATCTCTCTTGGATTCTTGAGCTGGTATGGCATAGATAATATATGTTGCTTCCTTTCTTTTTATTGCATGTATAAAGGCTTTGGCTCCTACAAAATGAGAACCCAAACAATGCCTACCTGAAGCATGGCACTATAAACACATCTCATTTCTTCTACATTGGAATAGTGGTGCACTTATGAAAGACTGTGGTATGTGTACTAGAGGCTTGGAGTACATGCATGAAGATAAGCAGTTCAAGGAACGACTATTAGACATCACATTGGAAAACGGTCAGGGAGAGGTTCTCTGTTGGGCAGATCAGCTTGGCATATGTGCCCACGCACGAGAACATTGCAGACCTTTTCACGAAGGCTCTGCCTAGGGAGAAGTTTGAAGCTTTCCGCAAAGCTTTGGGCTTACTTCCTTTTGTGGAGTGATTTCCACATAGCTTGGCACTTCCTTATACATGAGTGCCAGCTCCTTGTTTAACGCATCACTCCCAGGGGGGATTTGTTGATATATTTAGGTAGTGATGTGTGTGAACACACTAGGACTGCCGGGGCACTTTTTTCCCTCTTTAGGAGATTTTTTTCCCCCGGATTGTATATACACCTATTGCCCTCATGGGCTATTTATCTTTGTACATTGTCTAGTAATACATTCAGTATTGTGTGTTTGTGCTCCAAGCTTCCTCTTCTTCATTGTGCTGTTTGCGTGCTTCCAAAGACGTCTATCTCCAACAGTATTCGTACTCTCACACGATTCTTCTTTAGAAACAAAAAAGGCTCTTGTAGGGGACATTGAGTGTCTCATAAACCGCTTGGCTAGATTTTCATCAATGTTCTTGTGCAATTTTGTAGGCTTCTCTAGGGATATCTATATGTAAGTCTGAAAGGTGGTGCCTACGCTTGAAGTGCTATGGTATAATCATAAGGCCTATGCTCTGGTAGGATATCTACATTCCTCTTTTTAAAAACATCTTGAAAAGTTTGATACTAACTAGGTAGTTTTATTAAATCATCTCTCTTGGATTCTTGAGCTGGTATGGCATAGATAATATATGTTGCTTCCTTTCTTTTTACTGAATGTATAAAGGCTTTGGCTCCTACAAAATGAGAACCCAAACAATGCCTACCTGAAGCATGGCACTATAAACACATCTCATTTCTTCTACATTGGAATAGTGGTGCACTTATGAAAGACTGTGGTATGTGTACTAGAGGCTTGGAGTACATGCATGAAGATAAGCAGTTCAAGGAACGACTATTAGACATCACATTGGAAAACGGTCATCTTGGCATCTCATCTCATGACAACTCCTTGACACCTCACCATCTCAACACCAAAGCACTATAGCATTAGGGCACGTGAGTTCAATTTGTGTGTCCTTTTGGTTCAACTTTGTATTCCCTACTCGATTGAGGAATCCCTCCTCAAGTAGGGGAGCAGATGTCTCCCCTAGTAATGTTTCACTTAAGCCTAGAGCCAAGGATTTCATTTCAACTCCTCTACCCACTACCTATTTTTGACGTAGGAATATTTCCCTTGCAAAACTCATGAAACCCCATCAATTTGTAGGAGAGGAAAAAGATAGGAATGATGATTTAGTGGTATAGTTTCTTAATAAATGGAAAGACCTACATCAACTTAAAAACACTCCTAAGAGTTACCAAGTTTCGAAAACAAGCCTATCCCTTGGGCACAAAGCTTGTAAGTGGTGGATGAGCTTTAAAGAATTA
Source organism: Ceratopteris richardii (assembly GCA_020310875.1). Classification (NCBI taxonomy): domain Eukaryota; kingdom Viridiplantae; phylum Streptophyta; class Polypodiopsida; order Polypodiales; family Pteridaceae; genus Ceratopteris; species Ceratopteris richardii. Next base: position 65,458,415 of record CM035408.1, read on the forward strand.
CAATAGATTCACAAAACTTGAGCTCAGTTTGAAGAACTCTATATAAAAGAGTTCTTGCCTAAAAATGAGGATGAACATGCTTTTTTAGTGGTTTTTTGAATAGTGCTAAATTTGGAGAATATTTGTTATGCCAAATGGTCCGAGCATTTTGTGGCTATCAAGTTTTTTGGAATATGCTTTTATAAAATAGTTCTAAATTGTTCGTATTCTCCATATTCTCACTGACACACACTCTTCATACCTCTTAGGCACACAATATTCTTGTATCTAGTTCCTATTTTTGCCTAGATTCAGATATTGTAAGTTTGTATCATATTCACACATTGTAATTGACATTGGAATATAGATAGTGTAGGTGAGCATCATTGCTTACCCTTACACTTGAAATATTTCCTATTCTCTCTCTATCTCTCACTCCATCTTTTTGAGTATTAAGGTGTGTATGTTAAGGTTCATGTGTTCGGAGTCCTATAAACTTGTGATATATTGTTTTTGAGGGCCACCCCACTTCCAACATTTGGTATTAGAGCATTGTTGGCATACACCTGTAACAAGATGAGTGACTTTAGACTTGAGAACTCTATACACCCGCAACATTTGGACTCAGTTTAAAGAACTCTATATAAAAGAGTTCTTGCCTAAAAATGAGGATGGACATGCTTTTTTAGTGCTTTTTTTAGTGCTTTTTTAGTGCTTTTTAGTGCTTTGTATTCCTTTTGGTTCAACTTTGTATTCCCTACTCAATTGAGAAATCCCTCCTCAAGTAGGGGAGCAGATGTCTCCCCTAGTAATGTTTCACTTAAGCCTAGAGCCAAGCATTTCATTTCAACTCCTCTACCCACTACCTATTTTTGACGTAGGAGTATTTCCCTTGCAAAACACATGAAACCCCATCAATTTGTGGGAGAGGTAGAAGATAGGAATGATGATTTAGTGGTATAGTTTCTCAATAAATGGAAAGACCTACATCAACTTAAAAACACTCCTACATCACATTTGAAAAGGGTCATCTTGGCATATCATCTCATGACAACACCTTGACACCTCACCATCTCAACACCAAAGCACTATAGCATTAGGGCACGTGAGTTCAATTTGTGTGTCCTTTTGGTTCAACTTTGTATTCCCTACTTGATTGAGGAATCCCTCCTCAAGTAGGGGAGCAGATGTCTTCCCTAGTAATGTTTCACTAGCTCCACATAGCTCACCATCTTCTAGGAGTTTTTGAAACTCATTTTCCAGCAAAGAAGACATTAAGGGGTCATCTCAAAGGTCGTTTGGCATCCCTTTCAACCTTTTGAAGGCACTCTATGTCTTGAAACAAGGTAAGGAGAAAAGAGTGGAGTTCAAAGCACAACTTGGTTGTTCAAAGATAGGCTAGAGGCTCCAAGGAGATCAAATGGAGTCACAACTCATCTAAAAGCAGCCCAAGCTCACCTACATATAACAAGTTTTGGTAATTCACAAGGGGAAGTTCAACATTTGGTTTTCATCTTCCTTTTGAATTGGAAAAGAGTATTGCATTTTTCTTTGATTCCAAAGTGTTCAATGTGGAGAATAGTTTGAGAGATACAAGCTATGATATGAACACTTAGAGCTTCATTAGACAAAATTAAGGTTAAGATGGAGCAAATCCTAGGGATGCTCCACCCACCTCAAGCTCTTCCTTCATAAAATGGTTTCTTCCCTACTCGATTGAGGAATCCTTTCTTAAGTAGGGGAGCAGATGTCTCCTTATCTCTTCCTAGTAATGTTTCACTTAAGCCTAGAGCCAAGGATTTCATTTCAACTCCTCTACCCACTACCTATTTTTGACGTAGGAGTATTTCCCTTGCAAAACACATGAAACCCCATCAATTCTTCTTGCCTAAAAATGAGGATGAACATGCTTTTTTAGTGCTTTTTTGAATAGTGCTAAATTTGGCGAATATTTCTCATGCCACGTCCGAGCTTTTTGTGGCTATTAAGTTTTTTGGAATATGCTTTTCAATAAGCTCTAAAAACTATATAATCATGACCAAGGGTCATTGTTCATTCGTCACTCAAGGATCAATCTTCTCAAGATACCCGTGGAGAAGATCTTTAAGGTGCGTGTGTGTGTATGTATGTATGTATACACATACATACACACACACATACATACATACATACATACATACATACATACATACATATATATATATATATATATATATATATATATATATATATATATATATATATATATATATATATATATATATATATATATATATGGGTGGAGTTGGATGGGTGGATAAATACACTCACTCTCTCAAGTGTGGTGATAATCTTCTAGGAGGTTAACTTGGAGGACTCAACACAGATCTACTTGATTCATGATTTCCTCAACATTGAAAGGAGGTGTTGATATATCACCAATGTCCACACTTCATGATTGCATTTTGTATTGCACATTTTTGCAAGTCCTTCATCATGAGGAGATCGTACATTCCTATGATTCGGATCCCTAGCCCCTTAGTAGGGGTTCTAGGGAAGCACTCCTATCGGAGAGCAAAGGGAATATTCCTTATCTGATTCAAGGATCACTTAGATTTATTAGGCCAGTTGAACAACTACAGATCAGCAATACAAAAGTAATGGCCGCCTGCGTCCAACTACCCAGTTCTATCCATTCGTGGAAGGCCCCACATCTCCATTGGTGTATTTATAGAGGACTTCTCAGTATTCTAGAGATTGTGTTGATTGAGCATACTCCCACCTAGAAATATCCCATATAGATTTGTTTGGATCACCATTTAAGCTCTACTTTGAGAGTGCATGTGAGGATAAGGTATCATCCTTGTATTTTTCTTAATAATTAATCTTTGAAATTGTACTACTATGTTCTCTTCTTTGTTATTGTTCCTTCATTGTCTTGTTTAACTACTTTCTTATATACAAACCAATTTTACAAAATCAACTAAAAATGAGCCCACCAACAAAAATTGATATTCCTATATCTATTCAACAAGCACTAGGAGTAACCATACTGAAGAACTTGAAATTCAAAAATTCAAAAATTCAAAAATTCAAAAATTCAAAAATTCAAAAATTCAAAAATTCAAAAATTCAAAAATTCAAAAATTCAAATATTCAAAAATTCAAAATTCAAAAATTCAAAAATTCAAAAATTCAAAAAATGAAAATAGACAAGATACGGAATAGTTGCTCCTTCAACTCCTACCTTGCAATCTCCCATATAGACTTGTCTAGCTTACCATTTAGGCTCTAATTTGAGAGTGCATGGGTGGATAATGCCATCAGCTATGAAGTTTTTATTAATAATGATTTTTTAAAATTAAATTATACCTATTTACTTCTCTATTACCCTCTTGTCTTGTTTAAGTACATCCTTATAAACAAAAGAATTTGAAGAAATCAAGTAAAAATGCAGCAACCAACAAGAATTGGACTCACAAACTCCTTGGAGCTTGAATTAAACATGATTGACATTCTTAGATCTATTCAAGCAATGAGGGAAGGAAACTCATTGATGGAAGTACTTATGTCAAGTGTCAAATTGAAAACTTTGAAGATCAAGCAACAAGAGGAGAAGACAATCAAAGAGGAAGGGGGAGACAACAAGAAGAGGAGGGTGCAATACCACATAGAGTTGTAGGTAGATCTAGGGATAGTGAGGGAATAAAAACTTGAACCAAAAGGGCACACAAATTGAGCGCTGATGCTCTAGTGCTATAGTTCTCAGGTATCAAGATGATGAGGTGTCAAGGTGTTTCCATGAGATGAGATGGCAATATGACCCTTGTGTACCTAAGAACCAACTTAGGGACTTGCGGAGAAAGAGACTGTACCTCAATCCCCCTCAAGTGCATATAGTGGGGATTCACGCTTTAATTATCAATCTGATGAGTATACAAACCTAGCCGAGTGTATGAGGACATGCATTCAAATGACGATCAATGCAAACGAGTTACTCAAAGAGTGCGATCAAGGCAAAGACTAATCCAAACAAGCTTCAACTGGCAGTCATGGTGTCATGATACTTGGAACAGCAGCCAACAGTAAATCGAGCTTTTCTCTCAGCTCCGAACTCCAAATATAGCGAATAGCATATGCGTTTCTCGAGAAGACGCATCCAATGGCAGTATTTTCACTCAATTCTGACGCTTCTACTTCAAATTATGAGCAAAATACTGAGCTGCGGGAATGACCTTCCTACACTTTGCACACACCTTAACAATAGCAAACAAACACTTTCATGGATAAACAACACTTCCTAACACTCTTTTCAAGCAACACACATGCATACAAGCTCACAAAGAAGAAGATACAAAGAGGAGAAGACACAAATTCGAAATTTTGTGCTCTTGATTCTCACAATGGCAAAAAGTCTTTACAAAGAGTCACAAATTGACTTATATACTTGTGCCAAATGGTCCTTTCATACAAGAGACCGAAACTTTATTCATAAAGAATAGTTTCCTACTAATTTACATGGGTAAGTTTCTAATCTTCTGTGGGGATGCATCTAGAGGACTCCTCTAGTGCATTTACATCAGAAAGTATATTACAAGAATGGTTATAATACAAAAATTGGGTGTCCAAATCGGAAAAATTTTGGGGCCCGTCTTTTTCTCTGCCTTGTGCTCTCTTTGCTCTGCAACACTCTCCCCCTCTTCGTCTCTGTCGTCCCTTGACAGGCTTTACTTCTTGTCTTCATTTTGTTGTCCGCATGCATCTTTTGGTCAGTTCTGCCTCTTGGTTAGACTGGCATTACGTTTTAAGGGCCATGTCCTTGATTCTTCTTTTACATTCTTTGGGCCTGATGCATTTGTATTGCCTGTTCCTTTCTTTTCTTTTGATGGTCTCTTCTTAATTCTTGTTTTACATCCTCTGGGCCTGATGCATTTGTCTTGCCTTATAAGTCGGGTTGCCACGCACGCCACCAGTGGAAGGTATGAGGATGTGATGCTTCAGTCTTCGATCTGGACCTTCCAAAGATCAAGAGGTTGAAGCACCCTCTTGTGGTTTCGGAACCGCTGGATATCTTCTTGCACTTCTTCATGGATACTTGTTGGCCCTAGTTCCTCCTTCCACCTACGTGCTTTTTCCTTGATATGTGCCCCTACGGGGCTCTGTGCAGAGATGGGTGTTGCGCCCCTGCGGGGCTTCTTACAGAGATATGTCTTCAGATATTACCTTTTTAGTGAAGCTTCTTTCGTTGTCTTCTTCTTTTCTTCTTTTTGTTTGATTCTCCCTGAACACTGACCCCCTCCTGAACTCTGTCGTCCCCGACAGGCTTTGACAGTCGACGGGAGTATGTTCTATATATTTTTTGCTCTGTTTCATTAAGCAGATTGGCTTCACGTACCATTAACTGTATCCACTGTTCTGCCTTTATGCCATCGTTAGGTGGCTGTCTGTGGTCGGCGAAGAAGCTCAGTTCATATGCCACTAATCTGGCATTCAAATTAGATGACATCTTTAAAAAGATTTCGGAATCTATCTCAAAAAATCCTATAAAAAATGCTTCCTCGAACGTTTGCATATATGTACTTGGCAAGAACATGAGCCTGGAATAATAAGCCATTATGGTTGGTCGGCTAGGCATAACAGACAGATCAAAAATGAGGATCTCTGTTCCCTGATTAATACCAATGAAATTCAAAAATGTATAGGCCGCGTGTTTGAAGACCTTCAATACTGTAAGTATCATACTGAGTATTTTATTTGTCATCTTTACAGTTAAGTCGGGTACTGTTGCATAGTTCTCCAGCCAAAATTCGATGGTCTTGACCATATAATCTTTCGTTGGTAGATAATTATGTGGCGGGCTTGGAAGCAGAGGGTAATTCAGCCACTGTTTATTTATAGCACCATTTTTTTGCATGTCCAAAAATTCCTTGGTTTCTCTTCGACGTGGTATAGGACAAAATGAAGGGTTTACCTGTAGGAAATATGGTGCTGCTTGCCAATGCACCCGTAGTGTAGGATGTTTCTCCAAAAACTTTCTTCTCCAAACAGGTTGTGCCGCTTCAAATTCTTCTTGAGTGTAAGTGAATGTGTCATGTTTAAAGTTTAGCTGCTTGTCTGGACTTGTCTTTGTAATCTTCTTTATATATTGTCTTGTTTTCTCTTTCAATAATCCGTACGGAATGTTGAAAGGCTTCATTATCTTGTCTAAGTCTTTACCTTTAATCTTTGCTTCTTTCATGACTTTGATGACTTTGTTTTCAAAACTTTCTGTCAACCGGGACACCACTAGTGCCTGTTCCTTCTGACTTATTTCTGCAGTATATGGCATTGGATGATCATCATGTATGTCCGCCATCTGTTCGTGTATTGGCGAATTATAAATCGGGGGAGATAGAGGACGTACTTTTACCTCGTCAGTAGGAATCTCTTTTGTTGGCTCTACTGGTGTCCCGATTGGTGCTTGCTGTTTGACTTGGATCTCTAATTGTGCTATGCGTTCATTCTTTTCTTTCACTTCTTGCATTGCTGCTCTGAGCGCTTCCTTCGCTGCAAGCAGTTCATTGCCAATTTCTGCTATATTGTCCATGTTTTCGCTGTAACTTGTTGCAAGTTTCCCATTGGCTGTATTCAACTGCTTTTTTAGCTCATTTGTTTCTTGAATGTACTTCTGCTCCCATTCGGTTCTTAATGCTTGCTCTTGTTGTAGCAATTCTGTATATTTTGCAATCTGGTCTCTTAACTCTTTCTGATCAACATCTGTTGTTTCTTGCTTTTCGAGAGGTTGATCGTATAGCAGTGACTTCATGAGTTCTTTATTTCTATTTCGTAAACTGTCATTTTCTTCCATGTATACCTTTAATTGGGTCTCGAGCAAAGTGCTTCTAGCTTTCATCCTCTCTTTGTCAGCCTCGCTGGCTTCATGTAATCTTTGTAGGTCTGTGAGTTGTGCCTGGAGTTGGTGATGCTGGGTCATCAATGTATCACATTGTGATTTTACCGCAAGTAACTCCGTTTCTTTGACAGCAACCTCTTTTTGTGCCTGGATTATTTGTGCAGATAGTTGTTCACTCATAATTTGGAACTGATTCTTTTTCCTCATGGCTTTGTCATAGTCTACATCTGTATCCATCATCTATTGTTGTGTATCCATGGCCGTTTGTATCATCTGCTTGACCACAGGTTTTAATTGTGTGACATTCACATTTAACCATGTTTTCGGGATACTCAGTTCTGCTCCTGTTGTCACATATTTTCCTTGTGCTATGTGTAATGTAGTGTCATGGGGCTGCCTAATGTGAAGTTGTATGCTTGGCTCAGCCTCCATGTGGTCTATCTTGCTTTGTGGTGTATCGTCTGGCACCTCGATCACAGTTGGCGCTTTGTTTTGTAGTAAACCTGATTCCGCATCCACTGGAGTTTGTATTTCTTCTTTGATACGTGGCCTTGGAATTTTATTATTCACGGGAACTTCCTTCACACTTATCTTTGATTGGCCATTTAGTTGAATCACATGCACATTGTCCACATGTTGTTCTATGTTTTTCGCTTGCGATTGTCGGTTGTCAGGTGTGACTTCAACTTGATTAATTTCCGTCCATTCTTCCTCATGAGTTTCTGTCCTTATATCAGTATCCAATGTATCTTTCTCAGGACTAGATTCTTCGTTGAAGCTTGAATCTTCTAAGCCCGGTGCTTTGTATCTGGCAGCTTGTTCTGGAGTCTTTTCTTTACTCCGTTGTTGCTTTTCTTGACTTGCTTGTCTGTAGTGATGACCTTGAACATTTAGATTCACTTGCCCTTGCATGTACTGATGTGTCTCTTCTAGGGCTGCAGAGAGATCTCTTTTAGTAATTGGTTGTTGGGTCCCAGGAATCTTTGGCAAAGTATGTGTCCTCTTTGAAGTGGGTGTAGCCTGGGCTTCTTCCTCTCTAAGACGTTTTGTACCCCTCATGGGTTTCTGAGAACTCGTTCCCACTTCTTCAACAACAATGATTGTTTTCTTTTTCTTTGGGACCGTAGCTGATTTGGCATATTTAGCTAACTCTGCTGAGGTTGGCATTTCACGCAAGCAATTTTTCATCTCAAGTGCCTCATAGATAAGTAAGGTCAAAGCAGAGCTGCCATTTAGAAATTTTTTCTGACCCCATTTCTTCTTTGCTTCAAATAGTCTGTCTTGGACATAAGGAGTCAGATTCACTTTATTGCCGACTTGCCTCATAGCATGCGAGAGTAGTTGTACGACAATCTTTTGAGGTGCTGTATATCTATGCATGCTTGGAAAACAAAAATGCTAGTGCACCAGGCGGACAACATCTTCAATATCGGTTCTATTAATGTCCAGAAAGGATCTCTTTTTTGGATCATGACATTCTTCCTTGATATTGGTGATTCCTTCTTGATTCCATCCGAAAGATTTGTTAATTATCTCATGAGTGAATTGTATGGTTTTCCAGGTACCCACTTTGTCCAATACTCTTGCTTCAGGAACTGATATCTTCGTCACTGCAAGCTGCAGTGTGTTCATCACTTGCGTGCATCTTTGAAAGTCTGGCAAATAAATAGGCAGTTTCAGAAATGCCTCTATTCGTGCTTGTGTCCATACATCCACTATGCGCGGTAATCCTTGTATGATAGTCTTGAAGTCTTGGGACATGATAGGGAAGTAGTGATCCCTATCCATGATCTTGATGGTGGCCATGAAAATGAGGTCCGACACCGGTTGGTCATCCAGAAACCAATGGCCTCTTGCTTTTGTTATGGATTCTAGTGGAAGAAGCTGGACCTCTTCCTCTTGCGTAGCTTCGGAATTAGTAGATGCCATCTGCACTCAATATAGAGTATGAATTAGTGGACATGTAGTATCAGAAACCCTCCTTCATTTGTCCTTCATAAGATTGACATTGCTTCGAGTGATTGGTGTCGTCCCTTCCCCGTGGGTGTGAGAAAGGTAATACCTGGGATTTTCCAAAATTTTTATATATTTTTATGTTTTTATCTGAAGGAAAAACAGAAAAGTGAGTTCATAGCCGAAGCGTTTATTATTATTATTATTATTTTTTTTTTATAATTTCCTTTCAATTATGTACAAGTGATCTCCTATTTCCCAAGAGGGAAATGTGCTTCACTATCCTGAAATAGAAGAATATTGTGCGGAATGCGTGGCCTTGTAATGTGGCCCTATCATGCATACTTTGGATTCTCTTAACTCCCAATGTGTGCAACTTGAAGTATTTGTTGGATGCATGCAGCTCTTCGTGCTTTTCGGCATCCAAACCTGCTTCACTCTGTTGGCATGAATAGTATTTTCGACCTTCCTGATGAATATGGGTCTTCTTATGTTGTACGTCTGCTTTTGCTGATGTTGGAACCTTGGAATAGTTTTTGGTGCAAATGTGTACTCCTTCTCTGTCCTGTAGCTGTTCATCTTTGGTTGTCTTGCCTTTGGAGCATACTGATTTTTCTTGAGCCTTGACTCCTCCTTCCTGATGATTCTCCTTTGAGCGTATGACTTGGGAATCCATATTTGTGTTCGGTCCGACTGGGCGGCTATTACTATCTTTGGAATCCATATTCTAGCAATTCATTGTTGATCTTGGCGTCCAAAGTCATTTGTCTGCTTCTCCGCTGGATTGTTCTGATGTCGACAATGTTTTTGTTGTAGAAGATATGAAGCTACTTGATCCTTCCTTATCCAAGCCTGTCTAGTGTGAGGAATGGGGTATATTCTACTAGGTACAGACTTTGGATTACTCAGAGAACTAGTCTCTCTTGTGTATGGTGCTTCACTAAGGTTGGTTTCAGACTGAATGGTACTCTGGTGACTTGCTAGATTAGAAGACGGTGTGCAAGCAGAATTCAGTGTGTCCTCACATGAAACACTTGATGAAGGGGTTTCCATAGTGCTAGTGAACATACATTCCTGACTGTGTTTATTAGAGTGAATTTTTGGCTCTATACTTGCGGCTTTGATTGGGCGTTCGTCTAGCATGCTGAATACTTCTCAATGTCCTATCTTGGCTGAGATGTATCCTAAGGCCAATTGGATAGTCACTTCATATTCATATATCCAATCTTGACCTAACACTATGTCTTCGAGTAAGTCCTGATCCTGACAAACTAAGAGTTTTTGTTCCATTGTGTTGTTTCCTAAGTGAAGAGGCAAGATAATCTCTCCTATACACTTGGTGATTTTGCCTCCTATTCCAATCAGCTGTGCCTTTGATGGACGTAATTCTTCCTTGAGTTGCTGAGTCAATGAAAATTTGATGCAGCTTATAGCGGCTCCTGTGTCAATGAGAGCATACACCAAGTGGTATTCCGTTTTTCCAGCTCCCAAATTCAAATATGGTTGCTTCCTTAGTTGCCCTAGGTTTTCAGTGGCTCTAAAATTAGCCATTGGGATGAGTTCTTCTCCTAGTCGATATCTCTCATCCATTCTTTTCATTTCTTAATTCGTTCTAGTGCTTCCTGTCTAGCTTCTTCCCGTATCCTTTCCTCCTCGATACGTCTATTCTTACCCCTTATTAGTCGTGACATTGTTTCTTCAGTCAATGGTTCTAGATATTTTTTCACTCGACATCCACTGATATAGTTTGGTAATACTTCTCCATCTAGGGTTGCTAAGTTGATGGCTCCACTCGTAGATATGCGATTGATGATCAACGAGCCATATCCTCTTTTTTGCAGTTTCTTTGCGTGTTGTTTCAGAGTATATACCAAAACTAAATCTCCTTCCTTCAAATTTTTATCTTTGATATGAGCATCAAAGTAAGCTTTCTGTCATCTTTTAGCAGCATAAATCCCTGCTACTGCTTGTAACCTGGTTTCATGAAGCTTCTCTATTTGATCCAATTGAGCAGAGAGTTCATGTCCCGTCCACTCATATGTTGTTGCTACTTTGAGAGTGGGTATTAAGAAATCAATTGGTAAAATAGCATTCTGTCCATACACTAAGTTAAACAAAGTAGTGCCTATGGCAGTTTTGTAGGCTACTCTGAATGCCCATAAAGCATGATGTAATTGTTTATCCCAATCAGATCTACCATTGTTCACAATTTTTGTGAGAACTGTGCATAAGATTTTATTGGAACTTTCGGCTTGTCCATTGGCTTGTGGGTGATAAGGGGCTAATTTCTTATGAATTACCAAAAATTCATTCAGTAAGGCTTCTATAACTTCATTCACAAAGTGTGTACCTCTATCACTCACAATTTCTATCGGTAGTCCAAATCTAGTGAAAACGTTCTCGAAGAGAAACTTGGCAGTAGTTTTTCTTGGTAGCTTTGGCTTCAACCCCTTTGGCCAGATAATCTGTGGCTACAATTATATATTCGGCATGGGATCCTTTAGCTGGGGGCCTAATAGGTCCTATGAAGTCTATTCCCCATTTAGTAAAAGCTTTGGCACTCATCATGGGTTTTAGTGGCATTTCATCTCTTCTAATTGGATATTTCGTTCATTGACATGTATCACATCTTTGAACATATGTGGCTGCATCCTGATGTAGAGTTGGCCACCACATTCCAGCAAAGAGAATCATTTTTGCTGTCTTATTGGCAGAGAAATGTCCTCTTGCAGCTCCTGTATGTGCCATCTCTAAAACAGCAAGGTACTCGTCTTCATGAATGCACATTTGCAAACGATTATCTCTTCCTCGTTTAAAGAGTTGTTTTCCTATAAGAGCATAGTCCTTACTTTGTTCTACAAGTGCTCGTTTTCTTGCTAGAGTGGCTCCTTCTGGGTATTCTTGGGTCTTTAAGAACTTCACCAGAGGCATGCTCCATCTTGGTGCTACCGTGGAGTAGCATAGAATGGAGTTCTCTTCTGGATTCCGTTCTTGACAGGTTGGGCAGGCTGATACATAGTTATGCACATCCCTCTGCATGGTTGGCCAATATATGCCCAATCTCCTTAGTGTTTGCCATGTTCCATTCGCATTTAGATGAGTTTTCCATTGATTTACGTGTGCCTTCTGAAGCCACATTTCCTGTTCCTCTTCTTCTACACATCTCATGAGTAATCCATTTGAGTCTTGGTGATACAAACTTCCAGCAATGATATGAAGGTTTTTAGTCTTCCCTAGGTCTTGAGTTCGGTTTGGTGTGATCCCATCTTTAGGTCCATGCGTGAGTATGGGGATCAATTTTACTGCCCATTGGGGACATACTTTGAGGTTGAACAGGTAAGTGTCTGGCAGATTATCTCGTACTCCTATGGGTGGCTCCCCATGTGTCATTCTTGATAGGTGATCCGCTCTTATGTGGGTATTTCCTTTCTTGACTACTACTTCAAAATCAAATTCCATCAACAATAGAAACCATCGTACTAGTCGTCCTGTATTACAAGGCTTATTGACTAAGTACAGTAGGGCTTGATGATCAATGAAGAATTTGAATTTGTTTGCTAAAAGATAATGTCTGAACTTTTTTACTGCATACACCATTCCTAGGCCTTCTCTTTCAGTTGTGGTATAATTGCGCTCCGCTTGATTTAATTGTCTACTGGCATAGGCTATAGGGTGATCTAACTTTCCTGTATCTGCAGGTTGGGCCAAGATGCAACCAATGGCAAACTTGGAAGCATCTACGTGAATGTGAAAGGGTTTGTCCAATTGGGTAGTTCGAAGGATTGGGGCTGAACTCAATCGACTCTTTAGTTCATTAAAGGCTTTCTCACATTCTTCAATCCAGTTAAACTGAGTCAATAATGCATAAAGAGGTCTAGCAATTATGGCATACATATGTATAAATCTTCGGTAGTATCCGCAATGTCCCATAAATGCTTGGACTTCTTTAGTAGTCTTCGATCTCGGTAAATCTAGAATTACTTTGATTTTGTCTTCATCTGTTGAGATTCCATTCTTAGAGACAATATGTCCTAATATCTTTCCTTGTCGAACCATGAAGACACATTTTTCTGGGTTGAGGCATACTCTATATTGTCGACATTTGGCAAAGATCTTTTCTAGTTCAAGGATATGCTCTGATCGTACAGCTGAATAAGTACATAAATCGTCCACGTATACCTCCATACTCTTTCTCAGGAACTCTTTGAATACATGGCACATCAATCTTTGGAAGGTGGTTGGGGCATTAGTTAGGCCGAAAGGCATAACCCTAAAGGCGTATACTCCCCATTCAGTTGCAAAGGCTGTTTTATGTTGGTCTTCAGGAGCAATGGCTATCTGATTATAGCCTGAAAAGCCGTCCAAAAAACTATACACTTCCTTCCCTGCCACTCTTTCCAAAAGATGATCCGTGATGGGTAATGGGTAACTGTCTCTTATGGTAGCGGCATTTACTTTTTTCAGATTTATGCATACTCTTAACTTCCCATTCTTTTTCGGTACAACCACCAAAGGTGATACCCATTCCGTGTGTTCGATCTCATATATGAATCCAGCATCTAACAACTTATCTATCTCTTCCTTTATCTTTGCTGAGTACACATCATTGTATGTATACGGTCTTTGTTTAGAAGGTTTGGCTTCGGATGTCATGGGGATTCTATGAGCACATATAGATGGATCTACTCCTTTCAAGTCCTTATAGGTCTAAGCAAAGCCATCCCGGTATTCCCTTATGAGGCGTATTAACTCTTGTTCTTCCTCCACTAGGACATCCTGTCCTATGAAAGTACATCGCTCCTCTCCTTCCTCTAACGTTACTACTATCTTCTTGGTTTGCTCTTTGTTGTCATATGCTATTCCCGACTGTGCTTCTCGTTTTGGCATTTGAATAGCAATTCTCCTCTCTTCTACTTCATATTTTTTGAAGTGTGCGGGCACTTCAAATTGGTCTTGAGGCTTGTTTTCTTCATCAATTTTTGCTTTTTCTAATCCGAGCTCCTCTTCCTGTGTTGGTTCTTGATTTATTTCATGAGCTATGACACTTATTTCTTGAGTTTCATTTTCTGTTTCCATGTGTTCTTGCTCCATTTCAATGCTCTCATAGTCTTCCTTCCATTCCTTTTCTATTACTTCTCCTTCTTCCGCCTCTTGAAGGACTACCACATATAGACTAACGTCATATCCTTCCTCGTCAATGCATTCATTCAGGGTTAGTACTTGTTCGTTTACACATACATCGAGAGTAGCTAAAATTTCCATCCAACCATGAGGTTCAAATTCTTCATCTAAGAATATTTGAGGCATATACGCTGGATCTTATACTGATCTAGCAACTCCTTGCTTTTGCTGCCATCCTTTTCTCCTATCTTCCTCCTTTTTCGCAGTTTGGGATATCCATAGATGAGTGTCTTCATTCATCCATGATTGATTACTTGAACCCATACTATGAATCGATTGATTATCTTCCTCCTTATGAATCTGATTCCATTGTAAAGGTGGGACATCTTGATATGTATATGTGTGGAGATTTATTCTCGTGGTGGTTCCTTCATGCTGTAGGTATATAGCGTCTTTTCCTCAATCTTGCACTACCTTTAGTTGTCTCATGAAAGGTCTTCCAAGTATCATTTCATAATTGCTAGGCCTTTCGAATTGACAAATCGCTAAGGTGTGCTCGAATTCAACTCCACAAGTGGTAAAAAGTACTCGTTCCAATAATCCCAAGGGTCTTTCAGTATGTCCATCTGCCATTTGTATCTTCATGCGTGTTGGTCTTAGAGCTTGTTTTCCCCATTTCTCCCAAATTTCTTTAGTTGCTATTCCTACTCCTGCTCCTGTATCTAAAATGGCTTTAGTGGTATAACCCCTATAGGTAATTGGAAGGCAAGTGTTTCCTTCATCTCCCTCACTAAAATCTCCAACCTTATCGACTGGGATCTTCACCGTGTTTACTTCATCAGATATCTCCTTCTCTTCCGTCTTGATCTCCAATTGACTGGTCAGTTTCTCCTTCAAATGTGGTTTGACCTTTAACAGTTCTTCCAATGTCAGGGTGCAAGGGATTTTTACCTTTCTAAGGTGTTGTATGATATCCGATGTTTGGACCGATGGGTTAGGTTCTTTTTTCCTTATTGAGGGAATGCAATATAGTTCCGAATTATGTTCGTACTCTCCTGTGTAATTTGGCAAAACCTTTACACTATCATTTTCTTCATTACTTGGATCATTTGGTAATATTTCTTCAGAATTCAACTCAGGTATTGATTCCTCTATTCCATCTTGTGCTTCTAGCTCCTCGAAGGGTGGTTCTATTCCTTCCACTTTCTTCCATATGTCTTCTTGGACTCTTGCCCACAAATCTTTAGGCCATTCTCCTTCTACTTCGGGAACAATGGAACCTTCCCTTTTATCCTCACAATAATTTCCATTATGTGTCTTATCTGCTTCGGGTTTCTCGTGATCTTTAGCAATGACACACTCTTGGAATTCTCTTTCGAAAATTCGAGTATTGGGTAGTGGAACAGTAGGTTTTTCTAAGGTTTGTTGAGCGACTTCTATTAATTTTTTGCAGATCTCCAACCTCTCTTTTTCTAGGTCACCTCTAGGATATTCTCTTTCATGTTGTTCTATGGTAGGTCCTGCTCTTATTCGTGCCTTGTATGCCTGAATCCACATGGCCAATTCCTCAGGCATGGGATCTGCTAAAACTGATCCTACCTCTTGTTTTTTCTACTTTCCATTTTTATTTTGTTCTTCAAATTTCGGTTCCTCTTTTAGATTTTGTTCGCTCTTCTCATTTTCCTTTTTCTGCAATAACTTCTTTTCTTTTATCCTATCTCTACGGTTCTTCCATCTTTGTGTCCTTTTACTTACAACACTTTTCTCAGGCTCTTCCGAGTCTTCAACTCTCTGAGGTGTGGGTGTGTTCACCTCTCTATCGCTTTGATTATTTTCCTCAGTTTTGTCTGGGGTCTCTCTAGCTTTGGCTCTAGTTATTGCTTTCAACGGTACAGTGTATTCCTTATCGCTCCTTGATGATTCGATTACTTCTATCACATTGATTTGCACATTGGATGTAACCTTGTTGGGGTTCTTGAGGCAATCTCTAAAAAGGTGTTCCTTACCACAATCACCACAGTATCCTTCCCAGACTCGCTGTGGTAGTGGTGGGTTTGGCAGTGTACACTCTCTGATCTAATGATCACCTCCGCATCTATAACATGGTCCTCTAGGTACAGGTGGTCTGTTCATAGGTCGGGGGGGTATGGGTGCCATAGGGGTTGTGTACATCAATGACACATAGTCTTGCTCATATCCGTAGGAACTATCTGGTACTTCCATGCCATAGGCATATGGTTCATACAGTTGTCCATGTTCTATCATAGAGCTTTCATAAGTGGAATATGCTCCTTGACTATGGTCGTAGGATGGGTCATATGATTCACCACTAGTCAGTGGTGTCACTGGGACTATTGCTCTTTCTAAGTTTTCTTCAGGTTGAGCCATCTTTACTAGGACAACATTCTGAGGATGGGGCGGTTGTTGTCCTAACACTGGTTGTGGTTGAGTGTATCCTTGATAAGCATACGGTCGTGGTACTGGTGCTTGCTGCTGATATGTGGGATATCTAAAGGCTTCACCTCCTTGATCTCTCTGAGAGTATCCGTAAGGTCTCATGACAGGTTGCATGGGTCTTGATTGCCTGTTGTAGGGACAATTTTCTGCACTGTGATTTGTGTATTTTTGTTCTATGCTGCAATATTGTAGAGGCCCTGGGACAGGTGGTCTATTGTACGCATAAGCAGGTGGTGGGACTACTCCCCTAGTACACAAATGGATGGATGATCACCTCCACAGTGCATACATCTCCTAAGCATGGGCACTCTCATTGGGTTGTTGGGGTAGTTCCTCTGCCCTTGAACATTCAGTTTCTTTGCTACTAAATCGGCTATTTCCTCTACATTGTTCTTAGGGTTTGATGTGCTACTGGCTGAATCTTCACTCTTCATACTTCCTTGGGGTATTTTCAAATCCTCCGCTAGATTGTCCTCTAGGTCAATACATTCTTTCATGCATTCTTGCAAAGTTTTGAACTCTCTTCACATACACCAGAGATCTTAATGATCCATTCAATAATCCTTCCAAAAATAATGAATAGGTCTCTCTTCTACTGGGCATCTATCCACATACTGTTTGAATCTTCTTGCTGCCAATCTCACTGATTCCGTAGGAGCTTGCTTAAAGCTATGGATTAATGAAGAAGAATTATTTTTAATTCCGGATTTAGTGAATTCTTCAATCATTTCTTGATAGACTTGTTCCATGTTCTGAAAATCATTTGGATCTAATGGCTGGAACCAAGCTAAAGCTGTGTCCGTCAAAGTTAGACCAAAAGATTCATATTGGATCAAAAAATCTTCTACTTGTTCGGCTCTGATTACTTGCTTGAATTCAGTTATATGATTGTAAGGTTCACTAGAGCCATCATAATGATTTCTCATGCATTTGGCTACTTGAATTGGCCTTAATCTTCTTCCTCCTTCAGGCGGTCTAGGCATCACAGGGAAAACTGGTCTTCCAATAGGTATACCACGTCCTCTTGCTACAGGTGGTCTAACTGGGGCAGGAATTCCATTCCATGGATCAACAGGTGGCTGAGGCCGATAATTAGGGTTATTTGCTGGCATGGCAAACTGCACATGTGGTCTAACCGGGATTTGAGTTTGTTGTGTTTGTCCTGACTACTGAAATGAATTATTCTGAGAGGTTCCATGTGGGTTTTGTGAAGTAGTGGCTTGATCCCTCGGGGGAAACACTGGAATGTTCTGATATTTCAACCCGGCTCTCTTTGAATCTGTTAGGGGCCAATACCTCCTCTGGTTTTTGTCCAAATATGTGATGATGGTGGGGAAGTCAGGATCTTGTAACTCATAGACAGTCACTGGGTTAGGGGCTGCTTCCCATATTGAAGAGTGGGCTCTAAGGAGATGCTCCATTCCATTAATCAAATACACATCCATTATGGAGTCATCTTGGGGAATCAGGTCTCCTCTCCAAATCCTAACAATAGTAGATCTCCCTCTAGGTGTGGTCACTTGCTCTTCATTTCCATCACCATTAGGGTTATGAACATTGTTTTCCTCCCCAAGTTCATTAATGTTTTCAGGGTGTTCAGTAACCACATACTGGATATCCCTTTTATCCATATTAAAATCCTTCTGAATATTTAACTGCTGGTCTAGGCACTATGTAAGCCTCTGAAGCTTTCTTCAGTCTGGCCACGGATCGGTTTAGTCCATCTAGGTATATGGGGATCTCATGTTGATTGGTGGTCACATATTCTAAAGATGTCCGATATTCTCCCTCAATAATTGACATCATGCCAATCATTGGTACAGTGTTTTGCATATCCTCTGAAGCCATAGGAATTTCTTCTTCTGACTCACTAGAGGTCTCAGAATAATGTGAACGGCTACTTGGCTCAGCTACACTTCCTACAGAAGAGATCACACTCCTTCGGCTTCCTAGGGTTCTTCCAGATCTCAGGTTCATCCACTTAAAATCTCTGATCAGCCCTTGCTAACCTCGAGCTTCTAGAACTCTTCACTATGGGTCAGAATTCTAGAAGAACTTGGCTAGAAAAGGACTGAATATGAAATCTCAAGTCACGATACACGATACTTGATTACACACGATACTCGATACTCCCAAAAAAATGATACTCGATACACGATACTTTGGTCAGGAATCACGATACACAATATCTAAACTTTCACGATACTTGATACCTGGGTTAAACGATACTCGATACACGATACTTGATAAGTATCGCGATCGGGAACCATGTGATACTCGATACCTGGATTGACACGATACACGATACATAGATAGAAACGATATTCGATACACGATACTTGGCCAATATCGCGATCAGGGTACCACGATACACGATCTTTCGGGAAATATCGCGATACTCAACCACAGGAGATCACGATACTTGTCAGGTATCGCGATACTCGACTGCGGGAGAACACGATACTTGACCCTTTTTTTCAAAATTTTTGCTAGATTTTTTGGGTTGTGAATGAATACAGATGTTTTCCAGGTTCTTCTACCCTCTCCTCACTCTCTGTATCACCCAAAACACACTTTCTACCCCCTGTAAGACCCTCACGATACCTGTCACAGATCGTTTTTCTTTGGAAACTTCATTTAACAGGTAAGTAATCACAACAAAACAATAATGTGCTCACCTTGGATACTCTTCCAAATTTTTTATCACTCCCCCTTGCTCTGCGCTGCTCTCAATCTCCTTTCTCACTAAAAATGATACTTGGCTAAATACTTCTCACGATACTTGCTCAAGAACAAATGACTTGGACAACTCGATTTTTTGGCTTTTATACTTTAGAGCTTTCCTACTCACTAAAAAAATCAAAGGGACAAAGACTAAAAGGCTACTCTACTTACTTAACCTACTCCCTTGCTCCTCCTCTTCTTACTTACTCCACTCACTTCCTAGACTAATAACTCACTACACACACTCCAAGAATGAGAAGTAGTAAGTGCGATTGAAAGTGACTTACCAAAGAAGAGAAAATCATTACTCCACCTCTCACTTCAATGCAAAAAGCTACTTACCATCACACGAATGCCTCGGTTTGATTCGACACTCCCCAACAACGGCGCCAAAAAACGTGTGTACCTAAGAACCAACTTAGGGACTTGCGGAGAAAGAGACTGTACCTCAATCCCCCTCAAGTGCATATAGTGGGGATTCACGCTTTAATTATCAATCCGATGAGTATACAAACCTAGCCGAGTGTATGAGGACATGCATTCAAATGACGATCAATGCAAATGAGTTACTCCAAGAGTGCGATCAAGGCAAAGACTAATCCAAACAAGCTTCAACTGGCAGTCATGGTGTCACGATACTTGGAACAGCAGCCAACAGTAAATCGAGCTTTTCTCTCAGCTCCGAACTCCAAATATAGCAAATAGCATATGTGTTTCGAAGCTCTCGAGAAGACGCATCCAATGGCAGTATTTTCACTCAATTTTTGACGCTTCTACTTCAAGTTATGAGCAAAATACTGAGCTACGGGAATGACCTTCCTACACTTCAGCACTTCCTACACTTCAGCACTTCCTACACTTCGCACACACCTTAACAACAACAAACAAACACTTTCATGGATAGACAACACTTCTTAACACTCTTTTCAAGCAACACACATGCATACAAGCTCACAAAGAAGAAGATACAGAGAGGAGAAGACACAAATTCGAAATTCTGTGCTCTTGATTCTCACAATGGCAAAAAGTCTTTACAAAGAGTCACAAATTGACTTATGTACTTGTGCCCTAAAAATGGTCCTTTCATACAAGAGACCGGCACTTTATTCACTAAAAGACTAGTTTCCTACTAATTTACATGGGTAAGTTTCTAATCTTCTGTGGGGATGCATCTAGAGGACTCCTCTAGTGCATTTACATCGGAAAATATATTACAAGAATGGTTATAATACAAAAATTGGGTGTCCAAATCGGAAAAATTTTGGGGCCCGTTTTTTTCTCTGCCTTGTGCTCTCTTTGCTCTGCAACAACCCTCTTCCAATGTGATGTCTAATTGTCACTCCTTCAACTCTTACCTTGATATCTCCCTTAATAATGATTTTCACATATTCTACTATATCGATTCTCTTCTCTATTATTCTTCCCAAATTGTCGTGTTGAACTCAATTCTTCTTGACAAAAGAATTTGAAGAAATCAAGTAAAAACGAGTCAACCAACAAAATTAGGATTCACAAACTTTTTGGAGCTTGAATTAAGCATGATTGTATTTCCTAGATCTATTCAAGGAATGAATGTTGTGGGAGGGAAACTCATTGATGTGGGTACTTATGTCAAGTGTCAAGTTGACAAGTTTGAAAATCAAGTAGTAGTAGTAGTAACCATAGGTGAGAAAAAGAAGTTTGCAATAGAAAAGATATGGAATGCTCAAGTTATAAGAAACATCCGAAAGTTTTCAAACTCCAAAGATTCCATTTATTTATCCATAGAGTTATAGGTAGACTAGTGAAAGTAAGGGAATACAAAGTTGAACCAAAAGGATGCACAAATTGAGCTCTCGTGCTCTAATGCTATAGTGCTTTGTTGTTGAGATGGTGAGGTGTCAAGGTGTTGTCATGAGATGAGATGCCAAGATGACCATCTTCCAATGTGATCTCTGATAGTCACTCCAACTTCTTATCTCCAAGCACGTACTCCAAGCATGTACTCCAAGCCTCTAGTACACATACCACAATCTTTCATAAATGTTCCACACTATTCCATGTCTTTGACACATCAAGGGTGATATTGATAGCTCATAGGGACGCTAAGACTACAACAAGATTTTATGTCATCAACCGTGTAAAATTTGGCAAAGACAATTACATAATCATAAGGATAGTTTTGAAAATCCTTGAATCCCTTAAAGATTCACCTAAGTTAGATGATCCTAGCTTGAGATATGTTCCACCAATGTTTTCTTGAACTTTTAGGTTCTACAGACATGCATGATCATGAATAAGGAGGAGAGAGAGAGAGAGAGAGAGAGGGGGCCTAAGTTCTCCCAAATTTTGAAATTTTGCTCCAAGCTTTCTTCGACCCCAAAAGTCTTGAAAATCATCCTTTAAACTCTCGAGTTTAGCAAAGATGAGTGTTGTACAAAGGAAGAGAAGGGAAAAAACCTTGTGAGCACCAAGCGTCTTGTTGGGTCTTGTATTATTCCATATAGGTTGTTTTGAGGATGGAGAGGGAGTATAAGAGCAAAGAAAGTCTTCATAAGCTGCCATCAATAGTTGTTAATAGTCTCTTATTGGCATATCTAGAGATGGAGTTGGTGGCTATATCGATAATTGTTTGGCATGCTACACTTCCAAATGTGGAATGGAAGTGTGTAGCATATTTTAGCTTCTATATCATGATAGAAGGTATTGGTGACGCTAAGGAAATTACTCAAATTGTAGATTAAAAATGTTTGAGGTTGTGGCATAGGATTACTTATTTATCACCCAAAAATCATTGTAAATAAGTGAAATATAAGGACATCTTAGGTTTTGTATATTGGATCAGCCAGGGGGGAACTACAAGGTTGTATTTGAGCATGAGGAGGATGGAAACGCCTACATCGAACATTGTATTTGTACTCTCAAATGAAGAGGCACACATTGCCCGCCTAGGGCATGGAATTTGGGCTCGAGAATGAGTGCATCATAGGGGATGGACATGGCTGGGTACATGTACACATGTGTGTGCACCGTCTCACCATTTTATTTCCTTATCATTTAGTTAGATGCACCATGAAGGTGTAGGATACTTGTATATATTAATAGTATTCTCCAAACATGAGAAACAATGGAAACTCGAAGGTAGTGACCAAGGCCTACCTTTTCATCCAAGTCATCTAAATCAAAATTTCCACTATTTCCTATGCAGCAAGGAGGACCTCAACGATTAGGAAGATGGAGGTTCTCAACATTTCTTGAGAGGTCATCCAACCTAATATCCTTCTCTCCGGAGCTTGCTTAAATGGTAATCTCTTGCCACTAAGCTACACTCACATGGAGATTGAAGATGGGGGAAACTAAGGTTGACATTATGATGAGAACATTTTGGGTCCTAAAGGCTTTATTTTTGGATTTCACAGCATGTTTGAAGTTTTTTTTTGATGACTCATAGGTTGGATAGTTTTTCATGAGTCATTTTGCTCATCTTCACATTTTCCTAGGGAAATTCTACCAAAAGTTTCCTAGAAACTTGACATAGTCACATTTAGAAAGTTTCAATGGTGGTTGTTCATATCTATTTTGATCAATATACTATTCACTCATTGATCACCATTGCACCAAAGGTTTTAGGAACATCACGTGGATCAAGTTCTAGTGCAAGTGTATCCAAGAACAGCTATAACCTACATGGAAAATATCATTTTGAGATCTGTAACTTTGATGGCACCAACTTCTCTATGCAAGAATCAAAATTTGTGATGTCTTGATACAAAGAAGACAATGGAAGCCGATAGGAGGTCATACAAAGACACCTACTTATATGGATTATGATGATTGAAAAGATTTTGATGAGATGGAAATGTTTATCATTTGTTTGCACCTTATAGCTACTATTTATTCCCCTATTTTAGAATGCAAGATAGAAGAAGTAAGGAAGAATCTATGCAACACCTTAGAAAGCATATTGACTCTTTAGTTCAGCATTAGATCTTTTCCATTAGAATGCACATTAGATTTGAGGATGGATATTTCCAAATTTTCAAGAATGGCTTACATCAATAGAGACTTAGAAGGGAACTAAGATTAATATTTTATGTTCACACAATGATGGTGAGCATACCTCACATGAATTCAACCATTTTTATCAATATAGAGGAATATGGAGAGAGCTTACAGCTCCTTATACCTATGTACAAAATGTTCTAACTTAAAGCATGAATAGAACTATTCAAGATAAAGTAGTTTCTATGTGCATCATGCAAACCTTTCATAAGGCTTTTATCTAGAAACAATGTTAAATGTAGTTCATGTGATCAACCTTTCAACTAGTACTACCAAAGGATTGAAAGTGGCACAACAGTTATGGTTAGGGAAACCACCACATTATGATCACCTTTCAGTATTTGTTTGTGAGGTTTATTTCCATGTTCCAAATAATTTGAGACAAATATTGAAGTACAAATCTAGAAAATGCATTTTCCTTGGATATGAAAGAGATGGGCTGTTTGGATATCCATGACGTCATTTTCAATGAAATGAAGATGCATAAGCAACCCACTAAAGAGGTTGAACTGAGAAGATTCATGTAAAGGATGTTATTCCTCTTGCTAATATGCATAAAAATCTAACAAAAAAGGTTGTTCCTGAAAAGCTTTAACAAGCCTCTACCATTGAAATGATCATCACATGTCTCACATCCACTTCATAGATTTGTTCAAAGATTGGAGTTTTTCATGTTGACACATGCTGGCGAGCCTTCTTTTTGTAAAGAGGCTATGTAGACAAATTATCGTGTCAAGTGGGAGCATGTCATGAAATGTGAGCTCAATTCTATTCATAAGAATGGTACTTGGGAATTGGTATCTTTGAAAAAGGACACATAGGGTTTACCATGGAAATGGGTATATAACTTGAAATTCAGATCAGATAGTGCTTGTCCAAATTATAAAGTACACTTGGTTGCAAAAGGATTCAATCAACAACGAGTTGATTTTGAGGAATTCTTCTCACCCCTATTCAAGATGATGACATTATGCATGTTGCTTGGATTAGTTGCAAAAGATGACTTCGAGATGGTGCAAATGGATGTGAAGATTGCTTTCTTGCATGGACATCTTGTAAACGAGATCTATATGGGAACAACTAGACGGTGATCTAGTTTTTGGAAAAGAAACTCTAACATGTTACCTCAAGAAGAGCTTGAATGGACTTAAGCAATCACCTAGACAATGATATTAAAATTCTGATGCATTTATGAAGTCCCAAGGCTATTCTAGGAACAATGAGGATCATTATCCCTAAATTAAGAGATGTTGAGATGGAAACTTGATATGTTTGATACTTTATGTTGATGATATGTTGATTTTCAAGAAGTCCTAAAAAGACTTGTTTCTCTTGAAGACAAATTTGAGCCAAAATTTTGAAATTATATATTTGGGAGATACTAAGCATATTCATGGCATGCCCATTACTCGTGATAGGAGTAAGGTATGCATATACTTGTCTGAAAGTGAGTAGATAGCCAAAGTACTTAATACATTGAATATGCATGGTTGAAAGGCATTGAGTACATCGTTCCTTACATATGTGAAGGTGAGCAAGGATGATTAACCCAAATTTGATTAGGACAAGGGATTTATGATTGAAATATTTCATTAATTTTTTTTTGGTAGTCTCATGTATGTTATAGTATCTATGAGACCAAATATTGCATTTGTAGTGAGTTTTATGGGCATATATATGTCGAATCCTGGCAAAAAGCATTGACAAGCTATCAAAAGGATATTGAGATATCCGCATGGCACTAAGAATATTTATCTATGCTTGGCTATAAGTGATGCATCCATTTTTGTATAAACAAACTTTGACTATCCTAGTTGTATAGACAATTGGAAGTCTACTTTAGGGTACAATTTTTGGTTCATTGGTGGTTCTCTTTCTTGGACGTCTCATCTTCAAGAATGTAAAGTTGTATCCACAATAGAGGTAGAGTCTGTTCCAACTATTGAGGGATGTAAGGAAGTATCGTGGCTCTCTAAATTGGCATGAGATGTGGGAATACCTCAACATGTACTATGTTTTACTTAGTGGTAGTTAGAGTGCTATCGCATTGGCTAAGAATCTGGTCTATCATGCAAAGACCAAGAAAATTGAGGAGCAATATCACTTTATTCATGATTTCTTAGACATTGAGTGCTTTTTTAGTTGAGAAGCTTCATACTCAAGAAACTTTAGTAGATGCTTTGATAGAAGCTCTACTGTAGGTTAAGTTAAGAAATTGTTGTCACTTGATGGGGGTAACTTAATGTTGTTTTACACAATGCCTAGTGAACTATAAGAGATGCCCATTAGGTGGTAGCTATAGGCCATATACGCATACTCATATATTCTTTGTCATTCTTTATATTTTTCTCCCAAGGTCGTACTAGCCATATTGGCCTCTAGTGGTAGATTGTTACATATTGTTACTGTAAGTATGGATGTGAAAGGCCAAATGGCCATCTGACACTCTTGTATATGATTGTTCCAATACAAATTTAATGGCTTGGTCTTTCAAGAGCTATATTGAGACCACCCATGTGTCAAACTTGGACTCTTTGTTCTCTAGTTTTTTGTATTTTTTTAAAGGTTTGCACAGGTATTTAAAGAGGAGCATTGTGATGCCATCCAGAAAGATAATCCATGATGCAAAGAGCTGAGAAGCTCCCCTTCAAATAAAAATCATTCAGGTTACATAGAGTCCTCTTAAGGATTAAGATACTTCAAAGATTGCAGGAACTCCTTAAGAACAAATAGAAGTAAAGAAAGAGAGTTAAGCCAAACTCAAGAACTTCCTACGTAAGTCCCAAACCATCAAGAAAGAAATCTTCAAATAGAGACTATGTAATTTGTCACTATTTCTAGACCAAGAGGAATTGATCAAGACTTGAAACAAGGTTATCCAAGTAATTGTGATCAGATTCTATAAACCTTTCCAAAGTAGTAAGGTGTAGATCAAAGTTTTAGTAATTATCTCATGAGATGAGAACATATTTTTTCCTCTTAAGTAAATAGTCCTAAGTGGGATTGGATTATGCCTTGGGAAGAGTTTTTTAAGATGAGGTATAAGGAGATTAAAGATTCGAGAGGTGCCCTAGAGGTCAAAGAAGTCAAGCGATTCCCATAGACTTAAGAGGTTGAATTTAAGATTAGTATTTTTCTTAAAGGATTTTGAGTTTGAAGATCCAAGAGTATTATTTATGCTTTGTTGCATGGTATGACAAGAAATTTTCAAACCTTGGAACAAGGTGATGAGTTGCACATAGACTCAAAGTTATTAGAAATTGTTATAGTATTCAATTTCTATACAAGGTTTTGGATTTAAAGAAATATTTAGTTTAAACAAAAGTCATTGCACGATAGATAGTGTAAGTGTGGGCTTGATGGTCTAGAACTTGAAGTTCTAAATTAGCATCAAAGTGGGTATGGTGGTATGGGATTCCATACTTAAAGGTGATGGATGCTCAAGTTCAACTTCATTCAATTTTTTTGAGTGTGCTAAGTCAGGTGGTGGAAGATTTTATTTAGGATTTGATTTAGTCTAGTTGAAGCTAGTTTGACAGATTGTGAGGGAACATTTCATTCCTACGTTCTATGAAGAAATCTTCTTTGTTTACACTCTCTCCTAGAAATCACTCAAAGAAGACTAAAGATGGTTCTGTGACCAAGTCAACTTCTATCATTACATCCACATATCCAAAATAGCAATTCTCTGGAATACTCGTGTCAACATGTGGCCATCATGCAACACTCATTACTATTACCGTTAGACACCTTAGGATATCCCCCGAGCAAGGGACTTTTGCTATGATTAGCCCTTGTCCCATACTCACATGTGATGGTCTGTATAGATTGATGTCTAACACTCTCTCCCCCTTCTAAAGATCATTTTCCTCAATGATCAATGAGGTAATGTACTTGTAAGCAAGAGCTTTTTCTTCTCAAGTAGAATTTGTAAGCAGTAATCCTCTCTAGGCTACTAGATACTCATGGATGATATGTTTTGTTAACCATTTTTGTCTCTTATCTAGTATCCTAAGTGGATAATGATATGTGATCTCACTTTCCTCCAAAGACGTAATACTGACTATTAGATTATCCTCCTTGAAAATATACTTTCTAAGTTTACTAACATGAAACATTAGATAGACTCTAATGTGGAGGAAGCTCTTATTGATATGCAACATCACTAAGATTCCTAAGTTTCTTCCAAGGTCCAAAAAACCTTGTTGAAAGCTTAGCCTATTTTTGAGGTTGTGCACTAGTGAAAATATGAGCACTTCAGGAAGAGGCCAAATCATCTTTGTCCATTAGGATCTCTGGCCCTAGGAGCCTATGCCCCTATGAACATCCTCATAAACTAGATCCATCTCTATGGCCTATGCCAAAAAGTGACACATCTCCTTTCTTAGTAAGGGTCAAAATGTTTCTCTCAATTTCTATGGCCTATGCCAAAAAGTGACACATCTTCTTTCTTAGTGACACACTCGAGAAAAACTTGTGGACCTAGAGAAACTTCAGATCAAAACCTAGAACTTTAAGAAGTACCCCCTATATTCGATGGAGAGTGTTAATCTCCAAAAGAACAACCTACTCTTGAATTTAGAACACCTCTATATCAAGAGTAAGTCAAAACCTTCACCAAATTAGAGGTCCAATCTCCAAATTATCAAAAGTTGAGAAATTCTGTGAAGAAGATAAAACACAGAAAGTCTGCTGCACAATTTCTTCTCATTGACCTATCAAACATGTAAAGTTTTCTATGAAATTTTGTATGGAGTGTCGCCTAGAAGTTGCGCACCTCCTCCAAGTTAAAGTTCTTCAAAAGGTTTAGTATAACTTGAGAAATCAACTTCACAAGTTACCTATGTCTAAATCTGCACTTATGAGAAGTCGATTTAGACACCCCTAACTTCTTAACTTCAATTCTCTCAGTACAAAACCCGTTTAAGCAAATGCTTCTAGCCACAAGTAGATTACCTTCCAACTTAAAGATTAAGTGCTTACTTGCACAAAACTTTAAACTATGGAGTGAGAACTGACCAAAAGATTAAGATCGAGATTTGCGCCTGTTTCAGAGAACTATGAACACTCAACACATATGAATGTTCCTACTAACAATTCTCCTAGCCTGTTTACAATTAGACTCTGAAACTTAAGCCATAGACTCATTAACTATGAACTTAGATATCCTCAAAAGGATTTCACAATGATTTACCACAGACGGAGCAGACACGAAAAGATCGGGCGCAATATTTCTTCATTTTCTCATAAAGTTACAGTTGAGTGATGAGAGAAAACTCAACTAACTTTTCACATGTCTCATGACTTCTATCTACCTCTTTCTTGACTTCTATCTATTCTTACATATGCTCTCATATCACGCCTCGACATTTTCAAGGTATTTATAGATAAATTTATACAAGTCTATGACTAATCAAAGATCTAAGTGAACTATGTACATATGTGTACATTCCTCATATATTCTGAATGTATCCTTCTTCCAAGCTTCAAGAATTGATCTCATCCTTCATTCTTTAGTCTTCAAACATTCAATTGGTGATTGATCTGCACCAACAGCTCCCCCTCAATCATCAATTGAGGTTTCTCCTTTCTTCTTTATACCTGCCATGTCTTTAAACTTCTGTAGCTTTGGTCCATCCAAGCTCTTTGTAAGCATATCAGCTATCTGATCTTTTGTTGAAGTATGTATGAATTCAATCTCCTTATCCATCACTTTCTCTCTTAGAAAGTGATACTGAATCTCAATGTGTTTGGTCCTGGCATGAAAAACAGGATTAGCAGCTAAATACAATGAACTCATGTTATCTCCATATATAATTGGTACCCCATGCACAATGTCAAAACTCTTCATCAAAGTCTTGAGCCAAATCACTTCCTTTGCAGCTTCAACCATGCCTTTGTACTCTGCTTTTGTAGAAGACAAAGCAACTGCATGTTGCTTCTTGGAACACCATGAGATAAGTTTATCTCCCACATAACACATGTATCCAAAAGTTGACCTTCTATCATCTGGATTACCTGCCCAATCTGCATCACTATATATCTTGATGTTTGTATCTGATGTAAACCCATAATACAAACCTTCATTGAGTGTACCCTTAATGTACCTCAACACTCTTTGACCTGCAATCCAATGTTCTTTCCTTGGGCAATGCATGAATTGAGACAAAATCCCTACTGCATATGATAAATCAGGTCTAGTTAAAGTAGCATAAATAAGACTACCAACCAAACTCTGATATTGTCTCATGTCCTTGAATTCTTCACCTCCAAACTTACTCAATTTGTGATTCACCTCCATTGGTGTAGGTGCTACCCTACAATCATCCATTTTAAACTTGATTAACAAGTTCTTCAAATACCTTTCTTGGGTCACAAATACTCCATGTTGAGTATATGTAATCTCCATGCCCAAGAAGTATGACAAGTCTCCCAAGTCACTTATTTTGAACTCATTTTCCATTTGCTTCTTGAGTCTTTGTATTCCTTCTTCATCTGTACCTGTAAGAATTATATCATCAACATATATGCACATGTATATGAAACCATTATCACTTGCTTTGACAAGCAAGCTACTATCTGCTTTAGACACCTGAAATCCAAGTTCTTTCAAGAACTTTACAAGTCTATAGTTCCATGCCCTTGGGGCCTGCTTCAAGCCATACAAAGCTCTCTTGAGCTTGCACACATGATCTGGATACCTTGTATCTCTGAACCCTTGAGGTTGCTCCATGAACAGATCATCTGAAATATAACCATTAAAAAAAGCATTTTTCACATCAAGTTGACATAACTTCCAACCTTTACATGCAGCAATAGCTATAAGTGTCCTGATGGTTGTCATCTTTGCCACAGGACTATAAGTCTCATCATAATCAACACCATAAGTCTGAGCAAACCCTTTGACAACAAGTCTAGCTTTGTATCTAGACACACTTCCATCTGCAAACCTCTTGGTCTTGTAAACCCATTTGCATCCAATGATTTTCTGACAATTTGGTTTTGGAACCAAATCCCATGTTTGATTCTCCAATAGTGCATCAAATTCTTCCTGCATAGCTTTCTCCCATTTTCCTTACCTTTTGCCTCTTCATATGTAGAAGGGTCTTCATCTGTTTTCATCATATAAGCATAATCTTTTGTGGCCAAAAATGAAGTATCATAGCTATACCTTGTAGGTTGCCATTTATTCCTTGTAGACCTCCTAAGCTCTCCACTTCTTGAGGTTTCTGGTTCTTCATATCAGGATCAAATCTTGGGGTTTCTTCCACTTCAACCTGCACTTCATTATTCTCTTGTTCATCAAATATCTGAACCTTTGATTTACCTTTCCTTTGGCTCACTTCTTCTTCATCACCTGTATTGATATTGATTGTACCTGCATACCAAGTGCTTTGCTCATCAAATGTAACATCTTTAGAAACCATGAATTGTTTTGTAGATGGACTCCACAATCTATAGCCCATCTGCTTATCATCATAACCAATGCAAACATATTTTTCAGCTTTAGGCTCCAACTTGTGCCTTAATTGTGATGGCACATATGCATATGCCACACATCCAAAAACTCTGCAATGATCCAAGGTAGGTCTCTTACCCCACCAAGCCTCATATGGTGTCATACCCTGCAAGACTTTACATGGTAACCTATTGACCAAATAAGTGGCTGTATTTACAGCCTCAGCCCACAAATAATTAGGGCAATTTTTCTCCTTCATCATGGATCTTGCAAACTCAACAAGTGTTCTATTTCTCCTTTCTGCTACACCATTTTGTTGAGGAGAGTACCTGCAAGTAACTTCCCTTTTTATACCTGCATTCCACAAGTAATCACTGAACTCATTAGAAAAATACTCTCCCCCTCCATCTGACCTTAGTCTCTTCAACTTATGTCCTGTAATTCTTTCTGCATATGCATGATAGTGTTTGAATGTATTAAACACTTCTGACTTATCTTTGATCACATAGATAGTGATCCATCTAGTAGCATCATCAACATAAATCACATAATACCTTGACCCATTTATACTGAAATCCTTTGATGGTCCCCACACATCTGTGTGTACCAATTCAAGCTTCTCTGAGTACATAAAACCATGCTTGGAGTAAGAATTCTTATGAGCCTTACCTAATTGACATGCCTCACATTTGTATGTCATATGTTGACCTGCAACATTAGGCAATCCAAGCACTGAACCATTGTTAATCATGTCTTTAATACCTCTTTCATTGAAATGTCCAAGCCTCTTGTGCCAAAGATCTAACTCAAAGATCTTATGTCCTCCATATGTGAACATAGCATGACCAATATTGCCTTGAATCTTCAATGTAAATAACCTTCCTTCTTTTTTTCCTGAAACAATCTGTTTATACCCTTGACTAGGGTCTTCCACATATACTCCATCATTAGTGAACCTTACTTCATATCCCTTTTCAACAATTTGTCCTACACTTATCAAATTCTTAGAAATTGTAGGAACATACAAGACCTTACTCAATAAGGTGCTACCATCCTTGGCCTTCACTGATCCAATTGACTTCACATTGTGCTTTGTGTTGTCACCTGTTTGAACAACATGATTAAAAACCTTATTCTCCAAATCAGTCATCAAAGATATATTACCACTCAGGTGATTGCTACACCCTGAGTCAATGTAGAAGACTCTCTGATCTTCACTCTGCCTTTCACAAGTTGCATTCATTATCAATGTTGAATCCTCCTTTTGATCTGAAGCATAATTGTAGTAGGTGTTGTTGTATTGTTGACTTTGGAATCCTCTACCTGCATTTCTTCCAAAGTAACTCCTACCACCTCTGCCTCTGAAATTACCTCTTTGATTTCTACCACCTCTTCCTCTTGCATTATAATTCTGATTATATCCACCATTACTCTGATTATTATGCCAACAATCATTAGTTAAGTGATTTGTCTTACCACAAATCCAGCAAGCTTTGCCTCCATCTTTGTTGTTCCTGCCTCTTCCTCTACCTTTGCCACCTCCTCTTCCTCTTAGGAAGTTGGCTTGACTAGTTGTACCTTCATCTTCACCTGCTTGTTGCTTTCCTTTGCTATTCTTCTTCTTGTCCTTTGAGTACATTGCATGACCTGCACTCTTGTCACCATCTCCTTTAACATCCTGCTCAAATGTTAGCATATGAACCTAGCAACTGATTTAAATCAGGAGTGGAATGATCAAGTGATAACTCTGTAGACAAAATGAATGGCTTCCATTTGTCATCACCTCTCAAACCTGTAAGGATTTGCCTTACCAATTTATCCTCCTCAATGTCTTCATCAACAACTCCTAATGCATCTGCAATGTCTTTCATCCTTGTTACATAGTCTGAAATAGATTGAGAGGCCTTCTTCTTGAAGGTTGTAAATTCTGCCATAAGGATGCCTTCCTTGACTTGTAGTATTCTGGAAATGCTCCTCCAAAGCTTTCCAAATATCAGTTGCACTTTCAAGGCCTCGAATATGAGGTAACAAGTAATCATTGACTCCCATATAGATAATGCTTCTGGCTTGAGCATCTTTCTTCATCCAATTTTTCAAATCTGCTAACTCTTCCCTAGTTGGAACACTAGGATCTCTGAACTATGGCTTTTCTTCTTCTCCTGTGATGTAAGCAATTAAATCTTTGCTCATAAGATGAGCTCCCATCCTCATTGACCATGCAGGATAGTTTTCCCTATCCAATTTCTCTATCTGTAGAGAATCTCCCATCTTGTGTCCACCTGTTGTATTGAAATCTTCAACCTTTATGAACAATATATGTACCTTTACTTCGAATTAGACTTCTTTTGTCCTTCTTGATGTCGTATGGTCTCCTCCTCAAGCTTTGCCTTCAAACTTTCACCTTTTAGTTCTTCAAATGTTGAATTTCTTGAATCTGTAGCAGTCAGGATCCTCCTTTCCTTGATTTGATGTCTCCTGCTCTGATACCACTGATGGAGAGTGTAATCTCCAAAAGAACAACCTACTCTTGAATTAGAACACCTCTATATCAAGAGTAAGTCAAAACCTTCACCAAATTAGAGGTCCAATCTCCAAATTATCAAAAGTTTGAGAAATTCTGTGAAGAAGATAAAACATAGAAAGTCTGCTGCACAATTTCTTCTCATTGACCTATCAAACATGTAAAGTTTTCTATGAAATTTTGTATGGAGTGTTGCCTAGAAGTTGCGCACCTCCTACAAGTTAAAGTTCTTCAAAAGGTTTAGTATAACTTGAGAAATCAACTTCACAAGTTACCTATGTCTAAATCTGCACTTCTGAGAAGTCGATTTAGACACCCCTAACTTCTTAACTTCAATTCTCTCAGTACAAAACCCGTTTTAAGCAAGTGCTTCTAGCCACGAGTAGATTACCTTCCAACTTAAAGATTAAGATGCTTACTGCACAAAAATTTAAACTATGGAGTGAGAACTGACCAAAAGATTAAGATCGAGATTTGCGCCTGTTTCAGAGACTGTTGAACACTCAACACATATGAATGTTCCTATAACATTCTCCTAGCCTGTTTACAATTATACTCTGAAACTTAAGCCATAGGACTCATTAACTATGAACTTAGAATATCCTCAAAAGGATTTCACAAATGATTTACCACAGATGGAGCATGACCCCCCCCTCAAGATCAGGCGCAATTATTTCTCATTTTCTCAGAAAAGTTACAGTTGAGTGATGAGAGAAAACCAACTAAAACTTTTCACTGTTCTCATTACTCTATTACCTCTTTCTTGACTTCTATCTATTCTTACATATGCTCTCATATCACGCCTCGACATTTTCAAGGTATTTATAGATAAATTTATACAAGTCTATGACTAATCAAAGATCTAAGTGAACTATGTACATATGTGTACATTCCTCATATATTCTGAATGTATCCTTCTTCCAAGCTTCAAGAATTGATCTCATCCTTCATTCTTTAGTCTTCAAACATTCAATTGGTGATTGATCTGCACCAACAATATTTACCTAATTATCAAACAAGACTTTGAACAACTTCAACTTTGTGCCATCTTTCTTGTCTTGTTCTATCTTATGCTGCCACCTATGGGTGATGCCTATAAGATATAGTGGCCCATCAAATTTTATGCCTACCATCCACAATATCAAATA
>CM035408.1:65502688-65557688 GCA_020310875.1 Ceratopteris richardii
TGGTAAAGCCTGACTCTTGACCATACACCTTGCCATCTCCATGAGTGACCTGTTCTTCCGTTCAGCAACTCCATTCTATTGAGGTGTATACAGCACTGTACACTGGTGTTTTATCCCACGTTCAGCCAGAAATGCATTAAAATCAGAAGATATATATTCCCCCCCTCGATTAGAACGGAGGGTGCCCATTTTACATGCTGACATATTTTCAGCCAAAACCAAAAACTGTTTGAAGCACAAAAACACTTCGGACTTTGCCTTCAATGGATATACCCACGCATGCCTGGAAAAATCATCAATGAAAGTCACGAAGTAAAGGTAATTTCCAAAAGAGGGTGTCTGCATAGGACCACAGACATCACTGTGTACAAGCTGCAATTTCTGCGTAGCCCGAACTGAACCTCTTTTGGAAAGGATGAATGCTGCATTTTGCCCAAAATACAGCCTTCACAAACATGTTTTCCAGGTGCCTCAAGTTTGGGCAAAGAGGACACCATTTCAGATTTCTGCAGGTGTAGCAAACTAGCAAAATTCAGATGACCAAAGCGTGCATGCCAAAGCTTTGCATCTGACATAGCCTGAGAATCATGCACTGCACATGCGGAATCATTCATAGATCTTTCATAGTCTATGAGCTTATACAGCCCACGACATAAAATGCTTGAAGCAATAATAACATCGCCATTTGACGGATCATGAACTATACATCTGTCATCAACAAATTTCACAACCAAGCCAATCTTGGCTAATGTAGAAACTTATAACAGATTCTTCTTGATCCCTGGCACAAATAAAGCATCTGACAAGGTGAAAGAACTACAATCAGCAGTAGTCAGAATGATCTTACCAACTCCCATAACAGGATAAGAGGAGTTGTTGGCGCATGTGACAGTATTCCCTATAGGGGCAGGCTCCAGTGAAGAGAAGAAACTGCGCTGCGAGGTAATATGTTTGGTCGCCCCACTATCAAAGTACCAAACATCTGAGTCCACTGCAGACATGCATTGCTCATGAGAAGATGGGTCAAAATTGCAAATAGTAGTAAACGCCCATTCTTCTTCCTGCACAAGATTTGCAGACTCTGTTTTTGGTGTAGAGGCCTCTGCAACAACCATTCTAGCCTCTTTCTTCTTTGCCTCTTTTGCAGCCAGTTTTGGACAGTTCTTTATGATATGATCATTCCCTTTACAGTACTTGCAAAACAATTTCTGCTTTTCTGATTTCTTCTCATCTTTATCCTGGTTCTTCAAATGTGCAGCATTTACAGATTTCTGCTTACTAGTAGAAGAGCTCCATTTTCCTTTGCCCTTCTGACTAGCCAGGAAAGCTTGATCTGCAACACGCATAATGGACCTGTTCTGCCTGGACTGATCTTCCTGCAACAGAAAAGAGACTAACTCCTCAAATGATAAGGCATTCGGATTGCCTTTCATCATCAACCAAAGAGTAGAAGCAAAACTCTGATATGAATCAGGAAGACAATTCAGAACGGTCTGCACAAGTGAGCTATCTGGTATAACCTCATCAGCAGAAATCAACTGTTCCTTCAAATCTTTGATCTTTGTTAGGAAACTGTCCATAGAATCACCTTCATTCATGTGCTCACTCTCCAACTGTTTTCGAAGGTAAGCAACACGAGCCTCATTCCTAGCTTGGTACAATGTGGTTAGTGTATCCCAAGCATCCCTAGCTGTTCTATCAAGAGCGAATATGAGGAATAATGGCACGTTTGATAGACAAGCTATCAATGCATGTGCATGGGCGCCTCTGCCATCCCAAAGAATTTGCTCTGCAGTAGGTGCAACAGAAACAGCAGCACGAACAGGAATCTGCGGAATATCATCTTCGACACCATCTTCATCAACTCCAACACCTGTATTTGCAAGTACCTGTAGTTGCAGGTGTAACAGGATGTCTTTCAACACCCTACAACAATGTTCTAGAGTCCTTTTGCAACCATACATGTCGCATCATATAAGCCCATAATGGGTAGTTGGTAGCATCCAACTTATCCTCAACAGCCAACATACGGAATACATCACTGCTTTCAGCCATGGCCGGTGACTAAAATACCTTGATGCAGAAAATTGACTGTATCTCAAAAAGTTGAACAGAACTGCCCAGACGAGTTCTGCTAGACCTATAGCAGACTTCGAGACGCTTAAACTGACGAACAGAAACTGGTATATACCTTTGGCACAAAAAGAAGAAATAGCCTGCACAAGCACTGCGATAGTGCGTTCGGAGGTCGAAACGAGCTCAGATCGCGATTTCGGCACCACAAAGCGAAGCAGTTTTGATCTCGAAAACACGCTGAGTATGCTCACCAAAATTCGTGCGATTCTGAGACTACAAACGGAGGAGTGTCGACGACACCCTAGATGAAGCGACAACCTGCTCTGATACCAATTGTTGGAGATAGATGTCTGCGGAAGCACGCGAACAGCACAAGGAAGAAGAAGAAGCTTGGAGCACAAACACACAATAGTGAGTGTATTACTAGAGAATGTACAAAGATAAGTAGCCCATTAGGGCGATAGGCGTATATACAAGCCGGGGGAAAAAAACCTCCTAAAGAGGGAAAAAAGTGCCCCGGCGGTCCTAGTGTGTTCATACACATCACTACCTAAATATATCAACAGGATTATATACAAGCCAAGGAAAAAAACCTCCTAAAGAGGGAAAAAAGTGCCTCAATGGTCCTAGTGTTCACACGTATCACTATCTAAATATATCAATAGAATAGAAGTACACACAAAAACAAATAAGGAGATCAATGCATTAAAAAAGGCCATGGGTGGAACAACTCTCTATACATCTATAATCAGTAATATGAGAATTAGTGAAGTGAGAGGTATAAGTAAATCCTTAAGTACAATGTGCCACCACACATGAGTATGTCGTGTATATGTGTTTTTTTGGGAGGAACATCTAGCTAGCTATAGAGTAAAAAGTGCCCATGTATAGGGAAACTGTTCCAAAGCTACTCCGGGGACACATAAGTGTAACATGATTGACTGACTCTCCTAGATCATTGATATTCCAAAGGTCATTGGCCAAAATATAGATTATCCCATGTTTCTCTTCATGCATGCCCAATATGTATTGAGTTATCAAAATCATGTTGAATGGTGCCTCATGCCTTGTGACATGTATGTGTCGACCATCCTGACAAATATGAAAACCAAACCTATCTATAAATCTATACTTATGAACATTTCTATGGTCTCCACCATATAATATCTATGATTTTATCACGATTGAGTTTCTCTCATTGTGCACGTCCAAATTAGATGGGCTTTGAGGTTTCTAGAGATTCTTTATAGGATAAACATGATTTTCTCAAAGTTCAATGTCTATTCCTCTTTAATTTCTTTACTTTTATTGTTATGCAACTATTTAAGAGTTCTAGTTGATATTGTTTTTATGTGTACTATGTTTCTCTTAGTTTTCATTCAATTGATGGCTTGAAGGTTCAATGTGTGAACTTTTACTTTTGGATAAATTCTCAATTTGTATATTAGAAATTAATTTGATTTTGCTTGAAAATGTGGTAAATAATTTTTCACTTTTTTTCTATTATTTAAGGGGAATTGATAATTTTTGTAGTACTTAAATATAAAATTGAATAAGTAATTTTGAAATTTGTAATTTCTTAACCAAACTTTTATCCATAAATTCTTGATTTTCACGACTTCAAGAGCTTTGAAACTCATGATTTTAACTTCTAATGAGTTTTTAATTTTGCAATATTTTACTATAAAATTTGCATAAAAATCCTAATATGTAGGATCGATGTTCAAGATTTTATCACAAATAATTTATGAAATGCATAATTTTGTA
Organism: Ceratopteris richardii; assembly: GCA_020310875.1. Taxonomy (NCBI): domain Eukaryota; kingdom Viridiplantae; phylum Streptophyta; class Polypodiopsida; order Polypodiales; family Pteridaceae; genus Ceratopteris; species Ceratopteris richardii. The sequence goes on from CM035408.1 coordinate 65,506,532, forward strand.
AATTGAAATTCATGATTTTTTGATTTTATAAATTGTGAAACGCATAATTCATCATTTTATTTTTGTTCGAAAGTCATGATTTTTAGCTTGTGACATGTCCCTGAAATTGCGGATTTCGTATTCTAGCAAGTGATGATTTTTAATGAGTTTTTCTAGAGTCATTAGAAAAATCAAAATCTTGGTTTAAAACATGAAAAAAAGGTTAGAGATTGGTCACCTCTTTATTAGTGAATTTAAAAAAAGAATCTTGCAAAGGGCAACAATGATCTTCTTCAAGCATTTGAATCCTATTCAATTGAGTGGGAGTATCACCACCACAAAGTGAACATCACATTATTGGTATATGTCTCTAAGCAACACATTGTTGCTTGATGGCTAAACTCAAATGTCTAGCAATGGCTTGATGAAGCTCCTCAATAGGAGGTCTTCTATTCTCCATGTTATTAGATGGCTCAATAGAAATTAAATTTTGTCCTCTATTATCATTTGGCTCTATTGTTTCTTTTATACACTCATCAAGATGTGTGCATCTTTGACAAAATACCATAGTCTCCAATTGTGCGCTAGCAAATCCTTCTATAAAGAGGGAAACTAGAATCTACATAGAAGTCCTTTACATAGTAGGGAATCCAACCAAATATTGCATGGATGTTCTAGCATGCAATCACATATGCACATTGGAGTTTCGTTTGAATGTGTGTGTAAGAGATGATGTGCCATGTTTAAATCCCTTTTTGACAAAATATTTAGACAAGCATCAATATGGTCGAAATTCCCCTAGTTGGTGGTTGGAAACACGTTCGAGAGAATCCTGTGAGAGTCACACCAAAAGACTCATATTGAGTGAAGTAGTCATTCACTCCTTGAGCTCGTAAAATCTACCCTAACTCTGGGAGATGGTCATAAGGATCAGTAGATGCATCATACTGATTCTTCATGCTCTTCCCTACAGGGAGAATTCTCAACTTTTTATATTGGGCTTGAGATCTTTCCCTATAATTTCTTCCTAGAATGCTGAAAATTTCCCTCTTAGGGTTTCTGTTGTTTCACCACATAGACGATCATCCAGATGAGAGATGTTGGATGATCCATCTTTAAAATCTATAAAGGCTGTTTGTTTACTCATGTATTGAACTGAACTTTGCTCATGTGACGAATTGTATACGTCCTTTGTACACACACATACTTGATCAATTCCTCATGTACCATAGCATTAGTTGAGTGAGGCCTTAGGGCACAAGTCAAGCGCTTGAAATCTCCCACCAACACTTCAATCAAGTTTGAATGTGGTACCTAAAACACTCGTAAGAGTTACTAGGTTTTGGGAACACGCCTGTAAGTGGTGGATGAGCTCAAAAGAATCACAACAGAGTCATGAAACTTGGACTCAGTTGGAAGAACTCTATATAGAAGAGTTATTGCCTGAAAATGAGGATGAACATGAGGAGACGGTGGTGGTGATTAGCAGATGAGGAGGGATATCTTACGTGCCGTGGAGAGAAAGAATATGAAGTACATTCTTGATGGTAGAGGTTGCCAAGGACTTGGCTTGCGGTTGATATATTATTGGATTTGTGGTTGAAGGAAATAGAAAATTTGGGAGTAGAAGATTGCAAGCGATGAAAAATCATCCATTTCGAGATGCTCCACGTTGTTCGAGTTGAATGGCAATACAAGTGAAGCGTTGAGGTATTCGGTCAATACAAGCAGCTGAGAGAGAGAGAGAGAGAGAGAGAGAGAGAGAGAGAGAGGTATAAATGGAGACTAATAATAGGGGCATTCTTCTTGCATTGAGGTGGGAGAAGACGCAGCCCCATCAAGGTCGTTGTAGTATAGTGGTGAGTATCCCCGCCTGTCACGCGGGAGACCCGGGTTCGATCCCCGGCAACGGCGGTTTTGCTCCTCTCATCGTTTCACATGTGGCTCAACACAACGCCCACTCATAAGAACAAGTTTAGTTTTAGTTTTGATCAAGCCCCAATGAGTTGAGAAGTGTGTGCCATCATAAAAGTAGGCGGCCAACCGTTGGAAAATCAATCTCAAGTGATTGAACCACTACCCCTAAACATCAAATTATGGCTGCAATTTAAGGAAACACTCAGCAAAACATGGCCATGGCAAAAGAGTTTCAGCTTCAACGTGTGCTATCTATCGACTGATGATTGTGGTACTCATATCATGAAGTAAGTAAGCAGTTAGTGTACAAACCATGGGATTCCTACTACTACTACTACTACTCCTACCTCATACCAAACCAATTATCAAGGTGAGACCTCCATCCATGTAGAGGGTGCTCCACAATAAAATAAGCACAATGATTGGGTTAGACCATTTCCTTTTCTTCCATGCCACCTTGGATGAGGTGCTTCCCTAGACGTTGGAATATCTCCAAGAACAAGGGACTTACACACACGATATGATAGGCACATGTAAGGCCTAACTACCATGTCCAGGGTAAGTTATAGGCAAGAAGCATGAAGCGTTTCTCCCACAAAACTCTTCTCCACATCTCGATGATGCTTCTGGAAACGAAAAGAGGGCCAAAACACCCAAGCATGGGGTGAAGCCACATCGATAATCATTTGGCACCTTGGATTCAAACTTAGGGGGCCAAAAGGGTGAAGCTAGATACATACAGGGACTTCGTGTAACGAACCCGTTGGGCACTCGAGATGTTTCTCCTACCCAAGCATATGTAGCCAGAATAGCTCGCTCTAGCACTACTTTTACTAACTAGAGTGCCCGTTTGCATGTGAACATGGCCACTCTCCTTGTGGAAACATGTGAACATGGCCAATCCCCTGGTACAGGCACTCTTTTGCTCCTGTCCATCGCCACCTCTCTTCAAACTCATGGACTTGCCTTCTCTCCCCTTTAGCTCTCAATCTCTAATGCTTGGAATCATTGAATCTCCCATGCTTAGAGAGCCATATTAGAATGATATATGGATGTGCAGGCGACAAGTACCTTGCTCATCACACCAACCCAGAATGTACACACCTTGGATTCAAACTTAGGGGGCCCTTTTGTTCTCGCTTTGGCCCTTTCAACCTCAAGTAATTGGCACATTTGGCAGCCACATCGATAATCATTTGGCATGCTAACACTTCCAAATATGGAATGGAAATGTGTCCACATATTTTAGCTTCTATACATGCCACAATGTATTGGTGAGGCTTAGGAAACACCTCACGTTGTAGCTTAAAAATGCCTCATCAGTTTTCTTATCACCCAAAACTTATTGCAAATGAGGGAACTATAGACACATCTTATTTCTTCTACATTGCTTCATCCATTGAGGAACCACAAGGTTGTATTTGTACATGAGGAACATTGTATTCGTACTCTCACACGATTCTTCTCTAGAAACAAAAAAGGCTCTTGTAGGGGACTTTGAGTGTCTCATAAACCGCCGCTTGGCTAGATTTTCATCAATGTTCTTGTGCAATTTTGTGAGGCTTCTCTAGGGATATCTATATGTAAGTCTGAAAGGTCGTGCCTACGCTTGAAGTGCTATGGTATAATCATAAGGCCTATGCTCTGGTAGGATATCTACATTCCTCTTTTCAGAAACATCTTGAAAAGTTTGATACTAACTAGGTAATTTTATTAAATCATCTCTCTTGGATTCTTGAGCTGGTATGGCATAGATCATATATGTTGCTTCCTTTCTTTTTACTGCATGTATAAAGGCTTTGGCTCCTACAAAATGAGGACCCAAACAATGCCTACCTGAAGCATGGCACTATAAACACATCTCATTTCTTCTACATTGGAATAGTGGTGCACTTATGAAAGACTTTGGTACATGCATGAAGATAAGCAGTTCAAGGAACGACTATTAGACATCACATTGGAAAAGGGTCATCTTGGCATCTCATCTCATGACAACACCTCACCATCTCAACACCAAAGCACTATAGCATTAGGGCACGTGAGTTCAATTTGTGTGTCCTTTTGGTTCAACTTTGTATTCCCTACTCGATTGAGGAATCCCTCCTCAAGTAGGGGAGCAGATGTCTCCCCTAGTAATGTTTCACTTAGGCCTAGAGCCAAGGATTTCATTTCAACTCCTCTACCCACTACCTATTTTTGACGTAGGAGTATTTCCCTTGCAAAACACATGAAACCCCATCAATTTGTAGGAGAGGAAAAAGATAGGAATGATGATTTAGTGGTATAGTTTCTCAATAAATGGAAAGACCTACATCAACTTAAAAACACTCCTAAGAGTTACCAAGTTTCGAGAACAAGCCTATCCCTTGAGCACAAAGCCTATAAGTGGTGGATGAGCTTTAAAGAATTACAATAGAGTCACAAAACTTGGACTCAGTTTGAAGAACTCTATATTAAAATAATTCTTGCCTAAAAATGAGGATGGACATGCTTTTTTAGTGCTTTTTTGAATAGTGCTAAATTTTGCGAATATTTGTTATGCCAAATGGTCCGAGCTTTTTGTGGCTATCAAGTTTTCTGGAATATGCTTTTCAATAAGCTCTAGAAACTATATAATCATGACCAAGGGTCATTGTTCAATCATCACTCAAGGAGCAATCTTCTCAAGCTAGCCTTGGAGAAGATCTTTGAGGTGATCAAGAAGGAGGCCCTCTACGTTAGGAGGAGTTTCACACTCTTGGAGGAGGTGTGCCCTACATTCGGAGACATCTAGAGGAGTTCTTGTCAGCAACATACTATGAGTAACAAGTCTACATCTGTCCCCGCTTGTTCATTCATGAGTTTCTGATTTAGGTTGATCAAAATTTGGTTTTCCTATAAAATAGTTCTAAATCGTTAGTTCATATTCTCCATATTCTCACAGGCACACACACTCTTCATACCTCTTAGGCACAGGATATCTTGTATCTAGTTCCTATTTTTGCCTAGATTCAGATATTGTAAGTTTGTATCATATTCACACATTGTAATCGACATTGGAATATGGATAGTGTAGGTGAGCATCATTGCTTACCGTTACACTTGAAATCTTTCCTATTCTCTCTCTATCTCTCACTCACCATCTTTTTGAGTATTAACGTGTGTATTTAGGTTCATGTGTTGGAAGATCCTGTAAACTTGTGATATATTGTTTTTGATGGCCACCCCACTTCCAACATTTGGTATCAGAGCATAGTTGACATACACCTGTAACAAGATGAGTGACTTTAGACTTGAGAATGAAGACAAGCTAGAGGGCATGTCTAACTATCCAATGTGGAGTTTTATGATGATGAATTCGTTAGTATCGAAGGACTTATGGAATATAGTCAATGTAACTTATCCAAGGCCAACACAAGTCGAAGAAGAGGCTACTTCATCTTCTAGAAGAACCCCTGTTCCTATTTTTGCTCAACATGAGGTTAGCGAAGAAGAAGGAACCATTTCATCATCAAGAGTCTATACTAGTACTAGATTACTTCCTATAGAAGAGCAATCCAGATGGGATTCAAGGGATGCAAAGGCACTTTAGTATATTGCTATGGGAGTCAAGAGGCGCATTATACCTAGAATTAGGTCATACAGAACCTCTTGTCAGGCTTGGGATGTTTTTCTAGGAGAAATTCCCCATGCCTTATCACCTCCTATAAGGCAAGTTGATCATGTCACAGACTTGCTCCTAGGTTCAAGCCTTATGTAAACCCCCCTATCCACTTACATATTCCAAACTAGACAAGAAAAGTAGTTGAAGGAATACCTAGAAAAAGATTTCATTCAACTCTAAATAGTCTCCTTGGCTAGATCGTATCCTCTTCATAAAAAAGAAGGGTGAATCAATATGGCCACACATTGATTATCAAGCTTTGAGTAAAGTCATGATGAAGAACAAACATCTAGTTTTGTCAATATATATTCTAATTAATCAATTGAAATTTGAATTTCTAGCCATCCAGTTTGGCTTGACAAATCCTGCTAGTTTTATGACCCTAATGAATATAATTACAAGACCTTACTTAGGTATCTTTGTAGTTTATTTTCTAGATAAAATCATTTACTTTACCCAAAATACAAGGATCACCTAAAAAGATCTTCTAGATCCTTAAAGAGAATAAGTTGTATGGCAAAGAGTCTAAGTGGGAATTCTTTCACTAGAAATCAGATAACACATTATATTTGAAGGTTCAAGTTATTCTTACAAGGACAAACTCGAAAGAAGTATTAGAATTATAAAGGTTTTTGTGAGGAGCAAGATACTATAGAAAGTAGGGGAGCAAATGTCTCCCCTAGGTAAGGAGAAAAGAGTGGAGTTCAAAGCACAACTTGGTTGTTCAAAGATAGGCTAGAGGATCCAAGGAGATCAAATGGAGTCACAACTCATCTAAAAGCAGCCCAAGCTCACCTACATATAACAAGTTTTGGAAATTCACAAGGGGAAGTTCATCATTTCATTTTCATCCTCCTTTTGAATTGGAAAAGAATATTGCATTTTTCTTTGATTCCAAAGTATTCAATGTGGAGAATAGTTTGAGAGATACAAGCTATGATATGAACACTTAGAAACTTCATTAGACAAAATTAAGGTTAAGATGGAGCAAATCCTAGGGATGCTCCACCCACCTCAAGCTCTTCCTTCGTAAAATGGTTTCTTCCCTACTCGATTGAGGAATCCCTCCTCAAGTAGGGGAGCAAATGTCTCCTTATCTCTTCCTAGTAATGTTTCACTTAAGCCTAGAGCCAAGGATTTCATTTCAACTCCTCTACCCACTACCTATTTTTGACATACGAGTATTTCCCTTGCAAAACACATGAAACCCCATCAATTTGGAGGAGAGGAAAAAGATAGGAATGATGATTTAGTGGTATAGTTTCTTAATAAATGGAAAGACCTAAATCAACTAAAAAACACTCCTAAGAGTTACCAAGTTTCGAGAACAAGCCTATCCCTTGGGCACAAAGCGTGTAAGTGGTGGATGAGCTTTAAAGAATTACAATAGATTCACAAAACTTGAACTCAGTTTGAAGAACTCTATGTAAAAGAGTTCTTGCCTAAAAATGAGGATGAACATGCTTTTTTAGTGCTTTTTTGAATAGTGCTAAATTTGGCAAATATTTGTTATGCCAAATGGTCCAAGCTTTTTGTGGGTATCAAGTTTTTTGGAATATGCTTTTCAATAAGCTCTAGAAACTATATAATCATGACCAAGGGTCATTATTCAATCATCACTCAAGGAGCAATCTTCTCAAGCTACCCTTGGAGAAGATATTTAAGGTGATCAAGAAGGAGGTCGTCTACATTAGGAGGAGTTTCACACTTCTTGGAGGAGTTCTTGTCAGCAACATACTATTAGTTACAACTTTGTATTCCCTTACTTTCGCTAGATCTACCCATAACTCTATGTGGTAGTGTGCACCCTCCTCTTCTTGTTGTCTCCTCCTTCACCTTTGATTGTTTTCTCCTCTTGTTTTACTATTTGGGATTTTCCTCTAATTGTAGCCATTACAAAAGGCTTATCAAAGAGTGGTTCTATTATAGTGGCCCCCTCTTGGATCAATTTTTACATGGAAAAATAAAAGGAATCTTTGGTGTTTGCAAGCTTTTGGATTTTTCTGAAATTAGACATTCCATATGTTGTGTATTGCCTTTTTTTTTTCATTTTTGAATTTCAAGGCATATGTTCTCATCTATGGTTACTGTTACTGCTTGATCTTCAGCTGACATTTGGATTTTGAAATCGCACATAGCTCACCATCTTCTACGAGTTTTGGAAACTCATTTTCCAGCAAAGAAGACATTAAGGGGTCATCCCAAAGGTTGTTTGACATCCCTTTCAACCTTTTGAAGGACCTCTATGTCTTGAAACAAGGTATGGAGAAAAGAGTGGAGTTCAAAGCACAACTTGGTTGTTCAAAGATAGGCTAGAGGCTCCAAGGAGATCAAATGGAGTCACAACTCATCTAAAAGCAGCCCAAGCTCACCTACATATAACAAGTTTTGGAAATTCACAAGGGGAAGTTCATCATTTCGTTTTCATCCTCCTTTTGAATTGGAAAAGAATATTGCATTTTTCTTTGATTCCAAAGTATTCAATGTAGAGAATAGTTTGAGAGATAGAAGCTATGATATGAACACTTAGAGCTTCATTAGAAAAAATTAAGGTTAAGATGGAGCAAATCCTAGGGATGCTCCACCCACCTCAAGCTCTTCCTTCGTAAAATGGTTTCTTCCCTACTCGATTGAGGAATCCCTCCTCAAGTAGGGGAGCAGATGTCTCCTTATCTCTTCCTAGTAATGTTTCACTTAAGCCTAGAGCCAAGGATTTCATTTCAACTCCTCTACCCACTACCTATTTTTGACAACGAGTATTTCCCTTGCAAAACACATGAAACCCCATCAATTTGGAGTAGAGGAAAAAGAGGAATGATGATTTAGTGGTATAGTTTCTCAATAAACGGAAAGACCTACATCAACTTAAAAACACTCCTAAGAGTTACCAAGTTTCGAGAACAAGCCTATCCCTTGGGCACAAAGCCTGTAAGTGGTGGATGAGCTTTAAAGAATTACAATAGATTCACAAAACTTGAACTCAGTTTGAAGAACTCTATATAAAAGAGTTCTTGCCTAAAAATGAGGATGAACATGCTTTTTTAGTGCTTTTTTGAATAGTGCTAAATGTGGCGAATATTTTTTATGCCAAATGGTCCAAGCTTTTTGTGGGTATCAAGTTTTTGGAATATGCTTTTCAATAAGCTCTAGAAACTATATAATCAGACCAAGGGTCATTATTCAATCATCACTCAAGGAGCAATCTTCTCAAGCTACCCTTGGAGAAGATCTTTAAGGTGATCAAGAAGGAGGCCCTCTACATTGGGAGGAGTTTCACACTTCTTGGAGGAGTTCTTGTTAGCAACATACTATTAGTTAGAAGTCTACATCCGTCCCCACTTGTTCATTCACTAGTTTTTGATTTAGGTTGATGAGAATTTAGGTTTCCTATAAAATAGTTCTAAATTGTTCATATTCTCCATATTCTCATAGGCACACACTCTTCATACCTCTTAGGCACACAATATCTTGTATCCAGTTGCTATTTTGCCTAGATTCAGATATTGTAAGTTTGTATCATATTCACACATTGTAATTGACATTGAAATATACAAAATGTGTAGGTGAGCATCATTGCTTATCGTTACACTTGAAATCTTTCCTATTCTCTCTGTATCTCTCACTCATCATCTTTTTAAGCATTAAGGTGCCTCTTTACAAAACAAAGGCTCACCAGCATGTGTCAACATGAAAAAATCCAATCTTTGAACAAATCTATGAAGTGGATGTGAGACATGTGACGATCATTTCAATGGTTGCTCATCATAAACACTAATAGACCCTTGTTAACGCTTTTCATGAACAACCTTTTCTGTCACATTTTTTGCATATAAGGAAGAGGAATAACATCCTTTACATGAATCATCTCAGTTCAACCTCTTTAGTGGGTTGCTTATGAATCTTCATTTCATTGAAAATGACGTCATTGATATCCAAACAGCCCATCTCTTCCATATCCAATAAAAATGCATTTTCTAGATTTGTACTTAAATATTTATCTCAAATTATTTGGAACATGGAAATAAGCCTCACAAAAAAATACTGAAAGGTGATCATAATGTGGTGGTTTCCCTAACCATAACTCTTGTGCCACTTTCAATCCTTTGGTAGTACTAGTTGAAAGGTTGATCACATGAACTACATTTAACATTGTTTCTGGCCAAAAGCCTTATGAAAGGTTTGCATGATGCACAAAGAAACTACTTTATCTTGAATAGTTCTATTCATGCTTTAAGTTAGAACATTTTCTACATAGGTACAAGGAGCTATAAGCTCTCTCCATATTCCTCTATATTGAAAAAAATGGTTGAATTCATGTGAGGTATGCTCACCATCATTGTGTGAACATAAAATCTTAATCTTAGTTCCCTTCTAAGTCTCTATTGATGTAAGCCATTTTTTAAAACTTGGAAATACCTCATCCTCAGATCTAATGTGCATTCTAATGGACATGATCTAATGCTGAACTAAAGATTCAATGTGCTTTCTATGGAAATTCCTAGTTTTCTTTCCATATTGACATTTCTCAAAAAAAAAAAATCAACGAAAGATAACATAGGTAAGTAGCTAGAACAAGAAAGACTTTCCATTCCACTATGAGATATGCCACATTATTCTTGTCTTTATTCTTGCTTCTACCATGTGATTGATTCTTTTCATGGCAATCATGGACACTATATGCATCTAAGTTATATGTGGCAACCACAAAATTCATGCAAATCTCTTCACTCAGAAGCAGACTCCATATGTCATTGTGCAAAAACTTGCCTCCATGCATACTATTACAATGGCTATGCAAAACGTATCCCATGAAGGTGGCAAAAACTTAGATCTCATGAAGGTAGCAATGTGCATAGCAAGAGAACTTCTTTCAACTCATTGTCCATTTGCATATTTTGAGATTGTAACTCAGAAAAGAGTGCATCAAACTAATTTAAATGAGTAGAAACCATGCATACTATTACTAATGGATATGCAAAACGTATCATGACCAAGGGTGATTGTTCAATCATCACTCAAGGAGCAATATTCTCAAGCTACCCTTGGAGAAAATCTTTAAGGTGATCAAGAAGAAGCCGTCTACGTTAGGAGGAGTTTCACACTCTTGGAGGAGGTGTGCTCTACATCTGGAGACACCTCGAGGAGTTCTTGTCAGCAACATACTATTAGTTACAAGTCTACATTTGTCCCCACTTGTTCATTCACGAGTTTGTGATTTCGGTTGATGAGAATTTGGATTTCCTATAAAATAGTTCTAAATTGTTCATATTCTCCATATTATCATAGGCACACACTCTTCATACCTCTTAGGCAAACAATATCTTGTATCTAGTTCCTATTTTGCCTAGATTCAGATATTAAAAGTTTGTATCATATTCACACATTGTAATTGACATTGAAATATAGAAAGTGTAGGTGAGCATCATTGCTTACTATTACACTTGAAATCTTTCCTATTCTCTCTAAATGGAACTTATCCAAGGCCAACACAAGTGGAAGAAGAGGCTACTTCATCTTCTAGAAGAACCCCTGTTCCTATTTTTGCTCAACATGAGGTTAGTGAAGAAGAAGGAACCACTTCATCATCAAGAGTCTATACTACTACTAGATTAATTCCTATAGAAGAGCAATCTAGATGGGATTCAAGGGATGCACAGGCACTTTAGTATATTGCTATGGGAGTCAAGAGGCATATTATACCTAAAATTAGGTCATGCAGAACCTCTCGTCAGGCTTGGGATGTTTTTTTTTAGGAGAAATTCCCCATGCCTTATTACCTCCTATAGGGCAAGTTGATCATGTCATAGACTTGCTCCTAGGTTCTAAGCCTTATGTAAACCCCCCTATCCACTTACATATTCCAACAAACTAGACTAGAAAAGTAGTTGAAGGAATACCTAGAAAAATATTTCATTCAACTCTAAATAGCCTCATTGGCTAGATCGTATCCTCTTCATAAAAAAGAAGGGTGAATCAATATAGCCACACATTGATTATCAAGCTTTGAGTAAATTCATGATGAAGAACAAACATCTAGTTCCCCGAATATATATTCTAATTAATCAAATGAGATTTGAATGTCTAGCCATGCAGTTTGGCTTGACAAATCCTGCTAGTTTTATGACCCTAATGAATATAATTACAAGACCTTACTTAGGTATCTTTGTAGTTTCTTTTCTAGATAAAATCATTTACTTTACTCAGAATACAACTGCCCATTCGGATCACCTAAAAAGATCTTCTAGATGCTTAAAGAGAATAAGTTGTATGGCAAAGAGTCTAAGTGGGAATTCTTTCACTAGAAATCAGATAACACATTATATTTGAAGGTTAAAGTTATTCTTACAAGGCCAAACTCGAAAGAAGTATTAGAATTATAAAGGTTTTTGTGAGGAGTTAGATACTATAGAAAGTTTATATCAAACTTTGCCATGGTACGAGTCCCTTTATATGAAAAACTTAACGGAAACACGTAATAGCCTTACTTGGGGTAAGGAATAGGAAGAAATAATGGAACAACCTAATAAAGTTGTAGCATCAATCTCGATCTCACAAATTTAGAACCAAATGAACAATTTGTGGTTGAAATAAATGCAAGTGAACTATCAGTTGGAGTTGTGCTAATAGTCAAAATGGTCGACCTATTTCTTCTCAAAGTCAAAAGATAAAACCAACTCAAAGGAAATATTATATGTTTGAAAAGGAGCTTATACTATTATGCATGCTTTAAAGAATGGAGAGATTACTTGTTTGGTGCCAAATTAACATAGTGTTTGATCATTCAAGTCTCAAATAGTTTGCAAACCAAACTCAATTAAAAGATAAACAATGTAAATGGGCTAAGATACTTCAAAAGTTTTATTATGAGCTCTATATCAAAAAGAAAAATTCAATGTAGTTGCAAATGCTCTCTACATACCTATGTTGAATTATCTAAGCTTCATACAAATCACTAATGATTTAACCAAGTTAATGAAAGTAAAGTATCAAGACAATCCAAGATTTAAAGAAGCTTTGAAGAAAGGTCTTGATCAAGGTACAAACTTATCTTTAGATGAATAAGTTTAAGAATTATAGTATTCAAGATTAATAAGTGTTATATAAACGAAAGATTTGTGTACCTTGTCATAAAGGCTTTAAAAGAGTTTTTTCTTGTTTGAGTGTTGGTATCTTGGAATCAACAAAACATATGAATCATTTAAGAGACAATTCTATTTGGAAAGTGTACAAAAATATGTACAAAGTTATTACGTAAATAATGTGGAGAAGTTTAAGATTGTTGGCTTGTTACTCCCTTTCAAGATTCTTAGATATCTCACTTCATTCCTACTAAAACCATGGCTAAAACACCAAAAATATTAAAGTTATTTATTGAGCATCTCAACTTAATCTATGTTCTACCTCAAGGCATAGTGTTAGATAGAGATATAAAAACTACTAACCATTTACAAACATTTATCTTAGCCCATTAGAAATGAAGGTGATCATGAAAAGAGAAAGAGTCAATCGATTACATGAAGATATGTTCATAATATATGTATCTTCAAAGGAAACTATTTTGGAATACTATTTGCCATGCAATAATAAGGTATGGGCTTAGAGAAATGATAAGCATTTTGCAATAGAGATTTTTTGGACCCCATATGCTACTAAAGATTTTTTGGAAGATATGAACTTTACGATGAAGATGGGAAAAGCTAAGGAAAGCCCATGATAGAGATAAAGCATGTAGAGCTAAAGCATACAATGACCATAGAATGCAAGAAATTTCTCTTCAAATCGGAGAACACGTTTATTTAAAAGTTCTCAATGAATGTAAAACTTAAAAAAAAGGGACACTAGCCAAAACTATCTCCAAGACATTCCAACCCTTTCATTATTCTTAGAAAGATTTGGACTCTGGTCTATGAGTTAAAGATTTGGACTCTGGTCTTCGGATACAATAATCTTGTATCTCTGGATACAATAAAATCTCCCGCATGAACCAGAGAGAATACTATGTACTCAAGATAAAGAACAGAAGTCATTTATATAAGGATTCTCAAACTTAAAAAAAGAGGCAAATATTTGAGAATGAGTATATGATCACTGAGACATGTCATCGTACATGGGGGAATACTTTACATAATATACATATACACATTTTTAGGACAAGATTATTCTAAGTGTGGAAAAATTTCATAAGTATGGTTCAAGAGGTTGATTTGCATGGTTTTAAAGGCTCACAAACATTTGGAGAACCCTTCACTTTTAATGAGAAACCCTTAGGAAGCTCACTCCAATTGAATTGTTTGGACCTTAGGTATATATTCTAACCTTTGAAACCTTAGAAGTTGGATAAATAAAATTCAAGACACCTTAAGGGTGTACCTGCAAGTCTGGATCTCCTCACTTAAGAAACCATGTAATTTCATGTGATCCCATTTGAGTATTTGACTCAAAAACCCATGTGTAGGCCTCACTTTGGTATCCATGTGGCTTAGAAACATGGAAAGTTTAACCCCTTTGTCCTATATGTGTATATATATATATATATATATATATATATATATATATATATATATATATATATATATATATATATATATATATATATATATATATATATATATATATATATGGATGGAGTTGGATGGGTGGATACATACATTCACTCTCTCAAGTGTGGTGATAATCTTCTAGGAGGTTAACTTGGAGGACTCAACACAAATCTACTTGATTCATGATTTCCACAACATTAAAAGGAGGTGTTGATATATCACCAATGTCCACACTTCATGATTGTATTTTGTATTGCACATTTTTCAAGTCCCCCATCATGGGGAGAAGGCGATCGTACATTCCTATGATTGGGAATCCCAATTTACATGTTGGATGAAGGAAAAATTAGACCATTTAAGGTACTATAAGGATCCCTAGCCCCTTAGTAGGGGGTCTGGGGAAGCACTCCTGTCGGAGAGCAAAGGGAATATTCCTTGGAATATTCCTTATCTGATTCAGGGATCACTTAGATTTATTAGGTCAGTTGAACAACTACAGATAGGCAATACAAAAGTAATTGCGGCCTGCATCCAACTACCCAGTTCTATCCATTCATGGAAGGCCGCACATCTACATTGGTGTATTTATAGAGGACTTATCAGTATTCTAGACATTGTGTTGATTGAGCATACTCCCGCCTAGAAATATCCCATATAGATTTGTTTGGATCACCATTTAAGTTCTACTTTGAGAGTGCATGTGAGGATAATGCATTTTCCTTGTATTTTTCTTAATAATTAATCTTTGAAATTGTATTATTATGTTTTCTTCTTTGTTATTTTTCCTTCATTGTCTTGTTTAACTACTTTCTTATATACGAAACAATTTTACAAAATCAACTAAAAATGATCCCACCAACAAAAATTGATATTCCTATATCTATTGAACAAGCACTAGGAGTAACCATAGCAAAGAACTTGAAATTCAAAAATTCAAAAAATAAAAAAATGAAAATCGACAAGATATAGAATATGTAATTTCAAAAAATTAAAGAAATTTCAAGAACCTAAAATTCATTTATTTATTCATGTCAAAATTGATCCAAGAAGGGTCCTGTATAAAAGAACCAATCTATTATAAGCCTCTTGTATTGTTTACAACTAGAGCGAAATCCCAACTAGTACATCAAGAGGAGAAGACAATCAAAGGTGAACGGGGAGACAACAAGAAGACGAGGATAAGGGAATACAAAGTTGAACTAAAAGTAAGCGAATACAAAGTCAACCAAAAAGGACACACAAAAGGAACTTCGATGATCTAATGCAATAGTGCTTTGGTGTTGAGATGGCGAGGTGGATAATGACATCAGCTATGAACTTTTTTATTAATAATGATTTTTTTAAAATTATATTATACCTATTTACTTCTCTATTACCCCCTTGTCTTGTTTAAGTACATCCTTATAGACAAAAGAATTTGAAGAAATCAAGTAAAAATGCATCAACCAACAAGAATTGGACTCACAAACTCCTTGGAGCTTGAATTAAACATGATTGACATTCTTAGATCCATTCAAGCAATGAGGGAAGGAAAATCACTTATGGAAGTACTTATGTCAAGTGTCAAGTTGAAAACTTTGAAGATCAAGCAACAAGAGGAGAAGACAATCAAAGAGGAGGGTGCAATACCACATAGAGTTGTAGGTAGATCTAGGGATAGTAAGGGAATAAAAACTTGAACCAAAAGGACACACAAATGGAGCGCTGATGCTCTAGTGCTATACTTCTCAGGTGTCAAGATGATGAGGTGTCAAGGTGTTTCCATGAGATGAGATGGAAAGATGACCCTCTTCCAATGTGATGTCTAATAGTCACTCCTTAAACTCCTACCTTGATATCTCCCTTTTGCATATTCTACTATATCGATTCTCTTCTCTATTATTCTTCCCAAATTGTCTTGTTTAACTAGATTCTTCTTGACAAAAGGATTTGAAGAAATCAAGTAAAAACGAGTCAACCAACAAAAGTAGGATTCACAAACTTTTCTGAGCTTGAATTAAGCATGGTTGACGTTCCTAGATCTATTCAAGGAATGAATGTTGTGGGAGGGAAACTCATTGATGTGGGTACCTATGTCAAGTGTCAAGTTGACAACTTTGAAAATCAAGTAGTAGTAGTAACCATATGTGAGAAAAGGAAGTTTGCAATAGAAAAGATATGGAATGCTCAAGTTGTAAAAAAAATGCAAAAGTTTTCGAACTCAAGTTATTTATCCATAGAGTTATAGCTAGATCTAGTGAAAGTAAGGGAATACAAAGTTGAACCAAAAGGATTCACAAATTGAGCTCCGGTGCTCTAATGCTATAGTGCTTTTCTGTTGAGATGGTGCGGTGCCAAGGTGTTTTCATGAGATGAGATGCAAAAATGACCATCTTCCAATGTGATCTCTGATAGTCACTCCAACTTCTTAATTATCTCCAAGCATGTACTGCAAGCATGTACTCCAAGCCTCTACTATACATACCACAATCTTTCATAAATGTTCCACACTATTCCATGTCTCTAACACATCAAGGGTGATATTGATAGCTCATAGGGACTCTAAGACTACAACAAGCTTTTATTTCATCAACCGTGTAAAATTTGGGGAAGAAAATTACATAATCATAAGGATATTTTTGAAAATCCTCGAATCCCTTAAATACTCACCTAAGTTAGATGATCCTAGCTTGAGATATGTTCCACCAATGTTTTCTTGAACTTTTAGGTTCTACAGACATGCATGATCATGAATAAGGAGGAGAGAGAGAGAGGGGGCCTAAGTTCTCCCAAATTTTGAAATTTTGCTTCAAGCTTTCTTCGACCCCAAAAGTCTTGAAAATCATCCTTTAAACTCTCGAGTTTAGCAAAGATGAGTGTTGCAGAAAAGAAGAGAAGGGAAAAAACCTTGTGAGCACCAAGCATCTTGTATTATTCCATATAGGTTGTTTTGAGGATGAAGAGGGAGTATAAGAGCAAAGAAAGTGTTCATAAGCTATCATCAATAGTTGTTAATAGTCTCTTATTGGCATATCTAGAGATGGCGTTGGTGGCTATATCGATAATTGTTTGGCATGCTACACTTCCAAATGTGGAATGGAAGTGTATATCATATTTTAGCTTCTATATCATTATAGAATGTATTGGTGACGCTAAGGAAATCACTCAAATTGTAGATTAAAAATGCATAGGATTACTTATTTATCACCCAAAAATCATTGTAAATAAGTGAAATATAAGGACATCTTAGGTTTTGTATATTGGATCAGCCAGGGGGGAACTACAAGGTTGTATTTGAGCATGAGGAGGATGGAAACACCTACATCGAACATTGTATTTGTAATCTCAAATGAAGAGGCACACAATGCCTACCTAGGGCATGGAATTTGGGCTAGAGAATGAGTGCATCATAGGGGATGGACATGGCTGGGTACATGTACACATGCGTGTGCACCGTCTCACCATTTTATTTCCTTATCATTTACTTAGATGCACCATGAAGGTGTAGGATACTTGTATATATTAATAGTATTCTCCAAACATGAGAAAAAATGGCAACTGCAAGGTAGTGACCAAGGCATACCTTGCCATCCAAGTCATCTAAATCAAAATTTCCACTATTGCCTATGCAGCAAGGAGGACCTTAACGATTAGGAAGATGGAGGTTCTCAACATTTCTTACGAGGTCATCCAACCTAATATCCTTCTCTCCGGAGCTTGCTTAACTGGTACTCTCTTGCCACGAAGGTACACTCACATGGAGATTGAAGATGGGGGAAACTAAGGTTGACATTCTGATGAAAACATTTTGGGCCCTACAGGCTTTATTTTTGGATGTCAAAGCATGTTTGAAGTTTCTTTTTTGATGACTCATAGAGTCATATTGGAATATTTTTGTGCACAATTCTCTTTTTATTAGCCATATTTGTAATTTTAGAGGTTTTTTGACTAGGTCTTAGTTGTGTTGGGAGCATCCATCACTTCTTGGTAGTTCATTAACACTTTTCAGTTTAGTTTGCATGAATGTGTTGAGCCTTGTGTAAGGATACTTTTGGATAGATTTTGAGCTCCTTTAGCTCATTCACTATTGCTCATTTCTCATACATGCTATTTGAGCACTCTATGTATGTGTTTGTGGAAACTGCCTATGTACACTCATGTGGTGTAGAACCATGGTTACTATTAGCATAGCCTTGCGGTGTTAAAGAGGGTTGTGGTGAGGTTTTTGGGAATTTGGAGGCACCCAAATGTCAGGGTCTCTTTAGTGATGCAGTGGAAGACCTCTGCTAGCACCCTCATAGGAGATGTATGCTAGTGGATTCATAGGTGCTCGATCAACCTAGTTGGCTTCTTTTGGTCACTTCATATATGCATTGAGTGATGCAACGATATGAAATGACACAAACATGCAATTTTATGGTTCTCTAATAAGTTCTTCGATAGTGCTTAGTCTCCATTTTGCAAAGGAGACTCTATTGGATTTTTCAAAGATTTCTTTATTTTCCATACATAGTTGATTATGTACCTTGAGTTTCTTCTCTGTGCAAGCATAGTATTTTCTAAACTATCAATTTGATAGTTTTTCATGAGTCATTTTGCTCATGTTCACATTTTCTTAGGGAAATTCTACCAAAAGTTTCCAAGAAACTTAACATAGTCACATTTAGAAAGTTTCAATGGTGGCTGGTCATATCTATTTTTATCGATATCCTATTCACTTATTGATCACCATGGCACCAAAGGTTTTAGGAACATCAGGTGGATCAAGTTCTAGTGCAAGTGTATCCAAGAACAGCTATAAACTACATGGAAAATATCATTTTGAGACTTGTAACTTTGATGGCACCAACTTCTCTCTATGGAAGAATCAAATTTGTGATGTCTTGATACAAAGAAGACAATGGAAGCTGATAGGAGGTCATACAAAGACACCTACTTATATGGATTATGATGATTGAAAAGATTTTGATGAGATGGAAATTTATATGATTTGTTTGCACCTTATAGCTACTATTTATTTCACTATTTTAGAATGCAAGATAGAAGAAGTAAGGAAGAATCTATGCAACACCTATGTGAATGACAATGCTTGTAACAAAATGTATTAGATGAGAAAACTATATGATCTACACTTGAATGAGTTTAAATGAGTTTGATGCACTCTTTTCTGAGTTGCAACCTCAAAAGATGCAAATGGATGTTGAGATGAAAGATGTTCTCTTGTTATGCACATTGCCAGCTTCATGGGATATGCTTTGCACAACCCTTAGTAATAGTATGCATGGAGGCAAGTTTTGCCACCTTCATCAGATACGTTTTGCATATCCATTAGTAATAGTATGCATGGTTTCTACTCATCTAAATTAGTTTGATGCACTCTTTTCTGCGTTGCAACCTCAAAAGATGCAAATGGACAATGAGTTGAAAGAAGTTATCTTGCTATGCACATTTCTACCTTCATGAGATGTAAGTTTTTGCCACCTTCATGGGATACGTTTTGCATAGCCATTGTAATAGTATGCATGGAGGCAAGTTTTTGTACAATGACATATGGAGTCTGCTTCTGAGTGAAGAGATTTACATGAATTCTCTGGTTGCCACACAGAACTTAGATGCATATAGTGCCCATGATTACCATGCAAAGAATCAATCACATGGTAGAAGCAAGAATAGAGACAAGAATAATGTGGCATATCTCATAGTGGAATGGAAAGTCTTTCTTGT
Source organism: Ceratopteris richardii (assembly GCA_020310875.1). Classification (NCBI taxonomy): domain Eukaryota; kingdom Viridiplantae; phylum Streptophyta; class Polypodiopsida; order Polypodiales; family Pteridaceae; genus Ceratopteris; species Ceratopteris richardii. The sequence goes on from CM035408.1 coordinate 65,526,314, forward strand.
TCTCGCTACTTACCTATGTTATCTTTCGTTGATTTTTCTTTTTTTTTTGAGAAATGTCAATATGGAAAGCAAACTAGGAATTTCCATAGAAAGCACATTGACTCTTTAGTTGAGCATTAGATCTTGTCAATTAGAATGCACATTAGATCTGAGGATGAGGTATTTCCAAGTTTTCAAAAATGGCTTACATCAATAGAGACTTAGAAGGGAACTAAGATTAAGATTTTATGTTCACACAATGATGGTGAGCATACCTCACATGAATTCAACCATTTTTTTCAATATAGAGGAATATGGAGAGAGCTTATAGCTACTTATACGTATGTACAAAATGTTCTAACTTAAAGCATGAATAGAACTAAGATTCTTTCTACATCATGAAAACCTTTCATAAGGCTTTTGGCCACAAGAATGTTAAATGTAGTTCATGTGATCAACCTTTCAACTAGTACTACCAAAGGATTGAAAGTGGCACAAGAGTTATGGTTAGGGAAACCACCACATTATGATCACCTGTCAGTATTTGTTTGTGAGGCTTATTTCCATGTTCCAAATAATTTGAGACAAATATTGAAGTACAAATCTAGAAAATGCATTTTCCTTGGATATGGAAGAGATGGAAGAGATACGCCATTTTCAATGAAATGAAGATGCATAAGCAACCCACTAAAGAGGTTGAACTGAGAAGATTCATGTAAAGGATGTTATTCCTCTTGCTAATATGCATAAAAATGTGATAGAAAAGGTTGTTCATGAAAAGCATGAACAAGGGTCTATTAGTGTTTATGATTAGCACCCATTGAAATGATCGTCACATGTCTCACATCCACTTCATAGATTTGTTTGAAGATTGGATTTTTTTCATGTTGACACATGCTGGTGAGCCTTCTTTTTGTAAAGAGGCTATGTAGGCAAATTATTGTATCAAGTGGGAGCATTTCATGAAATGTGAGCTCAATTCTATTCATAAGAATGGTACTTGGGAATTGGTATCTTTGACAAAGGACACGTAGGGTTTACCATGCAAATGGGTATATAAGTTGAAATTCACATCAGATAGTGTTTGTCCAAATTATAAAGTACACTTGGTTGCAAAAGGATTCAAGCAACAACGAGTTGATTTTGAGGAATTCTTCTCACCACTATTCAAGATGATGACATTATGCATGTTGCTTGGATTAGTTGCAAAAGAGGACTTAGAGATGGTCCGAATGGATGTGTAGATTGCTTTCTTGCATGGACATCTAGTAAACGAGATCTATATGGGAACAACTAGAAGGTGATCTAGTTTTTGGAAAAGAAACTCTAACATGTTACCTCAAGAAGAGCTTGTATGGACTTAAGAAATCACCTAAAAAATGATCTTAAAATTTTGATGCATTTGTGAAGGCCCAAGGCTATTCTAGGAGCAATGAGGATCATTGTCCCTAAATTAAGAGATGTTGAGATGGAAACTTGATATGTTTGATACTTTATGTTGATGATATGTTGATTTTCAAGAAGTCCTAAAAAGATTTATTTGTCTTGAAGACAAATTTGAGCCAAAATTTTGAAATGTTATATTTGGGAGATACTAAGCATATCCATGGCATGCCCATTACTCGTGATAGGAGTAAGATATGCATATACTTGTCTGAAAGTGAGTAGATAGCCAAAGTACTTAATACATTGAATATGCATGGTTGAAAGGCATTGAGTACATCATTCCATACATATATGAAGGTGAGCAAGGATGTTTATCCCAAATTTGATTAGGACAAGGGATTTATGATTGAAATATTTCATTAATTTTTTTAGGTAGTCTCATGTATGTTATAGTATCTATGAGACCAAATATTGCATTTGTAGTGAGTTTTATGAGCATATATATGTCGAATCGTGACAAAAAGCATTGATAAGCTATCAAAATGATATTCAGATATCTGCATGGCACTATGGATATTTATCTATGCTTGGCTATAAGTGGTGCATCGATTTTTGGGTACACAAACTTTGACTATCCTAGTTGTATAGACAATTGGAAGTCTACTTTAGGGTACAATTTTTGGTTCATTAGTGGTTCTGTTTCTTGGACGTCTCATCTTCAAGAATGTAAAGTTGTATCCACAATAGTTGTAGAGTATGTTCGAGCTATTGAGGGATGTAAGGAAGTATCATGGCTCTCTAAATTGGCATGTGATGTGGGCATAACTCAACATGTACTATGTTTTACTTAGTGATAGTTAGAGTGCTATTGCATTGGCTAAGAATCTGGTCTAGCATGCAAAGACCAAGAAAATTGAGGTGCGATATCACTTTATTCATGATTGCTTAGACATTGAGTGAATTTTAGTTGAGAAGCTTCATATTCAAGAAAGTTTAGTACATGCTTTGGTAGAAGCTCTATCGTAGGTTAAGTTAAGAAATTGTTGTCACTTGATGGAGGTCACTTATTGTTGTTTTACACAATCCCTAGTGAACTATATAAGATGCCCATTAGGTGGTAGCTATAGGCCATATACACATACTCATATATTCTTTGTCGTTCTTTATATTTTTCACCCCAGGTCGTACTAGCCATATTGGCCTCTATGGTAGATTGTTACATATTGTTACTGTAAGTATGGATGTGAAAGGCCAAATGGCCATCTAACACTCTTGTATATGATTGTTCCAATACAAATTTAATGGCTTGGTCTTTCAAGAGCTATATTGAGACCACCCATTCATCAAACCTACATATAGCAAACTTGGAATCTTTGTTCTCTAGTTTTTTGCATTTTTTTACAGGTTTGCATAGGTATGTGTAGAGGAGCATCGTGATGCCATCCAAAAAGATAGACCATGATGCAAAGAGCTGAGAAGATCCCCTTCAAATAAAAATCATTCAGGTTACATAGAGTCCTCTTACGGATTAAGATACTTCAAAGATTGAAGTAACTCCTTAAGAACAAATAGAAGTAAAGAAAGAGAGTTAAACCAAACTCAAGAACTTCCTAAGTAAGTCCCAAACCATAGGTGGTGGTACTTAGTATAACCAGGAGAGGTATAAATTCTTTGAGATATTATCTACATTTAGAATATGAAAAGCATTAGTGGATGCTTAGACTTGAGTGGAGGGGGAGATCTCTAGAAGATCCTTGGAGTCATCTATTGAACTTGGTAGATCAAGAAAGAAATCTTCAGATAGAGACTACATAATTTGTCACTATTTCTAGACCAAGAGGAATTGATCAAGACTTGAAACAAGGTTATCCAAGTAATTGCGATCAGATTCTATAAACCTTTCCAAAGTAGTAAGCTGCAAATCAAAGTTTTAGTAATTATCTCATGAGATGATAACATATTTTCCCTCTTAAGTAAAGAGTCCTACGTAGAATTGGATTATGCCTTGGGAAGAGTTTTTTAAGGAGATAAAAGATTCGAGAGGTGCCCTAGAGGTCAAAGAAGTCAAGCGATTCCCATAGACTTAAGAGGTTGAGTTTAAGATTAGTAGGATTTTGAGTTTGAAGATCCAAGAGTATTATTTATGCTTTGTTGCATGGTATGACAAGAAATTTTCAAGCCTTGGATCAAGGTGATGAGTTGCACATAGACTCAAAGTTATTAGAAATTGTTATAGTATTCAATTTCTATACAAGGTTTTGGATTAAAAAAAATATTCAGTTTAAACAAAAGTCAGTGCACGATAGATAGTGTAAGTGTGGGCTTGATGGTCTAGAACTTGAAGTTCTAAATTAACATCAAAGTGGGTATGGTGGTATGGGATTCCATACTTAAAGGTGATGGATGCTCAAGTTCAAGTTCATTTAATTTTTTGAGTGTGCTAAGTCAGGTGGTGGAAAAATTTATTTAGGATTCGCTTTAGTCTAGTTGAAGCTAGTTTGACAAATTGTGAGGGAACATTTCTTTCCTAATAACTATGAAGAAATGTTATTTGTTTAAACTCTCTCCTAGAAATCACTTAATGAAGACCAAAGATGGTTGTGTGACCAAGTCAAATTCCATCATTACATCCACATATCCAAAATAGCAATGCTCTCGAATACTCTAGTGTCAACATGTGGCCATCATGCAACACTCATTACTATTATCATTAGACACCTTAGGATATCCCCCAAGCAAGGGACTTTTGCTATGATTAGCCCTTGTCCCATACTCACATGTGGTATATAGGCTGATGTCTAACACTCTCTCCCCCTTCTAAAGATCATTTTCCTCAATGATCGATGAGGTAATGTAATTGTAAGCAAGATATTTTTATTCTCAAGTAGAATTTGTAAGCAGTAATCCTCTCTAAGCTACTAGATACTCATGAATGATATGTTCTCTTAACCATTTTTGTCTCTTATCTAGTATCCTAAGTGGATAATGATATGTGATCTCACTTTCCTCCAAAGACGTAATATTGACTATTAGATTATCCTCCTTGAAAATATACTTTCTAAGTTTACTAACATGAAACATTAGATAGAATCTACAATGTGGAGGAAGCTCTTATCGATATGCAACGTCACTAAGATTCCTAAGTATCTTCCAAGCTCATGTATAAGGAAGTTCCAAGCTATGTATAAGGAAGTTCCAAGCTATGTGGAATCAATCCACAAAAGGAAGTAGGCCCAAAGCTTTGCAGAAAGCTTCAAACTTCTCCCTAGGTAGATCCTTTGTGAAAAGGTCTGCAATATTCCATTGTGTGGGCACATATGTCAAGCTGATCTCGCTAGTAGAGAACCTCTCCTTGACATAATGATAATGCACCTCAATGTGCTTAGTGTAAGCATGGAACACAGGGTTCCTCATAGCTGTTAATGCACTCTGACTATCAATGAACATGGTGGTGGTAGAAGACTGACCAAAACCCAAATCAGCCATAAGGCGTCTGAGCAACACACTCCACAATCGTTGTAAAAGTAGCCCTATACTCAGCCTCGCAACTAGAAGTGGCCACAGTAGGGTGCTTCTTGCTCAACCAAGATATGCATGAGCTACCAAGAATGAAGCAAAAACCACTAGTGGACACCTGAATTTCATAGCAACCAACCTAGTCAGACTCTCAAAAAGCTTGTAAATCTGGTAGTAGTGATCCCCCCTTGGGATAAAACAATCCAAGTAGCTGGGTACCACTCAAGTAGTGAAAGATGCACTTAATCGCTTGCCAATGCTTGACACCTAGGCAATGCATAAACCTGCTCATATGTGAGACATACAATTGAATATATGACCGAGTAATGCATAAGTAAATCAAGCATCCAACAACCTGCTAATAGAGAAAAACATCAAATGCATCTCCAACATCATGAAGACTCAATCATAAACTTGTCTCCATAGGAGTGGTAATAGATTTACAGTCTTCAAGGCCAAAATGTTGGAACAATGTGTCAATATATTTTTGTTTGACACAAATCTATTCTGCCATCAACTTGCATAAATTGAATGCCCAAATAATGATGCAAATGCCCCAAATCTAGACTCAATCATAAACTTGTCTCCATAGGAGTGGTAATAGATTTACAGTCTTCAAGGCCAAAATGTTGGAACAATGTGTCAATATATTTTTGTTTGAAACAAATCTATTCTGCCATCAACTTGCATAAATTGAATGCCCAAATAATGATGCAAATGCCCCAAATCTGACATCTCAAATGAGGCATGCAAATCAGCCTTAAAATCAGCAATATGCTTCTCATGAGGACCATTGAGCAGCATGTCATCAACATACACAACAATGATCAGAAGCACATCATTTGCACATTTAACATATAAGGTGCTCTCAATTGGATTGTTCTCGAAACCATGTGAAATCAGATAGGCATGTATCTTTTCATACCAAGCACGTGGTGCTTGCTTTAAACCATAAAATGCCTTCTTCAACATGCACACTTTGTTTTCATGCCCTTTCTGCACGAAGCCATGGGACTAAAGAACAAACACTTTTTCATGCAAGTCACCATTAAGAAATGCATTTTTAATGTCCAACTGATGTACATTCCAACCATGATGATCTGCAAGTGCATAGATGCTATGAATAGTAGTCATTCAGCATGTAGGAGCAAAGGTCTCATCAAAATCAATGCCTCTTTCATGAGCATAACCCTTTATGACAATCCTAGCCTTATACCTATCAACTGTTCCATCAGTCTTATGCTTCAGCTTGTATACCCACTTAGTGCCAATGGCCTTCTTGCCAAGAGGCAAGCCACATAAAGACCAGGTACAAATTTTCATGATAACATCATATTTTGATTGCATAGTGACTATCCAAATTTTTTAATTTTGTGCTTCATCAAACAAAATAGGCTCATTCTCATCATAGAGACTAGAGGCAGCCATAACATAGAAATTTGATGCAAACAAAGCACTATGAGAGCTAGAATGAGTACGTTATGATAGAGATGCAGCTAACTTTCTATCATGCAAAGTCTACACTAGCCATTTTGGCATAGTTTTTGCCTCCTCAATATTAGACTCTCATTAACAAGTGCATCATGTAAATCTGCATAAAAAATGGAATGATATGCATCATCACAGGCTAAGAAGTTGCCTCATTAGGACCAACACTATTTTCCTGTAAAAAGAGGCAGCAAAGTGTCGTACATGTCTTTGGAGCTAGATGATGTCTCTTTAATACATGAAAGTAATTGTTGAATAACATCTTCCAAAAAAACAACATCATGACTAACCAAAATGTGTTTATTCTATGGATGATATAGATGATAGCCTTTGCTTTCAGAACTGTACGCAACAAAAATACATTTCACCGCTTTATCATCCAATTTCCTACATTGTTGTTCAGGCACTAATGCATGTGCCAGGCAACCCAAAACACACATGTGAGCAAGAGAAGGCTTACAATAACGCCATGTGTCATATGGAGTGATAGACTGCAATGCTTTATTAGGACACCTATTAAGTACATATGCTGCACACATAAGAGCCTTGAAAATAAAATATGTAGTGAAACTTGAATCTTGATCATACACCTCAACATATTCATGAGTGACCTCTTCTTTCATTCAACAACTTCATTTTGTTGAGGTGTATATGGAACTGTATACTGATGTTTTATTCCACATTTAGCGAGAAATGCAGTAAAGTCAGAAGACATATATTCCCCCCCTCGATCAAAATAGAGGGTGCCCATTTTACATGCTGATAGATTTTCAGCCAAAACCAAAAACTGTTTGAAGCACATAAAAACTTTGGACTTTGCTTTCAATGGATATACCCATGCACGCCTACAAAAATCATCAATTGTCAAGTAAAGATAGTTTCCAAAAGAGGGTATTTGCATAGGACCACAGACATCACTGTGAAAGCTACAATTTCTGAGTAGCTTGAACTAAACCATCTTTTGGGAACAAGGAACGCTGCATTTTGCCCAAAATACAGCCTTCACACACATGTTTACCAGGTGCCTCAAGTTTGGGCAGAGAGGAAACCATTTCAGATTTTTGCAAGCATAGCAAACTAGCAAAATTCATATGACCAGATCGTGCATGTATTGCACATGTTGAATCATTCATAGATTTTTCATAGTCTATGAGCTTATACAACCCATGCCATAAAATTCCAAAAGAAATAATGACATCACCGTTTGAAAGATCATGAACTGTACATCTATCATCAACAAATTTCACAACCATACCAATCTTGGCTAAAGCTGAAACTGATAAGAGATTCTTCTTGATCCCTGGCACAAATAAAGCATCTAACAATGTAAAAGAACTAACATCATTAGTAGTCAGAATGATCTTACCAACTCCCATGACAAGATAAGAGGAGTTGTTGGGGCATGTGATAGTATTCCCTATAGGGGCATGCTTGAGTGAAATGAAGGAACTGCATTGAGGTAATATGTTTGGTTGCCCCACTATCAAAGTACTAGTAAACATCTGAGTCTAGTGCAGAAATACACTATTCATGAGAAGATGGGTCATAACTGCCAACAGTGGTAAATGCCCATTGTTTATTCTGCACAAGATTAGCAGATTGTGTTTTGGGTGTAGATGCCTATGCAACAACCATTCCGGCCTCTTTCTTCCTTGGCTCTTTAGCAACTAGATTTGGAGAGCTCTTTATGACATGATCATTTCCTTTACAGTATTTGGAGAACAATTTTTGCTTTTCTGTTTTCTTCTTGTCTTTGTCATCCTTCTTTGATTGTGCAGAATTAGTAGATTTTTATTTACTAGTAGAAGAGCTCCATTACCTTTGTCCTTCTTACTAGCTAGGAAAGCTTGATCCACAACACGCATATTGGACCTATTTTGCGTAGACTGATCTTCCTGCAATAGAACAGAGACTAACTCTTCAAATGTATTGCCTTTCATTGTCAAACAAAGAGTAGAAGCAAAACTCTGATATGAATTGGGAAGACAATTTAGAAGAGTCTGCACAAGTGAACTGTCAAGCAAGACTTCATCAGTCAAAATCAATTATTCCTTCAAATCTTTGATCTTTGTCAGAAAACTGTCCTTGGAATCTCCTTCATTCATGTGATCACTCTCCAAATGTTTTCAGAGATAAGCAACACGATCCTCATTCCTTGCCTAGTGTAAAGCGATAAGTGTATCCCAAGCATCCTTAGTTGTTCTACAAGAGAGAATGTGAGGAATAATGGCATGTTTGACATACAAGGCTATCAACTCATATGCCTGAGCATCTCTGCCATCCCAACAAATTTGCTCTATATTAGGTGCAATAGGAACCGCAACACGAATAGGGACATGAAGAATATAATCATCTTCAATGTCATCTCATTACCTTCAACCAATGTGTTTGGAGGTGTAATAGGACATTTTTCAACACACTGCACAATATTCCATAGTCATTTTGCAACCAATACATGATGCATCATATAAGCCCATAATGGGTAATTGGTATCATCCAAGTTATCCTCGATAGCCAACATACGGAATACATCACTACTTTTAGCTATGGCCACTGACCAAAATACCTTGATGCAGAAAAATGATTATATCTCAAAACATTGAACAAAACTACCCTATGGATCTTTGCTAGACCTGTAGCAGACTTTGAGATGCTTATACTGGCAAACCAAAACCTATATATATCTTTGGCACAAAAAGACAAAATTGCTTTGAACTCCTAATCACCCTGAGTATGCTCACCAAAATTTGTGCAATTTTGAGACTTTGATCGGAGGGGTGTCGAGGACTAAATGAAGTGGTGACCTGTTTTGATACTTGTTTGATATCTGCGGAAGCACGCGAACACCACAAGGAAGAAGAAGAAGCTTGGAGTACAACACATAATACTAAATGAATTACCATTAGAATGTACAAAGATAAGTAACCCATTAGGGCAATAGGATTATATACAATCCAAGGAAAAAACTCCTAAAGAGGGAAAAAAGTGCCTCAATGGTCCTAGTGTGGTCACACACATTACTACCTAAATATATCAATAGAATAGAAGTACACACAAGAAAAAATAAGGAGATCAATGCATTAAAAAAAGGCCATGGGTGGAAGAGCTCTCTATACATCTATAATCAGTAATATGAGAATTAGTGAAGTGAGAGGTATAAGTAAATCCTTAAGTACAATGTGCCACCACACATGAGTATATCATGTATATGTGGTTTTTTGGGAGGAACATCTAGCTAGTTGTAGAGTAAAAAGTGCCCATGTATAGGGAAACTGTTCCAAAGCTACTCCAGGGACAAAGCCATGGGACTAAAAACCATACATTTCTTCATGCAAGTCACCATTCACAAATGCAGTTTTAATGTCCAGTTGATGTACATTCCAACCATGATGATCTGCAAGTGCATAGACGCTAGGAATAGTAGTCATTCGGCATGTAGGAGCAAAGGTCTTGTCAAAATCAATGCCTCTTTCATGAGCATAACCCTTAGCAACAAGCGTAGCCTTATACCTATCAACTCTTCCATTAGGCTTATGCTTCAGCTTGTATACCCACTTAGTGCCAATGGCCTTCTTGCCAAGAGGCAAGTCACATAAAGACGAGGTATCAATTTTCATCATAGCATCATATTTTGATTGCATAGCCACTATCCAATTTTTTTAATTTTGTGCTTCATCAAACGCAATAGGATCATTCTCATCACAGAGACTAGAGGCAGCCATAACATAGAAATTTGATGCAAACAAAGCACTATGAGAGCTAGAATGAGTACGATATGACAGAGATGTAGCTAACTTGCTATCATGCAAAGTCTATACTAGCCATTTTGGCATAGTTTTTGCCTCCTCAATATCAGTCTCTCATTAACAAGTGCATCATGTAAATCTGCATAAAAAATGGAACGATATGCATCATCATGGGCTAAGAAGTTGCCTCATTAGGACCAACACTAGATTCTCCACCTGTAAAAAGAGGCAGCAAAGTGTCATACATGTCTTTGGAGCTAATTGATGTCTCTTTAGTACATGAAAGTAATAGTTGAATAACATCTTCCACAAAAACAACATCATGACTAACCGAAATGCATTTATTCTATGGATGATATAGATGATAGCCTTTGCTTTCAGAACTATACCCAACAAAAATACATTTCACTCCTTTATCATCCAACTTCCTCCATTGTTGTTCAAGCACTAATGCATATGCCAGACAACCAAAAACACGCATGTGAGCAAGAGATGGCTTACAACCATGCCATGCCTCATATGGAGTGATAGACTGCAATGCTTTAGTGGGACACCTATTAAGTACATATGTTGCACACATAAGAGCCTCAAGCTAGAAAATATGCAGTAAAGCCTGAATCTTGATCATAAACCTCGCCATATTCATGAGTGACCTCTTCTTTGATTCAACAACTCCATTTTGTTGAGGTGTATACGGAAATGTATACTGATGTTTTATTCCACATTCAGCCAGAAATGCATTAAAGTCAGAAGACATATATTCCCCCCCTCGATCAAAATAGAGGGTGCCCATTTTACATGTTGATAGATTTTCAGCCAAAACCAAAATTTGTTTGAAGCACATAAAAACTTTGGACTTTTCTTTCAATGGATATACCCATGCATGCCTGCAAAAATCATCAATTGTCAAGTAAAGATAGTTTCCAAAAGAGGGTGTCTGCATAGGACCACAAACATCACCATGAACAAGCTACAATTTCTGAGTAGCTTGAACTAAACCATCTTTTGGGAATGAGGAACGCTGCATTTTGCCCAAAATACAGCCTTCACACACATGTTTACCAGGTGCCTCAAGTTTGGGCAGAGAGGAAACCGTTGCGGATTTCTGCAAGCATAGCAAACTAGCAAAATTCATATGACCAAATCGTGGATTCCAAAGCATTGCATCTAACAAAGCATGAGATATATGTATTGGACATGCTCAATCATTCATAGATTTTTCATAGTCTATGATCTTATACAACCCATGACATAAAATTCGAGAAGAAATAATGACATCACCATTTGAAAGATCATGAACTCTACATCTATCATCAACAAATTTCACAACCATGCCAATCTTGGCTAAAGCTAAAACTAATAAGAGATTCTTCTTGAACCCTGGCACAAATAAAGCATCTAACAATGTAAAAGAACTACCATGCCAATCTAACAAGATAAGAGGAGTTGTTGGGGCGTGTGACAGTATTCCCTATAGGGGCATGCTTGAGTGAAGTGAAGAAACTTCATTGTGAGGTAATATGTTTGGTTGCCCCACTATCAAAGTACTAAACATCTGATTCTACTGCAGACATACACTATTCATGAGAAGATGGGTCATAACTGCCAACAGTGGTAAATGTGCATCCTCATTCCTTGCCTAGTGTAAAGTGGTAAGTGTATCCCAAGCATCCTTAGCTGTTCTACAAGAGTGAATGTGAGGAATAATGGCACGTTTGACAAACAAGGCTATCAATGCATATGCCTGAGCATCTCTGCCATCCCAACAAATTTGCTCTATATTAGGTGCAATAGGAACCGCAACACGAATAGGAACATGAAGAATATCATCATCTTCAATGTCATCTGCATTACCTTCAACCATTGTGTTTGGAGGTGTAATATGACATTTTTCAACACCGTGCACAATATTCCACAGTCCTTTTGCAACCAATACATGTTGCATCATATAAGCCCATAATGGGTAATTGGTATCATCCAAGTTATCCTCGATAGCCAACATACGGAATACATCACTACTTTCAGCCATGGCCACTGACCAAAATACCTTGATGCAAAAAAATGACTATATCTCAAAAGGTTGAGCAGAACTACCCTATCGATCTTTGCTACACCTGTAGCAGACTTTGAGATGCTTATACTAGCAAAGCAAAACCTATATGTATCTTTGGACAAAAAGATAAAATTGCTTTGATCTCTTAATCACCCTGAGTATGCTCACCAAATTTTGTGCGATTTTGAGACTTTGAACCACTACAAGGAATACGGGTGTATAGCGACGGTTAAGGCGACACAAATTCGTCGCTATAAAATTGCAACATGCGTCGTAATGAGCGTCACGCGCGGACCGTCGATTAAACGACGAAGTGAACGATGCGTTTTGCGACTTGTACTGCGACGGGACCTACGACGCTCGCCTGTAGCGTCGCTTATACGTGGGTTCGAAAAGCGTCGCTTAAGCGACGCTTTGTACGTCGCATAAGCGACGTTGTCTGGATGTCGTTTATGCGACGCATCTAGCATCGCTTACACGACGGTCTCTTGATGGGAAAAAATTAAAACGTTGGAGGCTCTTCGATCAGCATTTTCACGCATCTGATCGAAGAGCTCTCCAACGTTCGCAGTTGCGCTGCGCTTACAAGTTAAAGCAAGTATATGCAGGTCTCTGTTTCTCTCTTTCTACATCTTTTTCGCTTTGAATTCTCTCTCTCTCTCTGTCTCTCTCTCTCGCTTTGTTGACTCTCTCTCTTGTTCTCCTAATTGTTGACTCTTGTTCTTGAAATGTTATAGAAGTTCAAGTTTGCCAACATCTATATATCTACATCTTAAGAATACAACATGAACGAAAGCAAGGAGAAAATAACACTACATACATGCAACTTTGCATCGGTATATTTATTGCGATATTATTGGTTAAGATTTCAATCATCCACAATTTACTAGAGTGGTTCATAATTCATGAGTAGTTGCTCACATGGATATAGGTGACATGATATTTGGAGAACTCCAAAGAGAATTTTTAAAAATATTGAAATAAAAAAAAAACAACATATTGGGTGTCATTAGCTAGTATGAATATGATGTTTGATATTCAAGAACTGTGGTGATAGGGTTCTTTCCATCTGCAAATATCAGAAAACCACCTCCCAACAGCGATCATACCCGACAGAACACCCAAGATCCTGAACCACTTAGCCTTGCTCTTGTGCATGCTCCACAGATTGCTATCCACATCATTATCAACTACATCCTTGACAGTGAACTCGTGAATGCTGGTGTCAATATCTTTCATATCTTCATCCATTGGTGTCAATATTCTACCCACAGAATGCCTTCATTCATAAAAAATATTATTATGAAAGTATTATTGTAATTAATACACACATAGCATATGATCTCATTACATAAATTTGTAATTAACGTTTTCCAACAAACTCTAAAATTACTCTTACAAGTCTCATCGCCAGCAAAGTGCTTCTGTCATGGGAGCTGGATGTAAGACCGAAACATACAAAGGTCTTCATTCTCCTTCCTCTTGGGCTAGCCATTCTCCTTCATCACTGCTCCCATTCTTGAACCTTCCGGCGGAGGAGCTTGCTGCTGTGATTTTTGGCTGTGACCATGCGACTTATAATGAATGCGTCACACAACTTCTGTTTGGTATACTTTATCTATCCTCTTACTTTCTATCACAGATATATGTCTCTCCCTTTAAACCATATGCATGAACAATAGCTTGATCATCAGCTTTTCTGCATGTCCAGGCCTTCGAGCTTCTCATATCATCTATGTAAAGAATGTCCGACCAGGGATGCCACTATTTTTGTTTAATTACATTGATAAAAAGTTGCATGGTATTTCTGAGGCAGATAGCTATGGAGAGATGAACATCAATCCATATGCCTGGACTGATGGGAAGCAAAAGACACGTTTTTCAGCTCAGGTTCTTTGCTTAGATTTAATAATCTCTGATATTACATTAGATCACTGTTTGAGGTGTAATGAGGTTTTGTTTACATGTAGGCACGCATACGGGTGAGATGTCAGTGTGCACCATTGACAGAAAGCATATACAAGGGAGCATTAGGAGTGAAGAGGAAATGGACGAGAACTGTGGTGATAGGGTTCTTCCATCTGCAAATATCAGAAAACCACCTCCCAACGGCGATCATACCCGACAGAACACCCAAGATCCTGAACCACTTAGCCTTGCTCTTGTGCATGCTCCACAGATTGCTATCCACATCATTGTCAACTACATCCTTGACAATGAACTCGTGAATGCTGGTGTCAATATCTTTCATATCTTCACCCATTGGTGTCAATATTCTATCCACAGAATGCCTTCATTCATAAAAAATATTATTATGAAAGTATTATTGTAATTAATACACACGTAGCATATGATCTCATTACATAAATTTGTAATTAACGTTTTCCAACAAACTCTAAAATTACTCTTACAAGTCTCATCGCCAGCAAAGTGCTTCTGTCATGGGAGCTGGACGTAAGACTGAAACATACAAAGGCCTTCATTCTCCTTCCTCTTGGGCTAGCCATTCTCCTCCATTACCACTCCCGTTCTTGAACCTTCCGGAGGAGGAGCTTGCTGCTGTGATTTTTGGTTGTGACCATGCGACTTACAATGAATGCATCACACAGCTTCTGTTTGGTATACTTTATACCACCTCTTACTTTCTATCACAGATATACATCTCTCCCTTTAAACCATATGCATGAACAATAGCTTGATCATTAGCTTTTCTGCAGGGAGCATTAGCAGCAAATTATGTGAATTATTCACAAGAGAAAATCCTATTTGAGTTAATTCATGTGCGACAGATAAGCTTATATCTCTTTTCATGTAGGCTCGGTTGAGTGTGAGTAGACAGGTTGTGGGTTTACAACGTGGGTCCATCAACAAAGGAGAAGAATATACAAGGGAGCATTAGCAGCGAATTATGTCAATTATTCACAGGAGAAAAACCTATTTGAGTTAAATCATGTGCAGACAGATAAGCTTATATCTCTTTTCATGAGAAACTCGTTGAGTGTCAGTAGACAGGTTGTGGGTTTACAACGTGGGTCCATCAACAAAGGAGAAGAATATACAAGGGAGCATTAGTAGCGAATTATGTGAATTATTCACAGGAGAATAACCTATTTGAGTTAATTCATGTGCGGACAGATAAGCTTATATCTCTTTTCATGAGAAACTCGTTGAGTGTCAGTAGACAGGTTGAGGGTTTACAACGTGGGCCCATCAACAAAGGAGAAGAATATACAAGGGAGCATTAGCAGCGAATTATGTGAATTATTCACAGGAGAAAAACCTATTTGAGTTAATTCATGTGCAGACAGATAAGCTTATATCTCTTTTCATGAGAAACTCGTTGAGTGTCAGTAGACAGGTTGTGGGTTTACAACATGGGTCCATCAACAAAGGAGAAGAATATACAAGGGAGCATTAGCAGCGAATTATGTGAATTATTCACAGGAGAAAAACCTATTTGATCAGTTAATTCATGTGCGGACAGATAAGCTTATATCTCTTTTCATGAGAAACTCGTTGAGTGTTAGTAGACAGGTTGTGGGTTTACAACGTGGGCCCATCATTAAAGGAGAAGCATATACAAGGGAGCATTAGCAGCGAATTATGTGAATTATTCACAAGAGAAAAACCTATTTGAGTTAATTCATGTGCAGATAGATAAGCTTATATCTCTTTTCATGAGAAACTCGTTGAGTGTCAGTAGACAGGTTGTGGGTTTACCACGTGGGTCCATCAACAAAGGAGAAGAATATACAAGGGAGCATTAGTAGCGAATTATGTGAATTATTCACAGGAGAAAAACCTATTTGAGTTAATTCATGTGCGGACAGATAAGCTTATATCTCTTTTCATGAGAAACTCGTTGAGTGTCAGTAGACAGGTTGTGGGTTTACAACGTGGGCCCATCAACAAAGGAGAAGAATATACAAGGGAGCATTAGCAGCGAATTATGTGAATTATTCACAGGAGAAAAACCTATTTGAGTTAATTCATGTGTAGACAGATAAGCTTATATCTCTTTTCATGAGAAACTCGTTGAGTGTCAGTAGACAGGTTGTGGGTTTACAACGTGGGTCCATCAACAAAGGAGAAGAATATACAAGGGAGCATTAGCAGCGAATTATGTGAATTATTCACAGGAGAAAAACCTATTTGATCAGTTAATTCATGTGCGGACAGATAAGCCTATATCTCTTTTCATGAGAAACTCGTTGAGTGTCAGTAGACAGGTTGTGGGTTTACAACGTGGGCCCATCATTAAAGGAGAAGCATATACAAGGGAGCATTAGCAGCGAATTATGTGAATTATTCACAAGAGAAAAACCTATTTGAGTTAATTCATGTGCAGACAGATAAGCTTATTCTCTTTTCATGAGAAACTCGTTGAGTGTTAGTAGACAGGTTGTGGGTTTACAACGTGGGTCCATCAACAAAGGAGAAGAATATACAAGGGAGCATTAGCAGCGAATTATGTGAATTATTCACAGGAGAAAAACCTATTTGAGTTAATTCATGTGCAGACAGATAAGCTTATATCTCTTTTCATGAGAAACTCGTTGAGTGTCAGTAGACAGGTTGTGGGTTTACAATGTGGGCCCATCAACAAAGGAGAAGCATATACAAGGGAGCATTAGCAACGAATTATGTGAATTATTCACAGGAGAAAAACCTATTTGAGTTAATTCATGTGTAGACAGATAAGCTTATATCTCTTTTCATGAGAAACTCGTTGAGCGTCAGTAGACAGGTTGTGGGTTTACAACGTGGGTCCATCAATAAAGGAGAAGCATATACAAGGGAGCATTAACAGTGAATTATTCACAGGAGAAAATTCTATTTGAGTTAAATCATGTGCAGACAGATAAGTTTATATCTCTTTTCATGAGAAACTCGTTGAGTGTCAGTAGATAGGTTGTGGGTTTACACATAGACACACACATACACACACATACACACACATACACATAGATAAGCTTATATCTCTTTTCATGAGAAACTCGTTGAGTATCAGTAGATAGGTTGTGGGTTTACACCTAGACACATAGACACACACGTATGGCAATCTATTAACCATTTATTGCAAACAGGACACTGCATTATCTCGTTGTCATGCACAACTTCACTGCCTAAATATGTGTACTCTATACCAGGGAGAAAGGTCATATTTAAGACCTGTATCCCTGTGTGAATGCATGTGTATGTGTGTGAATGCATCATTATGTGTGTATGCATTTGTATGTGTGTATGCATCTGTATGTGTGTGAATGCATCATTAATGTTGCATGTGTCTATGTGTGTGTGTATATGTGTGTGTATGTGTGTGCACGTCTATGTGTATGTGTGTGCACGTCTATGTGTATGTGTGTGCACGTCTATGTGTATGTGTGTGCACGTCTATGTGTATGTGTGTGCACGTCTATGTGTATGTGTGTGTGTCTATGAGTGTGGATCTGTTTATGTGTGTGTATGTGTCTATGGGTGTGTGTCTATGTGTGTGTGTGTGTATGCATGTATGTATGCATATGTGTGTGTATATGTGTGTATGCTTTATGTATGCATATGTGTGTGTATATGTGTGTATGCTTTATGTATGCATATGTGTGTGTATGCATTATGTATGTGTATGTATGCATGTGCATTATGTATGCATATGCATTATGTATGTGTATTTATGCATGTGCATTATGTATGCATATGCATTATGTATGTGTACGTATGCATGTGCATTATGTATGCATATGTGTGTGTATGCATGTAAGTATGTATGCATATGCATATGCATATGCATATGTATGCATGTATGTGTATGTGTGTGCATGTCTCTCTATGTGTGTGTGTATGCATATATGTGTGTGTATGTGTGTATGTGTATGTATGTGTGTGTATGCATATGTGTGTGTGTATGTGTGTGTATGTGTGTATGTGTGTGTGTATGTGTGTGTATGTGTGTATGTGTGTGTATGTGTGTGTATGTGTGTGTATTGTGTATATGTGTATATGTGTGTATGTGTGTATGTGTGTGTATGTGTATGTGTATTGTGTGTGCATGTGTATGCATGATGTATGTGTATGTCTGCATGTGCATTATGTATGCATATGTGTGTGTATGTATATATGTGTGTCTGCATGTATATGTGTGTGTGTATGTATGTATATGTGTGTGTATGCAACATTATGTGTGTATGTGTGTATACGAGTGTGTATTTGTGTGTGTATGTGTGTGTGTATATATGTGTATGTGTGTGTGTGTGTCTATGTGTGTATATGTGTGTGTATGCATATGTATGTGTGTGTGTGTATGTGTCTATGTGTGTATGTGTATGCATGTATGTATGCATATGTATGTGTATGTGTGTGTATGCTTTATGTATGCATATGTGTGTGTATGCATTATGTATGTGTATGTATGCATGTGCATTGTGTATGCATGTAAGTATGTATGTATGTATGCATATGCATATGCATATGTATGCATGTATGTGTATGTGTGTGCATGTCTCTCTATGTGTGTGTATATGCATATATGTGTGTGTATGTGTGTATGTGTGTGTATGTGTGTGTGTATGTGTGTGTATGTGTGTGTATGCATGTGTATATGTGTGTGTATGTGTATGTGTATGTGTATATGCATGTGCATGTGTATGCATTATGTATGTGTATGTTTTCATGTGCATTATGTATGCATATGTGTGTGTATGTATATATGTGTGTGTGCATGTATATGTGTGAGTGTATGTAT
The DNA here is from genome assembly GCA_020310875.1 of Ceratopteris richardii. NCBI lineage: Eukaryota > Viridiplantae > Streptophyta > Polypodiopsida > Polypodiales > Pteridaceae > Ceratopteris > Ceratopteris richardii. Next base: position 65,545,221 of record CM035408.1, read on the forward strand.
GTATATGTGTGTGTATGCAACATTATGTGTGTGTGTGTGTATATATGTGTGTATTTGTGTGTGTATGTGTGTGTGTATATGTGTGTGTGTGTCTATGTGTGTATATGTGTGTGTGTATGCATATGTATGTGTGTGTAAGTGTGTGTGCGCATACCTGGTCTCTCTCTCTCTCGTGCGCTCTCTCTCTCTCTCTCTCTCTCTCTCATTCTCTTGCTTTCGTCCAGATCTCGGGACAAATGTGCCGGGAGAAATCGAAAACTTTTTTGAACATTCTAGAGCGTCGCTTATGCGACGCTCTCGAAAGGACGATGCATATGCGACGCTCTCCAATTTGCCCACGTCGCCCATACCACCGCTAGCAAGCGACTCTATTTGCGACGCAAAGATTAGTGTCGCATAAGAGACGCAAGCTTTAGTCTGCGATGTACCCCGCCTAAAAATTAAAATTTCAAAAACAGGACCGTCACTTACGCGACGTTAGCGTCACATAAGCGACGGTCCCCGTTTTTTTTCCGGTTTCGCGGCGTCGCTATGCCCCCCTATTTCTTGTAGTGAACGGATGGGTGTTGAGGATGCCCTAGATGAAGCAACGACCTGTTCTGATACCAATTGTTGGAGTTTGATGTCTACGGAAGCATGTGAACTTCACAAGGAAGAAGAAGAAGCTTGAAGCACAACACATAATACTGAATGAATTACCATTAGAATGTAAAGATAAGTAACCCGTTAGGGCAATAGGATTATATACAAGCCAAGGAAAAAAACCTCCTAAAGAGGGAAAAAAGTGCCTAGATGGTCCTAGTGTGGTCACACATATCACTATCTAAATATATGAATAGAATAGAAGTACACACAAAAACAAATAAGGAGATCAATGCATTAAAAAAGGCCATGGGTGGAACAACTCTCTATACATCTATAATCAGTAATATGAGAATTAGTGAAGTGAGAGGTATAAGTAAATCCTTAAGTACAATGTGCCACCACACATGAGTATGTCGTGTATATGTGTTTTTTTGGGAGGAACATCTAGCTAGCTATAGAGTAAAAAGTGCCCATGTATAGGGAAACTGTTGCAAAGCTACTCCGGGGACACATAAGTGTAACATTATTGACTGACTCTCCTAGATCATTGATATTCCAAAGGTCATTGGCCAAAATATAGATTATCCCATGTTTCTCTTCATGCATGCCCAATATGTATTGAGTTATCAAAATCATGTTGAATGGTGCCTCATGCCTTGTGACATGTATGTGTCAACCATCCTGACAAATATGAAAACCAAACCTATCTATAAATCTAAACTTATGAACATTTCTATGGTCTCCACCATATAATATCTATGATTTTATCACGATTGAGTTTCTCTCATTGTGCACGTCCAAATTAGATGGGCTTTGAGGTTTCTAGAGATTCTTTATAGGATAAACATGATTTTCTCAAAGTTCAATGTCTATTCCTCTTTAATTTCTTTACTTTTATTGTTATGCAACTATTTAAGAGTTCTAGTTGATATTGTTTTTATGTGTACTATGTTTCTCTTAGTTTTCATTCAATTGATGGCTTGAAGGTTCAATGTGTGAACTTTTACTTTTGGATAAATTCTCAATTTGTATATTAGAAATTAATTTGATTTTGCTTGAAAATGTGGTAAATAATTTTTCACTTTTTTTCTATTATTTAAGGGGAATTGATAATTTTTGTAGTACTTAAATATAAAATTGAATAAGTAATTTTGAAATTTGTAATTTCTTAACCAAACTTTTATCCATAAATTCTTGATTTTCACGACTTCAAGAGCTTTGAAACTCATGATTTTAACTTCTAATGAGTTTTTAATTTTGCAATATTTTACTATAAAATTTGCATAAAAATCCTAATATGTAGGATCGATGTTCAAGATTTTATCACAAATAATTTATGAAATGCATAATTTTGTAAATTGAAATTCATGATTTTTTGATTTTATAAATTGTGAAACGCATAATTCATCATTTTATTTTTGTTCGAAAGTCATGATTTTTAGCTTGTGACATGTCCCTGAAATTGCGGATTTCGTATTCTAGCAAGTGATGATTTTTAATGAGTTTTTCTAGAGTCATTAGAAAAATCAAAATCTTGGTTTAAAACATGAAAAAAAGGTTAGATATTGGTCACCTCTTTCAGTTGGACTGTTCTCAAAACCATGTGCAATCAGATAGGCATGTATCTTCTCATACCAAGCACGTGGTGCTTGCTTTAAACCATATAACGCCTTCTTTAACCTACACACCTGGTTTTCATGCCCTTTCTGCACAAAGCCACGGGGCTGAAAAGTATACACTTCTCCATGCAAGTCACCATTTAGAAATGTTGTTTTAATGTCCAACTGATGTACATTCCAACCATGATGGGCTGCAAGTGCACAAATGCTCCAAACAGTAGTCATATGGCATGTAGGTGCAAAGGTCTCATCAAAATCAATGCCTCTTTCCTGCGCATAACCCTTTGCAACAAGCCTAGCCTTATACCTGTCAATTGTACCATCAGGTTTACGCTTCAGCTTGTATACCCACTTAGTGCCAATGGCCTTCTTGCCAGGAGGCAAGTCACATAAAGACCATGTACCATTCTTCATTATAGCATCATATTCAGATTGCATAGCAGCCATCTAGTTTTCTGAATTCTGTGCTCCATCAAAAGAAACAGGACGCAGCCATAGCATAGCAATCTGATGCAAAGGAGGCACTATGAGATCCTGAACGAGTTCGATATGACAAAGGTGCATCTAATTTGCTATCACGCAAAGTCTGCACCAGCCATTTTGGCATAGTTTTTGCCTGATCAGTATCAGCTCTCTCATCAACAAGTGCATCATGTAAATCTGCATCAGAAATGGAATGATTTGCATCATCATATGAAGCCTGCAAAGGCTGAGAAGTTGCCTCATTAGGACCAGCACTAGACTGTCCATCTGTAAAAAGAGGCATCAAAGTATCATACATGTCTTTAGAGCTAACAGATGTCTCCTTAATACATGAAAGCAATGGCTGAATAGCATCTTCCACAAAGACAACATCACGGCTAACCAGAATGTGTTTAGTTTGTGGATGATACAGATGATAGCCTTTACTTTCAGAACTGTACCCGACAAAAATGCATTTTACTGCCTTATCATCCAATTTTCTGCGATGTTGTTTAGGCACTAGTGGATATGCCAAACAACCAAAAACCCGCAGATGAGCAACAGATGGCTTTCGATCATGCCAAGCCTCATATGGAGTGATAGACTGTAGCGCTTTAGTGGGACACCTGTTAAGTACATATGTTGCACACATGACAGCCTCAAGCCAGAAACTATGTGGTAAAGCCTGACTCTTGACCATACACCTTGCCATCTCCATGAGTGACTGTTCTTCCGTTCAGCAACTCCATTCTATTGAGGTGTATACAGCACTGTACACTGGTGTTTTATCCCACGTTCAGCCAGAAATGCATTAAAATCAGAAGATATATATTCCCCCCCTCGATTAGAACGGAGGGTGCCCATTTTACATGCTGACATATTTTCAGCCAAAACCAAAAACTGTTTGAAGCACAAAAACACTTCGGACTTTGCCTTCAATGGATATACCCACGCATGCCTGGAAAAATCATCAATGAAAGTCACGAAGTAAAGGTAATTTCCAAAAGAGGGTGTCTGCATAGGACCACAGACATCACTGTGTACAAGCTGCAATTTCTGCGTAGCCCGAACTGAACCATCTTTTGGAAAGGATGAACGCTGCATTTTGCCCAAAATACAGCCTTCACAAACATGTTTTCCAGGTGCCTCAAGTTTGGGCAAAGAGGACACCATTTCAGATTTCTGCAGGTGTAGCAAACTAGCAAAATTCAGATGACCAAAGCGTGCATGCCAAAGCTTTGCATCTGACATAGCCTGAGAATCATGCACTGCACATGCGGAATCATTCATAGATCTTTCATAGTCTATGAGCTTATACAGCCCACGACATAAAATGCTTGAAGCAATAATAACATCGCCATTTGACGGATCATGAACTATACATCTGTCATCAACAAATTTCACAACCAAGCCAATCTTGGCTAATGTAGAAACTTATAACAGATTCTTCTTGATCCCTGGCACAAATAAAGCATCTGACAAGGTGAAAGAACTACCATCAGCAGTAGTCAGAATGATCTTACCAACTCCCATAACAGGATAAGAGGAGTTGTTGGCGCATGTGACAGTATTCCCTGTAGGGGCAGGCTCCAGTGAAGAGAAGAAACTGCGCTGCGAGGTAATATGTTTGGTCGCCCCACTATCAAAGTACCAAACATCTGAGTCCACTGCAGACATGCATTGCTCATGAGAAGATGGGTCAAAATTGCAAACAGTAGTAAACGCCCATTCTTCTTCCTGCACAAGATTTGCAGACTCTGTTTTTGGTGTAGAGGCCTCTGCAACAACCATTCTAGCCTCTTTCTTCTTTGCCTCTTTTGCAGCCAGTTTTGGACAGTTCTTTATGATATGATCATTCCCTTTACAGTACTTGCAAAACAATTTCTGCTTTTCTGATTTCTTCTCATCTTTATCCTGGTTCTTCAAATGTGCAGCATTTACAGATTTCTGCTTACTAGTAGAAGAGCTCCATTTTCCTTTGCCCTTCTGACTAGCCAGGAAAGCTTGATCTGCAACACGCATAATGGACCTGTTCTGCCTGGACTGATCTTCCTGCAACAGAACAGAGACTAACTCCTCAAATGATAAGGCATTCGGATTGCCTTTCATCATCAACCGAAGAGTAGAAGCAAAACTCTGATATGAATCAGGAAGACAATTCAGAACGGTCTGCACAAGTGAGCTATCTGGTATAACCTCATCAGCAGAAATCAACTGTTCCTTCAAATCTTTGATCTTTGTTAGGAAACTGTCCATAGAATCACCTTCATTCATGTGCTCACTCTCCAACTGTTTTCGAAGGTAAGCAACACGAGCCTCATTCCTAGCTTGGTACAATGTGGTTAGTGTATCCCAAGCATCCCTAGCTGTTCTACAAGAGCGAATATGAGGAATAATGGCACGTTTGATAGACAAAGCTATCAATGCATGTGCATGGGCGCCTCTGCCATCCCAAAGAATTTGCTCTGCAGTAGGTGCAACAGAAACAGCAGCACGAACAGGAATCTGCGGAATATCATCTTCGACACCATCTTCATCAACTCCAACACCTGTATTTGCAGTACCTGTAGTTGCAGGTGTAACAGGATGTCTTTCAACACCCTGCACAATGTTCTAGAGTCCTTTTGCAACCAATACATGTCGCATCATATAAGCCCATAATGGGTAGTTGGTAGCATCCAACTTATCCTCAACAGCCAACATACGGAATACATCACTGCTTTCAGCCATGGCCGGTGACTAAAATACCTTGATGCAGAAAATTGACTGTATCTCAAAAAGTTGAACAGAACTGCCCAGACGAGTTCTGCTAGACCTGTAGCAGACTTCGAGACGCTTAAACTGACGAACAGAAACTGGTATATACCTTTGGCACAAAAAGAAGAAATAGCCTGCACAAGCACTGCGATAGTGCGTTCGGAGGTCGAAACGAGCTCAGATCGCGATTTCGGCACCACAAAGCGAAGCAGTTTTGATCTCGAAAACACGCTGAGTATGCTCACCAAAATTCGTGCGATTCTGAGACTGCAAACGGAGGAGTGTCGACGACACCCTAGATGAAGCGACAACCTGCTCTGATACCAATTGTTGGAGATAGATGTCTGCGGAAGCACGCGAACAGCACAAGGAAGAAGAAGAAGCTTGGAGCACAAACACACAATAGTGAGTGTATTACTAGAGAATGTACAAAGATAAGTAGCCCATTAGGGCGATAGGCGTATATACAAGCCGGGGGAAAAAAACCTCCTAAAGAGGGAAAAAAGTGCCCCGGCGGTCCTAGTGTGTTCATACACATCACTACCTAAATATATCAACAGGATTATATACAAGCCAAGGAAAAAAACTTCCTAAAGAGGGAAAAAAGTGCGTCGATGGTCCTAGTGTGGTCACACATATCACTATCTAAATATATCAATAGAATAGAAGTACACACAAAAACAAATAAGGAGATCAATGCATTAAAAAAGGCCATGGGTGGAACAACTCTCTATACATCTATAATCAGTAATATGAGAATTAGTGAAGTGAGAGGTATAAGTAACTCCTTAAGTACAATGTGCCACCACACATGAGTATGTCGTGTATATGTGTTTTTGTGGGAGGAACATCTAGCTATCTATAGAGTAAAAAGTGCCCATGTATAGGGAAACTGTTCCAAAGCTACTCCGGGGACACATAAGTGTAACATTATTGACTAACTCTCCTAGATCATTGATATTCCAAAGGTCATTGGCCAAAATATAGATTATCCCATGTTTCTCTTCATGCATGCCCAATATGTATTGAGTTATCAAAATCATGTTCATGAAAAAAAGGTTAGAGATTGCTCACCTCTTTATTAGTGAATTTAAAAAAAGAATCTTGCAAAGGGCAACAATGATCTTCTTCAAGAATTTGAATCCTATTCAATTGAGTGGGAGTATCACCACCACAAAGTGAACATCTATAAATCTATACTTATGAACATTTCTATGGTCTCCACCATATAATATCTATGATTTTATCACGATTGAGTTTCTCTCATTGTGCACGTCCAAATTAGATGGGCTTTGAGGTTTCTAGAGATTCTTTATAGGATAAACATGATTTTCTCAAAGTTCAATGTCTATTCCTCTTTAATTTCTTTACTTTTATTGTTATGCAACTATTTAAGAGTTCTAGTTGATATTGTTTTTATGTGTACTATGTTTCTCTTAGTTTTCATTCAATTGATGGCTTGAAGGTTCAATGTGTGAACTTTTACTTTTGGATAAATTCTCAATTTGTATATTAGAAATTAATTTGATTTTGCTTGAAAATGTGGTAAATAATTTTTCACTTTTTTTCTATTATTTAAGGGGAATTGATAATTTTTGTAGTACTTAAATATAAAATTGAATAAGTAATTTTGAAATTTGTAATTTCTTAACCAAACTTTTATCCATAAATTCTTGATTTTCACGACTTCAAGAGCTTTGAAACTCATGATTTTAACTTCTAATGAGTTTTTAATTTTGCAATATTTTACTATAAAATTTGCATAAAAATCCTAATATGTAGGATCGATGTTCAAAATTTTATCACAAATAATTTATGAAATGCATAATTTTGTAAATTGAAATTCATGATTTTTTGATTTTATAAATTGTGAAACGCATAATTCATCATTTTATTTTTGTTCGAAAGTCATGATTTTTAGCTTGTGACATGTCCCTGAAATTGCGGATTTCGTATTCTAGCAAGTGATGATTTTTAATGAGTTTTTCTAGAGTCATTAGAAAAATCAAAATCTTGGTTTAAAACATGAAAAAAAGGTTAGAGATTGGTCACCTCTTTATTAGTGAATTTAAAAAAAGAATCTTGCAAAGGGCAACAATGATCTTCTTCAAGCATTTGAATCCTATTCAATTGAGTGGGAGTATCACCACCACAAAGTGAACATCACATTATTGGTATATGTCTCTAAGCAACACATTGTTGCTTGATGGCTAAACTCAAATGTCTAGCAATGGCTTGATGAAGCTCCTCAATAGGAGGTCTTCTATTCTCCATGTTATTAGATGGCTCAATAGAAATTAAATTTTGTCCTCTATTATCATTTGGCTCTATTGTTTCTTTTATACACTCATCAAGATGTGTGCATCTTTGACAAAATACCATAGTCTCCAATTGTGCGCTAGCAAATCCTTCTATAAAGAGGGAAACTAGAATCTACATAGAAGTCCTTTACATAGTAGGGAATCCAACCAAATATTGCATGGATGTTCTAGCATGCAATCACATATGCACATTGGAGTTTCGTTTGAATGTGTGTGTAAGAGATGATGTGCCATGTTTAAATCCCTTTTTGACAAAATATTTAGACAAGCATCAATATGGTCGAAATTCCCCTAGTTGGTGGTTGGAAACACGTTCGAGAGAATCCTGTGAGAGTCACACCAAAAGACTCATATTGAGTGAAGTAGTCATTCACTCCTTGAGCTCGTAAAATCTACCCTAACTCTGGGAGATGGTCATAAGGATCAGTAGATGCATCATACTGATTCTTCATGCTCTTCCCTACAGGGAGAATTCTCAACTTTTTATATTGGGCTTGAGATCTTTCCCTATAATTTCTTCCTAGAATGCTGAAAATTTCCCTCTTAGGGTTTCTGTTGTTTCACCACATAGACGATCATCCAGATGAGAGATGTTGGATGATCCATCTTTAAAATCTATAAAGGCTGTTTGTTTACTCATGTATTGAACTGAACTTTGCTCATGTGACGAATTGTATACGTCCTTTGTACACACACATACTTGATCAATTCCTCATGTACCATAGCATTAGTTGAGTGAGGCCTTAGGGCACAAGTCAAGCGCTTGAAATCTCCCACCAACACTTCAATCAAGTTTGAATGTGGTACCTAAAACACTCGTAAGAGTTACTAGGTTTTGGGAACACGCCTGTAAGTGGTGGATGAGCTCAAAAGAATCACAACAGAGTCATGAAACTTGGACTCAGTTGGAAGAACTCTATATAGAAGAGTTATTGCCTGAAAATGAGGATGAACATGAGGAGACGGTGGTGGTGATTAGCAGATGAGGAGGGATATCTTACGTGCCGTGGAGAGAAAGAATATGAAGTACATTCTTGATGGTAGAGGTTGCCAAGGACTTGGCTTGCGGTTGATATATTATTGGATTTGTGGTTGAAGGAAATAGAAAATTTGGGAGTAGAAGATTGCAAGCGATGAAAAATCATCCATTTCGAGATGCTCCACGTTGTTCGAGTTGAATGGCAATACAAGTGAAGCGTTGAGGTATTCGGTCAATACAAGCAGCTGAGAGAGAGAGAGAGAGAGAGAGAGAGAGAGAGAGAGAGGTATAAATGGAGACTAATAATAGGGGCATTCTTCTTGCATTGAGGTGGGAGAAGACGCAGCCCCCATCAAGGTCGTTGTAGTATAGTGGTGAGTATCCCCGCCTGTCACGCGGGAGACCCGGGTTCGATCCCCGGCAACGGCGGTTTTGCTCCTCTCATCGTTTCACATGTGGCTCAACACAACGCCCACTCATAAGAACAAGTTTAGTTTTAGTTTTGATCAAGCCCCAATGAGTTGAGAAGTGTGTGCCATCATAAAAGTAGGCGGCCAACCGTTGGAAAATCAATCTCAAGTGATTGAACCACTACCCCTAAACATCAAATTATGGCTGCAATTTAAGGAAACACTCAGCAAAACATGGCCATGGCAAAAGAGTTTCAGCTTCAACGTGTGCTATCTATCGACTGATGATTGTGGTACTCATATCATGAAGTAAGTAAGCAGTTAGTGTACAAACCATGGGATTCCTACTACTACTACTACTACTCCTACCTCATACCAAACCAATTATCAAGGTGAGACCTCCATCCATGTAGAGGGTGCTCCACAATAAAATAAGCACAATGATTGGGTTAGACCATTTCCTTTTCTTCCATGCCACCTTGGATGAGGTGCTTCCCTAGACGTTGGAATATCTCCAAGAACAAGGGACTTACACACACGATATGATAGGCACATGTAAGGCCTAACTACCATGTCCAGGGTAAGTTATAGGCAAGAAGCATGAAGCGTTTCTCCCACAAAACTCTTCTCCACATCTCGATGATGCTTCTGGAAACGAAAAGAGGGCCAAAACACCCAAGCATGGGGTGAAGCCACATCGATAATCATTTGGCACCTTGGATTCAAACTTAGGGGGCCAAAAGGGTGAAGCTAGATACATACAGGGACTTCGTGTAACGAACCCGTTGGGCACTCGAGATGTTTCTCCTACCCAAGCATATGTAGCCAGAATAGCTCGCTCTAGCACTACTTTTACTAACTAGAGTGCCCGTTTGCATGTGAACATGGCCACTCTCCTTGTGGAAACATGTGAACATGGCCAATCCCCTGGTACAGGCACTCTTTTGCTCCTGTCCATCGCCACCTCTCTTCAAACTCATGGACTTGCCTTCTCTCCCCTTTAGCTCTCAATCTCTAATGCTTGGAATCATTGAATCTCCCATGCTTAGAGAGCCATATTAGAATGATATATGGATGTGCAGGCGACAAGTACCTTGCTCATCACACCAACCCAGAATGTACACACCTTGGATTCAAACTTAGGGGGCCCTTTTGTTCTCGCTTTGGCCCTTTCAACCTCAAGTAATTGGCACATTTGGCAGCCACATCGATAATCATTTGGCATGCTAACACTTCCAAATATGGAATGGAAATGTGTCCACATATTTTAGCTTCTATACATGCCACAATGTATTGGTGAGGCTTAGGAAACACCTCACGTTGTAGCTTAAAAATGCCTCATCAGTTTTCTTATCACCCAAAACTTATTGCAAATGAGGGAACTATAGACACATCTTATTTCTTCTACATTGCTTCATCCATTGAGGAACCACAAGGTTGTATTTGTACATGAGGAACATTGTATTCGTACTCTCACACGATTCTTCTCTAGAAACAAAAAAGGCTCTTGTAGGGGACTTTGAGTGTCTCATAAACCGCCGCTTGGCTAGATTTTCATCAATGTTCTTGTGCAATTTTGTGAGGCTTCTCTAGGGATATCTATATGTAAGTCTGAAAGGTCGTGCCTACGCTTGAAGTGCTATGGTATAATCATAAGGCCTATGCTCTGGTAGGATATCTACATTCCTCTTTTCAGAAACATCTTGAAAAGTTTGATACTAACTAGGTAATTTTATTAAATCATCTCTCTTGGATTCTTGAGCTGGTATGGCATAGATCATATATGTTGCTTCCTTTCTTTTTACTGCATGTATAAAGGCTTTGGCTCCTACAAAATGAGGACCCAAACAATGCCTACCTGAAGCATGGCACTATAAACACATCTCATTTCTTCTACATTGGAATAGTGGTGCACTTATGAAAGACTTTGGTACATGCATGAAGATAAGCAGTTCAAGGAACGACTATTAGACATCACATTGGAAAAGGGTCATCTTGGCATCTCATCTCATGACAACACCTCACCATCTCAACACCAAAGCACTATAGCATTAGGGCACGTGAGTTCAATTTGTGTGTCCTTTTGGTTCAACTTTGTATTCCCTACTCGATTGAGGAATCCCTCCTCAAGTAGGGGAGCAGATGTCTCCCCTAGTAATGTTTCACTTAGGCCTAGAGCCAAGGATTTCATTTCAACTCCTCTACCCACTACCTATTTTTGACGTAGGAGTATTTCCCTTGCAAAACACATGAAACCCCATCAATTTGTAGGAGAGGAAAAAGATAGGAATGATGATTTAGTGGTATAGTTTCTCAATAAATGGAAAGACCTACATCAACTTAAAAACACTCCTAAGAGTTACCAAGTTTCGAGAACAAGCCTATCCCTTGAGCACAAAGCCTATAAGTGGTGGATGAGCTTTAAAGAATTACAATAGAGTCACAAAACTTGGACTCAGTTTGAAGAACTCTATATTAAAATAATTCTTGCCTAAAAATGAGGATGGACATGCTTTTTTAGTGCTTTTTTGAATAGTGCTAAATTTTGCGAATATTTGTTATGCCAAATGGTCCGAGCTTTTTGTGGCTATCAAGTTTTCTGGAATATGCTTTTCAATAAGCTCTAGAAACTATATAATCATGACCAAGGGTCATTGTTCAATCATCACTCAAGGAGCAATCTTCTCAAGCTAGCCTTGGAGAAGATCTTTGAGGTGATCAAGAAGGAGGCCCTCTACGTTAGGAGGAGTTTCACACTCTTGGAGGAGGTGTGCCCTACATTCGGAGACATCTAGAGGAGTTCTTGTCAGCAACATACTATGAGTAACAAGTCTACATCTGTCCCCGCTTGTTCATTCATGAGTTTCTGATTTAGGTTGATCAAAATTTGGTTTTCCTATAAAATAGTTCTAAATCGTTAGTTCATATTCTCCATATTCTCACAGGCACACACACTCTTCATACCTCTTAGGCACAGGATATCTTGTATCTAGTTCCTATTTTTGCCTAGATTCAGATATTGTAAGTTTGTATCATATTCACACATTGTAATCGACATTGGAATATGGATAGTGTAGGTGAGCATCATTGCTTACCGTTACACTTGAAATCTTTCCTATTCTCTCTCTATCTCTCACTCACCATCTTTTTGAGTATTAACGTGTGTATTTAGGTTCATGTGTTGGAAGATCCTGTAAACTTGTGATATATTGTTTTTGATGGCCACCCCACTTCCAACATTTGGTATCAGAGCATAGTTGACATACACCTGTAACAAGATGAGTGACTTTAGACTTGAGAATGAAGACAAGCTAGAGGGCATGTCTAACTATCCA